>CM070557.1:41433311-42033311 GCA_036346405.1 Phyllostachys edulis | reverse complement strand
CATAGTTTTGGTCCAAGCAAAATTGAGTTGCATAGGGGAAATTGGTTGAAAAGTGCACGCCTTTTAGTTGAAATGTTTGTTATGCTGGAAAGCCCACCAAAAAAAAATGTGAACAACATATATTATGCTTAAATTGGTTGAAAATTGCACGCCTTTTGATTGAAATATTTGTTATGCTGGAAGACCCACCAAAACAAAAATGTGAACAACATCTATTATACTTAGACAGGCACTGTATGTAGCAAGAGTAAGGTATGAAAGTGTAGTCATAGTTTGGGAGAGGGAGTGTGTTGCCAAAGTGTTACATGCTTGTGTGTATAACTTTTGAGGTTCGTCATATGGGTTACCAGCCTAAAGATACATTATGAACCTAGCAAACATTTTAAGTTAGTTATGTTCTCATTGGAATTCGTTTTCCTGTTTCCTCATGGGATGTAACGTTTCATTACTAACTACTTAGCTTATGCAACGAAACCTTTATGAAAAATTATTAGTTTTTATCTTTCAGTGCGACTAAACCAATACTAATTTCTTAATTCAGCATAGTTATCATGGAGGGCAATCCTTATCCAGGAACTGTAGAGGGTCAATTGTCATTCCAGAATTTTAACCCATCCATCAATGTGAGTTTTCAAGGTTGTTCTATTACATGCCATTCCACCAATTATCTCTATGTACATGTGTGTTCCCTTACACAAGCCTAGACCAGCAGAAACTAAATGAATAGCCAACAGGTGGATGCTCCAGATGAAATATATGCTAATTACTCTTGAAGACATGCTCCACAAAATAGGAGACCTACCTCTTTATGACAGCAATAAATTTATGTTCTATTGCATTAGTGATAGGCAAGGAGCCCCTTTCGTTAATTAGAAAACATATAGATTTACGTTCTATTGATCTATCCCTGTAAATAATCATGCATAATCTCATGTCGGCTCAACTATCTCTTCTGTAATTGACAATGCTACCATTTCTAAGTCATTACATATCTTGGAGGCGATAGTTACTTGTGTGTGTGCTTACACGCATGTCCAAATCGACTTCTTTCCTTCTACGTATATGGGATCGGGGGGTTGGAGCATATATTCTATTTGTTTCACTTTCTAATGTTTGTCAACCATAGATCTGTCAACTACAATTTGATGAATTGATAATGCTTTATCAATAAAGTTCTTTTGTTTCTTGGCAGAAGAAGCCAATCTAGGAGGAATTTGGTCCTAAAATTAACGAGTTGCTTGAGCTTGGTCAAACAGGAGTAGTAGCTTCCATTTTAGCATCATGTCAGCGGCTTGAAACAAATCGACTTAAGGTATTCTATCAACTTGAAATCTCTGTATTGATATTTGAGAACTACCTTTAACTTCATTATATGTGATTCCTCTACTTTGAACTGCAGAGCTTTCAAACTCTTTCTGCAGCAATAAATTCACATTCTGAGTCGCCTCATAGCATTGTTGCACATATACTTTTTTCTTGAGAATTCCCTCTGTGAGAAACCTTCTTGGAAATGGACATTCGGTGCGAAGATGAACACCCTTTCTTCTTTCCCCATTGTAAATGTTTTTTTGCTTCTTATTTAATAAATATATACAGTAGACCCAGCTTGGTCTTACTGTTTTCCTATTAAAAAACAAAAAAATGTGCTCCTTGGTTGCCTGATGTTGTAATCAATTTTTCAATACCCCTATGTTAGAGTTACCATATTCTTTTTAAATTCCCTTTTGCATTATTCCACTGTTCCAGCTTTACAATATATAATCCAATTTTAACAGTAATGCTGATGAGCATTTCATCGACGTTCTCTGTTGTATTGCAAATTGTTTTGTGGTCTATAACAAACTCATTTTGTTACTGTGCTTTTTGCTAGCTTTTGAATGTATTATATTTGTGTGCTCTTCACCGCCAACCATGTTAACTTTGTCCTTTTACCTTTGTTACCTTTGTGTTGTTAAATTTATTTTTTAACAATAATATTTACAAAAGTGTGTATAGTCTTACCTGTTGTCGATTCAATCTTATTGACGTAAATTTAAAACTATTTGTTCGATAGATTTTGTTCAATAAATTATACTTCTTATTCCATAATTTGAATTGCTTCTTTGACGAAAAAAAAAACTACAGGTAAGACTATATACCTTGCTTTTAGTTTACAAAGGTATTTAGTCTTACCTATTGTCGATCCAGTCTCATTGACGTCAATTAAAAACTATTTGTTCGATAGATTTGGTTCAAGAAATTATAGTTCTTCTTATTCCATAATTTGAATTGCTTCTTTGACAGGAAAAAAAACTACAGGTAAGACTATATACCTTACTTTTAGTTTACAAAGGTATTTAGTCTTACCTATTGTCGATCCAGTCTCATTGACGTAAATTAAAAACTATTTGTTCGATAGATTTGGTTCAAGAAATTATACTTCTTCTTATTCTATAATTTGAATTGCTTCTTTTACAGGAAAAAAAACTACAGCTAAGACTATACACCTTACTTTTAGTTTACAAAGGTTTTTTTTTTGTGTTTCATTTTCCCTTCCTTTCGATGCTCAAGACTAGCAGGACCACATTTAAAAAAAATAATCTTTTTACAAAGATGATCTATTAGTAAAGCTCACGACCGACAACAAACACAGAAAAATATAACAGCGTGCCAATTGGCGCGGGTTAACTTCTAGTATGTTGTTATGTACGAAGTTCTTTCACCGCCACTAGGCAGCCAACTATGTGGTCGATAAACGAACTGTGGTCAGGGGTTTTTTAAAAAAGAAGATATATATTGGGTAGAGTATGTATATGTATACATAGCCACATACATCATATTTGCACCCTAATTACCATTTTATCCCATAATTTGTAAATTGAGTTTTGTGACTTTTGTTAGTGTGTGCCTTGAATTGTTCTGTCGGACAATATTTTAAATCCATACCCCATCTCGAAATTCCTGGCTCCGCTACGGTGGTGGACGTGGGAAAGAAGGTAGAGTAGTGAGGTGGCGGAAGTGTGTCATGAATGGCAAAGGCGCCATGGAACCTCACATATGTGGCCACAGGACAGGGAGAGGCAGCGCAAAGAGGAAGGAGGTAAGCGTGCAAAGGGGGGAGTGTCTGCTACAAGATGGAGATGCTCGCAGTTGTATAGGGCCACCAAATATTGTGGGTTGGGGGTGCGAGAGGCTTTTGTAGGGATACGGGTAGGCTACAATAGCTGGTAATTCAAAAATTCTACCACGTAAACTAGGAAGCCATGCAAGCAAGAGATCATAGATCGTTACCACAAAACGTGCAGTGCAGTGGAACAAGAATCGGAGCAGCCTGATCTAACGTAGAGTGCACCGATAAAGTGATCGTAGTCGATCGTTCAGCGTAGTTGATCGTCAAGCACAGTCGATTGTCCACTTCTAGCAACCAATCGTGTTCCTTGTGAAGATCATGGATTGTCCTCATTCAGCACAGCAGCAATCGTAGTAGCGCCTCTACGGTATCCACACGTTCAGGGATGGAACACCGTACATCGGTGTGCTAAGACCAGAGCGCACGACAGGGTCTTCGAGAAGATGGCAGCTAGGGTTTTGGTGGAGCAACTCACGTCGCGTATATCTCTACCCCCACAGCCTCATGCATCCTCTTATATAGAGCCCATGAAGGATCCTATCCGAACTCATTTCTTCCAACCCGTTAAGTGTGTGACCCTGTAGGTTTATTCATAATCGGTTGTGATTCGGAAACTCTTTTCCTACCATGAGTCGTTAGTGGTTCCTAGCAGGACATGACGATTACCGAAAACACATAAATTATATCTGACGAACCTTAATGTAATATGATCTACGACTAGGTCTTTATCACTTACGACCAACTCGTATCTTTATATGACCAGTTTATATTTAGTCATGACCAGTTCGTAACTCCTTACGATCAGTTAGTGATTATGTTCTACCAGCCGACGAACAGCTCGTATCTCCATATGACTAGTCTGTATGTGGTTAAACTAAACAACCTGCTTGTGTATTCTCTCTTTGCCTCACAATATCTGGTTGAACTCCAGGTGAGATATTTTGTCATCCATAGACTGTTCAATACTTTCTCGATTAAATGACGGATAACTTCATGTGGTCGACTCTTCGACCACTAGTGGCATGACCATGCACTTTCTTTATCCGACCACATAGAGAGGCTCAGAGATATCTCTCCTGTTATGTTAGGAGGGGTAAATCCCATATCTGACCAGTCACATTCCTCTGCATGTTTCATAGCATACCCGAAAGCTACATTTATAACTACACAGTTACGGAGTATTGTTTGGCAACCCCTAAGTGTACTATTACACATGTAGAAAACCATGCTAATCTCGGGTCTAAGGATTATTGTTGTAGGGACGGCACAATGGCCCCCACGACCTGGCGAACAGTGAAGCGCGCACGGCCCTACGGCTCGAGGGGTCCGGAGATTCCCGAAGGGCCCCCAGTCAGGAGGCTCCCGAAGGGTTCCGAAGGTACCAGTGTCCGGAGAGTCCCGAGGGCACGAAGGGTCCCGAGGGGCGCGAAGGGTCCCGGGGCATCTCCGAAGGGTCCCGTGGCGTCTCCGAAGGGTCCAATCGACCCTGAGCCGTCCGGAGGGTCCCGAGGGGTCCAGAGGGCCTCGAAGGAACCTCGGGCCTGAGGGGCCCAGAGGAGTCACTGTACCGCTGGGCCAGGTGCACCAACAGTATGGACTAAGCCCAGGGCAGTCCACCACGAGCCAGAAGCTAGTCCTAGGGTTAGGAAAAGCCCCTACAGCCCCTACCAGCATAGGGTCCTGTAGGGGGGTAAGCTTGTAATCTCATGTACCTCATAGAAAGGCTATAAATAGCCACCTTACCCCCTCCCCCATGGGGGGAGACAATTGTATCATTAAAACTTCATTTGAAATATAAGTGCATTTACTTCCTGACAACTAGTCCCCTCTTTCGAGGACCCTTTCGGTACCAGGGGGTCCCCCTCTTTCTACTGTTTAGCCTTTTAGCTACGACAGTTGGCGCCGTCCGTGGGGACCGGCAGGAAAGCTATGAAGCGCCAACCACCAAATACCCTAACATGGCCCCCCAAACGAGGGCGAGGCCCAAGGCTTCAGCAGTCGAAGCGGCCGCGATGGCCGCGGCACCGACCACGTCGAGGGCCAAGAGAAGCCGAGCTTCAGCTGTAAGCGCGCCACCCGCCCAGGCCCAGGAGGAGGAAGCAAATAACTCGGCACACGGGGGCGCAAGCCAAGGATCGTACGAAACACTCCAGCAGGAGATGGCAGTCCTCCACCGTGAGTTGGCAGACCTCTGGCAGCCACCGGAGATGCCCCTCGTGGCCCCACTCCATCAAGCGCCACAACACGGAGCGGAAACCACCCCTACGACCCACAACCCGGTGCTCTGGGGTGACCCGAACTCCCCACTTAGCGTCGGGCTGGAGACAGCCAGATGGCCACCAGGCTTCAAAATGCCGGAGGTCACGCCATTCGAAGGGTCCACGGACCCCTCAAAGTTCCTCCGGGTGTACGAGACCGCCATCGAGGCAGCCGGAGGAGACGACACCACGAAGGTGAAGAGCATCACCCTGGCGCTCAAAGGCGTTACGTTGACCTAGTTCTTCACCATCCCCCCCCCGCTCGGTGTACGCATGGGAGCAACTCCAGGATCTCCTTTGCAACAACTTCCAGGGGAACTACACAGAGCCAAAGGACGCGGGGCACCTGTTCGCGGTGAAGCAGGCGCCCAACGAATCCCTCCGCAGCTTCTTTAGAAAGTTCGTGGAGGTCAAGTGCCAAATAAAAGGTGTCAACGAAATGACCATCATAAACGCAGCTACCTGTGGGCTTCAGAACGGCCCCCTGTCAGAGAGGCTCGCCCGCAAGCCCGTCTGTACGGTGATAGAGCTCTTTGACAAAATAGAAGAGTACGCCCGAGCGGAGGAGGAAAGCGTCCGAAGAGGAGCACCCAATACTTCTACCCCAAATGTAACCACTGCAAAGGAAGCGCTCAATGCCGCCTTGGCCGGGGCATCCACCAAGCCGCGAAACGGTGACTATCGGCAGAAAGGCCGGGGAGTCTTCCACGTGGATGGTGCGCCGCAAAGACGAAGGGCAAAAGACGCGAGGCCGAGGCCGAGGCCACGGGCGGGGCGACGAAGCTTGAGCCGCCAACGATAACGCGCAGAGGAACCGCGCAGTTTTGCGACCTCCATGGCGAAGGCTTGCACACCACCAGCGAATGCCGCACCATCGCCGCCATGCAGGACTACATGCGCCAGGAGAAACCAAATGAGCCCGATAACAAGAGGGGAACCGACAATAGGCTCCCTGCACCACCGCCAAGACCCCGCATAGAAGGAGGCCGGCCCGAGCATCACCAGAGGGTCATCAACATGATCACCAGAGGATCCTCGCTAGGTATGCCATCGAAAAGGCAGCGACACGCGTATGCCTGGCAGATCCACCACGTGGCAACGTACCTAGTGTCTAGCCCACCTCGCTACGCCGAGATACCTATATCCTTCGGGCCCGAGGACGCCCGTGGGGTGTACTTTCCGCACCAGGACCCCCTCGTCATCTCTGCCAACATTGCGGATTTCGAAGTGAGGCGCGTCCTTGTCGACGGAGGGAGCTCGGCGGACCTCCTATTCGTGGACGCCTTCGATAAGATGATGATCCCCTGAGATCGCCTGACTCCTCCAGGCATACCCCTGCTAGGCTTCAGAGGAAAGCCTGTAACGGCCATAGGCCAGATCAACCTTGCGGTCACATTCAGCGACGAATTGGCATCCCGGACCGAAGTCGTCACGTTTGACATAGTCCAAATGGCTTACCAATACAATGCAATCCTCGGCCGGGACACGCTCAACACCTTTGGTGCGATAGCCCACCACAATTATCTATGCATGAAGCTCCCCGCCCTGGAGGGCATCGTCACGGTCCGAGGAGATCAAGACCTCGCAAGACATATAGAGATCGAGGCTCTATCCCCAGCCCAGCACGTCCACGCCGTGGGGCCGGGCAAGGAACAAGCAGAGCTACCTTTGGCAAGGTGGGCACCGAAGCACAAACCGCAGGGCCAACTCCGAAGAATCCCTCTAAGGGACAGCTCACCAGAAAATACGGTGGCCCTCGGGTCCGACCTCCAAGCAGAGGCATGCGACGCAATCCTGGAGGTGCTTCGCAACAATGAAGATTCCTTCGCCTGGGGGCTGAAAGACCTCCCTAGGGTGGCAATGGGAACAATCGAGCACCGGCTAGCCCTCTGAAGCGACACGACGCCCAAGAAACAAAAGCTGAGGCGCATGTCGGCTGACCGCCTGCAGGCCGCCAAGAAAGAGATTGGGAAACTATTGAAGGGGGCATCATCCACGAGATCAAGTATTCGGAATGGCTAGCCAACCCCGTCCTCGTCAAGAAGGAGACGGGTAAATGGCACATGTGTGTTGACTTCACCAACTTGAACAAAGCACGCCCCAAGGACAATTTTCCCCTACCCCGCATCGACCAGCTGGTGGATGCCACCTCAGGGTGCGAACTCATGAGCTTCCTCGACGCCTACTCCGGCTACCACCAAGTGCAAATGGACGAAGAGGACGAGTCAAAAACCGCGTTCATCACACCCATAGGAACATATTGCTACAAACGCATGCTCTTCGGCCTTAAGAATGCGGGGGCAACGTTCGCTCACCTCATCACGAAGGTGTTAGCCAACCAGCTGGGCTGCAACGTAGAAGCGTACGTTGACGACATAGTGATCAAGAGAAAGCTCGCGGGAACACACGCGAAGGACCTCCAGAAAACCTTTGCCAACCTTCGGGCGGAGGGCATAAAGCTCAATCCGGAAAAGTGTGCATTCGGCGTGAAGGCGGGAAAGCTCCTAGGCTTCCTCGTGTCGGAGAGGGGGATCGAGGCCAACCCTGAGAAGATCAAGGCCATCCAAGAGATGAAGCCCCCACATAACGCCCGTGAAGTGCAAAAGTTGACGAAATTGCATTGCCGCCTGAGCCGGTTCTGTCTGCTCAGCAGAGAGGGCGCGCTGTTCTTCAAACGCTCGCTGAGCGGAGCCATTCCGTTGGATAGCCGAATGCCAGAAAGCTTTCGAGGACCTCAAGCTATACCTCGCGGAGCTGCCAAGCCTCACTAGCCCGGAGCAAGGAGCGGGTCTCCTGTTGTACATCGCCATTACCCCGTCGTTAGTAAGCGTGGTGCTTGTCCAAGAACGCAACGATCAACGCCAAATATATTATGTTTCGGAAGCCTTACATGGGGCCAAAATACAATACACGGAGCTCGAGAAGCTGGCATACGCCTTACTCATGGCTTCGTGGAAGCTCCAGCACTATTTCTTGGCACACCCCATTAAAGTCCTGACATCCTACCCGCTAGCATTGATACTACGGAACAAAGATGCCTCGGGCCAGAAAGGCAAATGGGCAGCCGAGCTGGCACCCTTCAATGTCACCTTCGCCGCAAGAGTAGCCATCAAATCGCAGTCCCTCGTGGACTTCATCGCCGAGTAGACGCCACACACGGAAGAAAACACCGCAATCGAGGCGCCATGGACAATGTACATAGATGGGTCATGGTGCGCCGCAGGGGTCGGCGCCGCGGCAATCTTGGTTTCCCTAGACGGACGAGCCGCATCGCATGCAGCACGCCTCGACTTTCCAACAACAAACAACACATCAGAGTACGAAGCACTGCTACTTGGCCTCCGCAAGGCAAAGGCTCTAGGAGCGAAGCGCATTCTCATCAAGAGCGACTCCCGTCTTGTAGCGGGCCACTTCGATAAGACGTTCGTGACGAGGTGCCCCGAAATGACCCATTACCTGTTGCAGTGTGCGAAGCGACAAATTGCTTCCTTGGTATTACACTCCAAGCAATCCCCAGATGCAACAACGAGGCAGCGGATAAGTTCGCAAAAATGGCAATCGCCGGTGAGGGGCCTCCCGCGGAAGTCTTCTACGAAGTACTCACGAAACCGTCCGCTGCGCCCGAAGCACAAGAGGTGGCACGCCTAGTACTCGCTCTTGCAATGGCGGACCCAACACCTGCAGAGGACTGGCAAAACAACATTATCAGGTACCTCGCCGGTCAAGAACCAGAGGACCCGGTCGAAGCAAAGCGCCTTCGCTATCGGGCCAGGAACTACTACATGATTTCCAGAGAGCTGTACAAGGGGGGCGTTTGTGCCCCCTTCTTGCGCTGTGTATCACAGAAGGAAGGCCAATCCCTCCTTAAAGACATCCACGAGGGCCTATGCAGCGCGCACCAGGCGCCCCGAGGCCTCGTGGGGAAGACGTTCCGCTAAGGATTTTACTGGCCGACGGCACTCCAAGACGTGCAAGACCCGGTCTAGCACTGCCAAGGGTGCTAGTGGGCCAGCCGCAACCCAAAGGTACCTGCGCTGCCATTGCAATCCCTGCCGCCAGTCTGGCCCTTCGCACGGTGGGGATTGGATATCATTGGGCCATACCCAGCGGCCAAGAGTAACCTCCGATTCGCGTTCGTCGCCATCAAATACTTCTCCAGATGGGTCGAGGCAGAACCTATTGCCAAGATCACCGTCGCAGCAGCCCAACGATTCACCTGGAAGAATATCATTTGCCGGTACGGTGTGCCGCGGGACATCGCACCGACAACAGAACACAATTCGACTCTGAGCCCTTCCGAAAGTTTTGCAAAGACCTGGGCATAACAATATGCTTCGCGTCCATTGGGCACCCAGAGTCCAACGGAGCCGTTGAGCGAGCCAATGGCAACCTCCTCGATGGGCTGAAGAAACGCCTTGTAGGCCTTCCCAAGGGACTATGGCCTAAAGAGCTCCAAAAAGCTCTATGGCCACTACGAACATCACCTAGCAGGGCCATAGGTGTTTCCCCATTCAAGCTCCTCTTCGGCGATGAGGCCATGACGCCAGCGGAGTTCGCTGTCGGTTCCTACCGAGCCACAGCCCAGGCGGACCCTGCGGGACGACAGGTCTCTCTCGACCTACTCGAGGAGCAACGCGTGCAGTCCATCTCAACCATGCAAAGGTATAGCGAAGGGTGCCCACGATACAATGTAAAGGTCGAACTCCGCCACATCGCCACAGGCGATCTAGTGTTGAAGCGAGCCACAAACCAGGCCACGATTGGCAAATTGGAGTCCAAGTGGGAAGGACCATACGTCGTCACCAGGGTAACAAGGGCAGGTACCTTCCACATCGCAACGCCGGAGGGAGACCAACTGGGCCACACCTGGAATATAAAGACTCTTCGAAAGTTCTACCCTTAGCAACTTGTAAAACCGGCTGTGCCCGAAGAACTGCCCCATCGCCAACAATCGGCAAGGGCATGTACTTACATTTTGTCAAAACCGGCTTGTGCGAAGCGTGCGTGCGCCAAACGTGTGTACCCCACAGAGTTTTGCCCTGGTGTTGCGGGCACGAGTGCATAAACGAAGCCACCGCGCATGGCCCTTGGCCCCGGTGCACACCAATGCCCCTCGTGGGCACGAGTGCATAAACGAAGCCACCGCGCATGGCCCTTGGCCCCGGTGCACACCAATGCCCCTCGCGGGAACGAGTGTATCGCGGCCACCGCAAGATGGCCCTTGGCCCCGGTGCACACCAATGCCCCTCGCGGGAACGAGTGTATAAACGAAGCCACCGCGCATGGCCCTTGGCCCCGGTGCACACCGATGCCCCACGTGGGCACGAGTGTATAAACGAAGCCACCGCGCATGGCCCTTGGCCCCGGTGCACACCGATGCCCCTCGCGGGCACAAGTGTATAAACGAAGCCACCGCGCATGGCCCTTGGCCCCGGTGCACACCGATGCCCTTCGTGGGTACGAGTGTATAAATGAAGCCACCGTGCATGGCCCTTGGCACGAGTGTATAAACGAAGCCACCGCGCATGGGCCTTGGCCCCGGTGCACACCGATGCCCTTCAGGAGCACGAGTGTATAAACGAAGCCACCGCGCATGGCCCTTGGCCCTGGTGCACACCGATGCCCTTCGCAGGCACGAGTGTATAAACGAAGCCACCGTGCATGGGTCTTGGCACGAGTGTATAAACGAAGCCACCGCGCATGGCCCTTGGCCCCGGTGCACACCGATGCCCTTCGCGGGCACGAGTGTATAAACGAAGCCACCGTGCATGGCCCTTGGCCCCGGTGCATAACGATGCCATGCGCAGGCACGGCGTATAAACAGAGCCATCTCACACAGCCCCAGGAACGCATACCAGTACAAATAGCGAAGACAACGCGCAAAGCTGAACCCAGCCTGGCGTGGCCTGAGGACCAGGCCAGGCCGGGGGGACAGCGTCGTCTTCGCCTCCTCCTCGTGAAAAAAATATAAAGTTAGGGCTCCCCGGAGCCCTATCTAAAAAAGCATGGGGGACGGCGCGAGGCTTCGCCTCCCCCTCACAAAAATATATCAAGTTAGGGCTCCCTGGAGCCCTATCTAAAAAAGTATGGGGGACGGCGCGAGGCTTCGCCTCCCCTTCGCAAAAATATATCAAGTTAGGGCTCCCCGGAGCCCTATCTAAAAAAGTATGGGGGACGGCGTGAGGCTTCGCCTCCCCCTCGCAAAAGAATATCAAGTTAGGGCTTCCGGAGCCCTATCTAAAAAAGTATGGGAGACGGCGCGAGGCTTCACCTCCCCCTCGCAAAAAAATATAAAGTTAGGGCTCCCTGGAGCCCTATCTAAAAAAGCATGGGGGATGATGCGAGGCTTCGCCTCCCCCTCACAAAAATATATCAAGTTAGGGCTCCCCGGAGCCCTATCTAAAAAAGTATGGGGGACGGCGCGAGGCTTCGCCTCCCCTCGCAAAAGAATATAAAGTTAGGGCTCCCCGGAGCCCTATCTAGAAAAGTATGGGGGACGGCGCGAGGCTTCGCCTCCCCCTCGCAAAAAAAAATAAAGTTAGGGTTCCCCGGAGCCCTATCTAAAACAGTATGGGGGACGGCGCGAGGCTTCGCCTCCCCCTCGGCAGAAAATATGAAGTTAGGGCTCCCCGGAGCCCTATCTAAAAAAGTATGGGGGATGGCGCATGGCTTCGCCTCGCCCTCGCCAAAAAATATGAAGTTAGGGCTCCCCAGAGCCCTATCTAAAAAAGTATGGGGGACGGCGCGAGGCTTCGCCTCCCCCTCGTAAACCAGAAAGGCTAGCAAGGGTAACATTACTCATCATAATATCAAGTACACGCTGTACAAGTCTAAGTACAGTGGCCCACATAATCACACGCTCTACAAGGCCAAGTCCCGCACAACGAAGACCGTTAACAATACAGAATACCCGCCTACGGCCACACTAACGGCCTACCGACGCGAAATCGTCTGCCTCACGCTCCCTCTGTTCCCGCAACACCCATTTGAGCAGCTCCTCGTCAGACGGGTGTGTGGCCATCAACTCAAAGTACTCCCTCTCCGGGTCACAGTCATCTGACAAGTCCGAAGGGCTCAACGAAATTGTAGGGATGGCGCAAGACGGAAAAGGCCTCGCGAGCGCAATCCCAACCCCGCGACGCAACCAGAAAGACCATATCTCCTCCTGCGCATCCAAAGCTTTCTCCTCACGCAAGCAGAAAAATCTTTTCATCGGCCCCTCTGGGTTGGCTCTCTTCTAGCGCTGCCACTTGGCACCATGGCATATAATCCCGCGGTAGCAAACCTTCAAGGGCCACTTGCGGACCAATGTTCGCCATTCCTTCGTACCGCACGAAGGGGCAGAGGACTTCGTATGCCACCTTCGGGGACATGGGCCTCGCCCGGCAGTACGGCGGGACAACATAACCCCCTGAGCAAAACAGACACTAACATGAAACAAGCTCGCACAGCAACAAAGGAGACCTCTTTCTATTTCATTTAACAAAATGTCGATTACAAGCCACTGTCACTAGTCACATCCTAGCTCGCGCGACGACGCCAGAGCAAGAAACAAAAAAATATACCCTAGACTAGGACAAACAAAATGATTCTTCATGAAAAGAAGCGGAGGGTCACACCTTGCCTCCGGTGCTGGCCCTCCGCTCCACTGCACTTGTGCCATCCGCAGGACCCTTCACCTTTTGCTTCTGAGCCAGGGATGCCCGAAGCGACTCCATCGTAGCGTCCCAGCCGGACGGAGCCCAGAAGCCCTTGGCAAGGGCATTGCTAGCCCGCCGCACCTGCTTTTGGCCCGAGGCGACCTCCGCAGCAGAAGCAATAGGCACGGTACCAGCACCAAGCTCGTCAACATGGCTACACCCAGCCTGCTGCAGAGAAACGAAGGCCGCGGTCCACGCCGCCTTCGCATAGTGATTGTCGTAGGCACGAGCAGCCAGGAGAAAAACTTCCCTAGCACGGCGAAGGCGCTCTAGGTTGGCAGCCAGTTGGTCGACGGTGTGCTTTCGGGGAGGGGGCACGGTGCCAAGCTCTGACATAGCACCATCCATACGCTCCAGCGCTTCCCAGCTAGCCTGCTCCGCAGCGGACGAAACAGACCAATCCATCGCAACCTCCGCCTCAAGAACAAAATGGGCACTGCACAAAGACTGCAACTCCTCCTGCACTTTGCGATGCTCCTCTTCTAGCTGGGCAACCCTCGCTTCCAGCCCCTTCGCTCGCTCGGCAATAGTCGAGCGTGCCGTGGTTAGCTGGGTGTTCCGAGCGAATTCTAGGTCGATCCGCTGCTGGATCTCGTCGTAGCCGCTCTAGATGTCCCTCTCAAGCGAGCGCGAAAGAATGATCGTCTGCCAAAGAAAAATTCGGTCAACGAGGCATCAACAACAAAGGGCCATGCTTACCTGGACCTACCTTCATCGCGTTAGCCTCGAGGCTCCGGAACATCCTCTCTGGGCTCCATTTCACAAAGATCTCCGACACGCAAGGCGGGGCGGTGAAGCAAGACACTTCCGCATAGACGGAGGCAGCCCCCGGGCTGATCCAAAAATCGGAGGATCGAAGCGGCCCCAAATTCGCGATGCCTGCGGCTACAAAGGCCGCAGCCTCCACCCCGCCCAGCTCGGAACCAGAGCCACCGTCGCCTGCCCCAGCGTCGTCACCATCACGGGGATTCCCCACGGGCGTAGCGCCCACGGAGGCATCATCGGCATTAGGCTCACCCTCGACAGCCTGCGCTGTAGAACAACCAAGTCAGACAGCTAATAACAATTGAACGAGGACGAGCGGGGAACAAAGCCTCACCTATCGGGGCAGGGAGATTGGTACGGTCCTCCATCACGGTATCCTCCGTACCCTGACCGTAAACTTAAGAAGGCGTCCCACCGGATACCTCTTCGAGGGCTATGCTAGCAATCCCAAACGAGCTAGCCACAGCCACAGCGACCGACAAAATGGAACCGCCAGGACTCATTGCCGAGCTTGTCGCTACTTGTCACCGTCGGGCCCTCGAGCTCCCGCGACGCCTTCTTCAAGGACGGCCCGGCCGCGTCCCCTACGATGAGTTCAGACTTACCCGCTCCCGCAGCTCCAAGAGCACGCAGGGGTACCGCACTGATGGGGCCATGGGTTTCCAGATCCTCCAGGTTGTGAACCCATTTCTTTCTTTTGGTGTCAGGATCCGGCCACTCCAAAAAGCGCATTTTTGATCCTCGACACGCGGTTCAGTGGACGCCAGGCACCGTGATTCACCGCTTCACGTGCTCCTCCCCTGTATAGGGTCCGAGAAGCTACTCCGCAGCGCGCTCAGCCTCGGCGATGGGCAAGAATGCGCAAGTGATAAATAAAAAAAGAAAATAATAATAATAAGAAAAAGGATCGGGGAAAGCACCTGTGCACTCCCCGAAGTCTAAGACAGGCATCCCATCCTTCGCCTCGCCGAACCTCAACTTCCAACCCTGCGCCAGAGGCCACAGCCGAAGTGCACAGAACTCCTCAACGAAGTCCTGCGTAGACATCCTCCGGGCCGCGCTGAGAAATACCCGTAATAGCGCGTCTTCCTGGGAAGAAAGATCAATGGTCGGCGTGGAGATCAGCTGAATAGGCCCTCCAGTTGAGCGAAGGCCCGCCTCGGAGGAACACTTAGATAGAACCAAAGACCGGTCCAATCGGTATCCCATTGCTCCGCAGCAAAGGGTAAGTAATGTAGAAGCGCGGTTTTCTACCGAAGTTGACGCTCCCGAAATTCAGCATCTCCCCCTTGTCCTTCTTCTTCTTCGGCTGGCACCGCCCGTCGTGGAGATACGCGAATAGCTGCGCTTCACTGCTGGTTACCCTCGCGGAGCGGAGCACCCACTCGAAAACGCCAAGCTTCACGGTCAAGTTGGGCGTCTACCGGCCAGTCCACTTTCAGATTTGAAGGACTCGGTAAAGAGTGGCAACGCAGGGCAGACGAAGGCCCGTGTCGAGATACACCACTTAACACGATCAGCTAGTTCTCCTGTATGCCGGAGCAACCTCCGTCCCGGGGGCGCGAACATCTTCGAGCTTTGCAATCTTCCCCTCATTTTTTAGGGCCCGAAGGATGTGGGACGTCACCAGCGAGCGGCCTAACTTCTCGGTGTAGGACACGATGCCACCTCCATCCTTGACCCACTTTGTCATCGTTGAAGGTGCTAAGAGCAATGCGGGAGCCGATGGAAGCGAAGGGCCATGAAAGCACAAGGCAACGCACTAGGAGCAACGCGAGAAGTGAGACAAATGAAGCGGCAACGCACGCGAGTACAGAGAAACTCGGGCCCAAGGCCACCTATTTATAGCAAACCCAGGAGCAGTTTCACCGAGCACAGAAATCGTGGAGTCCAACACCAAACAAAAAGTGACAAGTGGCAACAAACAGGCGTTATGGCGCACGAGAACCTAAGCACCGCATTAAAAGACATGCCAGCCACGTCGTCGGCGCGACACACGAAGCAACCCGAAACCGAAGCGTCGCATTGAAGCGCGCACCAAGGAAGAAAATGGCACGAGAAACAAGGCAACCCACTAGCCGACGAATTTATGGGGCACACAAACCAATAGGAGCACACACCATTCACTCATCAGTCAGCGACGAGCAACCTGGGTCGCGCTGATAACGCTTCGCCATGCCGAAAGGGACAGTGTACTTGTACCCTCCGGGGAGCGACACGGTTTCAGCCATGATGAAGTAAGACCTCGACCGCGAGGGGCTTGTCGTAGGGGCGGCACAACAGCCCCCACGACCTGGCGAACAACAAAGCGTGCGCAGCCCTGCGGCCCGAGGGGTCTGGAGATTCCCGAAGGGCCCCCAGTCAAGAGGCTCCCGAAGGGTTTCGAAGGTACCAGTGTTTGGAGAGTCCCGAGGGCACGAAGGGTCCCGAGGGGCGCGAAGGGTCCCGAGGCATCTCCGAAGGGTCCCGTGGCATCTCTGAAGGGTACCGAAGGAGCTTCGAAGGGTCCAATCGACCCTGAGCCGCCCGGAGGGTCCCAGAGGCCCGAAGGGTCCCGAGGGGTCCGTAGGGCCTCGAAGGATCCTCGGGCCCGAGGGCTCCGGAGGAGTCACTGTACCGCTGGGCCAGGTGCACCAGCAGGATGGACTAAGCCCAGGGCGGTCCATCACGAGCCAGAAGCTAGTCCTAGGGTTAGGAAAAGCCCCTACAGCCCTACCAGCATAGGGTCCTCTAGGGAGGTAAGCTTGTAATCTCATATACCTCATAGAAAGGCTATAAATAGCCACCTCCCCCCCCCCAATGAGGGGGAGACAATTGTATCATTAAAACTTCATTTGAAATATAAGTGCATTTACTTCCTGGCAACTAGTCCCCTCTTTCGAGGACCCTTTCAGTACCGGGGGGTCCCCCTCTTTCTACTGTTTAGCTTTTAGCTACGACAATTATACATCATCATTGCTTGAGACTAACTGATGACACATAAAATCATAACAATCTCAATAGTATTTCAAGGTGGGTCAATCCAACACTATGTTCTCTAACATGTGTTCACATTATTGATTCGATATCTCCATATCTATGGCCAGTGAAACATGGTCAGCAATCAATACATGCGCTGGTCGACAAGTCACTAATGTTCCAACCAATGACATCCGACCAGGGATACATTTACAATGACATCATATAAGTTAAAGAGCTTCACAAATAAGTCACATACTTATTAATCTTTATAACTGATGATTCATTCAAGGAACATAATAACATTTATTCTATAACTTATAAACATAGATGTGATACAATCATCTCTATGATTGCCTCTTGGGCATATCACCAATAGTCTCACACTTGCACTAGAGTCAATCATACAGGTATCTAATACTCATAGCTCTTGTGTACACCTCATGCTTAGATTGCAGGAGAGGCTTTATCAAAGGATCAACAATATTCAAATCCGTGTGCACTTTGCATATCTTCACATCATCTTTTTCAACAATCTCACGAATAATGCGATATCGTCGAGTACCGTACGAAGGGCAGAGCTTCTCCAGGGTCATTGGCACATCACACAGTCAAGGCCAGAGCTCCTCCGCAGCAATGGACTTATAGACAACGTACTTGGGGACGGACAATCCGGGTGAGGATTTCTTGATTCCTTCAATAATGACATGATTGCAGGTGTTAACCTGTTTGACATGACTCAGCTGGACGACATTGACATTGGACAGACTCAGCTGGGCCAGAGTTAGCTTACTGAAGCACCTCTGCCACTCAACGGTCTCCGTACCCCCTCCGAACCGATATGCGCTCTCCGTACTGGTTAACGTATCCCACGGGACATGCTCAACGCACAACCAGGATGCGCACGTAGACGTAGTGAGCAGAGAGTTGCTCAGACGAGTGAGTCATATTGTATCCCGTGTGTAATTGCACTACATATATGTTATGCGCTTTTTTTCGTGCTATATTTGTATGCATATTTTGTATGTTATGTGCGTATTATCAGAGTAAATCGGTTCTGGACTAACATGAAATTAGAAAACATCGAGGTTCACATAAAATCATGAAATCATGAGAGTTGGGGCATTTCATGTGGAGTTGTAATCTAAAATTTGAAAAATAAATTTGACGAAATTTAGGAATACACTTTGTAATTTGCGAATTAAATGCGCACATGGTTTGGTACACGCAAGATACACGCGCAGCGCTTTTGGAGGATCAAAATTAGTCTTCGCGCTACATCAACCCCTTCCCCTTGTCTCATGACTACCCACGTCGGTGGCAAGTGTCAAAGTCATCCATGTTCTACGACACAGGTTAGACGATTGCATGATGTTAGCAGAATGTAAGGTCAAATGCATAATCAGGATGCAAATTGTACACAACTCACCTCTTCGAGATGGAGTGCGGATGAGCGACTGGAAATGCTATGATGGCCGTCAACATCAGTAGCAGGAGCTTTCCCTTTGTCTCGGGACTGCCCACGTCGGCAACGAGTGTCGAAGTCATCCATGTTCTGCGAGACGAATTAGATGATTGCATGATGTCAGCAGAACGGAAGGCTAAATATATAATCAGGATGCAAATTGTACATAACACACCTCTTCGATATAGAGTGTGCCTGGGCCACCGGTCTCAGTAGCAGGAGTCCTCCCCTTGTCGTACTCAGCTTCCTATTCAGGGGTCCCCCACCACCATCCTACTGTCCTGGGATCCTCCGGTGCCTTCTCAATAGGGTCTAGCACGTAAGGTTTCCATCGCTGGAAGGTCTTGGCTCGCATCGCGTACTTCAGCATGTATTTCTGCTGGATGAACGCCCTATCATACATCTTCAGGCCGTTGATCCATTGGAAGAAGTTGCAACGCATCTCGGGATGCCATTATGCATAGATGAAGTTAGAAATTTGTGGAATTCAACGTAGAGTGTGAAAAATTGATGTCTGTGTATGATTCTCTTATGAGGACGTTCCCGTACGTGTAGTACGCCCAAGCAACGGTGGCTGGGTGTCTGGACTGAATGATCTTCATCGGCTGTTCGCACACACATTACAGGCGTGAAAACTATGGTGGTACCGGCGCATCCTTCATAGAAAAATTTGGGCAGGGTTTAGACCTCTCCGCAAGCCACTTGCGCTTCTGCAGAATATTTGCATAAAAGTTCGACGACGAGTCTGGCATATTCTAGGTCGACATAATGTTTTGCTTTTGCGCACAAAACAAGGGTGAATCAGTTCGAAACAAATATAATATGGACATACGTACGATTAACAAAGACTAACATAAAGATAAGCACAAATATGAGCGGTCTACCTATTTTCATGACATGACGGTCCCTGTACAGTCTGACAACAAAATAAATTACGACACTGAATGACGACTAGACGAGCTCGGTCTATTGAGGCAATCCTTCATGGAGTGCCCAAGGGTCTTGCATATCCTGCACTTCATCATGCGGCTCAGACCCCCACGCTGGTTGTTATCCATGTCATTCCGAAAGCACCAGGTTTACCGTCGTCTCTTCCCAGTTGACTTCAAAGCCTTGTTTGAACCCATTGCACCATGTTCGGCCAAAGATCCCTGTAGTTCAAGTCCACGCCATACGAGTAAAACTCTGCACTCCATGTACCGAAAAGATACTTTATGTCATAGTACTCAGAGATATAAGACGTAGATGTGAGAACCCGGATTGTTTGGCTTGTAATGCTTAACCATCCACTTGGTCCTAGCATTACAAATCAAATAATCTGAACCTCGAGATACATGTACTTCCCAAAATTTGCAGTACACATACCCCTTTACAAAATTATGCATCAATTCCATTCAACACACAGAACCGAAGCAAAGGCGTTACAAATCGAAAAGACAAACATAATAGAGTTATTAGTTATTACAACCCGGGCCAACCGGCCACAACACAAGCTAAAGAGCACCAATAACAGCAGAAGCAAAAGCCATAAGATGGCAAAAAGCAAAAGCCATACGGTTTGCCTTTAGCCCACAAGGCAACCGACTGGGCCACCAACCTAGTCGTCAAAGTCGAAGTCCGTCTCACGATAGTCAATCCCTTGGGGATCAACCTCCTCTGCAACAATTAAGCAACACAAATGAGTACAAAAATGTACTCGCAAGACTTACAAGTAACAGCATATACATAGCTACATGCAAGCTTTAATCAAAGGAGTAGGCTGTAGGTTATTTTCAGCATAAAGCAATTTTCATTTGCAATAATGTAGTAATTTGAAAGCAATTTTGCAATCTGTTTTTAATGTTCAAATAATAGCGAGTAACAATAGATTAATGACAACAACAACTTAGAAGTGACTGACCCAATAGCCACGACAACAATAGCATGAATTACCCATTCATACCACCCACAACAAGTTTTAATTAAAGGTTATAGTCTAACTCTCGAAAGACTTCCCTAAGCGTGTTCATAACCTAGGACGAGGCTATTCGAATAGATTATACCCTGCAGAGGTGTACCAATGTACCCACACGTTAGACCGCCTTTTTCCCACAAGATTAAGCACACTTCCTTTGGTATGCCGGCACGGCTAAGTCCTACCAGACATTTCCAATCTTGTGTATTAACTACGAGTCGCTCGTATGGATAGAAACTCATACGTTGAGATAGAGTCATTGTAAAACCGAAAGTCAACTACCACTATAGTGTAAAGCTCCCGGACAACTACAATGCCCTTCGGTGTGGAGAACCTAGACAGGATTCCACTCCCGCTCACCCACACATAAACACAAGTTTCTTTTTCAACACAACACACACCCACAACCTCTTGCGACTCGAAGCTAACACACACCAAAGTACTAAGTCAAGAGAGGTCCCATATCCCCCTCATGTGGTTAGCACGCAAGAATTCTTGGTTTAGTGTAACAAGATGTTCGGTCCTTGTTGACTCAGGCATACCACCACACACCAGATAATCACACCATCATACCATATGCCCAAGTCTCAAACATTTGATTTTCAGTTTTATACTTTACAAAGTAACAAAGCACAAGGTGCTGGACATAAGGTAATAATAAGATTTGTGTGATCAAAGTTATCGACTAAGTCGATAACTGCCCAATTCTACCGGTAGCTAAGCATGACTAAGCAACCACAACTCGTAAACTACTAAGTGATAAGAGCTCATCCAGTGAGCTCTAAATCACAGCAAGATAATCCTAGGCTCAGTAGTAGAGGATAAACATTTACCTACAGATTATGCATCTAGAGGATCAACTAATCAATTGATAGTTTAACAACAAACTAGAGCATGCATACATACACTTTGCAAACAACATATTTAGCCTTTGAAAGTAATGGGATCAGCATGATCAAACTTCTTGCCTTGATGGTAGCTATCTTGCTGCAGAGGATCGCTTTCGAACTCAAACTCGTTGGCGCCTAACAAAAGAACGAAAAGAACCGATAAGAACGAAGAACATAGAAAAGACTCAAAAACCAACTTCAGCCAACAGCTACAAAAATTTTACAGCAGGTAGAGTGTGATTTTTAAGGAATTTATCAACAAGAACCAATTGATTTGGATTCTCAATGCTAAAGTTATGGCCAAAACAAGTTTGGACTATTGGAAAAAGGCTGAAAAATTCATCTCGGGTACTGTTCATCCGAAATAAAATCTTTAGCACAAATTTTCAGAGAGGTGTTGCACCTAAAAATTTTATGGGAAATAAAGCACCACATGAGATGAAGAACAAAATTTGATTCACCCCATTTGGAGCTAGGATGCATTTTCTATGATTTTTCAAAGACAAGAAAAAGAGCACAAAACAATGCAACCACAGAAAACTTAAGAGCAGTAGCATGCCTAAAACGTATTCTACAATTAAGCACACTAATAGAGGAAACCAACAAAGTTGATTTCACTCAAACAGGAGCTACAGAGAAAAACTTATGCATTTTTCAAGTTAAAAGAATTTTTAATGCAACAAATAAAGCCTAAACAGAAATTAAATCTACTAACAAATTTTTCTGGAACCAAACTAAGCTTCCAACCATTTTTAGATTAAATCTTAGTTAAAACCAGAACTAAAAAAATTTGAACCAACCGAAAAGGAGTTAACACGAATTAGTTAAGAAATTTCGAAGTTTAATACAATTTTTAGTTTACAAATAAAAGCTTTCGGGCTTTATTTTAAACTAAAACAATTTGGAAAAGCCTGGGCCGCTGAGATCGAATCCAACGGCCCACGCGACCGGCTAAGCACAAGCAAGACAAATTTCAACAGAGCCAACCGTTGATTGAGATCCAACGGTCCACGCTGAGGCGATTTGAAGGTCGAACGCCCCACACGATCTAGGCCGTTGATCAAGAAACGAGCGGCTCAGAGCGAGGCATCGTTCGGACGGTCCGAACGTTCCACTCGATCTGGGCCAAAGCTACGGGGTGGTCTGGGGGTCCAAAAGTCCCTTAGATCTCGACCGTAGATCTCCAAATGGACGGCTGAGGTTCGACGGTCCGAACGTTCACAGCGATCTAGAGTGTTGGATCTAGATCGGACGGTGGAGGTTCAGTGGTTCGAACGTTCCACGAGATCTAAGCCACAGATCAAGAAATGAACGGCCCACGATGATTTGAGAGATCCGGAGGTCCGAAAGTCTCAACAGATCTAGGCCGTTGATCTCAGATGGACGGCTCACAAAGAACGTGGCGCTGCGCACGCGCACAGTGCGGGTTTAAATGCGTAGGCCCACAAGCCAGCGACACAGGAGCTCACTTGGGACAGCCATTAATGGTTAAGCAATTGATTAACAATGATTAGCGCCATAATGACAAGATCTGTGTCCTAAATCAACAATGCACTGTGCTGTGCCGCGTCCGACAAAAGCCCAATGCACAGATTGGCTCACCGTCGGCGATGAGGACCTCGCTGGCGCAAACCAAGGGCACGAGCATGACCGCAATAGCTTTGCGCACACACCGAGAGCACTCACAGCTGATGCACCGGCCTAGAATGGTGGCGAGCCAGCGTTGAGCGGCGGCGCAAGCACGGCCAAACGACTAAAAGCAAGAGGAGCTCCGTAGCGGTTCAGAGAAGCGGTGCCATAGCCGCTAGGGACTACCAAGAAGGTTACCTTAGCACTGAGAGGCACAAAGAAGACCGGAGCTACTCCGGCGACGAAGCACCGCCCCGACGACGGAGAAGATGATGTGGAGAAGGCGGTCTGAGCATCACGAACACGACCGGGTCATCACAATAGCTTCAATAGGACTCACAGAAGGCCCATGAGCAAGCAATTGAAAAGCTAAGGTGCTTACCGGCGTTGAGGAAGAAAGGGATGAACACGGCCGCAGCGAGCAAGAACTCAAAATTAGGCTGCTCCTGTGAAAGCAACCTAAAATCAAGTTAGGGATTTTGATTAGGGTAAAGAGAGGCACAAGGCGAAGCAAAGAGATAGGCACGGGAACCACTGGAACCCTGAAGAGGAAGAAGCTTGCTTGCGGCCTCCAATGGCGGATTAGGGTTTTTGGTGGTTGAGCTCAAACAAGCAGAGGGGATGCTTGGCAAAGCTAAAGGGTGCTAAAAGGAATGCAAAGGAGGCTCAGTGGCTACTTATAGCCGAGAGAGGCAAGGAGAGCAATGGCAATGCTCCACCACGGTCAAGCCTGCCATAGACATGCCGAGCGCAATGGTAAGAGTCGTTGCAGGACGCCCAGGAGGTGACAAGGCACTGCCTCTCCCACATTCGTGCGCTGGCCATGGCGCGGGCGCGAGGAAGGGGATGACCAGCAACGCGCGGCCCACCAACCAGAGAGACAGTGCAAAGCAGCTCGAGTCCAACAGGAGCGAAAGGGTTGAGCCGAGCCCCAAGTCATGAGTCCAAACATCCTGATGGTTGGATCGAGATCCAACGGCTGAAAACGCTTGCGCAGTTTGAATGGGCTGACCCGAGCGCGACGCGGACGGTCCGATGAGGATCCAACGGTCCAAATGCCACGCGCGGTTTCAACGGCCGGGACTACACGCGAACGGGGTTGTGTGAAACCAAGAACAGGGGTCAGGCTCGAGTCTGACTCAGACCCAAGGAAGAGGAACGAGACTAGGGTTTGAATTCAAAGCTGAGTTTAGAAGAATTTTTAGAGGTAGCAACTAACTCCAAAAATTCTAAAATTTTGACTCGAGGTTCCTCACTCCAGGATCAACCTTACATAAATTTTTTGGAGATTTTTGATGCATAGCATTTTTCTCAAGAAATTCCTCAAGGTTTGTTCTAGGGTTTGACCAAGAGTCAAACTGATTCGACTGGCCTCCAAAAATTATCAAATAATTTCCAAAAATTATGAAATTTTTCAGAGGAGTCACACAGCATCCCTAGAACCAAGGAAAAATATTTTCAGGGGTTGAACACAAGATTCTCAACAAGGAGGTCATGACTTTAGTCAATTGGAGATTTAGGTTTTTGATTTCCCACAATTCCTTTACAAGAATCATTTTCTTACATTTGAAACACACACCCAGATTTGGGATGTTACAAAATCCCCCCCCTACAAGAATCTCATCCCGAGATTTGGCTCACTCGGAAAAGAAAGATGGGTAGTCCGCACGCAGACGATCTTCCCGTTCCCAAGTAGCTTCATCCTTGGAATGATTTGACCACTGAACTTTAAGGAATTTGATGGCACGATTCCTTGTTCTTCGTTCAGCCTCTTCAAGGATGCGAACAGGGTGCTCGCGGTAGGTCAAATCTTCTTGAACATCGAGAGTTTCTAACGGAGCTTTCTCGGTTGGGACACGGAGGCACTTCTTTAACTGGGACACATGGAACACATCATGTACCCCCTCGAGTGCAGCGGGCAAATCCAACTTATAGGCAACTGCTCCTTTCTTCTCGATAATGCGGTAAGGACACACATATCAAGGAGCTAACTTGCCCTTGACGCTGAAGCGTTGATGGCCCTTCAAAGGAGAGACTTTGAGATAAACAAAGTCATTGGGCTCAAAACTCAACTCACAACGCCGACGATCCGCATAGCTCTTTTGCCTTGACTGAGCCGTGCGCAAACGATCACGAATAAGCTAGACTTGACTCTCAGCCTCATTGATCGAGTCCGGACCAAAGAAAGGTCTTTCGCCAGTCTCAGACCAATTCAACGGGGTTCTGCACTTTCTCCCGTATAAGGTCTCGAAAGGTGCCATGCCGAGACTGACTTGAAAGCTGTTGTTGTACGAAAACTCGGCGAATGGCAAGCATTTCTCCCAATGCTTCCCGTAGGAAAGAACACAAGCACGAAGCATGTCTTCCAAAACTTGGTTGACTCTTTCAGTCTGACCATCAGTTTGGGGATGATATGCTGTGCTGAAGGAAAGGCGAGTTCCCATAGCCTCTTGCAAACTATGCCAAAGCCGGGAGGTAAAAAGTGCACCACGATTAGAAACAATCGTCTTTGGCACACTATGCAAACTCACGATTCTAGAAACATAGAGCTCAGCTAAGGAACCCACACGAAGCTGAGTCTTGATAGGGAGGAAATGAGCCACTTTAGTCAATCGATCAATGATGACCCAAATGGCATCATTCTTCTTGGGGGTTAGGGGTAGACCGGTGATAAAATCCATCCCAATCGAATCCCACGTCCACTCGGGCATAGGCAAAGGCTGAAGCAGACCTGCTGGACGCTGATGCTCAGCCTTTACATGACGACACATGTCACACTCGGCAACGTACTTCGCAATCTCCCTCTTCATTCGGGTCCACCAAAATCTCTGCCGAAGATCTTGATACATCTTCGTGGCCCCAGGATGAATGGACAAAGGAGAATCATGGGCTTCGCGGAGGATCAAATTCCACAAGTCCATGTCCTTTGGGACCACAAGGCGCTGTCCGAACCACACAACACCAAGATCATCTTCTGAGAAGTACTTGGCTGTGCCGTTCTTGACATTCTCCTTGATTCGGTTCACCCCAACGTCCAATTGCTGAGCGGTCTCGATCCGATCCACCAAGGTTGGTTGCACAACCAAGGCAGCGAGGAAACCATGCTCAACCACTTCCAAGTTGAGCACTGGAATTCCTCCAAAAGGGTGAAATTTCTTTGCTCCTTGAGCAACAAGGTATTGCAATGCACCTTTCGACTAAGTGCATCAGAAACGACATTAGCCTTGCCCAGATGATAGTGAATACCCATGTCATAGTCTTTGATCAATTCCAACCACCTTCTTTGCCTGAGGTTCAGATCGGGTTGGATGAACAAATACTTCAAGCATTTGTGATCCGAATACACTTCACAACGATTACCGACCAAGTAATATCGCCAAATCTTAAGTGCATGAATCACAGCAGCTAGCTCTAAGTCATGGGTAGGGTAGTTGAGTTCATGAGGGCTCAACTGCCTTGATGCATAGGCCACTATCTTGCCTTCTTGCATAAGGACACAACCGAGTCCTCGACGAGTAGCATCGCAAAAGATATCGAAGCTCCGATGGACATCGGGAAGAACGAGAACGGGAGCTGTGGTCAAACGCTTCTTGAGTTCTTGAAAACTTTCCTTGCAAGCAGCGGACCACAGAAACTTCTTGTCCTTCTTGAGCAACTCAGTCATCGGCTTCGCGATCTTGGAGAAGTTCTCGATAAAGGGACGATAGTATCCCGCTAAACCGAGAAAACTCCGCACTTCGGTTACCAAACTGGGCTGACACCAGGAGAGCACATCGCTGACCTTGCTAGGATCCATGGCTACACCTCCTGCTGAAAGAACATGGCCCAAGAATGCCACTTCCTTCAACGAGCAGCGACTTGTTGAACCGCGATCTGGTGGTGCTCACGACTTTCCTAACACAAGCTTCAGATGTGCAGCGTGTTCTTCATCATTCTTGGAGTAGATAAGAATATCATCGATGAAGACCACCACAAACATTTGTTAAGCCGAAAGACATGACGGTGTACTCGAACAAACCGTAACGAGTAGAGAAAGCTGTCTTTGGAATATCTTCAGGTCTGATCCTGACTTGATGATATCCCACTCTCAAGTCAATCTTGGATAAGACTCGAGCTTCGGTCAACTGATCGAAGAGGTCGTCGATGCGAGGCAAAGGATACTTGTTCTTTACCGTTACTTCATTAAGCGGACGGTAATCCACGCACATGCGCAAAGTATTGTCCTTCTTCTTTACAAAGATTGCTGGACAACCCCACGGAGATGAGCTAGGGTGGATGAAACCCTTCTCTTGTAGCTCACCAAGATGCTTCTTCAACTCCACCAACTCATTCGGAGGCATTTGGTAAGGCCTCTTTGAAATCGGGGCAGTACCGGGCGCCAACTCGATGACGAACTCGAGGTCACGAACTGGTGGCATCCTAGGAAGATCTTCGGGGAAGACATCGATGAAGTCACACACCGTTGGGACTTCATGAATATCTAGAGCCGGCTTCGATTAAAGCGCAAAGAGATGCGGTCCTTGTAGCTTCGGTGAAAAACGAACCTGCTCACCAGAGGGACTGGTGAGGGAGATGAACTTCTTGGCGCAATCGATTTGCCCCAAATGCTGAGACAACCAATCCATACCAAGAATCACATCCAAGCTCGCTGAATTGAGGAGGATAAGATTTGCCAAAAATCCTACTCCCTCAACCACAACAGGAACATCCCGACACTCGGTTTCAGCTCTCAACTCCGAACCGGGAGAGCAAATGAGCAAAGGGACCAACAAAGGAGCAAAAAGAAGATCACCAACAGCAACAAAAGTCTTAGATACAAAAGAATGAGAAGCTCCTGAATCAAACAAAACAGTAGCTGGACGAGAGTTGACAAGAAGCTTACCCAACACGACGTCGGGCGCCTCTTGCGCTTCCTTAGCGGAGATGTGGTTGACGCGGCCGCTTCCCACGCTCTGGGTCACTGGGACAATCTTCTGATCTGGAGGATGTCCACTTCCTTGCCCGCGTCCTTCGTTAGGACGAGGGGTCGCTCCAAGCTTCTTAGGACAACCATTTGCATAGTGGCCCTTCTGGTTGCAGAAGAAACAAGTGACCCCGGCAGCCAGATTGCGGGGGCCACCTTGCTGACTCGTAGGTGCACGTGGTTGAGACACGGCCTACGAAGGACAAAGTGCAGGTGCTGATGACCTCGGAGGTGCTGAAACTTGGGGCACCTGGGTTTGCCCGAAGCGAGGACGGGGATAGTTGGCTTTCGCTGACTTCTGAGACTCCCACTTGCGCTTGCGGGACTCTCCCAGCGCTCTCCCCTTGTGCTCTGCGACAATGGCCTTGTCGACCAAGGTCTGAAAGTCGGGGAAGTCGACAATGGATAGCTTGTCCTGCAGCTCCACGGACAAACTATCCATGAACTTCTCCTGCTTGGCTTCATTGGTGGCCACTCTTTAGGAGCGTAACAAGCCAAGTGGTTGAACTCGTACAAGAACTCCGTCACCGATCTGTGCCCTTGCTTGAGCGAAAGAAACTCCTTCTTCTTGAGCTTCATCAAACCGGCGGGGATGTGAGCCCGACGGAAAGTAGTACGAAACTCCTCCCAAGAGACGGTGTGGCCAGCGGGCTGCATGGCGAGGAAACTCTCCCACCACGAAAGAGCTGCACCCTCCAGCTGATGGGAGGCAAAGAGTGCCTTTTTCTAGTCCTGGCACTGAGCAATGTTGAGCTTCCGCTCAACTAGACGCAACCAATCGTCTGCATCCAATGGGTCCTCAGACCGGGAGAAAGTAGGTGGCTGAGTGCGAAGGAACTCCACGAGTCCCCCTCGCAGCTGATGTCCACCTCCTCCCCCTGATCCGGAGGCACCAGAAATAGCGGAGGTATTGCGCGCGATAACCTCCAAGATCCTGGTCTGATCCATTCGGTTTCGCTCGATCTGAGCAAGAACCGAGGCCATGGTCAGTGGAGGCGGGAGCTCCTCATCCAGACCAGCTGATTGGCCTTGACCACTACGAGTCCTTCCAGCCATCCTGATCCAAAGAGACGGGTTAGCAATGAAACCCGAAAAACTAGAAGCAAAAGAAAGAAAAAAAAAGCTATCGACTAGGGGAATGGGACATCACCCTAACCGAAAGCCACAAGACAGCAAGGAACGAACTCTAAAAGCTTACAAAAAGGCTCAAGAAACAGCAAGGAAACACAAGACTAAAGCTCAACTTCCCGGCACAACTAACCCGTATTGAATGAACGAGTAATCGGTTAAGAAGATAAAATTTCAGAACACTACTCTAGATCTAACACACCTAAAAAGCAAGGTAACACCAGCAAAATAGGTGTTAGATACTTAGCCAAATAATATCACATCTTAACCTTTTGTTCCTACAAGTTTTAGTTAAATTATCCTCTCATTATCTACCTCATTTACTAACCAAGAGCTTGCTGTCCAGAAAAACTTGCTTGCTGTCCAAATTTGAAACCAAGCTCCAAGCACTTCTATTCTTCACCAAAGGGTAGCCGAAACTTCAGTTTTAGAACTCTCATAGGTTCCCCCAAAACCGACATTAAACGATAACACTATCTTTTGAAAGAAGGAGAGGAAAACAACTTTTTAAACTCAATTAAGAGTAAGGTGAGATGAGCAATCTAAGATAGATAAGGAGTAAAATCTGATAATTTACTTAAGTTTTCATAAACCATTTGATATTTTGAAACTAAGTTTTTCAAAACATCCTAATGATGACTAAGCTAGGGTTTTCTATGGTTAGTATGGCTCTGATACTAACTTTGTGAGAACCCGGATTGTTTGGCTTGTAATGCTTAACCATCCACTTGGTCCTAGCATTACAAATCAAATAATCCGAACCTCGAGATACATGTACTTCCCAGAATTTGCAGTACGCATACCCCTTTATAAAATTATGCATCAATTCCATTCAACACATAGAACCGAAGCAAAGGCTTTACAAATCGAAAAGACAAACATAATAGAGTTATTACAACCCGAGCCAACCGGCCACAACACAAGCTAAAGAGCTCCAATAACAATAGAAGCAAAAGCCATAAGATGGCAACAAGCAAAAGCCATACGGTTTGCCTTTAGCCCACAAGGCAACCGACCAGGCCACCAACCTAGTCGTCAAAGTCGAAGTCCGTCTCACGATAGTCAATCCCTTGGGGATCAACCTCCTCTGTAACAATTAAGCAACGCAAATGAGTACAAAAATGTACTCGCAAGACTTACAAGTAACAGCCTATACATAGCTACATGCAAGCTTTAATCAAAGGAGTAGGCTGTAGGTTATTTTCAGCATAAAGCAATTTTCATTTGCAATAATGTAGTAATTTGAAAGCAATTTTGCAATCTGTTTTTAATGTTCAAATAACAGCGAGTAACAATAGATTAATGACAACAACAACCTGGAAGTGACTAACCCAATAGCCACCACAACAATAGCATGAATTACCCATTCATACCACCCACAACAAGTTTTAATTAAAGGTTATAGTCTAACGCTCGAAAGACTTCCCCAAGCGTGTCCATAACCTAGGACGAGGCTATTCAAATAGATTATACCCTGCAGGGGTGTACCAATGTACCCACACGTCAGACCGTCTTTTTGCCACAAGATTAAGCACACTTCCTTTGGTATGCCGGCACGGCTAAGTCCTACGAGACATTTCCATACGTTGAGACAGAATCATTGTAAAGCCGAAAGTCAACTACCACTATAGGGTAAAGCTCTCGGACAACTACAATGCCCTTCGGTGTGGAGAACCTAGATAGGATTCCACTCCCGCTCACCCACACATAAACACAAATTTCTTTATCAACACAACACACACCCACAACCTCCTGCGAGTCGAAGCTAACACACGCCAAAGTACTAAGTCAAGAGAGGTCCCATATCCCCCTCATGTGGTTAGCACGCAAGAATGCTTGGTTTAGTGTGAGCACCCGGATTTATTAAGCTCATAATACTTAGTCATCCAATTGACCCTAGTATTATCAACCAAATAAACCCAGTCTCGAGAGATGTATACTCTCCGAATCACGATATACATACCTCACAACAAAAGAATGTATCAATTCCATACAACACATAGTACATAAGCAACAAACCGAAGTTAAAATAAATAAGGATAGGTTATTACAAAAGAGAGGCCGACCGGCCAAATAACAACAAGTACTACTAAGATAACAATGAAGCAAAAGTGCCATAAAGATGGCTATAACACAAAGCCAATCGGTGTGCCTTAACCCTAGGCATCGTAGGACCGCCAAGCTAGTCGTCAAGAAGTCGCAACACATGGCACAAAAGTGAGGCTCTTGGAGCTCACCTTCTTCCTCTGCAACAAAAGCCACAAAAAAATGCCACAACCACGGGCAGATGAGTACATAAAGTACTCCGCAAGACTTACGTGTGAGATAACAGAACTATAAATAGCTACATGCAAGCTTTATTTAAGTGGATGAGGCTTTGGACTCATTTTAGCATAAAGCAAGTTTCATTTGCAATAACATAATAGATTGAAGGCAATTTGGCAAAGCATTTTAATTGTTGAAATAACAACGAGATAATAACATAGTAACAACAACAAGATCAACCTGGAAGTGACTAACCCAATAGTCACCACAACAATAGCATGAACTCCCCGTTCATACCAACCATGTCAAGTTTTAATTAAAGGTTGTAGTCTAATTCTTACGGGAAATAACCAAGCGTGTCCATAACCTAGGGCGAGGCTATTGAATAGTTTTATCCTGCGCAGGGTGTACCAATGTACCCACACGTCGACCGCCTTTCCTTTAAGCACACTACCTTTGGTATCTTGCGCACGGCTAAGTCCTCTGAGACATTTCCAATGGGCGGTGCTAATTTTGACCGCACAACCCACGGGATAAGGACCCAATGGACTGACCTAACCGGTCCGCCTTTGCTCCATTCCCACACACACACACACACACATTTTATCTTTAAAACACACCAACCGAAGCGACCCCAATTAGCACCGCCCAAAGTACTTAGTCAAGAGAGGTCCCATATCCCCCTCGTGTGGTTAGCACGCATAATTGCTTGGATCAATGGCGCAAGAATTCGGTCCTTGTTGACTCAGGCATACCACCACATCCAAAAACCACACCATCCATCCAATATGCCCAAGTCTAAATCAATCTTTTATTTCTAGTTTTTGATTTTACAAATTAATCAAAGCACAAGTGCTGGACATATAGGAGTAATAATCAGTTTTGAGTGATCAAGACCATCGACTAAGTCGATGATCGCCCATTACTACCGATAACTAAGCATGGCTAAGCAATTTAAATCGAACTACTAAGTGATAAGAGCTCAGCCAACGAGCTCCCACCACAGCAAATAACCTAGGCTCATGGTAGTAGAGGATAAACAATTCCTACAGATTATGCAACTATAGGCTTGCTAGCGATATTTTAACACAAAGTAGCATGCATACATACAAGTAAAACAATATATTAAGCTTTAAAGTAATGGGACAATGATGGAAATGATCAAACTGCTTGCCTTGCTGTTGCTGGTCAATTTGTTGCTGAGGATCGCTCACGGGTTCACCACAAATGTCGGCTTCTAACGAAAAGCGATAAAGAACCGATAAGAACAACGAAAAACCAAAAAGACTCAACAGAGAAACTTCTCCGAATGCTATGAAAATTTTACAGCAGCAAGAAAATGATTTATCATGAATTTAGCAACAAGAACCAATTGATTTGGATTCTTAATGCAAAAGATATGATGAAATCAATTCTGCTCAAACCTATTTAATTAGAAATATGTTACTATTCATCGCATAAAATTTTCTAGAATGGTGGTGATACTGAGATTTTTACTGTAAAACCAGCACCTCATGAGATGAATAACACAATTGAGTTCACCTCATTTGGAGCTATTATGCACTTTCTACAATTTTTCAAAAACAAGAACTTGAACAAAATTATAATGCACAAGTCCTCATTTTTATAACAGCAACATGCTCAAAACTAATTTTCACAGTGAGTTCATTAATAGAGAAACCAACAAAGTTGGTCTCCTCAAAAATAATCTACAGAGCATTAGTTATGTATTTTACAAGTTAAGCATTAATTTGAGTGTATATTTAAAGTGAGTTTTAAAATCTAATGGCAAAACTGTGCTCTGGAGCTGAACTCAACTTACAATCATTTTTGGATTAAAGTCAAGTTCAAGACAGAGCTAACACAATTTGAATGACCTCATTTGGATTTAGAATGAAAAAGATATGGAATTCTAAAGTTTATACCTTATTTCAGATTTATACTTAAGAGTTCACTTTGGAATTTCTAAAACCCACAAGGACATGGGAGGGCGTGAGCCACAGATATCAGATCTAACGGCTCAAGACCTCCCAGAGAACAACTCTCACAAGCACTCGAGGTCCAGAGGTCTGGACCTCCTAACAACGCACATGCGCGAGGTGAGGGAGGTCGTGGCCGTAGATGGGGAATCCAGCGGACCACAGCGATGGGGGAGGTCCGGACGGACCAGATCTAACGAGGGAGGTCCTCAGCGGTTGAGATCTTCCAAGGAAGATCTAAACTATCAAGATCTCCCGAGGAAGATCTACATCGTCGAGACCTCACAGGGGAGGTCTGGGCGGTCGAGATGTTCCAAGGGAGGACTTTGATGGTCCAGATCGTCCAGGGAGGACCTTGACGGTCAAGATCTACCCGGGGAGGTCATGACTGGCTGAGATGACCTAGGGGAGGTCCTAACGTCACAGACCTCCAGGGAGGTCTGGACGGCCACGATTGCGCAAGGGGGAGGTCTTGGACGCTCAAGATCTCCTCAGAGGAGGTCATGGACGTCCCAGAGCTCACGACCACGTGCTTGCGCGCATGCACGCTTGGACAAGAGATTAATGCGCGCGGGACAACGAGGAGGTCAGCGGAGGTCTTAATTGCGGCGCAAGGGAGGATTAAATGCAGTTTAAGACGCCCAATGATTGCGAGTTGAGCAAATGATTAGCGCATTAAACCCGGCGGATCTTGGTCAAAACGGCAATAGCGCCGCAGTTCTTGTCCGACAAGATCCGAGCTCAAAAATGTGGTCATCGCCGGCGATACAGACCTCGCCGGCGACATCCAATGGTACCGTTGGGTCCGCAATAACCATGCGCACCCAATGGACCTCCTCTCAACGGCGGCGGCGGCCTTGAGCGCCGCGAGCCGAGAGGACAACGAAGGCAAGCACGGCCAAAATCCAAAATGCAAAAGGAAGCTCATAGCGACATTCAGCGTCAAGCTCAATGAAAGCTCCGCAGCAAACATACATGCGGGTGCCGACAACTAAGGACTAACGGGAGGAGTACAGGAGGTCCCGAGGTGCCGAGGAGGTCGAGAAGGAAGGACCGGTCCGGGAGGAAAGGTGCTCCACGGCCCAGCTTGACTCAAGCTCCACTTTGTCCCCTCTGCAAATGCCCAACAAATCAAGTTAGGACTTGGTCCCAGAGGGTAGGGCACAAATGGAAGCAAGGAGAAAAGGAGGAAAACTCCAGGGACCCTTGTCCACCGAGGAGCTTCAAGCTCCAGCAATGGCGGCCAAGGAGAGCTTTGGTGGTTTAGAGCTCACAAGCACAGGGGTGCAAGCAAGGGGATAATGGTGTGCAAAGGAAGCCAAAGAAACAGTGGGGGAGGCTTTATACTTAGGGCACAGGAGGTCATGGACCACTGGTTAGGCTCACGGTGAGCTTGGCCCAAGGCACGGTCCATGGGGTTGACAAGACGCGAGGTTGACACGATGGCGGTGTGTCTTGACGACCGAGAGCGGAAGGTGACTGCATTTAATGCTTGGTCGACAAAGAGTTGTTATAAGGTACACAGTCGACTGACACGCATTAATTCACTTGCTCAGGGCCACGCATGCGTGACCAAGGAAGGAGAAGAACAGGGGAGGTCATGTTGACCGTTGGATAAGCCCACGGGATATCTGGCCCTCCGATGTGGTTTTTGAACCGTTACGCCTAAATGGTGGGAGGAGGTCCCAGCCACACGATCAAGGATGGGAGGTCATGGCCTCATGATTTCCTTAATGTGTATCTTGCGTGGGAAAATGAGGCAGAGGTCCAAAGCGTTGGATCTCTATCAGCAGTGCGGACCTCTGTGAGGTCTTAACCACACATGAACTTAAGAACATGAGGGGGAGGTCATGGCCTTTGGATTTAAATCAAGGCTCACGACCTCACGTCTTGTGGGGAGGTCGGATCGCACGAGGAAAGGAGGAGGTCGTGACCGTAGATTTTAATCTAACGGTGCACAACACGAGATAGGGGAGGTCTTGTCTTGTTGGATATTTTGAGGGAGGTCGTGAATTTGTTGGATCTCGATCCAACGGCTCGACCTCGTTTAAATGGGAGGTTTGCTTAGTTTAACGGTGAGGGAGGTCATGGCCATGGATCTTGGATCCAAGGGCTATGACTGATGAGGTGAGGAGGTCTTTGCGGTGTTGATCATGAGGAGGTCGTGGCGGTTGGATGTAAATCCAGCAGCTGCGACCGCTCAAGGTGGAGAAGGAGGTCTGACGGGTCAGGAAGTGGGTTGGGTTGGACCAGCTTTGCAAAGTGGCTAGCCCAAGGAACAGTGTAAGCTTTTAAGTTTAGTTTTCAAGCTCACGAGACTTAGCGAAATTGTTTGGGATAGCAATCCAACTCCAAAATTCATGAAATTTTAACAGGAGCTTGTTGACAATGAGATTAACCTTACCTAAAATTTCCAGAGGTTATTATGCAATGCATTTTTCTCAGGAAATTCATTAAGGCTGTTCAAGGGTTTGTTTTACCACCACAATTTATCAAACAAGTTTTATAACTCATGATGTTTTTCAGAGGGGTCCCACATCAACTTTAGGACCAAGGAAAAATATTCCCAAATGTTTGGCACAAGATTTAGACAATTAGAAAATGAGTTTGACTTTTGGTCAACAAGAGCTTTGTGTTTTTGGATTACACAACTCTTGGACAAGAATTACATGAGTGTTTAGGGGTTTTCAAGGTGTGAGAAAAAGTTTTAATTTCTACACCTTAATTATATTTGAACAAACCCTGTTTACACAGTTGGGATGTTACATTTAGTGTGACAAGATGTTCGATCCTTGTTGACTCAGGCATACCACAACGCACCAGATAATCACACCATCATACCATATGCCCAAGTCTGAAACATTTGATTTTCAGTTTTATACTTTACAAAGTGACAAAGCACACGGTGCTGGACATAAGGTAAAAATAAGATTTGTGTGATCAAAGTTATCGACTAAGTCGATAACTGCCCAATTCTACCAGTAGCTAAGCATGACTAAGCAACCACAACTCGTAAACTACTAAGTGATAAGAGCTTATCCAGCGAGCTCTAAATCACAGCAAGATAATCCTAGGCTCAGTAGTAGAGGATAAACACTTACCTACAGATTATGCATCTAGAGGATCAACTAATCGATTGATAGTTTAACAACAAACTAGAGCATGCATACATACACTTTGCAAACAAGATATTTAGACTTTGAAAGTAATGGGATCAGCATGATCAAACAGCTTGCCTTGATGGTAGCTTTCTTGCTGCAGAGGATGGCTTTCAAACTCAACGAACTCGTCGGCACCTAACGAAAGAATGAAAAGAACCGATAAGAACGAAGAACACAGAAAAGACTCAAAAACCGACTACAGCCAATAGCTATGAAATTTTTACAGCAGGTAGAGCATGATTTTTAAGGAATTTAGCAACAAGAATCAATTGATTTGGATTCTCAATGCTAAAGTTATAGCCAAAACAAGTTTGGTCTGTTGGAAAAAGGCTGAAAAATTCATCTCGGGTACTGTTCATGCGAAATAAAATCTTTAGCACAAATTTCCAGAGAGGTGTTGCACCTAAAAATTTTATGGGAAACAAAGCACCACATGAGATGAAGAACACAATTTGATTCACCCCATTTTGGAGCTAGGATGCATTTTCTATGATTTTTCAAAGACAAGGAAAAGAGCACAAAACAATGCAACCACAGAAAACTGAAGAGCAGCAGCATGCCTAAAACCTATTCTACAATTAAGCACACTAACAAAGGAAACCAACAAAGTTGATTTCACTCAAACAGGAGCTACAGAGAACAAGTTATGCATTTTTCAAGTTAAAAGAATTTTTAATGCAACAAATAAAGCCTAAATAGAAATTAAATCTACTAACAAATTTTTCTGGAACCAAACTAAGCTTCCAACCATTTTTAGATTAAAGCTTAGTTAAAACCAGAACTAAAAAAATTTGAACCAACCGAAAAGGAGTTAAAACGAATTAGTTAAGAAATTTTGAAGTTTAATACAATTTTCTGTTTACAAATAAAAGCTTTCGGGCTTTCTTTTAAACTGAAACAACGTGGAAAAGCCTGGGCCGTTGAGATCGAATCCAATGACCCACGCGCACCGAAGCACAGTTGCGCGCATAGCCCAACAGAGCCAACCGTTGGATTGAGATCTAAGGGTCCACGTTGAGGCGACTTCGGACGGTCCGAACGTCCCACGCGATCTAGGCCGTTGATCAAGAAACGAGCGGCTCAGAGTGAGGCATCGTTCGGACAGTCCGAACGTTCCACTCGATCTGGGTCGCTGATCTCAAAATGGACGGCCCAAAGTTATGGGGAGGTCCGGGGGTCCGAAAGTCCCTTAGATCTCGACCGTAGATCTCCAAATGGACGGCTGAGGTTCGACGGTCCGAACGTTCACAGCGATCTAGAGTGTTGGATCTAGATCAGACGGTGGAGGTTTAGTGGTCCGAACGTTCCACGAGATCTGAGCCACAGATCAAGAAATGAACGGCCCACGATGATTTGAGAGATCCAGGGGTCCGAAAGTCTCAACAGATCTAGGCCGTTGATCTGAGATGGATGACTCACAAAGAACGCGGCGCTGCGCACGCGCACAGTCCGGGTTTAAATGCGTAGGCCCACAAGCCAGCGACACAGGAGCTCACTTGGGACAGCCATTAATGGTTAAGCAATTGATTAGCAATGATTAGCGCCATAATGACAAGATCTGTGTCCTAAATCGACAACGCACTGTGCTGTGCCGCGTCCGACAAAAGCCCAGTGCACAGATTGGCTCATCGCCAACGATGAGGACCTCGCCGACGCAAACCAAGGGCACGAGCATGACCGCAATAGCTTTGCGCACACACCAAGAGCACTCACAGCGGCTGCGCAAGCACGGCCAAACGACGAAAAGCAAGAGGAGCTCTGCAACGGTTTAGAGAAGCGGTGCCATAGCCGCTAGGGACTACCGAGAAGGTTACCTTAGCACTGAGAGGCACAGAGAAGACCGGAACTGCTTCGGCGACGGAGAAGATGATGCGAAGAAGGCGATCTAAACATCAAGAACACGACTGGGTCATCACAATAGCTTCAATAGGACTCACAGAAGGTCCATGAGCAAGCAATTGAAAAGCTAAGGTGCTTACCGGCGTTGAGGAAGAAAGGGATGAACACGGCCGCAGCGAGCAAGAACTCAAAATTAGGCCGCTCCTGTGAAAGCAACCTAAAATCAAGTTAGGGATTTTGATTAGGGTAAAGAGAGGCACAAGGCGAAGCAAAGAGATAGGCACGGGAACCACTGGAACCCTGAAGAGGAAGAAGCTTGCTTGCGGCCTCCAGTGGCGGATTAGGGTTTTTGGTGGTTGAGCTCAAACAAGCAGAGGGGATGCTTGGCAAAGCTAAAGGGTGCTAAAAGGAATGCAAAGGAGGCTCAGTGGCTACTTATAGCCGAGAGAGGCAAGGAGAGCAACGGCAATGCTCCACCACGGTCAAGCCTGCCATGGACATGCCGAGCGCGATGGGAGCAGGTATGAAGGAGACTTTGGGGGCGGCCACTGGCGAGCATTCAATGCTAAGAGTCATTGCTGGATGCCCAGGAGGTGACAAGGCACTGCCTCTCCCACGTTCGTGCGCTGGCCATGGCGCGGGCGCGAGGAAGGGGATGACCAGCGACGCGCGGCCCACTAGCCAGAGAGACAGCGCAAAGCGGCTTGAGTCCAATAGGAGCGAAAGGGTTGAGCCGGGCCCCAAGTCACGAGTCCAAACGTCCCGACGGTTGGATCAACATCAACTACCAAAACGCTTGCGCGGTTTGAGCAGGCCGACTGGCGCGACGCAGACGGTCGATGGGGATCAACGGTCCAAATGCCACGCGACGGTTTCCACGGTAGGGATCAGGCTTGTGAACGGGTTGGGTGGAACCAAGAACAAGGGTCAGGCTCGAGTCTGACTCGGACCCAAGGAATAGGAACGAGACTAGGGTTTGAATTCAAAGCTGAGTTTGGAAGAATTTTTAGAGGTAGCAACTAACTCCAAAAATTCTGAAATTTTGACTGGAGGTTCCTCACTCCAGGATCAACCTTACATAAAATGTCTAGAGATTTTTATGCAAATCATTTTTCTCAAGAAATTCCTCAAGGTTTGTTCTAGGGTTTGACCAAGAGTCAAACTGATTTGACTGGCTTCCAAAAATTATCAAATAATTTCCAAAAATTATGAAATTTTTCAGAGGAGTCACACAGCATCCCTAGAACCAAGGAAAAATATTTGCAGGGGTTGAACACAAGATTCTCAACAAGGAGGTCATGACTTTAGTCAATTGGTGATTTAGGTTTTTGATTTCCCACAATTCCTTTACAAGAATTACAGAAAAGTTCAAAAGCTTAAAGATACAAGAAAAATTTTAATTTCTCCTCATTTTCTTACATTTGAAACACACACCCAGATTTGGGATGTTAAAGTAGACATCTGTCTCAGTTGCACTCATGCCTTGTACACATTAGAGCTTGGCTCTTGCAAGAGCTTCGGCTTGTTGCAGGTGCATGTAGCCACATCACCTAGGGTGCATGCATATTTCCTTTCCCCCTGGCATGACTATTGATATATTTTTGCCTCAGCACGATCTCGTACTTCCTCCTAAGGCCATCGATCACCTAGATATTGTGTGTTAGGGCCTTCTCCATCTCCTAGTCCATATACCTTTGGATGTTCTTCGATCACTGCTTCCCTTCTTCCAATTGTTGCCTCGTTACGGTGACTCTATTGACAAAGTAACCGACCGTACGAGTCCATGTCTCCTCAATGGTCGCGGTGATAGGAAGGCACCGCACACCTTTCAGCACACTGTTGTACACCTCTGACATGTTGGTCAGCATAATTCCGTACCTTGCACCGTCTGTGTCATAGAGCATGGACCATTTCTCCAACTCAGAAGCGTGAAGATTAATCTAGTGCGTGAAACTTATGGTGCTCTTGGATTTCCCGCTCGTGGCCTGCTGTCCCTCCTATGCATCCAGAGGGGACTCTTTTGTATGCCTTGTAGTCCGATGTTCGAGGTCTATCTAGATGGACTCAAACTTCCACCTCTAGTTCTGCATGCACAACGTCTTGAACGTCTTCATTAGTTCCTGGTTGCGGAACCACGTGAAAAAGTTTGATGCAAGATGCCTCTTGCACCACCGGGTTTCCACATCATTCCACTGGTGAGGGGGTTCCGTCGCATTCTTCATGGTGTTCAGAGTCGACAACAACCCAGCAATACGATCCGTGATAAGGCATATGTTGGGCCGGTCTCTCACAACCGTCCGCTTCACATTTGCTAGGAACCACAACCAACTGGATGTGTTCTTTTTCTCTATGATGGCAAAAGCAACTGGGAGAAGCTGATCATCCACGTCGACTGCCACCGCTATAAGAATGGTTCCCTTGTACCTCCCCGTGAGAAAAGTGTCATCCATCGTGAGCACAGGACGAAAGAACTTGAAGCCCTCTATGGCCTGGGCAAAAACTCAGAACACCCGATCCAGTATGAAGTAGTTGGGGCCTCCATCAGTATCTTCATTTTCAAACTTGTTTATGTACGTACCGGGGTTTGCTTCGGTAATCTGGTGAAGCATTCTTTGTACAAGGTTGTACGCCTCTTCGTACGTCCCATACATGGAGTCAATAACCTTCAGCTTGGCTCATCGGACCTTGCTATAGCTGACTGGATAACCAACCAGATTGGCGACTTCTAACTGCAACATCTTGGGGGAGACAGACACGTCCTCCGCAACTAGGTGGCTGATGAGGCTTGCCACATATGCAAGGTCATGTTCTGATGCTACTGTAGGGGATCGCTAAGCTTGCAAGTGTGTTCGATCACCGCCTTGACCATGAAGACCGAGCCGATGAACTTTGCTCGGTGAGTGCCGACCTTGCCAGGGTAGCCTTTCACTATTTACTTCACTACTTAATATCCTGGGTTAGACCGGTGCACCCGACACACATGGCTAATAGACAAGGCATACCATGCTATAGCTTGTTGCACGACCACCTTGCTAGGGAAGTGCTGTCCAACTAAGAGGGTGTCGGCATCAAACCCTCACTGGGACCCTTCTTCTTGCGGCAATACGAGCGAACGCGCCGCGATATCATTGAGTCTCGATGCCACATAAGGCACATCCGATGATACAATTCCGCCGGTTGGACCACCACCCTAGGGTGTGTCCTCCTCGCTACCATCCGAGCCTAGGTCGGCGTCCTAGTCGGACTCCAACCTGAGAGGCTGGTCTCGTAGATACTCATGGTAGTCAATGTGGGCCGACCATCACAGTCATGCCTCCTCATTTTTCACAAAATTATGTGCAAGTCTTCTCTCGTGGACTTTCTCCAAAATAGCACATTTCGTGTTACCATCTTCAAGCTCTGCCTGCGGTTGCCCGCTTCCCGAGGCACCTGCATCATCAAGGTTTCTCGGTGCCGGGCGTACGAAATTCACGTACACCATCAACTTCTCGTATATCGCTGCCTCGGGCTGGGAAACAATCTGCATGTACTAGCCCCATGCTACGCTTCCATTCACCTTGACCAGCTCCCATACGCCCTGTCCTCCCCTATTCGTGCAGGTGATCCCCTCGATGATAAGTTTATTCATTGTTGGCTCCGTGTTGAGCTCCCTCCCGATGTAGCTCCCAAGCTCGTGAATATTCATCGTATCAAGCCCCTCTGCCCAAACCACCTTGTACTGGCATCTTGATAGGTCCAACCCATCAGGTCCGGCCTGTACGAGACCATCGTCATAAAACACAACCAAGTCTTGCATGTTTGAAATTACCTAAAACCACAACAACCCGATTTGTGTACGCGATATAACAAACATGGTATGTAGTTAGCACTAATTAAATATGACTAAACTAATTAATACTAATTAATTACGAGTAATTTATTCACCACTAATTACCCACGACACAAATAATTACGAGTAATGAAATACGAATAATTAATTAATTAGCAACAAATTGATTACTTCTAAAAAATTACTTACGAGTAATTCATTACATCCAAGTAATTCCCATTGAATTAATTATGATTGACTATGCGCATGCGTAATTAATCATAATTAGTTAAGTTTATTTCATCACCACTAAGTAACTACGAGTCATTACTTACCAACTAATTAATTATGGCCACATAAATTCGACCACTCCATTTGGACTAGTGTAATTACCACTAATAAACTACAACTCAAACAATTACGATTTATTAATTACCACTTATTCATTACCACTAAATTAATTACGACTAGTTAATTTCCACTAAATTAATTATGACTAACTAATTACCACTAAACTAATTACGATTGATTAATTGCCACTAATTTTAACCAATAACTAATTCATACTTAATTAATTAACACTGATTATTATGGACTAATTAATTACCGATGCATTAGTTACAACTAATTCATTACCTCTTAAAAATAAGCAGTGATAAACTACGGCTAAATTATTAACAGCTAGTTAATTACGACTACAAACTATATTAATTAGGACTAGTTGATTAAGACTAATTAACTATGATTACAATAATAACGACAAATGCAGTGGACAAAAAATTACCTCCCCTTTAGGGGGACAGTTCTATACTGATACAGTCCTAAGAACTGCTCCAAACTTTAATCTCCAAAAAAATTTATTCTATTACCTATGTTCTCAGCGATGAGTGCGAGAATGAGAACAAAAATGAAATTGAGAATAGGAGTGACTTCATTATTTATAGCTGCGCGAAGGCAATTCCCGCAGTCAGCGTAGCGTGATGGTGGCAGGAAATGCGGAGGCACTATGTAACATCCCCAAAAAATTATTTTTGGGAAGATATAGTAAAAATAAATGGGAAAATAATTTTGAGCATATTAAAACAATTTATGCATGATTTTTGAACTTTTTGTATAAAGCAAATAATGAAATTTCAAACAAGCAGAAAATTGTAAGATTTTCAAAAAAAAACTCAGTGCTGATAAAAATACTGAAATATTTACACAAGAAACTATACTGGGTCGGAGACCCTCACAAAAATTGTCGTAAATTTTGAACTCCGTTTGCTCAGTGCACAAATTCAACAAATACTCAGCCAGTTTTGGAAAATCTAGAAACTGATTTGAATTCCCGCTCACCCTTTTGGGCTAAATTTGAGCTGGCCCAGAATCCTTCACCAGTTCTAGCCCGAGCCAGTGCACGCCCTTGCCTTCTCACTAACGTGTGGGACCCACTCATCAACACCCTTCGTCTACCTCACTCCCCGCCCGCTCGCCACCGCACCAGTGCACCTCGCCAGCTCTGTCGCTCACCCGCGGTTTCCAATCGCTGCCCACCATTTTGGGCCCAACTACCTTGTCACCTCTGCCAGCCCTCGCCCATGATAGCTACCCGATTCATGATGCCATATTCCCGTGCTGGAGGAGAGACCCAGAGTAGACAGCGAGTTTCTCGCGCTGCTGTCGGCGTCTTGCCGATTTTCTTGCATGAATGTCCTAGCTATTTAAGCCCTAGTGCACTCACTGTAATCCTCAGCTCACCCACATTCCATTTTGCACAAACCTGATCTTCATAGCTCCTTAGTTTCACGACAACGTTTGTGTCATTCTCGACGCTGGTGAGCGTGCCTCCGCACCGTTCCCGCTGTAGTGAGCTTCCTTACCCACGATACCTTTGTCATCTTGATCCTCATATATCACTCATTCATCTTCTGTGCTTAATGCAACCCCGGAAGCCTTGTAGCTGGATCGCATATGCCTCCGTCCTCAGCTCTGGCGCACTCGAGCTCGCCAACGTGTTCCCGTCACTCTGGAGAATCTAAGCCCAAACCGATCGTGTCATAAGGTGTTCTACACTCTATTGATGCTAACCCTTCACTCAATCTAGGCAATCTCACCCCAAATCCGAGCTTCACTCTCATTTTCCTCATTCACGACTGCTGTGGTCGCATGCCGCTGGCATGCCTCCGGTGACCCTAAGTCCCTGTGCCTAGTCCAGTAGCATCGCCTGGACTCACTGATTCCAGTGTGACCCTCCTTTAGCTCAGGGAATGCCTCCTACGCAAAATGCATAACGGACCCGAGAGGCTCCGCCGGCCATCTCCGTCGTGCCGCCGATTTCGTCCACCTCTCCGGACACTTTTACCTCCCCTGGCCATGGACTCCCTCTACCCATTTCTGGACTCCCCCAGGCTCTTCTGCACGTGCCTTGCCGCCGGCGAGCTCCTCCCCCACTCGGCCATGCGTGTGCCCAGCTCCTCCCTTCCTTTCTCTATCTGCCAGTGGGACCCACATGTTTAAACGTTAATTTGCTCTTAATGATAGTAGTTAAACGTACTAAGTCAATGACAGGTGGGACCGGCTGAAAAGGTCATAAAAATCTAATTTTAAACATGTTTAGTAAATGAGTCACTCACATGTGGCACCATACACTATTCTCGGTTTTAAAACTTAAGAGACTGACATGTGGACCCCAAATGTTAGTTAATTAAAATCAGAATTAGGATTAATTATTAGTACATAAATAATGAGTCTATAACATGTAGGACCACTTCTGGTTTATAAATAAAATCAATAAACCAAAAATATGAGTCACTAACAAGTAGGCCCCACATGTAAGTTAATAAAATTCAGAAAAATAAGAAAAGCCGCTTTTAGTTCAGAGGAAAATATGTTTGCTCTACTAGAAAGCGTAAATATCAGTAGAACTACGGTTTCTCTGTTGGAAAAGCGTAAACCTCAGAAAATACGCTTTCGACATCAGCACTTTTCTAATTTCTTGAATTTTCAAATCGAAGCAAATTAAAACGTTAATAACTTTTGCATACATACTCCAAATTGAATGAATTTTTTTAAAAAAATCATATAAAATCATGCTCTGCCTTAATATACAAAAATATTTGGATTTTTTTACTGTTTAAATTATTTGTCTATATTTAATTTGCTTCCGGCTCTTTTGATTAGAGATCGATTGTTCGAACGACTTTTACAACGGTCCTCCAACCTCGCATTCAGAGCAACCAGAGCAAGGCAAGCACCCCCCCTGATCATGTTGATCCTACTATTTTAATTATTGTACTTCTTTTTACAAAATCTATTATGCATCCGCGTATGTTTGCTTAAAATTGCTATATTTGTGGATAATGGTAGTTATAGTCCCATTTGATGCATGATCTTCCTAAAAACATTGATATCATTATTGTTGTAGCCATTAGGGTATGGTTTAGACAATGAATGATGTCAAATTGGAATCTTCGAATGCGAAGATCGCATAACTGCTTTGCCTGGCTTTAGTCTTTACTAAAATTTGAAAAAATGGATGACATGTTAAATATGACTTTGGGAGATTTTGAAATGGTGGTCCAGGGGGGTTTACCTCTATTATTTTGTATAAAAATAAAAATAAAAAACTTAGTTTGTGACGCGGGCGAGTTATATTATAATCTGATGAGTGTGAGAGGTTTATCTCACAAGTAGATAGAGGAGAACTTAACCCTGGTCAATTAAGGACCAAACACTGGTATATCCAACCTAAGCATAAGTGTACAACCACATGTGCTAGTATGGGACGTCCTTAACTAATTAAGTCATCAAAAACTAGCCTTGCACGTTGGTAGGCCGTAGTAGTGTGAGCATGACCGGTGTAGGCATGTTTGAAGGGGCTCCCTTCACCATGGTGTTGGGCACAAAGCTTGCCGACACAACGGTGAATGCCTCACTAAGACGAGGGTGTACCCGAGTGAAGTAAGGGTGTTCATTCACCGGGCTAGTGTAAGGTTAGGATTAGGTGATGTAAAGGCTTCGATGTGTACTCTAAAATGCTTACCAAAGGTAGCGAGCGGTGGTATCGACGGATGCCAAACAAACTAGAGAATTCGTGTGTTGTGGGTAAAGTTGTACCCCATTGTAGCGTGTAGATATATTTAAATAACCATGCTCGCGGTGATGAGCGTGCTTAGTGTAGTCTTAATGGGTATAGTCTTGTTTTTCATAAAAATAGTTTTGTTGGAAAATGTGGGAAGTGATTTGTTGGTTTATATTTGAGTTGAGTGCCATATCTATGGCTGAAAATAAGATGTTACTCGCAGCCGAGGAGGGTTGCAAGTTGTTACTTATTCAATTACTTACTTGTCATCCTTTATCTATTTAATTGCTCTTTAAATTTCCGTTGTAAAATGCTACGTAATGATATTGCAAATAAAATTTGCTTGATGCTGAAAACAACTTGTAGCATAGAGCCTTATCCTTTGTTAGCCATGCATATATATAAACTTTGTAATACACTATAAGTCTTGTTGAATACGCAATGTACTCAATATTACTTAAATTGTAGTTCAGATTTAGAAGATGAGCCTACGCCAGACGACGCTTTCTTTGCACCCGGTACCGAAGGGTTCGGTGATGGGTCATTTTAGGACTTGTCTCTTGTCAGTTGCCTGAGAGTTCGGATGGGCATATCGCTGGACTATTTTGGTTTAATTACTATACTTTCTGCTACACTCTGTTGATACTCAAGTTTTATTTGGCCGGTCGGCCCTGGTAATGTAAACCATGTAATCATCTAAGTTATGTACCAAATTTGTTTCCTTTAGTATGTATGAATGTATGGATGTGATTATCAATGTTCTGGATGTGTGTACTAGCCACTGATCATGGGACTAGTACGGTACACACATGAGAGCTTCGTGTATTCAAAGCCTGGGGTCCGACTTGCTGCTGGGCGCAGGGCGTGCGTGTAACACCCTGGCTATTTGGAAGCCAAGATGTCACTTAAATACTCTAACATACAGCCACATTGCGGAAGAATCTGAATGATATAACATCTAAAGGCATAAATAAAACAACTCAACATGGAGAAGGTATCCTTCCTTCACCATTTAAATGTATTTATTACAGTTCATCGTTAAACAAGGTTCACAAGCAATAATAAATCAACCGTATCAAGGAGAAGGTATCATTCCTTCTCCATCTAAACTTATTTATTACGGTTAAGTCAATAATAAGTGAAAGATAGAACTAATTTATAATCTTGAACTTGAATAGGATCTTTGTGAATGAGTAGTGCGTGTCTACTCCCTCCCAAATGAGCCAACATCGGTGATTACCTAAAATAAATAAATAAACAAACAAGTGTGAGTCCAAGACTCGGCAAGTCTGATGAATAAATGGAACATACTACAAACATTAACAAGTCAACATCATTGAACCATATGAAGAAATCACAGAGCAGTATTTGAATGAATGGAATGAATGAAGTGAATGGAATGGAGGGACTACACATGCATATATACGGTATTGCTAGTGACACACCGTCGGTGTTCACTTAAGCCGCATCTTAACAAAAAATACGGGGATCCAAGTCCCGTATGAAGAACATTTCATACGGGTGTCCCAAAACGCCCACATTGGAATAGTGGGGCCCACATTGGAATGGTGGGTCTTACGTGCCTATCCTGGAATTGATGGGTCTTTTTAATCCACTCCTGTGGATGGAACATGAATAATGAATGCATTGAATGAAATATGTATATTGAAAAAACACGCTCTCTAATCATGGAGATAACACACATATGGAAGGAACATGAACTTAAATATTATCATCTCCAATCATGGATTCAACACATATGAAAGACCATAGACAATCCAACTTCTCTTGAATCATAAGAACTCACAGTATAATCATAAAAGCATTCATCAATCACAATCATTAAGATTAGCAATATACTTGCCTCCATGATGCGACGCGTTAGCGAGGAAAAAGTGGTGCTCCTAAACCCAAGCTTCACCTCCTAAACAATTAAATAACTGAAATAAGAACGCGATGAACACGACACTACTTAACAACGTTCTACATCGCTTCCCGGTGAATCAAGATTTATCTAGAAACCCTAAACTGAAACCAACGCATTCGGTCAAATAACGCCATCGACAGAGACACGGTAAGCAGCATATCTCTTGATCTCGGAACTCCGAAAGAGGTGAATCCAGTTTCTGTGGATTTTTAACTAACAAATCTACAATACTCTAGTTGACAAGATGATCCAATTCGGCCAAATTAGTACGCTAACAGACAGATGATCCAATTCTTGCTTTGTTTGTTTATTTTAGGTGATCATTGATGATGAATCTATTGGGAGGGAGTAGACACGCACTAATTGTTCATCTCACCATACTCCAGTTTCAATAATAGGACTTGGTTCTGTCTTTCATTCGATAATTGATGAACTGTAATAAATAAAGTTAGATGTGGTTGATATCTCTCTCCATGTTATGGTTGATTAAGTTCTGCTTGTGATCCTTGATCACCCCTTTGATATACTTATTTGGATTCAGACTATATTCCTACCATTGTTGCCTGGACACAAAAATACAATTCTGAACCCTCTATGTATACTGCACTAGTCCAGGATCACGCTAGTGCACACAGTGGCAACATCAGTGAAATATCATTTCCATATACAAAGATGACTAATAAATAGGCAAATAAATATAAATATCAGAGTAAAGACCTTAAGGTCAAAGCTTACAATTAATGCCTCTAAAGGCGAAAAGCTCAATTAAGCTGCAGCGGAACGTAACGGAATAACTTCAGTGAAGCCCATCCATATGCCCACAGGCAATCGGCTGGGGTGCGTGACCTAGTTCTCCACGATCCTTGAAGTAGACCTCGTTGATTGACGATTCCTTCACTTCTGCTTGATTTAATAAAGCAAGCATGAGTACACAGCCGTACTCGCAAGTCACACCACAGAAATGCAATTATACATGCAGGCTTATTCCAAAGGAATGGCAATCTGTGGTTCTTTTGCAGAAATGCAACATTTGCAATTGAATACAAATAATGGATTGAAAGCATACAGTAAAACAAATAAACAATATTTAATTCTAACAGTTTAATTTCACAAAGACACACAGCCTAAACAGATTATTCGCATAGCCATATGACTTAAATCACACAGCTCCCTTCCCAACTGTTTTATGAAAATCTACCCCTCGTGTGAAATCCCCGAGCATGTCCATGACCGCGGACGCGGCTATTCGAATGGATTGATTTAACACTCTGCAGAGTTTGTACACTTTACCCACAAGATGCAATCAACTGGATCAGAGCTGATCACAACAAAACCTTTCAGAAACTTCATCTCAAGCATTGACACTCCCAGTGTGCTTACGAACCGTCATACCAAACTATACACAGTGGATGGTACGACACACACCATTGGACAGGAAAGCGGCGAACCGTCCCGCGATGCGACTACATGGTAGCACACACCTCCACCCTTTTCACATAGCCTAACCTACTGCCTGAGCAATCAATGTCAAAAATTCATATCTTACTAAGCTAGGCCTGTCCCATAACAGGCATGTGATCGTACAGTAGGGCTCAGTTCAATGGCGCACAAAGTTCAGTCCTTAATTGACCAAGGCAAGACTTCCAAATTCTAACTAAGGCACACAGATTATTTTGACACACAAATTCATCTTCCCATATCACATAGCCACCATGTCATACAGTATCCACCACTTGCCTCAGTCTAAAGCTTTTACCACCCAGTTGGTTAAGTGCAACACATGCCATAATAGCACATAGTACACACAGATTATCACAAAGTTCCATAGCCACTTAGTCAAGTTGATAATTGCAACTTTACATGAACAGATGATTCGTGGCATGGCTAAGCAATCTACTCATATCTAACCAACCCACGTTGGTGCTACGATATTACCAACTAAATAAATAACCAAGCTAGGGTGACAAAAGATTACGACATATCAATTTAGACAAGGTGGGTATAACAAATTGGATTATTAACTAAACCCAAAAGCATTTAAATAAATACTTAAAGTAAATGCAATAATTTAATTCAAAGTAGTTTTAGAAAACTGGGATTCAATATGGTCAAAGGTATGACTTGCCTCGCTGTATCAATGACGATCTTATGTAATCTTTAATCTTCTACTGTCTTGATCTTCAGCTCCTTCTTGATCAGTACCTCTTGAAGTATCAACATCTACTCGTAAACAAGTAAATAAACTAAATAAATAAATAAATAAACTCCAAAAATTAAATAATAATCTCAGATAAATAGATATTGAATTGAGATGAATTTAGGAATTCGAATGAACTCAATCGGAGTTCGGATGCAAAAGATGTGAGCTTTGAAAGATCACATGAAATGATGAAATCGATAGAGAAAAGAATATTCAAATAATATTCTTTCAGATTAAATAATTAAATAGAATTGGAGACTTACAAGCGTGGTCCACTGGTAAGTGAGAGAGGACAAAGGTAGTGAATGACAAGTGGGACCAATTGGATTTCAGAAACTAGATTAATTTCCGAAAAGGAACAGTGGATGATGGGTGGGACCCACTGGATAATTGAATTTCTAGAATTACTATAATTCTAAAAATAAGGTGAAGAGAATGACAAGTGGGCCATTGGTTCATAGACCAAGTCCACGATCTAGGGTTTAGGTTCACGGCGAACCGAGGTTACACAATAGTGTACTGACATATGGGATCCATACACTAGGGCAGGAAAGGTATATGGCTTGAATTGGTGTAGATGACAAAGGGGACAGAGAAAAGGGACACCAACAGAGACAAGGACACGGAACAGAGGAGTTTGCTGCCTGTTTGGTTCCTGGAGTCATGGTGGCATGAAATGGGCAGCCAGGTAGCATACTGACGGTGGGCCAAGTGACCATAGGGATGGAGAGGTAGAGTGATGAGCCCACACCTTAGAGAAAAGAAAAATTAACAGAGAGAACTAATGAAGCTTGCATTGGAAGCTATTGTCTGTTTTGGTTCAGAACACAGAAAACATGCCTCAACAGAGAACAGGAACAACCGAGCTGCACTAGACAGAGGCTTCACAGCCAATTGATTTTGGCGCAAGGAGATGGCAAGCAAAGAAGAAAGAATTAATAGACAAGGTGCATGCCTTGGATGACAAGAGAACCATACTGGCTCCAGAGAAAAGAATCAAAGAATAGAGGACGCCGGCCTGGTTCACAGGTGTGGCATCTCCGGGGATGGCCGGCGGGTAACGGCGTTCCGGTGAGCTCGACGGCGGCGGTGACGGCGCTAAACGTGGTGGCTCTGGTGAAATCGGGTGGGACGAGAGCGGCTCGGGCTATCGCACGGGGTGAGGGAGGAACCGAAGTGGTGGCGCGTTTGGTCGAAGAGGAACGGCGCCGGCGGCGCAGCGACGACGGCCTGAGTTCAAGAAGACCAGGCGGCGTAGAGCGGCGAGGCGGGATGGGAAGGAAGCGGACAGGGCCTCACCGGTGAACGAGGATGAGCTCGGGGACGATGTTAATGGCGGCGGTGAATCGGATCGCAAGTGGGATGCGCTATGGCGGCGGCGGCGTGGTGTGCGCAGCGCACGCGCTGGTGCGGCTGCATGCTGACAAGCGTGCCCGGGTGGCGATGTAGGCATTAGGGTTAGGTAGCGGGGCAGCTGGGCTGAGGTTTTGGCAGCCGGGGCAGCTGGGCTAGGAGTGGGCCGAAGGTGGGAGGGGCGAGGTGGGCCGAAGGAGAGAGTGAACGGGATGGGCCAGAGCTAATTTGGCCCACGAGGATTAACTGAGATTTAAATAGGTTTTTCTTTTTAGAAAATAGCAGAAACTCCAAAAGGCAAAATAGAAAATAGCAAATGCACTCGAAAAAATTCTAGAAAATATATCCAAGTACATAGAATCCAAATAAAATATTTTTGATGATAGTTGTTATTGAGATTAATCATATTAAATTGTTTTTGATTTATGAAAGTCCTATTCAAGCTTTATTAATTCAAATAAAATTGGTGAAATTTTCCAGGGACCTAAACTAATCAAAAGATTTTTGAAAAGCCAAATTTTGGGACGTTACAATTGTTCTATTAAATATTGATCTCTTTGTGTCATTAGATGAGATATTATTTAAATTCTTCCGCATTATGGTTGTATGTTAGATAATTTAGGTGACATCTTGGCTTTCAAGTAGCCAGGGTATTACAGTTGGTATCAGAGTGGGCTTTAGGTCCGTGGTAATTAAGTTATTAAAATGACACACTGTGCACAGTAGGTGGGGTTGGGTAATTTATTATTTCCGCATTTCTATTGTTATGTTTCATTCGTTGAGCAATTATTGAATTGCTTCTGTACTATCTTTCTTGTCGTTAATCTATGATATGATGTGATATCTTATATCTATGAATTTATTCTATGATTGTCATGAGATGATCCTATATATTCATAACTGATTACATTGGTTATGCGCGTTGATAACGGATGTTAAGAAGTTGAGGACGTGGTTGTCACTCTGGGATTCACCAAGTTACACCACTGTTCGTGGTATGTGGTTAGGGGAGTAGTTACCCCGAGTACCATAGTTTCAGGTGTTGAGCGTGAGTTGCTTTAGAAAGTTGTTCTCTTTCTTGATTTCTGAATTTGCCAAATTCTTGTTCTATGGTGGTTGATAAATTTCTCTTGGGTTCGTGGTTCATGGTAGTTGATTGGTCTCAATGGGTCTCTAATGGTTACCTGAAACAATTATTGTTTTTTCGACTGATGAATTGCATTTACTACTTGTGATTGTTGTTAATTGGCGAGAACGAGATTTCCATGGTTGTTCTATCTTTCTTATTGGAAAAGAATGACTCACTTAATCGTTTGATATTTTGGGTAATGAAAGTTTTCTGTTGCCAGTTCGTTAACGTGAGAAAGCTTTGGCTCCATGTATTTCTTTTGGATCATTCCGATTGTTGAAGTTTAAAGCACTCTTTTCTGAAGGAAAGTGTTAAAATCCTTTTGTGATGCCTGGTCGTGGTTAAGTTGGAGATTGTATTCAAACAAAATTGTTGGGTTTGGGTTTTCATTGGTCCCTATTTGTTTTTCAGAACAATTAATGTCTTTCCAACTGTTGAGCTCTCTTTGCTACATGTAAAGGTTGTTATTTACAAGATTGTTCTCTTTTATGAGAATCCTATCTTTCTTGTTGATAAAGGCGACTGGTTATCCGTTTGGTATTTTGGATAATGAAAATTATTTCTTTTACAGAGTTCATTGAAGAAAGTTTTGACTCTGCTCATTTCTTTCAGAGTAGTTGGAGTGTTGGAGTTTAGAACATCTCTTTGGGAAGAAAAAAAAAAGGGTGTCGAAACCCTTTGTAAGGTTTCGTGGTGTTATGTGAGAAGTTGTAAGTAAAGAAGTAAATTGATAATCTATAACATCAAGTTGGGTTATTAGTGTGCTGCATAAGTAATCTTAACCGATGTCCTCGGTGGCGTAGCTGGTTAATTTATTGTTGCCTTGCAATGATTGCATAGCGAGCTGTGATTTAGAGTATACTTATGTAATGACCTCAAATTTTAATAAACTTGATAATAAGGTCTTTGTTCATAGCATCACTGTTCATTTTGGCAACCTGGGTAACATGTTACAATCTAATTTCTCCAAATTCTAGCCAAAACTCCAACTTGATCGAAGCTTCAAAAGAAAATACCACTCAATGTTGGTATTAAGACCGGGAAGTATTTTATTTAAAAGCCAGATGGATTATTTTGGCCAAAAATATTTCTGTTGAATTTTTAGAAATTATTTTGATCTTAAGAAAAATGTTTGTCTTTAAATAAAACCTATTCGGTTTAGTTGAATTATTTATGTATTTCAAAATGAGAAACAGTGGTTTCAAAATTTATTTGGGGAATATATCATCCCAGTAGCAATTCTGCAAAATTTCATATTTTTACAAATTTATTTGCTATTTTTAAAAGGCCCGGTCAAACTTTTGAAGGATTAAATTGGTTGGGTCAACCCTTCCGGCCTAAACCCAACCCTTGGCACTGTAGCGACTCAACCCAACGCGTTTTGAGTCCAACCAGTGCGTCGGGCCCGACTCTGTCACGTACACGCGCACGCCCCAGCTCCAAGTGAACGCGAGCCATTGATCTCTTCGCGAACGGCCAAGATTTGCGGCGCTGTGCAGGCCACCCATGCACGCGAAGCAATATCCACCGTTAGATTTCCATCCTACCACGCCTCCCTTCATAGTCGTTGGATTTTTCATGAACGGACCAGATCCTTTGGGCCGTTCGGACCACTCCAATGAGCCATCCAATATTGACCGTAGGATCTGAATTGTGCGGCGCACGATTATCAGGTTATGCCATTTATAGATGGTAGAAATTGAGAGACGTGCGAGCCGTTGGATCCTCAATGTATGGACCAGATCAGGTGGGCCGTTCGGACCGGCCGGAAGCACCAAGCGATATCCTCCGTTGAGTTTTGATCGGATGGAGCACATCCATTGTAACCTTCGGACCATCCGGACCTCCCATCAATCTCGGCCGTTGATTTTAGATCCAACCGTGTCTTCCTTTTTGGGCTTGAAACTCACAGGCGCGCATTAAGCTTTGACTGTTGGATTGTGATCGGACGGTCCTTGTGGATTGTAACCTTCGGACCACCCGAACACACCATCAATCCTAGCCGTTCCTTTGAGATCGCACGACCCATATTGAAGGATACCGGTTAGATGTTATTTGCCCACCTCATCGCAGCCGCTCACTTCTAATCGAACGGTTGTTGTTCTTTGAAGCTTGCCGTGTGACGTGCGTGGCTGTGACTGCCTTTGGGGCCCGCTCGTCAGTGGCGACTCTCTCCTCCTCCTCTCGCTGTGCACCGTCGCCGACATCCTCGCCGAGGCGATGGCATTCACTACTACGTAAAAGGCTTTCCTGAGCGGTTCAAAACGTCATCACGCAGCGATTTCGTGAGCCGTCGAGTTTATGGGTCGATGATGACATGAGGTCATCACGCAGCGGTTTTGAACCGTCGTGATGTATACTTTCACGAGCGGTTTGTGGTTCAAACCGTCTGCGATAACATATATCACGAGCGGTTTCATCCACAAACCGCTCGTGATAATCATATCACTGAGCGGTTTTGACCACAAACCGCTCGGTGATAATCACATATCCTGAGCGGTTTCAGCCACAAACCGTGCGTGATAATCACATATCACGCACGGTTTTAGCCACAAACCGCTCGTGATAAGTGCATATCATGAGCGGTTTGTGCATTTGAAACCGTGCGTGATATTTCTCTATAAAGGCCCAGCGTTGGTGCTTGTACCATTAAATCGGCATCATATATATATTACATATATAATCTCTCGGCCACTTTGGGGATCGTCCGCTGACATGAGAAGGATGAGGCGGTAGCCACGGGCAACCTCATTGAGCCCATGCAAATATAGAAATATGGATGCAAAGAGGCGGTCGGACATCCAATTACAGGATTGGGCGTCGCTATGTTCGAGAGAAATATCGTTGATCTTTGGTACTCCGTGGGAAGTGGCATCATATATTAGCAACTAACCATTCTTGAGCATGTAATCGTCTTTAAACCCAACAAGAACACCAAGCAACCATTCTCATATTTCAAAAGAATTCTCAACTTGTTGCTTGGTGTTCTTGTTGGCTTTAAAGACAATTACATGCTCAAGAATTGTTGGTTGCTAATACATGATGCCACTTCCCAATCAGAGTAGTTGCGCATCAACGTCACTTTCTGAACATAGCGACGTCCAATCCAGGTAATTGGATGTCCGACCGCTCTCTTTGCATCCATACTTCTTATACTTGCAAGGGCTCAATGAGATTGCCCGTGGATACCGCCTCATTCTTCTCATGTCATGGGACGACTTCCTAAAGTGGTCGAGGACTACTTAATAATATATATATAATATATATATGATGCCGCTTTTAATGGCACAAGCACCACCGCTTGGAGACTTTATAGAGAAGAGATTATGAATGGAATGGTAGGACGACTGCACGCAAGAGGTAGGAGAACTTGACCGCATGAACAAGGGACTATTAATATGAACTAATTATCAATTCAATTTCAGCGTAAGACTATTGACACCATTACATCACGAGCAAGGGACTATTAATATGAACTAATTATCAATTCAATTTCAGCATAAGACTATTGACATCATTACATCACACAAGCAAGAGGACTATTAATATGAACTAATTATCAATTCAATTTCAGCATAGGACTATTTACATCATTACATCACGAGCAAGGGACTATTAATATGAACTAATTATCAATTCAATTTCACATAGGACTATTTACATCATTACATCACAGAGCAAGGGACTATTAATATGAACTAATTATCAATTCAATTTCAGCATAAGACTATTAACATCATTGAGCAGTTCATCAGCAAGAGAACAAGACCAAGGGTGTCCAAACCCACCACACCAGTAGTAGCCCTCGGCATCCATCGCAGAGCACTAGCTAGCCATTTTCATCACAGAGCAAGGAGGGTAGAGACAGAGAGGGACCTTAGTACAGCGCAACCACGGTGGCGACCCCACCACCAGCACAACCCTCATCCATTTCCTTTACCTTGCATAAATCACACAAACATCAGGACACAACTTAAGGCTCATGCATAAAAATCAAACTCAACAAAAGACATTAAGCTAACAGATCTAGAGGAGAATAGAGGGAGGATGGGAAAGCAAAGCCCGGCCAGGGCCCTAGCGGGGCGCAAAGGGGTCGGGCGGCGACGGCGACGAGGTCGAGCGGCGGCGTCGAGGTGGGGAGGGGAACGGAGTTAGGGCGGCGCGAAACCCTAGCAAATGAGTGGGGAGAGTGACGAGTTTGGGCGTCATCGTGGTTGTGGCATTAACGTGACGCCGCAAAAGACACGCTTATCGTTGAGTGTCTTTTGCAAAGGTCACCAGAGGCTACAACCGTCGGCGACGGAAGAATGGCGGCGTCAGCAGCGACGAGGAGGGGAACGGACGAGAGTAAGGCCGCTGGGGAGTGACGAGTTAGAGCGCAAACCCTAGCGGCAAGCTATGCTAGCTCCTACTTATAAAGACTTATCAGAGACGGTTCTATTATGGAACCGTCTGGATATAGGACATATCACGAGCGGTTCCATTATGGAACCGTCCGTGATATGGGACATATCACAGACGGTTCCATTATGGAACCGTCCGTGAAATGTTTTTTTTCTCAAGTATATACACTTACATGACATGTGAAGAAATTACATGTTTATATTAAAAAAGCAGAAACCTATAATTCAACAAGGTTTTTCTAGTGGAGAAGGTAGGTTGCTATCTCCATCTCGCAATACTTCATAGGCGGCGGTGTCAAGATCGGACGGTTCTCGATCGAAACGAAGCTCGAAATCGCCCACCGGCCCGTTGACGCTCGTTCGATATAATTAATATTAATTGTAACTTCACCTCCAAACTAGATTTTGTTTTTCCACAAAACCGTCTCGATATATATATATATATAGAGAGAGAGAGAGAGCTTAATAATTCAACATATAATTAAATATAGTAACTTCACCTCCAAACTTTTTTTTCATTTTGGAATTTTCATATATATGGCCAAACAGTGTGGGTTACCGCTACAAAAAGATTTAAAAAGTAAAACCTATAAATAAAACAAAGTTTTTCTAGTGGCGGAGGTAGGTGCTATCTCCGTCTTCAATACTTCATAAGCGGCGGCGTCGGCATTGGACGGTTCACGATCATCGCGAATGAAGCTCGAAATCGTCCACTCACGACGCCATTCGTTCAAGTGTCTCCCAAGACCCTCGGATCGTTGAACCAAGAAGAATTGAGCCCATAGGCTCTCTTCCCTTCCTTGAGGGTATCGGCACCGTCGTGACGGCGCCGCCGCCTTGATTTCACATCCAAGTGACGGCAAGCCTCCCGAGACGTGCAACGTCGTTTTGGAGGACTACGCCGATGACGCCAGAACGCTACCAAAGTGGGAGATCACCCGGAAGACACGGCGGAGGAGGATTTCAAGACGGCGGAAGGTGGCGCCACCGCTCCGCAAATTCTCCGCCGGCAGAGGAGTGAAGACACTGTTGATCAAGCGGTGTTCTTCCGCAAAGACAGTTCAACCTACACCGAGAGAGGTGCTCGACAAATGAGGCCGGGAAGGCCAACAAGGCTTGCATTTGACGAGGAAGAGGCAGCCATTTCGCTTTTTTAATTTTATAAGTATGTGGGGATGATCATCTTGGATGGCGGATGATCCTTTTATCAAACAAGGAATAAATTCGGGCGTGAGGCGAAGAGACGATCGGGAGCCGGGCGGATTGGCGGCATTTAACGACGCGCAAGATCGGCGATGAAGAGACGATCGGGAGCCGAAGCGATGGCGATTAACCGTGGAGTCAGAGCGATATTATCACTGAGCGGTTATTGTTAAGAACCGCTCGTGATACTAATTAATATCACGACGGTTGTGTTTAAAAACCGCTCGTGATATCTTGATAATATCACAGCGGTTCGTGTTGAACCGTCGTGATACTTCACTGACGGTTTTCAAAATGAACCGCTCGTGATATTGCCTCTTCACGAGCGGTTTTTAGCGCGAGCGAAGCCTGAGCGGTCTCTAAACCAAAACCGTCTGTGATTGAATGTAATACCGACGGTTTTGGTCAACCGTCTGTGATGAGGCGTCCAGTATTAGCCTTTCTGTAGTAGTGATTGCACAAGGGATATGCGAATATTCCTTTGATATTTAGCCTTAGTTGCCACCTCATCAGCTCTAGAGATTTCTCGCTTGCTCCAGGAGACCAAGCTCTATATAAACCCTACTGTCTAAGCTTCTGCCATTGTTGACCGAGAAGAGCTCCTCTAGCTTGGCCTTCCTTCCCAGTGAGGCTTCCTTGCTTTTACCCTTGTTCAACTATAAGCATGCCTAAATCTCATGTTAATGTAGATTTCGGGCATCTCTTGTAGGGTTGGACAAAGGATCACTCTCTGTCGACTTAAGCCAGTTGGAACACCACCTCGGTGAAGTCTCATCCCAGTGAGTTAGAATCCATTCTTTCCTATCAAGAACGTGTGTGGTAATCTTTAGAGCTTAAGTTTCTGTCATTTTGTTTTTGGTCAGACCAGAGAAGAAAACTTTGGATCCTTACTGTTTTGACCAAGAACTTGACTTCATCTTCTCCAACCCTAGCTGGTAAGCTTAGACCTTGATTCCTGTCATTTTAAGCTCCCTAAGAACATCATTAGCTCACATGAATCACTCACATGTTCATGTGATGCTCCAATCTTGCTTTAATTGAAAAGTTGTTTTTATAACTTTTCGGTCTTTCATATCGTTTTCAAGACCTAGGGTTTCTCTTATCAGTATACTAGCTTATTTAGGGCTTAGCTGAACCCTAGTATCACCAGTAATCTTTCTTTTAATTCTTAATGTCACCAATCTATTTATTGCTTCATATTCCCTCTCTGTTGGTTATTGTCGGTCAAAACAGACAACGGCCTAATCCTTCTTTTCTTTCTCTGACCCAGGCAATTAGGGTTAGCCATGATGGGTTGTAATATTAATTACTCTCCAGATAGCTCCAACTCCAAATTAAAGCCTTGGTTTTGTGTATTTTTTTCAAGTTAACCGAACTCTGTAAACAGGTTTTTGCTGTTTTATTGCCGGGTGAACCGACAACATACACAGCAAGAGTTCAATCTCTTAAATTACTATTAATAATTATTAAATGATCAGTTAGGTCACAGCACCAATTGAGATACCCTTAGCTTTAGCAAAAGTATTTCATTTATATGATGTTTAGCTAGGCAAGTAATTCAATTGTAAGCTGTCCTGTTCCAGTATTCTAAAATTTGAAACTGTAGTTCAATCTAAACTCTAAATTGTGGTAATTAGTACTAACAAAGGTTAGTTGTAGTCTATTATTCTTAATTAAATTGATGTGGCTTAAGCATGTTGCTAATGATGCATTAAGCCATTGACCATGCATTCTTTTTATGCATGTTGTTCTCTGCTTTTTCTCTGTGTTCATTGGATTTTATTTTCTTCTAGATTCTGGTTCTTCTGAGGTTGTTGAGTCTATTGTTGAGCAGCAAGAACCTGAACAAGAGGTTATTTATTATTACCAAGGCAAGCTTCCTCTCTGCACCGTGTTGATCCCAAATTTGTGAACTGTAGATTTACAAAATACAGTGATACTGTTGCATGCAATTTTCTAAAAATTATTTGTGATCTGTCTCTAGTTAGTTACAACCCAATCTTTGTGGCTTACCTTGAATTTAATCATACACTCAGCTTAAGGTATTGTTTGTATTGAAATAATTAGGTTAGAACCTTGCTTAGCCATGCAGTCCATAGAACGGTAGTGTTTGGCAAGCTTATCTTGTCAAACATGGGAACAACAAATGAATTTTTATTTATTTTGGCTCTTTGTTCAGTCTATTTAAATCAGAAATGACTCTAAATCTTGTTGATAAACTGATTTCAAATCTGGACAAGTGGATGCTAGTGATGGTGCCTTTGTGCACGAGAATTAGGAAATGTGGATGTCTTGTCTGGGTTGATTAAGGACTGAACTCTGACAGCCCAATTCAAGCCCCAACGTACTTCCACACGTAGTGTATGGGCACTGTTTGGTTAAGTAAAGGGTTAATGTTATTGAGTTGGATACAGGAAAGTAAGGACATGTGTATTGATCTCATATGGCATAGATGCTTAAGTCTTCGGGCCGTGTCGTATGCCATATGAATTTTATATCGATATCAGATGTTCTTAGAAGGGTGAGGGCGTATATGTGTTACATCGCATGTACGTACCTTAAGGGCTCCGATTGCGATGTAGTATGTGCAGCGAGCACAGTTTGCATTTCTTTGATTGGGTCAGCATTCCCGGCACAACATGTGGACCCCGGTTGAGCAGATGCTATCAGTCGTTGTTTAAGCGGGATCAGTCTCACATGGGTTGTCCAACTCAATAGTGTCAACTTGTTGAAAAATACCAAATCTTAGTTCACCCGGCCGGCATACCAAAGGTAGTGTGCTATTATTCCGGAGACTTACGGGCTAACTAAGTCATGTGGGTAAAGATGTGCACCCCTGCAGGGTTAAAACTATTCGAATAGCCGTGTCCAGGGTTACGGACAACACTTGAATTGATGTCACCTGTATAGGCTTTGCTCTAAATCTGGTTTTGGGGATTTTCTCGGCATGATTGGTGTCATGCAATGTTTGATGGTAATCTCTCACTTTATTATTGTTATTATTTATGATTATGCTCTCATTTACTCACTGTTTTAGTCCAAATTGATTTATAAAATCGCTTTGTTAAAACTTAGCAATTGTAGGTTAAGATGTATGGCTTTAAGCAAAATTGAACCATTAAAGCCTTCCTGTTGTTAACCTTATGCATGTAAAAATTTCTATTCCTTTGTATAGGTTCTATCACACACTTTCTCTTATTAGTTTGTGTAAGTCTTGCTGAGTACCTTCCGTACTCAGGGGTTATGACCTCTTGTTGCAGGTGAGGATGGTTATCTGTATGAGATGCCCGTTAGCGCCGATCCGGGTGACGCTAACGAGTGAAGCTAGTTCTAGTCTCCACGCAATAGCCTGCGGGTGATGGGGCCATTGGTGGCTTTTGTTGTTTAGTTTTGCTTCCGCTGTTGAACTTTTGTGATGACCAAAGTCATCTGTTACTGTAGCACCGAACCAAATTGTAACCTTCTGTATAATTATGTGAATGTATGCCTTGTATGTGTATGATGCAATGTTGTTTAAGGATATATGCGCAATGGTCACTAATCCTGGGAACCATTGCATGACATATATTCAGGAACCTGAATATTGGAATTGTTACTTGTTATTATTATGCTTCTAGTATGATTTTTAATGAGGGGATTGCATTGTTCCTTAATTAAGAATTATGCTACCAGTATAATTTTAATTCGGCACATTCCAATATTTGAGGGTCTTACAACTTATTCCTGATTTGAATCAACAGGGTTCTAAAAAAAGTGAATATTAATATGAAACTGCCTCGTAAAACATCTACTTGATGATCTTTCATAAGCGCTAGATTTATCTATTTCCTGACATGCTAAGATTGTTGAAACCTTATGCTTTTGCCCATAAGATTGTTGAAACCTTATGCTTTTGCCCATAAGAGATTTCTAACTTTCAAAGGCAATGCCTTCTTCTCATTTGGAGTTTGATCTTCTCTTCGTGCGGGGCTTGTGGCCTCAACTGTGGACTTCACTTATGTTTTCTGAGTTCATTGCCTAATTGGTTTTCCCCTTGGTCATGTGTTCATTGTGAGTGGTAAATGATTTTCTGGTTGGTGATAATCGTTTTCATTTTCCTCTTCTTTTGAGAAAGAATCAACCCATTCTTTTCACATGGGTCTTTCGAAGGGTTTTCTAATTGTTGTGGTGAGATTGATGTTAATACTTGCAGTAATTTGGTCGCCCGGTGATATCGCTTAAAGGAGAATATTTCAAGTTTAGCTTTCGTGATCTTTTGGAGCTCGTGACTGTTCTGGTAGCTAAAATTATTTTAAATAAAATGGTATATGGGAATGTCCTATTGCTTCTTAAGAGTTCCGTGTGATTTAGTCTTAAAGGTTCTTTGGTTTGAGTTCGCAAAGTGAGGTTGCAATCAAAGAAAACTTTTTGTTGATTTCCTCAAGAGGAAATTAATCCGTTTGCTTTCCGTGAAATCCCGTAAATGATAAAGTTACAAGTTTTGTGGCTGGGATCATTTGGATCTCATGTTTCATGAATAGTTGAACTGTTCCGAGCAAATATGACGTGTTGAAGAATTGTATTGGTTCTTAATTAGTTCTTGTGGTTTGGACTAAAGACCTTATCTTGTTCGTTGTGGCAAAGTGTTGCTAGTCAAAGGATTAATTTCAGTGTTAAAGGAAAGAGTACAATAGGAGTATTTGAGAATTTGAGTCAAGTTTTGTAACTTCTGGTTATTTGAATCGTTCCTAGACTTTCTGCTCTTTTCGTTCAAGAGATGTCGAGTTTCAATCGCAATGTCTTTTTCTTATTGGCTGTTATTTGCTACTCCTTTTTAAGGGATGTGTGCCCTCAACCGTGAACTCAACTTTCGTTTTTCCAAGATCCTCGTTACCAGATTATTTCTTTTGGTTTCGTGCTCGCTGTGAGGAGCAACGTTTTCTTGTGTGATGAAACTTGTCCTTGTTCGCCTCTTTCTTTTGAGAAAGGATCAACAGTTTTATGTTGCAAAGTTTTACAAAGCGTAAATTGGCAACTGTTTGGTGGTGGTTAAGTAATGGTAGTGGTGAGATATTGCTACTAAGCTATTGGAGGAGTAGTAGAAGATGAATTGGTTTTGACCTGTACCTCTTGGAGGAAAGTTGATTCAAATGGAATGTTTGGCTTCGAAATAAATCTGAATAGTGTTATGACTGAGTAAAACCTATAGTATAGCGAAATTCCAGAACTTCGGTTCATGTTGAAAGGTTGGGGATTATCGAAGGTATGGAAATCTTGATCAATTTTATTGAGTAACGCAATTGGAAAGTATTGCGATAATGTGTGGGTGATTCCTGATGATGTCAATGAGTGAGTATGTTAGATTTGTGGGGATGTTAGAGATTTAATCCGATGATTTCACTGTCTGTTATAAGAGAAATTCGTTGTAGAGGTCTTGGAGGTTAAATTTGGGCTTTGCATTTTTATGCTAGATTTTTGGTCGCCCAAAGATTGTGTGTAGAGGAGATAGAAAACTAGAGTATTCTGAGCAGTCGAATGATTGTTAATATAACCCTTCTGATGTAGTTCATGAGTAGCGATCGAGGATTACGAGTTGTTATTCTGGAAAATTAGAGGTAATGTGATTGTGTGGGACCTATTTTTTGTGAAGCTTTGGATGCCTTCTATCAAATTAATTTCGTCAGTAGGATGAGTTGCCTAGAGTATTCGATGGATTCAATAGAGTCTCTCCACCATGGTGTGGATGATGTATTTCAGTTTGAGCATAATTTGAGGATGTTTAATTAAGAGATTTAAGCTCGTGTGGTAAGCAATGGATTCGAATTCCAAGGTTCGAGAGAGGTTTATTTCCTAAAAGAGAGACTGAGAAAAAGGATGTTTCCTCGGGTGGTGAAGCGTTTTCTTGTTTTTTGTTTGAGTTTTGTGTTGTTGAGTTGGCGCTTTGTTGGCATGTTTGATTCTTTCCAATTCAAAGAAACCAAAAGAAGTATTTGGTTTGGGCATTTGAGTGATTTCTCCTTTGGCTTTCATGGTATTCAATCGTAAACTGCCTATTTAGAAAGTGGGATTGTTTTCGTGATGAATTGTCAAATTTGGGGTTTTACTCTTTTGGTGGAGAGTTAGTATTGCGTGGATACGACGAGAACTCTCTATTTCCAATTAGATTCTCTTTGTGAATCAGTGGTTTAAGAACCAATTTTGTTGTGCATTCTTGTTTAAAGGAGCTGACCCTTGTTAGATGAAGAGTTTGATTTTGAGCATCAACCTTCACTGTACGAGCGCGTGCGGGACAAGGGCGTGGGCATATGACGCATGGCGCGTGTGGTCCTGAAGTGGACATACGGCATGGTATATGTGCCGGCACTGGACGCACGGACATGTACCGAGGGGTGGTTCTGGGCATTTGTTGTGTGTTTTCGTACCAAAGGGGAGTTTGGCCCAGGTACGTTGGTTCCTTTTCGACAGTTGCAGAAATTAGGAAGTTGGCATATCGCTTTGACCGTCTCGTGTCCATACGCGATGTACGCAATGTCTGGTGTGTTCTCGTGTTAAGTGAGTAGCTAAGCGATTCAAAGCTTAGGATTTCGTTAAAGATGTTGACCATCGAGTAGGGTCTTATCTTAGATTCTCTTCTGATTAGTGTGCTTGGGAATGCTGGGTTGAGTGTTAAGACGGACGTCGTTTTGCATCGTTGTGTTGTGGTCTAATCAATCCGAGAGAGAGACTACTTAGGAAGTTGGAGTTTCGTATGCGCAAACAATATTCGGATTTGTTCGCAACGGGTGTGTTTTGATCCTTGTTCAAATTCCAGTTGCAGTTTTCTTTCGGTTAGTTTCATCCAGAATTCGGGGTCAAATTTTGTTAAGGGGGGTAGAATGTAATACCCCGAGTTTTGATTAAAGAGAATGTTAATCGAGTGAGGGAATTAATTGAAAATTCAAGGTTTTTGGGGGAATTCTGGAACCTGGGCCTCCGGCCCCGGCCAGACCAGCATAGTGGCCGGCCATGTGTGGGCCAAGAAGGGGGAAGCGCCCAAGGCCCAAGCCCATGCGCCCCCACACCCCCGTAACCCTAGCTGGCTGCAGTCTTCCCCCTTTTCCCCCTCCAAGCCGCCTCCTCCCTCTTGCTGCCGCCCCCATCTCCTCCCCCTTGGTGCTGCCCCTTCAACCCTGGGTGCTGCCCTGCCGTGGTGCTTCCCCTTCTCGCCATTGGAACTCCCTGCTGCCGGCCAACGCGAGGAGAAGAAGAGGAGGGCAGCAGGTATTTCGGCCAAAAGGAAGGAAGGAAGGGTGAAGAAGGAGGATCTTCTTCTTGGGGGGATTGAACCAGTGTCTCCCTGCGGGTCTTCAAGGGTAACGAAATGCTTTCCCCGCTGTTTGAGGTTGATTAGATGCGAATTCGATTAGTTGGATTGGATTGATTTGCTGCCGTTAATTTTCCAGATCTGTCCAGTAGATTGTGTGGCCAATTTCGGGTTATTAAATGCTGAATTAGAGTTTCCATCTCCTAGAGATATTTAGATAATGTTCTTAGATTTCCGTGGCCTCCAAGAACACGTAATTCCGACATACGGATCAAAAGTTATGATAGTTTCATTCCTGCTGTCCAGAATTCTGACGTGATTGATCTGTCGATTTGTCTTTTAAGATATGTTTAAGTTAAAGGCAAATTCAGGGTTTTCACCCAACTATGTTGTTTTATAATTTTTCAAAACCTTTCCATAATGATAAAGAACGCCCTAATCGGAGTTGTAGATCAAAAATTGTGCTCTGTTCTTTACTGCTGTCTTTTTCGGTTAGACAGATTCTGCCTTATAATTTCATCTGCCTGTTAGCATTCTATTTTGGCCGAATTGGGATATCTCGCCAACTAGAATTTTGTAGATATGTTTGTTAAGTTTCCGTAGGATCTGGGCCCACCTCGTTCGGAGTCACAGATCAATAGTTATGAGTTATTCCGTGCTGCTGTCCAGATGCGTTTCTGTGATGATGTTGTCTGTTTTCAGAATAGGTCTAATGGTTAATTCTTGGGTTGTCGGGAAGGTGTTGTAGAACGTTGCTGGTAGTGTCTTGTACCATGTTGTTCTTATTTCGGGTACTTACTTGTGTAGGCGGAGAGGCTTTGGGTTTAGGGGCACATTTGTTGCCTACTAACGCGTCGCAACGCGGAAGGCAAGTACTTGAATGTTATTAAGATTTGTGAACGTTGAATGCTTAATGTTTGTACTGTGTTTTTCTGTGATCCATGAGAAGATTAAATGTGTATGTTCCTTTCATATGTGTTATTTCCATGTTTAGAGATGATGTCTTTCATAATTCATAGTTCAATACATGCATCCATTGTCATGTTCCATCCACGGGAGTGGACTATAAAGACCCATCAATTCCAGTATGGGCACGTAAGACCCACCATTCCAATGTGGGCAGATTTGGACACCCGTATGAAACGTTCTTCATACGGGATTTGGATCCCCGCATTTTGTTAAATGCGGGCTTAGGTGAACACCGACGGGTGTGTCACTAGCTATACCGGTATAAGCATGTGTGCAGTACTTTCATTTCATTCAATCCATTCATTCATATATTCATTTTGTATTATGTTCATATTCTTTAAAGATGTTGTCTTGTTCATATTTGTTGTATATCCAATTATTCACTGTACTTGCTGAGTCTCAAACTCATTCTTGCTTTGTTTGTTTATTTTAGGTGATCATTGATGATGACTCTTTTGGGAGGGAGTAAACACGCACTAATTGTTCATCTCACCATACTCCAATTTCAATAATAGGACTTGGTTTTGTCTTTCATTCGATAATTGATGAACTGTAATAAATAAAGTTAGATGTGGTTGATATCTCTCTCCATGTTATGGTTGATTAAGTTCTGCTTGTGATCCTTGATCACCCCTTTGATATACTTATTTGGATTCAGACTATATTCCTGACATTGTTCTATTAAATATTGATCTCTTTATGTCATTAGATGAGATATTGTTTAAATTCTTCCGCATTATGGTTGTATGTTAGATAATTTAGGTGACATCTTGGCTTCCGAGTAGCCAGGGTGTTACAGCTGACTCCCTCACATGGTTACCCGTAGACATAAGAACAAATAGTATCGAAAGACGAGACTAGCATAATGTAAGTTGTACAGAAAGTTATATTTACATGACATGACTGGTATTTACAAGAACAAATATCTACTCGTGGGCCCTCTTGGGGTGTACTCCACGTGTGACTCCTAGCCTCGTCCGGGGCAGCTGTAGGCGTTGGTACAAGTAGGTTAAAGGCTTAGGCGGTCGAGGCACCCTACCGGCGCAAGTAGCCTGAGGGGTCGCACCATGCAACTGTGAAGCCCCCACAGAAACACTGCTTGCTCTTGCCGTGCAAAGGCCCATCGTCAACCTGGTCAAAATCAAAGTCCCTGGAGCATGACTCCTCGTGCAACACCAGCTCCTCCTCCCAAAGGGGTGTACGAGCTGTGAAACAATACGTTATACATGTAAACATGGCAAAAATGGTGAAATAATATGTTGTGCATGCAAACAAGATAAACATACCTCATCGCACTGCAATTAAGTACACGAAGCTCACAACTACATGTACCTCGGAACCCAATGTGGGTCCACCCTCCATGCCCTCATGGGCATGTGCAGCCGCAACGCGTCAAGCTCAATCACCGCCTCACCCTCACTGAGACAGCTACGGCGATGTGCGTCAATGGCCGGGTCAAACAACTAGTACGGTCACTACGCAGCGTCTCCTAGGTCCGCCATACCTCAAAACTCAGTGCATACATTGTAAATACTACGAAATATATACAAAAAGTAATAAGAAGCGACATGTCTAATTAATTCAATTATTGCACGATTAGCGACACATAGAAAATTGATCTACACACAACTGTATCAGCACATAAATTTTTAGAGGTATCTTGTCGTGTACAGATGGAAAGTAAAATTAAGTTCACAATATTTTAATTGACATCTACATTCCCTATTTAGATACTCTGCAATTTTCATAGAATTTTTATAGGTACCTTGCTATTTTCCTTACTTGTGAATTATTTAGCGTGCACGGATAGAAACCAAAATTAAGTTGGGATACATACCCTATTTAGCTAATCTGTAATTTTTATAGATTTTTAATAGGTATCTTGCTAATTTCCTTGTTTAAAAAGTGTCACCAGCATTTATGAAATATTTACCGTGTACAAATGGAAACCAAAATTAGGTTCACAATATTTTAATTCAGCTCTACATACCCTATGCACCTACTCTAGATTTCTTAGAGAATTTTTAGAGGTGTCTTGCTCGTTTCCTAGTTTAAAAAGTATTTTTGACATTAACAAAATATTTACCTGCACAAATGGAAACTAAAATTAAGTTGGGATTATTTTGATTAAGCTCTACATACCCTATTTAACTACTCTGTAATTTTTATAGATTTTTAATATGTATCTTGCTACTTTCCTTGTTTAAAAAGTGTCTCTAGTATTTATGAGATATTTACGGTGTATAAATAGAAATAAAAATTAAGTTCACAATATTTTAATTCAATTTTACATGCCCTATGTACCTACTCTAGATTTCTTAGAGAATTTTTAGAGGTGTCTTGCTATTTTTCTTAATTTAAAAAGTATTTTCAGATAATGAGAATATTTACTGTGCACAAATGGAAACCAAAATTAAGTTAGGATTATTTTGATTAAGCTCTACATACCCTATTTAACTACTTTGCATTTTTTTTATAGATTTTTAATAGGTATCTTGTTATTTTAAGTGGTGTCTTCCTATTTTCCTAGTTTAAAAGATATTTTTAGCATTAACAAAATATTTACCATGTAAAATAAAAATCTACAAAGTTTTCTTAGTATTTTTGCAGATTTATTCTAAATCATTCAAGTACTGCAACATAAATAATATCTATGCAATGAACTAAACTATACACAGCTAAAATGATGTACTACATTAAACAACAATACAATTAAAATTATCTAATCCATCGAATTCTATGTCGCTATTTTTAATTGCTAACCTACAATGTTTAGAATTTATGTACAAATTTACAAGAACATTTACCAGCAAAATAGACGACTAGATCCGCTGCTCCGTCTCTCTCTTGCACTAGGAACCTACCGGGCTTCGCTACGTCTCTTCTACTTCTCATCCTCTCTCTCTCTCTCTCTCCTCTTTTTTCTAGAATAAAAATGATTTTTTTACTGAATTTTGAAGGTATATAGCTAATTAATGTCATCAGTTGAAATGGCGACAGACTGATAGAACGACAATTGTCGGTTGGAATGGCGACATACACCTATATTTATAAAATTAAAAAAAATCGGCTATTTTTTAATTATTTTTTAAATTAATATTATTTTAAAAAAAAAAATCGGACGAGGACTGGGTCACTGGAGATCGTCGATTGGCCTTGGCCTTACATGTTCAATGCGCCGCACCAACCTTGCTTGCCTTTGTGTCTGTCTTCGTTCAATCATTCATGGAAAGTAACTTGTGCAGAACCCAGACGCGATTGTCTGTACTAGTTATGTAGAATGTTAAGTAATATATGAATATAATATTCACAATGAGTAATTTACATGGCGCTACAACAGATCAATCGATAATTACTTAACAGTTGTATTTTTATCACATCTTTAAGCATCAATAATATAGCTCTAATATAAATTTTCTAGCTCTGCAACTGCTCAAAGTTGCCTAGTAGCAGAGAAGTACTCCAAGTTGCTGCTTAAAGTCTTGCTATTCTCAATGGGACAAGCAATCATTCACTCGCAAAAATTCTAGGCCACGGTGCTAACTAAATACATCGGCCTGTAGAAAGTCGCAGAGAAAGACAAAAGTCATTGTACTTTTAGATATTGTCTTGAGCAGACCATGGCATTATGCATACCATTAGCTAGAGGCAGCCAATTTGGTGTTAGGTTCTTAGAGAATAGGACTACAAGGAGTGAACACGTGCGGCTGCGCAAAATCTGGGGCCAATTGAACACATACCAATTCTGTAACATCAGGTTAGGACCCTAGAACAATGTGACGTATGAAAGGAATCAGGAATTCTTAAGTGGTCCACAGCATTTCCAAGGGAGGAACATGCCAATAACTCTAGGCAAAATTGGCTAAAGAATACTCAACTTTATCGTCATTAGCTGTTGAACACTCAAAAATCATGTCTTGGCTAAAAGACACTAAAATTATGTGGCTCTTTGCTATAGGACATCGAAACCATTAAAATATTATTTCCGAACTGAGGGGAAGAGAGAGAGCTAGTGAAAAGTCTATTTTACCCTTCCATCTTCTTCCTTCTTTCTCATTCCTCTCGCACACCTGCCTAGCCGAACCAACCCCCTTCTCTTCTCTCCTCTTCACTTCCTCCCCAGCCAAATCGGCCCGAATCCGACCGTGGGCCGTTGGATCTAGCCGTTGCCTCAGGCCACCACCACCGTCAGCTCCCCCTTTTCATGCCGGACCTCACTGTGGCTACTAAGGCCTCATGTCGGCTCGCGCTTCATGGGCTCCCCCATGTTCCACGAGCTTGAGTTTGAGTGGGACCACATCATGGTGAACGTGCCGACCGGGTGGACGCCGGAGTCGTCAGGGAGGATGGGCGACGTCTACAAAGCCGATGAGGGCTTGGCACCTCCTCTCGCGTGCACTCGACACGATGCTTCCTCTCATGCGCGCTCACCGCGGCCGTCGACGCCAGCGCGGTCGGCGACAACTTCTTCTCGAAGGAGAGCACGTCGTGGAAGGGTCGCTCGCACTCTGCCTCTCGTGGCTCCTGCCTCTCACCTCATCCACTCCCGCCACCCTCTGCCTCCTGCTCTTTGCGCTGGCTCCGCTGCCGATAAGGCCGCGCACGCTCGCCACGGCCTCCCCCTCTCAGCTCCTGCCTCCCTCTCTCGGCGCCCACCCGTTCTAGCTGTCTCAGGCCACCCCATCACCTCACACTGCAAAAATGGGTTTCCCACGTCCGGGAACACGCTAGGCTTCCATCCGCATCGCCGTTCCTCCATTGGAGCACCATCGTTGCTACATCCTAACTCTGCTACCCTGCTGCAATGCAAGGAAGGAGGATGAGAAGAAGGGCAAATATGTCTTTTTTTCATAATTTCTTTGTCCTCCCCGCCCGAAAATAATATAATAATCGCTTCGGTATCCTACAGCAAAGTGACACACAATTTTAGTGTGTTCTAGTAAAGTCGCGTTTTTTGGATGTCCACCAACTAAGGGCGACAAAGTTGAGTGTCATGTAGCTAATTTTACCATGACTCTACCACTAGGAAGATCTCCAGCATCAGATCTACCAGACAACAGGGTTGGAGACCCCGTATAAAAGTTCAGAATGAGAGTGGCACTAGAAACCTACGCGCGCCTTGGCGCGCACGAGGAGACAAACACACGCGATTGTGTTAAGGAGAAAGAAGATTATAGAGATTCAACATACGTAGATAGAGCGGACGGACCTAAGTACAACAGCAACACTGTTAGAATAATGTTTGTTGTAACTATTGTTAAGAAGAAATCAGAAAACAACGTGACATCCATTGCATGTTATAGAAGCAGACCTCGGGATGCACAAAATCTTTAAGGGGAAACTGTGACTTGAACAGTAGAATGGTCCTTAACTGAGCAGATCAACATCGCAAACTCGGTGATACACATGATGTAACAACCAGTAAACAAGGCTGGTAGAGATGGCAAATTATAGAGATACAAACAACATAACAAACTGGTTTCTAATAATAGTGGGACATAGACAAGCATATCTGAGAAGAGAGTGTACTGAGAACAAAAATGCAACCTCTGTTAAAGTTCCAATCTTAATGTTCTATTTGGCAACTAAACAACCATTGCCCAATATTCGAGTGTTTATAGAACAAAGATCATGCACAGGGTTTCCATGTATTGTATCGTTGATTTGCTCTGGAAATAATGTAACACTATCTATAATAGCACAACCAGAATTCTATTCTCTAGAATTTCAAGTGCTACCTGTTGAGGAACCGTCGCTAGTGAATCCAGTCCGAGCGATTACCTCGTAGACAAACTCAGAATCGTAAGAACAATGCAAGAACACAAGAACAGAATAGTAGATTGAACACAGGGATATGAGGGAACATCTGGCTTCTCTTTATTTCTCTTCTGTAAAACTGTAGTACAATGGTTGGGGTCTCCCTCCTTTATATAGGCTACTGGATGGATGACGAGCCCATCGTGGGCCAGGACTGTCGGCCTAGGCCCAGTTTCTTAACACTACCCCTTGGGCACTCATCTGTCATGTTCATGTCTCGTCAAAACTCCATAAAAACCCAGTGGAAAAAATTTGGAGAAAGAGTACGTGAAACGCGTTCTGCTGTGCTACACGAATTACCTCATTAAAAACGTTAGCCGAGAAACTTCAGGAAAACTCGTCGAGGTAAAAAGAGTACAATCCACCCCAATTGTATTTAATCTCCAGGATTTATTCTTTGGGCATTTGATCTTCATTATCAAGCTTTAATAATGAGTTCGTGAAGATTCTCCCTTTGAATTCTTCACTTCTCTAAGTCTTATCATTCCAATTCCACGTATGCATCTTTCAAAGTTAGATGCTAGTAATTTAGTGAATAAATCTGCAAGATTTTCACATGACTTAGTATGCAGTACTTTAATTTCGTTCATCTTTTGCAATTCATAAGCATAGAAGAACTTGGGGTTGACATGCTTTGTGAGATGACTCGTCACATAACCCATCTGCACTTGTGCATCACAAGCTACATTATCTTCATAGATAATAATGGGGGTTTGTGTGGTATTCAATCCACATGACTGCTGGATGTGGTGAATCATCCGCGGAAGCCAAGCACATTTTTGTGAGGCCTCGTATAGTGCTATTATTTTCGAGTGGTTCGTCGAGATACAAGACTCTGCTTAGATGATTTCCATGAAATTACAGTTCCACCACATAGAAGTTCATAGCATGTTATGATTTGGCTGTATGCGGGTCCGACAGGTACCCGGCATCTGCATAGCCATTCATAGTTAGGTCTTGGTTCTTTCTGTAGAACAGACCAAGTTCTATGCTTCCTTAGAGGTATCGAAAGATGTCCTTCATCCCCTGCCAATGCCTTTGGTAGGTTCTGCACTATACCTTGCTAATAGGTTCACGGCAAATGCAATGCCCAGTCTAGTACAATATGCTAAATACGTAAGTGCTCCGACAGAGCTCCAGTATGGGAATTCCGGTCCCAGGACTCCCCCCCCCCTCTTCTCTATGTCTATACGGATCCTTGTCTTGCTACAAGGATCTTTCGACCATAGGTACTTTCGAATGGTATGTCTTTTCAAAGCCGAACCTTTCTAACACCTTCTGAGTGCAGGTTGGCTGATGCACTAGAATCCCAACAGGGGTATGCTCAAGCTACAAGCCTAGGCAATATTTGATTTTACCCAAATCTTTTATTTCGAACTCCGACTCTAGGTAAGAGCTTGCTTTCTTAATTTCTCCCAGAGTTCCGGTGATATTCAGATCATCTTCATACACTGAGATTATACCAAATCCATCCTAGGATTGTCGTATAATTACACAGATACAATTCTCATCGTTCGTGTAGCCTTTCTTGCATAGAAAGTCACTTCAAGTGATTATACTATATTCTGTCTGATTTCTCAAGTCCGTACAGTGACATTCTGAGTTTCACACTGTATAGATTTCTATTTGCTCTGTCATGGTTCGGGACAGGGATATATTCAGGTATCTTCATATAAATGTCCGAATCCAAATTTTCATAAAGGTATGCAGTTACCCCATCCATCAATTTCATTTCTAAATTCAAGTTCACTGTCATTTGATATTAAATATCTAAAGGTAATTCCGTCCATAACCGGGGAATAGGTTTCTTCGTAATCAACTCCTGGACGTTTGAGTGAAACCTTTTGCAACAAGCCTTACTATACTTCATTGTTTTCATTTCTCTTTCGAACAAATACCCACTTATGTCCTACGGGGTGCACATGGGGAGGTGTGCGGCTTACAGGCCTAAACACCACTCTTTTATTCAGAGATAATAATTCTGCTTCTATTGCCTTCTTCCAATCTTCCCAATCTGATATTTTCTTACATTCCGAGCAATGCATGCTCTAGATCAAGATCGATGATTATGGCAATTTTGTTTGCAAAATAAATGTCGACATTGGCTGTTGTCTTATTCATAGATTCTCCCATGGTCACATGGTTTATAGCTATTTCTTTATGTGACGATTCTTCTAATGCTTCTACTTGTTCACCGCTGCTTCCAATTGCAGGCCAAGTCCCTTTAGTTTTTCAGCTCCGATGTGTACGCATATATCCCTGCTGATGTCTCCCTTCATGGGGATGTTCAAATCCGGTATGCCTTTTATGAAGGTTCCATACTAGTGCCAGGTCTCAACTGGCTCCCCTTCTAGTTCTAAGGAACTTCGGTGATTGGCTGTGTCAAGTCCTTCTTATCCTTTTTCACCAGACGTCCCTGGTTACTTCGGATTCGAGGAGCCAGAGTTCTCGTCCTTTCTGATGCCTTAGGACGGGATTAGGGATACCTTCATCAGTATTTCAACCTTCTCCAGTCCATTGCGTTCAGGCACATGCGACTTGGTCACGCTCTTCAAATCACTAAAGTGGTCAGATAGTTGATTTGCTAATACTTACAAATTAATTATCTTATGGACTTCAATTATCTTCTAGACTTCAATTATTTTCTAGACTTCAATTATCTTTTGGACTTCTCTATTTACTTCACTAGTGCGCGAGTCTTGTGCATGGATTCCCGTGGCTTGCCACGTTATTTCTTGGCATTTTTCATCAAGGGGTTGATTTCCTCGCCCTAATGACGGGAAACAATCCTCATCAAATATGCTATCGACGAAGCGGGCTATATGCAAATATCCAGTCATGGGGTCCAAATACTAGATTATAGATGATGACTCATAACCAAAGTATATCATAGGCTTTCGGAGAGGGTCCATTACAGTTCACTGTGGTGATGGTATAGGTACATAAACCTTGCAACCAAATCTTCAAAGATGAGAAATTTTCGGTGCTGACGCTTGCACTAGTTGCATAGGTGGATGGATGTTATATGCTGGTGTTCTAAAATTGATGAGAGTTGCTGCGTGCAGGACTGCGTATCTCCAACATGCAATTGGTAAATTACAATTCTTCAAAGGTGGCCAGGCAATAAATTTAATCTTTTTAATTAATGTCTCTGCTAGTCCATTCTAGGTGTGGACATGTGGTACAAAATGCTTAACTTTAATTCCCATTGCCTTACAATAATCACCAAATGCATTTGAAGTAAATTCTCTGCTATTGTCCATTCTGGTGGACTTCACATGATGATCAGGGAAATTATTCTTAATTTTAATTATCTACGAGATTAGCTCTGCAAAAGTGTAGTTTCTCGTAGGCAATAAACATACGTGTGACAATTTCGAGAAAGCACAGATGAGCACCATAAAATACCTAAATGGCCCTGGCAGGGGCTGTATAGGACCGCAAATGTCTACCTGGATACAGTCCAGGAATGCAGGGACTTCATCCTTCGCTTTCAGAGTAGAAGGTCTAGTAATTAATTTCCCGATGGCATATGCGGGGCACACAAAACCTTCCTGATTCGGAAAATTACTTACATTGATATTATATCCCTATGAATTGTTAATTACCTTTCTCATCATCCTAAGACCTAGCACTACTACAAAACAGGCTATAGTAGACGCTCCATCACAAGCGGTTCCTTTGGAACCGTCGTATTAGTCTGTCGGACTGCTTGGTGGCGCGGCGATCTATCACGACGGTATTTTTAGAACCGTCGTGATAACTCAATATCATAGACGATTTTATTAAAAATAAATGCGTGATAATCTACGAGCAGTTCTATTCACAAACAAATGCGTGATAATCTAATCACGAGGCGGTTTTAGTTTACAACGTCATGTACTAAACGATTATATTAACAAACCGTGCGTGATTGGCGGGATTATCACGGCGGTTTGTGAATAGAACCGTCAGGATAATAATACGAGCAGTTACGAATGAGAACCGTCTGTGATATTGAGTTATCACAGACGGTTCTTATTAAGAACCGTCTGTGATATCTCGCTCCATATAAATTGAGCCCGACACATCCCTCGCCACCTCGCCATTGTATTCCTTGCCGCATTGCGGCTGTGTCGCTCTTGCGCCCGCCCGCTACCTCGCCATCGCCTACCGCTTTGGAGCAACCCCCTCGCCATTGGCTCCACTTAGATCTGCTTGCTCCTCCCGGTGCCACACTTCCCCGCCCTAGCTCTCCTCCAACCTGCGGCTCCTCCCTAATTAAGCAGATGGAGTAATACTTATTGTCCTTTATCGATCCACTCTATTGATTAATGATTAATTTTCCCTTATTTTGCTACTCTGTACATGGACCCTAATGTTTTGTTTTCTTTGTTTTATTCCTTAATCGAAAGCATAGGGTTTAAGTTTCAATTAATACTTCTCACAAAAGCTATAAATTTTTAGAAAAAGGCAAAACATCTAGCTGTCAATTTGATGGACCCTAATTAAACCTAAACTATAGCAGTCATTGGATGTTATTGAACCAAAACTATGATATAAATTCCAGAAAATGGAAAGATAAACATGTAGCCTTTAATCTGGTGTAATTACTTTGTGCAACGATGAGACAAAACGGGTAAGTACGTACAAAGAGGTGAAAGTCTTAATCAGAACTAATTTCATGATCGAGTTGTTTTCGAGCAGATTAAAAAGAAGAATTTATGACACACCAAGATAAGTCACATGTGCAATGATCTATTTTATATTTCCTCCATTTATCCATGAAGAAAGCGTCATCACGGTGGTTTATTGTTTCAATTATATCAAAAGCGGATACCAAGCATAATCGCGCGGACCAACTTGCTAGTTATTAGGATCTTCCTCTTGTCTTTTGTCTCGTATCTAATCAACAATCATGTAGATAATCAATAATTATCCGTTGCCCGACTTAGAGAGGAGAAGGTTGGACCCCGCCCTAAGCGCCTCCAACACCGCCGCCTCCTCCCCATTCGCCACCTTAGAGAGGAGAAGGAAAGGAGAGAGGAATCGTATTTTCTTCGTGAGCTCCAAGGGTAACGATCTATAACCCTTTATGTTTGCTATAAATTAATCGCTAATCAATTTGACGCTAATTTGTTACATGCGTAGTGTAGATGGATTGAAACTGGATGTACGGTGCGAACCGTGTGAGTCAAGAGTACATTAATGGCGTGGATGCTTTTAGAAGAGCCACTGAGCAGGATATGTTGAAGAAGGGATAAATTTTATGTCTTGTCCATGCATTGATTACGTGTCGAAGATGTTTAACAACGCGCAGATCGAAGCGCACTTGATTTGAAGGAGTTTCAAAAAGGGTATACATGTTGGACGATCCACGGTGAAAAGCAGATTATACGAAGTTAATAATGGCGACATCGTAGAAGTCAACGATCTCCGGATGTGGGTGTGCTTTTGATGAGGATAGGTGGCACGATGACAATCTGGATCGGATGCTACGCGATGCGAAGAGAACTACTGATTGAGAGAGTTTTGTAAATTCGAGGGCTTAAGGGAGGACTCGGTGAGACCTTTGTTCCTGGTTGCAAGCCGGAATATACAAGCTTGTCAACCATGCTTGAACTGCTGAAATTGAAGACAAGCAATGGTTGGTCCGATAAGAGTTTCACGGCGTTGTTAGGTCTCCTAGCGGACATCCTTCCAGAGAGAAACGTGTTGCCCAGCACCACCTATCAAGCAAAGAAGGTTATTTATCCATTGGGAATGGAAGTAGAAAGAATACATGCATGTCCGAACGATTGTATCCTCTACCGTAAAGAGTATGCAGACATGCATGTATGTCCCGTGTGCAAAGCATCCCGATACAAGCGTCAGAATACTACTAAGGTGAAGCAAGTGTTGGTGATATGCCCTAGAGGCAATCATAATGATGATTGTATCACGTCTATGTTTATGAGTTAATGAATAAATGTTATTCTGTTCCTTGAATGAATCATTAGTTATATAGATCAACGAGTATATGACTTGTTGGTGAAACTCTTTAACTTATATGATGTCATTCTAAAAAGTATCCTGTCGAATATCTTTGGTGGAACACGGTGACTCTCATTCAAACACATATATTGATTGATGACCATGTTTCACGGTCATGGATATAGGGACATCAAATCAATAATGTGAACACATGTTAGAGAACATGGGGTTGGATAGACCCACCTTGAGACACTATTAAGATTGTTATGATTCTATGTGTCATTAGTTGGTCTCAAGCAATGATGATGTATAATCCTTAGACACGAGATTAGCATGGTTTCCTACATGTGTAATAGCACTCTTAGGGGTTGCCAAACGCTACTAAATGTAGGGTAGTTATAAAGGTAGCTTTCGGGTATGCTATGAAACATGCGAGAAATATATTTGGTGGGATATGGGATTTGCCCTCCTAACATAACAGAGAGATATCTGGGCCCCTCAAGTGGTCGGATAAAGAAAGTGCATGGCCATGCCACTTGTGGTCGAAGAGTTCGACCACATAAGGTTATTCGATACTCGATCGAGAAAGTATTGAACAGTCCATGGATGACATAATATCTTACCTGGAGTTCAACCAGATATCGTGAGGCAAAGGGAGAATACACGAGTAGGTCGTTAAGTTCGAGCAAGTCGTAGACTGATCGAAGTCGTAGACTGGTCAAACGTATTCACAAAGTGGTCGAAACTAGTAGTAAGGAGTTACGAACTGGTCGTGACCGAATACGAACTGGTCGTATGGGGATAGGACCAAGTCGTAGATCATATTGCATTAAGGTTCGTCCGATATAATTCATGTGTATTTGGGAATCGTTATGTTCTACTAGGAACCGCCACGACTCGTGGTCGGAAAGGGTTTCCGAGTCATAACCAAACTACGCATGAACCTAACGGGTCACACACTTAACAGGATGGAACAAACCAATACGAATACGATTTGTAAAGCGTGTTCGGATAGGATCCGTCACGGGCACTATATAAGGAGATGCATGAGGCTATCGTGAGGTAGAGGGGTTGACGTAAGTTGCTCTACCGAAACCCTAACCGCCATCTTCACGAGAGCCTGTAGGCGACTTAGTGCTAACACCGGCATTCGGTTGTTCCTCCTGGGCGTGTGGATACCGTGAGAGGCGCTAACTGCGATTCTTTATTGCGCTTAGGGCGATCATAAACTTCACAAGGAACATTGGAGGTTCTTTGGAGGAGACAATCGACTACGAGGAAAGAGGGCGATCGCTTATGACCACGACATCGACGCGCTCTCGTTGGACGAGGTTGCTCCAACTCTTCTTTTATTTGCCTTTGCACTGCACGTCTAGTGGTAACGATCTGTGATCATCTACTTGCTTGGCTTCCTGGTTTATGCGGTAGATTTTTGATTTGCTGCTATCGTAGCCTACCCGTATCTCTGACAAGGACCTCCTACTAAAATGTTGTGGTATCTGACTGTGATCCCACGTTTGAAGCGTTTATTTGCGAACCCAAAGGAGGCAAGATTGCGCGTTGGCACTCAGAGAGCGTAAGAGAGATGGAAAGCTAAGACACCCTCTGATTACGCGGTGGAGAAACTTCGATCGGAGCTTGAAGAGTTCGGTCTTGAACCGAGGAATATAAGGTTAGGGTTGAGTACAGATGGAATGAATCCTTTCGGTAACATGAGCGTGAGACATAGCTTTGGCCCGTGAATCTATGTATGTACAACCTTCCTCCTTGGTACGTGTATGAAGCGGAAGTGCATTTTGATGTCACTACTTATCCAAGGGCGAAGCAACACAGGAATGATATTGATATATACCTAGCACCATTCTTTGGAAGATCTTGTGACTTTGTGGAGCGAAGAATGCGGTATGGGATGCGTACAAGCGAGAGAACTTCACTTTACGCGCCATGTTGTTACGCACCATCAATGATTTTCCTGCCCTTGGTAAACTATCGGACTTGATACAAAAGGAGCCAAAGCATGTCCCTTTGCTTAGATGCTACGAAGAGTGTATGGTGAACAACTTGCATAAGCGTGTATATCGTCACCGTAGGTTCCTTCGAGAGTCACCCATACCGCAAGATGAAAAAATAATTCGGCGGAAATAAGGAGAGCGATTCACTCCAAGGGCTTTTAGAGGAAAGAGGTCTATGATATGGTTAAGGATATCGATGTTGTGCTTGGGAAGGGCGTAAATTAAGAACCCGTGAGAAGAACATCTGGAAGAAGCGGTCAATTTTTGGGACTTGCCTTATTGGGAGCACTTAGAAGTTCGCCATCGCATCGATGTCAAGCACGAGAGAAGAATGTATGTGATAGCTTGATTGGTCTATTCTTTGAACATTAGTGGCAAAACAAAGGATGGTGTTAGCACGCGGCGTGACTTGGTTGATATGAACATAAGGACCGAGTTAGCACGGAAGAGACCGATCAGAGACGAGCGTACCTTCCCCGACTTGCTACACTCTGTCAAAGGCTGAGAGAAATGAACTGTGCTAGAGCTTGCATGGTGTGAAAGTCCCATCTGGTTACTCCGCTAACATTAAGAACCTTGTTTCTATGCAAGATTTGAAATTAATTGGTATGAAGTCTCATGATTGTCATGTGCTGATGACACAAATGCTTCCTGTTGCAATTAGAAGTATCTTGCCGAACAAGGTCCGAGTGGCAATCTTGAGGCTGTGTTATTTTTTCAACTCAATTGCTCAAAAGATCATTGATCCCCAAGGACTAGATGCTCTGCGGGCCAAGGTGGTGACGACTCTATGTCATCTTGAGATGTATTTCCCTCCGTCATTTTTCGATATCATGGTCCATCTCATTGTTCACCTTGTGAAAGAGATAAAGATATGCGGCCCTGTGTTCTTGCGTCATATGTACCCGTTCGAGAGGTACATGGGAAGTCTCAAGTCCTACGTCGGAATCGATCTCGTAGGAGGGCGGCATCATCGAAGGTTATGCAACCGAAGAGGTCATTGAGTTCTGCGTCGACAACATGGCTCAGGTGGAACCGATAGGTGTGCCTCTATCTCGCCATGAGGGGAGACTGGATGGTATCGGGACTATCGGAAGGAAATCAATCACTCCCGATCTGGATACGTACGGTCAAGCCCATTTTATTGTCTTGCAACACATGACCCAAGTATCCCCGTACATCGACGAGCACAAAGACATGGTGCGCCAACAGAATCCAGACCGGTCGGAGGTTTGGATCACGAGATAGCACAACTGTCGGTTCAACGAATGGTTAAAGGTGCGAATCACTGGGAGGTCATCAAGTGATGACACGCTGCTATGGTTGGCACGAGGGCCACAATTTACCATTGTCGCATGGCAAGGATACGACATAAATAGGTACACATTTTATACGGCAGCTCAGGATAGGAAGAGCATAGTCCAGAACAGCGGTGTCCGCATAGATGCATTCAGTACCGATGGGATGAGGAGCTCCTACTATGGGCAAATAGAGGAGATATGGGAGCTCAACTACGTGCTTTTCAAGATCCCCCTATTTCAGTGCCGTTGGGTCCATCTCCCACAGGTAAAGATCGACAAGTATGGTGTCACTACCGTGGACCTCGAACGTGTCGGATACAAAGATGAACCATTCGTACTAGCTAACCAAGTTGTTCAAGTCTTCTATGTAACCGACCCGGCAAATAAGAAGCGCCACGTAGTTCTTCATGGAAAAAGGAGGATTGTCGGAGTTGAGAATGTAGTGGACGAGGAAGAATACAATCAATTTGACGAGTTGCCTCCTTTCGGAAATGGCATTAGGCTCGAGGAAGAACCCAGTGAGGAAGCTAGCTATATGCGCGTTGATCATCAGGAAGGCCTATATTTTAATTAAGAATTTACTCCAATGTAATTAATTTATTCCATAACATCATGTGTTATGGACTTGTAATCTCTCATATATTTTGATGTCAACGTGAAATTATCATGTGTTGATGTGTTATGGACTTGTCATATTTGATATTGATGTCAATGTGGACGTTCATTGTAATGTGGAGTATCAAAATTGGTTTCACTTGATTTGGAGTTGAGTTGAATTAGATATGAAATTTTGAAGTCAAATGTGTTTTGAACTTGTCATCATACTTGTCACCAGGTTCGAATTCATATGGACTTGTCATGATTGTCATCATACTTATCACCAGGTTCACTAGGTTTTGTCAGGATATCACACATTGTCATCAGGTTTTGTTAGTTATCAGGTTTTGTGAGGCTATCACAGACGGTTTTAGAATACAACCGTCTGTGATAATAATATCACAGACGATTTCTTACTAGAACCGTCTGTGATATTAAATATCATAGACGGTTCTATTAGGGAACCGTCTGTGATATTCTTATCACAAACGGTTCTTAAATAGAACCGTCTGTGATATACTTTTTATAAGGCGGGAATCGCTAGGGTTTTGCTCTCACTTGTCACTTCCTCTCCCACGCCCCTTAGGCTCTCGCGCGCTCGTTCGCCTGCTCTAGGGTTTAAGGCTCGCCCGTTCACCGCCGACCTCGGCGCCGCCGCCTCCGACCTTGGTGCCCCCGACCTCGGCGCCTTCGACCTTGGTGCCGCAACCCCCGACCTCGGTGCCCCCGACCTCGACGCCCCCGTTCACCTCCCTGGCTGTAAGCCTCAACGTCGCCGCCGTCCTCCTCCCTGTGTCGGCCTCCTCCCTCTGCACCGGCCTTCTCCCATGCCAGTCCTCCTCCCGTGTCGGCCTCCTCCCCTCTGCCCGGCCTTCTCCTTGGCCGTCGTCCTCCCCATGTCGACCTCCTCCCCCACCTCCCTCCTCCCCGCATCGGCCTCCTCCCCTGCACCGGCCTCCTCCTTGCACCGTGAGTTCTTGTGCGGCATCCTCTCTGTGAGTATTGGTCCTTTGTGGCAGTTCGGTTGATCTTTGCATATATATATTTGCAGTGCTAGTTAATACATTGATCTGTATTAGTTCTGATTTCTGAATCTAATACTAAAGATGTTGCAAATTGATCAGTGGGCTTTGTTGACATGCTCTGTGATGAAATCTGTCTTATACTGAGATTGAATGTGATAGTTAGTTCATACTTGAGCTCTATTGTATTACTTACTCTTGTCAATATGATGTACCGTTAATTGGTTACTTTCGGTTGAGCTCATAGTTACATTGCAAATTCATCGGTGGGCTTTGTTGACATGCTCTGTGATGAACTACATCTTATCTTGAGATTGAATGTGATAGTTAGTTCATACTTGAGCTCTATTGTATTACTTCGGTTGAGCTCATAGTTCTGTTGCAAATTGATCTGTTCTATTGACTAGTTTGTGATTCTTCTAGTAGTCTGTATGAGCTCATTCAACTTTTCATTTGCCATCTTGATCTCTGTAGTCAACCTCTGTTTATTTGGAGGTTTAATCTTTTAGATTAATGTTGAGATCATTTGTGAGTTAAGCAAAGTATTGTTTAGAGCTCATAGTTTGAATTGATATTATCATATTCATTTAATGAAGAGTATAGACAATAGGATTGAGATGGCAAAGACTTGTTCTTTAGCTACTCTCCTTCTAAGAGCACATAATATCATCAATCAATATGTTGGAATAGTGTATACGTGCACCGTGAGTTCTTGTGCGGCATCCTCTCGTGAGTATTGCTCCTCTGTGGCGATTCGGTTGATCTTTGCATATATATATATATATATATATATATATATATATATATATATATATATATATATATATATATATATATATATATATATATATATATATATATATATATTATATTGATGCTAGTTGATACCTTGATACGTATTAGTTACGATTTACGAATCTATATGAAGATATTGCAAATTGATCGATGGGCTTTGTTGATATGCTCTATGATGAACTCTGTCTTATCTTGAGATTGAATGTGATAGTTAGTTCATCGTGAGCTCTATTGTATTACTTACTACCGTCAATATGATGTCTTTGTTAATTGGTTACTTTAGGTTGAAAGCTAGTTATTACGATTCTTCATGTTGAGTTCTATTGAGAGTATTCAGCTTTTTGTTGGTAATCTAATGACTAGTTTGTGATTCTTCTAGTAGTCTGTATGAGCTCATTCAACTTTTCATTTGCCATCGATCTTTGTAGTCAACCTCTGTTTGATGGAAGTTTAATCTATTTTAGATTATGATTGAGATCATTTGACAGTTAAGCAAAGTATTGTTTAGAGCTCATAGTTTGAATTTATATTATCATATTCATTTAATGAAGAGTATAGACAATAGGATTGAGATGGCAAAGACTTGTTCTTTAGCTACTCTCCTTCTGAGAGCACATAATATGCTAATTAATTTTGTTGGGATTAATTCTGAAATTTTGCTAAAACTACATTTTTACAACAATCCAAAAAGAAAGTTTTACTTGATTCTATTTTGTTTCTATGTTGGGATTAAACCTTTGCTTAGCATTTCCTTAAATCGATCATTTTACTTGATTCTAGTTCTATGTCTTCATTAAAGGCTAGTCTTCTGTACATGAAGCATTAAACCTTTGCTTAGCATTTTCTTAGAGAAGCTGGTGGATTAAGGAATGTTAGTAGTCTGTATGAGCTCATTCAACTTTTCATTTGCCATCTTGATCTCTATAGTCAACCTTTGTACTTCTTCCTGAGATTAATTGTTTCATCTGTTGAGCATATTATTAAGTTTAAATGTATATGTTAATTTGGGACACTTGCAATCTATTTTATTGCATATGTAACTTATATAGATAGCAAGTAAGCGAGATGGCAGAGGCACCGTCTTCGCCGCCGTCACCGACGCCACAGATGGAAGAGGCATCGACGAGGCCGCCATCCACGACCTTGAGATGGAAGAGGCGCCGACGAGGCCGCCATCACCGTCGGCGATAATGACACAGGCGAGATGGCAGAGGACAATCGAAAATGCCTTTGGGCCAACGGGTCATCACGAGGTCGGTGACTTTGGGGTCCTCTCGAGTTCCAAGAGATCGTGACGAGATTCCGGACCATCTGCGGGATACTTGGAAGGAACAGGTCCCCATCACCACACCAAGGTGGAAGGACTGACGAAAGAAGCGAAGGTCTTGTTGTGGATGTAACTTTCAGAGAAGTTCACTATTCGAGAAGCACCGCGGCACGCAGCGCGGCGACGGACGGCGATGCTCACGATGGATAAATCGTGGAGGACCTTCAAGAGCATTCTTGTCACGGCACGTGAACACTGGTCGAGGCGCCCTTCAAGCGAGATAGATTCTTGACGGGAAGCATGGGACACCTTTGTGGCTATGAAAACGACGGCGAATTTAAGGAGCAAAGTGCGGCGCACAAAGCTCTCCGGACACGAAACACTCACCAAGATAGACTCGGCACATTTGGGTACAGCGAGTAAATCTGAGGCATGAGCGCGGAGGAGAGAACTCAACGGGCCATTTCCTTATATCAGACCAGCGTTCCCTAAAATTTGGTTAAAAGCGAGGGCAAAAGTCTTGTCTTGAGCGACATCTCTTTCACAAACCGGCAAACCAAAAAGTGTCCCAGCGTGTGGTAAATATGTCGAACTACCTAGTTAATAAGTCCATAACTTCATAGTGTCTATAATAACATGATGACCTCTTGCGGCGTGACTTGATCGCCCAAGCTTCCCAAGGCTCCTTCCATGCGCATGGGAGAAGGATATACTATCTACGACCTTGGGAAACAAGGAGCACCAGTCGCACGCGAGGCCTTGGGGTTAACGTGCCTTGGAATCATGGATTCGCGGACGACTCTCTGCGTATACAGTAGGAAGAGATCCAAGGCGAAACGCGACGGCCGGTTGGTGCAGATGATTACTAACAAATTTGAAGAAAAGATAGCGAGATTGCAGGTCAAATGGAGATACTTCGAGCGGTGATGCAAGCCGCCCGTTAATCGGGAGGCGGTCCTCCTCGGCGTCGGAGATGGCGTCGGCGTCGCGCATAATTCTCAACACGACGACGTCCGACACGATAGGCGACATCCGACACCGATAGAGCGACATCAAGGTAACGTACATCTATGGAATGCACCAAAGATAGACCTATAGGACGCCTTAGCTAATTGCATATCGTTTTATAGGAGCCGACACCGTGCAAGCTCCAAGTGAGGATGGATGGGTCCCTTTGTATTGAGGCTGCGCAGGGGATGGTGTATCCATACGAGGAAGGGGCAGTGCAGCACGGTGCCCAGCTGGCGCAAGGTTACACCAGGGTCCAGGTGGATATGGTACATGCCAATTTCCTAGCCGTCCCGCTGAAGATTCGCCCGAGCGAAGAGATCATAATACTAGGGGATGTTGTCCACTCTTTTATCCAGTGGCCCAAGAAGAACATCGCCTTGGACCCAGCAGTGCCGCGATCTGGACACAACCATTCCTCTCCAACGGGACCCTCGATGACTCCACCTCATGTTTCGCCTCAGAAGGCCACCTCTTCGATTCCCGTGGAGAAGACGTCGAAGGAACAGCAAAAGCGTGCCGCCGTATCGGTTCCCGAGTCGTCTCACAAGAAGACGCTGCCAATCGCTAAGGCCAAATCGAAATCGACGAACGTTAAGGCGCCTCCCAAGTCCGGGAAGTTCGGGAAGTCTGCGATACCCGGGAACTACATCATTGAAAAACCGTTGTGCTCCGACGTAGTATTAATGCACGCTGGATATGCTTGTCAGGCTTTGCATGCCTGGTACTTGGACAAGACCCAAAAGAAGGGGTGCGATACTGGAATCACCGTCAGATACGAGGAGAAGCATTTCTTCAACGGGATGAGGTACTTCGTCGTGGGCTTCAACGACTTATATGAACTATTCAACCTCGTTGGCCTAGACGTCTCGCTTCTACGATGTTGGACACTATAAGTGCATACAATCAAGTTCTACATTCATGTAATACCGATAAATATCACAACTCATTGCTTATGTATAGATACATGCTGAAAAATGTCCTGAATGGAAAGAACCGGGTGGGTTTCCTCGACCCACATGTGGTATCGTTGCAAACCATCCAAGAAGACTAGATCCTTGATCGAGAAATACATAACGAGGTCATTGCTTCGTCGGAGCGAACATGAAGTACATAATGGTGCCCTACAACCGGGGGTAAGTGTCACTACTTGCTATACAAATTTCATTTGTACTTTATCTGCAACCACGAACTTAGGTTTAATGACTATAGCGACATACATGAGTAGGTACCATTGGATCCTTTTAGTTATTATACCCAAGAGGAACCATGTGATATACCTTGATTCCCTAAACCGCAACAAGCACGACTTCAGCGTTCTAAGAGGAATACTCGAGAGGTATGCTCATTTCCTCCTTACATAACTCTATTGTAGTCTTCATTCGTTTGAAATGGCGTGGATAACTTTTTCGAATCATGTAGGTCGTTCATCAATTATGTTGCCAACAAAGGAATATACAATGGAAAGAGCGCCCAACTAACACACAGGATGGATTTTCCAGTACGCGCTACAACACGATAATCCTATATCATACTTCATAATAACGCGTCTTGAACTGACTATACCTATATATGTAATTCTATTTTTGCGGTCGCTTGACAAAAAGATGATGAGTTATGTGCAATCTACGTCTGCTATCATATGCAGCTAATCCTTAGAGCTAGGAAGAAGGATCCTGAGGTTTGTCGATCAATCTTGAACAAATCTGTTTTTGTGCATGCTTGAATCTGTTTTTGTGCCTGCTTGTTTTCAGAGGGCATGGCTAGCAATTCCTGGGGCTAGCCAGAAAAATAGCAAAAATGTGGTCAGGGTTGGGAGCTATCACAGACGGTTTTTTGTTAAAACCGTCTGTGAAGGCAAGTATCACAGACAGTTTCTGCATAAAACCGTCTGTGATACGCGAATATCACAGACGGTTATAAAACCAAACCGTCTATGATCCGCGAATATCACAGACGGTTATAAAACCAAATCATCTGTGATATTAACAGATCTCATACGGTTTTTACTGACAACTGTCTGTGATATTCGCGGATCACAGACGGTTTTTAGTCGAAACCGTATGTGATACTACACTTCACAGACGGTTTTTTATTAAAACCGTTTGTGATATTGCGTATCACAGACGGTTTTTTACCGTCTGTGATAACGGCCTGTTATCACAGACCAACATAGACGGTTCGGAAACCGTCTGTGATGACGATTCTGAACCGTCTGTGATGTGGCTTCCTATAGTAGTGTAGGCGACATAATCTATTATGCCAGAGATAGAAAAGTTTAGAGCTTCTAAATACGGTTTTCAGGGCAGTATAGGCCGCAGATGCCTTAATATTAGTGTAGTATAGCCTAGTTTCATATGAAAGAATTCGTTCTAATACCCTTTTCCACTTTCTTCATGCTTTGTAATGAGCAGATATTCATTACCATACTCTTCTTCAGTCTCTACGTGGAAACCGTTAGCGCGAATATCCTGGAGAGTTCTAGTCGATTCTGGGTATAACAAGGCTTCTTCAATTACCAAAGTTGTGCCCATTGGGAGTATAATTGTGGCCCTTCCCGAGCCTATTATAGAAGTATCGCTGCCTGCGATTGTCGTAAGACTACCAGCATTCTTGTTGATTAACTAGAAGATTTTGTCTCTCTCAAGATGGTATTCATTGTACCGCTATCCACTAAGCACACTTCCTCCATAGGGCGTCACACGCGTTCTGATACTTCAAATACCATAATATAACTTACTATTATAAATATGGAATATAAGTCTTGCAGGACTCATCACAAGAATTTAATGTGTTGCTCTTCTAGAGCTTACAACCATTATTCAAAGTTCCATCATAATCACAAACTGCAAGTGACTGTAAAAAGATCTAAGTGCAATGTGTGCACTAGATCGAATCAGCGAAGTATGTACTAACTTGTGCCTGAATCTGCTTCATGGCAATCTTCTCCTCTTGGGAAACTACGGCTACGGCCGCTGCGATGTCCAAAGGAGGGGTGATGGGGAATGCTACAAGGCTGTCCACATCCATGAGTGCAACTACTGGCTATGGACCATCTGTGCTTGCATTGGCGAGATGTGCCTCATGCTGTCCTTAGCCCTTTTTCTTAGATTGTAAAACATTAATAGCGTGCGACCCATGACCTTACCCTTCTTGCCTCTCTCCTTTGTGAGAGGTTTCCTTACCATGTAGATGCTAGCATTGGTTTCATGGCCAACATTGCTACTAGGCGGATGTGAGATGTAGTTCTTCCCTAGAACATCATCTTGAGCTTTCGCAGCTTGCATGATGTCAATCAATTCAGCATACTTCATGTAGCCATCTTGACGATAGTTGCGTGCGGATTGCACCGCATTCGGGTGAAAGGTAAAGAGAATCTTCTTAATCTTCTGCTCATCCGTGATTACCTTACCACAGAATTAAAGACTGATACAAATTCTGGCCATGCTGAGCCAACTCTTCGAACTCCTGGTTCGTGATGACAGTCATCTACATTTTTATGCAAAGAGTTCATAAGATTACTGCTGGTAATTTGGGTAAAATGGTTGCAAATTTCTCATAATGCTCTTCGAACTCCCTGTTCGTGATCCCGTATTTTTCTATGCATTTTCATGATTTAGTGCTATTGTAAGTGAATAAAAGCAATATATAAAAATCACAAATAATCAAAACAGTAAATACAATATATAAATTGCATAGAAATAATAATACCAAAGTTAAACATGCTTCAAATGCTAAAACCGATTCACAGAACGTCATTTGGGTCGATCTCCCTCCCTTTTTCCCTTGGGCCTTCTTTTCTTGGCCCATTAGGCCCATACATCGCCGGTCAAAAAGGCGAGGGGTAGGTTTTCCCTACCCCTGTTCCTAGGTGGTGGCGGCGGCTTCACGCGCACTACATGCGGCGCGGAATGCGAGTGGACGCTAGCAGCGGTGCATGTGGGTGCGACGGCGCTCCGGCGTGGGCGCGGTGTACGCTACGGGCAGAGGGCGTGCTTTAGTGGCGAGCCGGTGGCGCAGAGCATGGCGCGTGGCGAGGTGGCATGGCGCTACGGGCACGGAGGGCTGGCGGAGAGCGCAGCATTCAGGCGTGCATGTGGTGATGCGCATAGGCCAACCAGCGGCGCGCGGCGGCGCGACCGTGCGGCGACTTCTTGGCCGGCGGTGGCATTGCGAGCAGCGGCGGCATCGCCCATGTGGAGGCGGCGTGAGGGTGGCGGGCACGGAGCTCATGCAGCTCCAGGCCGGGTGGCACGCAACAGCGCGGAGGCGGCCGGTGCATCGGCATGGTGCTACGTGCGCATGGTCACGTCGCTATGGCGCTTCAAAGCAATGACACCAGTGGCGGCGGCGGCAGCGGCCGGACGACATGGTGGAAGGCGTCTGTAAGGAGGCCAATGATCGAAGTGCACGTCGTGAGAAGGACAAAAACAATGGAAACAATTCTTTGAAATTAATTTAGAAAATGATTCATCAAATAGTGTACACAACCCGCGAATTTTTGAAATTTAGGATGATAAATTTGCAAATTCTAGTGATCATTCAGATGTGTATGGATGATAATTTGCTTACAAGTGGATGACCAAGTTTTGTGGGGAGCAAGTGACTATGCTCCAGCTGCAAGGGTCCACCGAGTCCTTATCCCAGTTCCCAGCACTCCATGGGGATCCTTGAATGAAGTGTTCACTCCAATCAGTGCTTGCACTGCAAATTAATGAAGTGACCAGGAAACATAGAAATCAATCACAACATGGAGATCAAGGAACGCAAAACCCTCATGAAATCTCTCATACAACATGCAGGAGTAGCCGCACATGTATGCGTATACATATATGTTCACCTTCATAGTTGACGCCTTCAGGGGAGAGCACTGCATCCACCACCATGGACAAGAAGAAACAAAGGTTTGCACCCGCCATGACCACCGCTGATCGACAAGGCGCACCTATTTGAGCAAGCTCTCAAGGAACCTCAAGACTCAATCGACAAGGCGCACCTAGTTAAGGCAACTTTTTGTACAGAATTCTTAAAAGGGAAAATCTACCCCACACTATGGATTAACTACTTAGGCAGAAAGTGTAGCACTTCTAGCCTTCATGCTGAAGGTAAGTAGGATGCAAACAAATATGCATTTGGGAGGCCATCACAGAAACAAAAAAAAGGATAAATGAAATGGAAGCTATACACTACTGAATTAGTGTGGGTTGCTTCAGAAAGCAGCAGATTGCACCTTGGATGAAATTCAACAAATTGTGTCACAAACCAATGACAAATGTTAATTAATAGAAATTATATATCACACACCAATGACCAATTGACAACCACATTCAAAAACATCATCATTGAATCATTGACAATGTGCAGCCCACTTGCGTACAGTTTACAAAGAGCTTACTACACTTCTATTATTAAGCTAATTAATCAATAGTTGCATTATATGTATGAAGGCAAAAATGTGATGGGTGCTGACCGTAAGCATATGTGATGATAAAGGAATCTCATTCTCATGTTTACCTTTGCAGCTCCAGTGTTGCTAGGAATGATGTTGAAACTAGCAGCCCTTCCACCCCTCCAGTTCTTGCTTGAGGGTCCATCAATAGTCGTCTGAGTTGCTATAAGAATTATAACAATGTATCACATTAAGTGTCGCCTCAACATTGATGAACTGAAAAAAAAACACATGTGCTATACAAGTCATACTAGTGATAGCATGAACAGTGGTCATCAAACCCTCAACAATACCAAACCTATCATTGATAACCTGGAAGCAATAGAACATTTTAGCAGAGCTTCATATTGCGGTGATGTGGTTCCCCGAGCATCACGTTTTTTTAACTACCTGCAAGTGGCAAGTCAAACATGAATAAGAAATACACTTTGGCAAGTGGAGCAAGGCATTGCATTGGACACAATGTTAATGCCAGGCTTGTACTCCTCCTCATTGACACCAACAACAAATATGGGAGCATCCTTGCTGGGAGCAGAGATGACGACTTTCTTAGCAACACCCTGTAAATTAAACATGGGAGATTAAGAGGTTATGGGTATCATCCTTTATGTGGATAATGATGACATCAAGCGATCCATCATCATAGCAAAATGTTGGATTTCACAGAAAAATACCTTAAGGTGAGCAGCAGCCTTGTCCTTGTCGGTGAAAACACCATTGGACTCCACAATATAATCAGCACCAGTCTCGCCCCATGGAATCTCCTTGGGTTTCCTTCACAGCAAAATTTAGATTGAGCCATATACCATATGGAGTATGACATCAATAACTGTGGGAATGATAAGTGTCTTACCTGCAGCCAAACACAGTAACCTCCTTCTCACCGAAGAGAAGGGTCTTGGAGTCCTTCACCTTAACCTCGTGATGCTTCCACTGGCCGTGCACAGTGTCATACTTGAACATGTACATCTAAAGATAACAGAATTAGTTAGTACCACATGCGTATTTGTACCAACATTGTTAAGGTCAAGCAGCACCTATCAAACATTTAACCAGATGCACTCCCAAATCAGAGAAAACCGGAAACAACCTAATCTTTGAAAGGGGTATGGTATGACAAACAAAGCTCAATACCAATGTAATGCAGTACAGTTGAAATGCAGAGTGGTTTGAACCTAAAGGCGGAATTTGCACAAACCGTGCCTGACCAGTGACTAGTGCAGATTGCATGATATTGTAGCTAGATACAGCAAAAAGAGCCCTTTTCACAGCTATTAGTTAAGCACACCAAAAGCCCACTGCAACCCATCTAAATTAACAGATCAATGACCATTTGATCCATACACTACTATCCAAAATCACAGATCTAATTACGACAATCAACATAACAAGCAGCCATGAAGCTCGCATCTGTAGATCAACACACCGGAACAAGTCAGTCAAAGCACACTCCCTAGCCTCCTAACTCTTAAACCAACTAACTAATCAGTAGATCCAAACCAAACCCATCTCGCATCTAACCACAAACCAACGGAGCACACGAGTTCAAAGCAAGGCACGAATGATACCATGTAGTCAGTGGTGATGAAGGGGTCGTTGACGGCAACAATCTCGACGCCGTCGCTCTAGAGGGGCACCCTAGCCACCAGCCTCCCGATCCTCCTGAATCATGCAACCCACCACCCAAAAACCCATCACAAACCACTCGAATAACCCAAACAGACTTGGTTTAAAAGTCCGCACTCCTCACAAAACTACAATCAATATGGAAGAACGTGGTACCTGCCGAGGGTGCGGAGGTCGTCAAAGTGTCGGTGCATGGCGGCCTCCTCTTGGGCGACGACGTGCGCGGTCCCGTGGGCGTTCTTCTACGCGCCGTGCGGAGGCGCGTGGTCAGCGACGAAGAGCGCCCCCCATCTCCTCCCGCGCCATCGTGTTCCCTTTCTTCCATGAGAGGACGGGAGGGAAAAGGGGAAGGAGGCGCCGAAGGCGTCCTAGGGTTCAGGTGTGCGGCAACTTAGGAGCGGTGACGACAGCGTGGAAGGCATGGAGGAGGGAGCGGTGGCGATGGCGGGAGAGGAGATGGGGAGGAAGCGGGCGCGAGGGGGGAAGAAGCGTCGGCGACATAGGCGAGGAAGGAGAATAAAGAAAGAGAAGACGCAGAGCAACGGGGAATAATGAAAGAGGAGACGCAGAGCGATGGGGAATAAAGAAAGAGAAGGCGTAGAGCAACCAAGGCAGCGGCATGCGAGTGCGATCGAATGGTGGGGAAGAGATGCGGAGCAACCGAGCCAGCGGCGTGAGAGCGCGGTCGAACGGCGGGGAAGACATTACAACCACGATCGAACGGTGCAGACAAAAAAAAGATATGGCCACCCTGTCTTGCGCCCAATCGATTCCCTTTTATATAGAGGGATTGGTAGAGCTACTGCACATGCTACAGTACATACAGTAGCTCCAATGGTCCTTGGACGAGGAGTGGCCGACTAGGATTGGTTGTGTCCTGTAGCGAATCGGCGCTATAAAAACCTGTCACTGTAGTATTAGGTGATGTATCGAATCGGAGACTGTAGCACATGATCAAGGTCGTTGATTTCTAATGGTATGGCCCGACATGATCCCAACTGCACGTTATTGTAGCTCGCTGCATTACTATTTGGTATCTGTTTTCCCAAAACTCTGCATTTAAAAACCGACAGAGGAAGTACAATTTTCGGTAAATTGTAACCAAGGTCCTCAGAATTGTTCGGTTGTTCCTCTAAAACGCCTAAATTTGTATAGCCACACAACTAAAGTAGGTTCATGCATAAGGGGAAAGGTATGGTAACAGAGGCCTAGTTAGCTCTAAGTGTAAAATACCTAGGTGGCACACAAGAAATTTAAGTTCAAGAAATTACAATATCCATGTGTATTGTATTTGTTTGGATGGTGTAGAGCAAGTGCAGAGTTGGTGTACATTATAGGTAGTATTAGCCTATTAGGTTTAGGGAACTACAAAGGCTGAGATCATTTTACTGTACATAGATGTACAAAACTTTTAGTGTGTGAAGCAGTTTCCAACCCCAGATCATATTATGGCACGTGTATAATTATTTAGACCGGACATATGCCCATATAAAGTGACATCAGGTGCTCTGTCTAAAAATATATATTTCATATAACGTTGAATACTTCAAAAATTATCGGTCAAAATTACATCTAGAAGACGGGAAAAAATTCAAAAGTGACGTATCACATGAAACAGAGGGATATGGCGCAATTGATAACTAATTAACTGGTGTTAAATGATATATAAAAGCAGTCAAGCAGACCAAACAAAATTCCAAGGTTCAAGGAACGTACACAACAAAAAGGTGACATAATTAAGGCATGTTCACAGGCAGCTAATCTCTATAACTTAAAAATTAGAGTTGATGGTCGTCCCTCATTCTCACTCTCTTCGGTGTCTGTTGGATTAGCGAGCGGAGTCTAGATTGCGTCGCTGAGCATAATGATAGTTAACGATCCGACATGTTAGGACAATGTTTTTTTAATTCGAAGCAAATCACAGGCATTAAACTAATCCCAATGACGACGAAGCTACGCTCCATGTTGCCACACCAACCAAACCAAACCAAATCGATCGACTCGTCTTTTCACTTCGTATTCCTTCTATCTTATCTAATCTACGGTCGTAAAGTGGGGCCTGTGTACAACAAAGGAGAATTTATATATCATGCTATGTTCTCCTACTGAGGTCAAGGAGTGAGGAAAAGTTCAACGTTCCTAATTTCACACTAATTTGTGGTATCAAATATGTTGAAGCATGAGCAAACAGTTAGCTTTTCTACATAGCTTGAACTTTCAAGGAAGCAAGCCGTTCAATGAAACTCGACGGGTTATTTGCAGCACCAGTCGTGCAATTAATAGTGATCAATTTTTTAAACGAGGCTTGTTAGGTTGATTTTTGGATAATGGAAGAGAAAATCTCTTCCGACTTCCGACAGCCAATTTTATTAAAGTGTGTAAGACACCGAAGTAACCAAACTGTTAAAGTCGGCTGAAAACCTTACAAACAAACAATGACTAAAAGTTAACCTCAATCATAACAAATTCTGTGACTAAACTGTCACCCCATGAAAACTCAGTAGTTGCTTCGTCACTACCTTCAGTCTGTCGCTTCCAACCATTATAGACTCTTTCTGGGCCGGTTTCTGCAAATTTGCCCAAACTCTCAGCCAGTGCCCACTTAAAAGGATAACCTGCAAAGGATTAGTAACAATCTTTTTGTCAAAAATAATCTCATTCCGACATAACCAGATAGACCAACATAAGGCACTAACTCCCACCAAGAGTTGTGATTTTACAATTTTTGGAATACCGACTAACTAATTACCAAACAAATTTGCTATACTCACAGGGGGAGATAAATTAAAAACGCATTGAACAGCCCACCATGCAAGACAAGGAAATGGACATTCAATAAAAAGATGTTGGATTGTTTCCTCGTTAATACAAAAAAAAACAACACTTTTTGCTCCCCCTCCAATTTCTTTTGAACAGATTATCTTTAGTTAAAACTACCCCTCTTTTAAGATACCATAGGAAAATTTTCACTTTTAATGGAATTTTTATTGACCAACAAAAGTTCTTAATGGGGGCTTGAGAACTACCAATTAGTGCTGCATAGAAAGATTGAACTGAAAAAGGTCCAGACTTATTCAGATTTCACCTGAAGACATCGTTTTGAGCAATCAGATGTAAATTAGCAATTCTCAGAAGTAGCTCATTCCAAGCATAGAGTTTAGGTCCAATAATAGGTCTTCGAAAAGAAATATTTAAAGGTGTCGTTCTCAGAATATTCGCCACTGTATCCTCCTTTCTCCTTACCACATTATAAAGGAGTGGATACTAACTTTTCAAAGGAGAGTTTCCTAACCAAATATCTTCCCAAAACCTAGTTTGTATTCTATTTTTAATATGGAATGAACCAAAACGAAAAAAACTGATCTTTGATTTTCATTAGACCTGACCAGAAATAGGAAGTTCTAAGCTTATTAACCATTTGAGAAAGATACTTTCCACCCAAATATTTTCTATTTAACATAGATTGCCACACTCCTTTATTCAGTAATTTAAATAACCATTTTCCTAATAAGCTTTTGTTTTTCGTGTCTAGGTTCTGAATGCCCAAACCACCCTACTCTTTAGGTGAACACACTAAACTTCACTTAGCAAGTCTATACTTACGTTTCTAGCTGTCGCTCTGCCAGAAAAAACGAGAGCGATAAAAATCTAATCTTTTGAGAACCTCCCTAAGTACTTCGAAAAAGGATAGCATAAACATAGGCAAACTGTTAAGCACCGAATTAATAAGCACTAAGCGTCCTCCTATAGACATATTTTTTTCCTTTCCAACAGCTGAGCTTTTTTTCAACTCTATTCTCAACCCCTTTCCAATCACAATTCCTCGGTTTTCTGAAATGAATCGGAATACCTAAGTATCTAAAAGGAAAGGCACCAACTTCACAACCAAATAATTGAGTATACTGTGATTCAACCTCTTTGGCAGAACCAAAACAAAAAATCTCGCTTTTATAGAAATTAATCTTTAAACCTGATAATTGTTCAAAGACACATAAAATAAGCTTAAGATTCTTTGCTTGTTCTAAATCATTATTCAAGAAAAGGATAGTGTCATCAGCATACTGTAAAATTGACAACCAATCATCAATCAAGTGGGGAACTACTCCCGATAAAAGTCCTTCTTTAGCTCTAGAAATAAAGATGGCAAGCATGTCCACAACAAGATTAAAAAGAATTGGGGACATAGGATCACCTTACCTCAGATCCTTCTGAGTTTGAAAAAAGGATCCAATATCATCATTGACTTTTATCCCAACACTCCTCTCTTAATAAAACTTTCGACCCAAGAACACCATTTAGGTGAGAAGCCTTTCGTTCTCAAAGTTTGAAGTAAAAACGGCCATTTTACTTTGTCGTATGCTTTCTCAAAGTCTATCTTGAAAACTATTCCATCCAGATTTTGTTTGTGTAACTCATGAATTGTTTCATGAAGTATCACAACACCATCAAGAATAAATCTCCCCGGCATGAACGTCGACTGAGAAGATTTTACTACCTTTTGAGCTACATCAATAAGTTTATTAGTAGCAACTTTAGTAAAAACTTTAAAACAACATTTAGAAGACAAATAGGTTTGTATTGTTGTATCTGTTTGGCATCAGTTTTTTTGGGAAGCAGTGTAATGATCCCAAAATTCAATCGAAAAAGAGGCAGTGAATAGGTATGAAACTCGTGAAACATAGCCATCAAGTCATTTTTAATAACTTCCCAAAACACCTGATAGAACTCCGCAGGGAAGCCATCTGGTCCAGGTGCTTTGTTATGTTCCATTTGAAATATAGTTTCTTTCACTTCCTTCTCTGTGAAAGGTTCAGTAAGGAATTTGTTTTCAGCATCCGAAACTTGAGGTATATTGTTTCTAAAAGACTCCATCATGGATAAATGATTAACTTCGGATGGTCCAAACAGACCTTTATAATAATTAGTGATATACTTTTTTAATTGTACATCACCCCGAATTAGTCCCTCCTCTTGTTCAAGCTGGAATATTCTTTGCTTTCTATGCTTCCATTCGTAATCAAATGATAATAATGAGTATTTCTATCTCCCTCTAAAAGAAAATTTGCCTTGGACCTTTGGTATCATTTAATTTCTTCCTCTCTTAATAGATGAGCCAATCTCTCATTAGCAAATTTTTTCAGAGAAAGATCTTCGTCAGTCAATCTCAAAAGCTCGGCTTTTTTATCTAGTGTATCAATAATCAAGTTGAGCTCTAGTTTTTCCTTTTTAATATTCTCACTGCAATTTTTTTCCCAACCTCAAAGATATTGTCTAAGATTTCTAATTTTACACTGCCAAATTTGTAAGGCAGACTGCCTTCTAATTTCTTTTTTTCACACATCAGTCACCATCTCCCTAAACCCTTCCCTACACAACCAGCATAATTCAAATTTAAATAAAAACTTACCTCTCATATTTAAAAGTAACATCAGCCACCATCTCCCTAAACCCTTCCCTACACAACCAGCCTAATTCAAATTTAAGTAAAAAGCCGGTCTCGTATTTAAAAGTAACGGGGTATGATCAGACAAAGACCTTTCAAGAGTATTAACAGTGACCAAAGGAAATTTAAGTTCCGAGTCTGTACTCATTAGCACTCTATCCAGCTTTTCATAGGTTGGATTAGCTAGCGAATTAGTCCAAGTAAACTGTCTCCCAAATAACTCTATTTCTCTTAAATCCAGACTATTAATCAGAGCATTAAACAAAAAAGGGTTGGTAGTGCTGTGGATCTAATACGAGCACTTTTAATATATTTAAAGCTGGTACGTACGTGATTCATTTCAAGCTTCACGGAGATCTCCCGTTCGGTCGTTCCATGAATTCATCCCACAACTACGACTCCTAAAATATTCGTAGATCTTGTGGACGTGGTCCTCTCACGTAGCTGGACAAGTGCAATGGTGATCAAAACCCCCACCAAACCACAAGTCGTGCGTCTCTTAAGTTATCTAGCTACTTGCTTCATTTAAAATATGCATAAACGGCTATATAATACATTTTACCGCTTTCTGGTATATAGAAAGTCGTCTACTTCCTTCTCATTCCAAATACCTAAGCTATTACTCCACTTACCAGCGGAAACCCCGCTAGCGTCAAGCAAATCAGCGATGAGCTAGCCTGTATCCAACACAAAAATGCGTGATGCCACCCTTCTAGAGTTTTGTCTAGTTTCGCCATATATACATACATGATACATCGCTCTCGAAGGTGGAGAGCATCACACGAGAGATTGTGGGTTTTTACCATCAGAGAGTGATTCAGAGCGCCTTCGCACGGTTTAGAGCGCAATTATTCGTCTGTAGTTTTTGTCGTATTAATTGATAGAAAAGCAATGGGCCATGGGGACGATCCATTTCGGCCGAGTCCGCACCGCCACCGCGCACGCACCTCTCCTCCCATTTCCCCACCACCACTCGAGAGAAACGGGGACAAAACCAAAAACTTCACACCGAGCCTGTCTATCTATATATAAATCCCGCATTACACTCGTTGGTCGCCGGCCAGAGCCGAGAGGCGATCGATCGCGAGTGGCAGCACCACACGCCACGAAAGCCAAGCTCCCCTCGGGCGGCCAACATGTCTTCGGCACCGCTGCTCGGCGCCTGCGAGCCCAACGGCAAGGGCGCCGAGGCTGCCGAGGGGGAGGGGCGGCCGCGGCGCGGGGGGCCGTGCTCGTGGCCGTGGCTGGGCCGCTTGGTGGACACGGAGGAGGCGTGGGCGCAGCTGCAGTTCGCGGTGCCCATGATCCTGACCAACATGGCCTACTACGGCATCCCGCTGGTGTCCGTGATGTTCTCCGGCCACCTCGGCGACGTCCACCTCGCCGGCGCCACTCTCGGCAACTCCTGGGCCACCGTCACCGGCTACGCCTTCGTCGTACGTGCTATACTCTCTTTGCTACACCAATCCATTAAGCCCCGCATGCATGCATGATGCATATCATCGCAACCTACACGCCGGCCGCATGCATGTCAAGCTATGGCTGCTTGCATACACAATTAATACGCGTGATAATGGTGATAATAGCACGCCCATTCGATCGGCTTCCATGATTTAGCAGTTTTTTTCCTTAATCATGATGTTTGTGGCGTTGTCATTACTGGGCAGCAGGAGTTGGTGAGTAGCAATAATGCCAGACACTGGGTAGGGTGACGCGAATCAGATGGACATATTCAACGCTCGTGATAGACTGCTTAGTTACTGGTCCTAGTATATTTATTGCAGCAGACTCCGTTTCCGTAGCTACAGTGCACCTCTGCTTATTGCAGAGGATTCGAATCCTAACACTGGAGTTAGCATTTGCTTCCTCCAAAACTAATTAAAGAAGAAAGTAGAAATGCTAGCAGTAACATGAAACACATGAGATCGATTCTGGTCATCACATCTTAGCAAGCCGGCCCCTGATATCCAGTTCACACACCACAAAATAGAGCTAAATGAGCGACGCCAAGTCGCCGCTTCCTTCTCCTGGCCGTTAGCTAGAGCACGTCTGGCTCGTCCACACCGAGCCGCGATTGCTGCGTCTCATATCTACACGAATCCGCATATAGTAGTAGCATCTACCTCTACCCGCGCACACATGAAATTCCTGCCTAGTACATCTGCACCTGCCAACCACGACAAAACAATCGTTGCTAGCCAGACGGTCGATCACGACGCCTCGGAGCGTTATCTCGCTGCGCACAAACAACGAGCGGATAGGAAACCGCGGCTCGGTGCCGTCGGAGACCGCGGCTGCGAACGCGAATGGAATACTCATGTCCAGCCAGAAAACGGACGCGCGCGCACGTCCCTTCCGTGGCTGGGAGTCCCCGAGCAGCAGTAACCATCTTCTTCCCGTCCGTCCATTTCCAGAAGCCCCTCTCGCGACCGCAGCCACCGAGCCACGAGTTGTTCGCGCGTGCTTGTGACACAGAAGTGTGGAGCGACTTGGCACGTAGGTACGAACGAACTTAATTGGCAGATCGATACAGAGTACTAGAACTGGCTAGCTAGCCACTGCGACGTGTCCGCACGGACTTGGTCGTCGCACGGCGTCACGCCACCGCGCTGGCAGCGAAGTCGTGTGCTGAACTGCTTATTGCTGAACGATCAAAGGCCCCGAAGTCGTCGGTCTCCACAAAATCTCTGGAGATGCTGTAAAAAAGGGGTCAGAAGCTGGAGTTCACAGGCTTTGAAGACTTTTGGTGCTTGAATTAGTCGCGATCCAACTACTAATTCCCGAGTCGTGTAGGTAATAATGTGCATAATCCTTTTTTATTACGGGAATTGCACTACTAGTACTATTACTGTAGTGATAAGCAACTTGTGTCCTCAATAAAAGCATAACTTACTTATCAATCCGTATTGTAATAAGTTGTGACGTGATCAATGACCATAAATGATGCTGGGTCATCCGAGAGGAACACGTACTAGCTAGCGCATGTAAAATATTCAGAGATACGTTTCGATCGGCACATGCCAGCAGCACGATTTTTTTTTAACAAAAGAAAAGAGCTCAGGAGCTTGGCCAATCAATTGAGGAGAAGAGGAGCAGCACGATTCAATTCTCATCGGGTCTTGACCAGCAGATAGTAGTGCCCCTCCAACATTTATGCGTGCGTGGACCGTTGGATGGCACACAGTCGTTCTAGATCATCACTCCCGAAAATAAATTATATGAGGACCTCGGAGGAGGCCCCTCCCCACATCCACACATCACCCACACCCGTGGTCCAACAGCCTGGGGAAGGAGCGGGAGGGTGCTCACGGGAAGCCCTGGAGGAGAATCTGCAGCTGTGCAGCACTGACTGCGGCAGATCGTCGACAGGACAGGACATGAAGCGTGAGAGGACGAGAGTCAGTCAGCAATAGAGCTAGGACATGGGCCGTGATTTTTTGAACTGGTCTAAAATACGATCGACACATCATGGTACGATCTAAACACGATACGGTACGTGGGTCGGATTGGATTTAAGAATGCGATCTATGGGTGGCAAGACGGCACGCAATCAATTAGGCGTGCTTGGTTGCTACCGACATGAAATAGACCCAACCTTCTTATTCTGGTCCAATTCCTCCCTCTCTCGGTCTGGCCCAATCACTCCGTCACCCTGACCTGACCCAACCAATAACCTCCTCCGTCACCTGGCCTGGCCCAACACCACTCTCGACCTCCCCCCACCCCCACCCCCAAACCCTTATCCCAAGCCTGGCTCCCAAATTCCTAATTTCTAATCGTATTCCCTGATTCCCCTCCCCCCAACTCTAGCGGAGTTCTTCATCGACGTCCAGGAGGAGGAGGCTATGGCGAGGGAGAGTGGATGTGGATAGCGTACGAGTGTCTTTGTCTTCCTGAGTGGCAGTGGTTGTCGTCTTTCCAGGTATCTATAGTTACTTAGGACTAGGTTTGGACTGGCATGGCACGACTCTGACACGACAGGTTTTGGGTTATGCCTAGGCCTGACCGGAGACAAGGTGGGCCGACACTGCATGGCACGACAGGATGACCAGACTGAGCCGGCACGACACGACATGACGTGGTCCAAAACATGAATGCCCAGCTCAGCATATGCAATGCTTTGTTGAACGGAAAGTTAGAAAGGTGATCTTTTCACCTTTTTATGATTTCTGGAACCAATAACACTAGTCAAAAGATGATGGTACGGTGCGTGCATTTGGTTTCGGACAGTGCACTTTTCAGATTGCTTGGTCGTGCTTTTGTTGATGGCTTCTCACAGGGTTCGTTTACGTGGTCATGCCAACGCTGAAGATACTTCAAACGGAAATGCTGATATGAATATATGATTTCGAATCGAACTATTTTGTGACCAATTCAGCACGTTTGCTGGGGACATATATATGCCTGTAACACGAACAGTTGGTTTGGTCTAATGTCCAGCTTTACTCATACACATTTTAAAACTGATTAGAGCATGTACAATACAGATGCTTAGAGAGTCGCTTAGCAAAGAAAAACTGATTTTTCTTGCCACGTATGACAGATAAGGTGTTTATTTTATAGCATCAATGCTTGATTAGACACCGGTGTTTAATAGGTGCTTATGTATATAACTATATATAATTAATAGATAATACAATCATCTAAGCACCTACAAAAGATATGCTTGTATTGGAGGAAATGATTATTACATATGTGCTTAATGACGTGGCTACATTCTCTTTTTTTATACAATGCGACGTGGCTATATATTTCCTTTCTTTAAGCACTCGTATATATGCATTTCGCATTATATGCCCTTTTAATTTACTATAAGCGGGACCAAACTGGCAAAATTGACGGTTAACGATTCTCTTTTGTTGGTATAGTAGGTTGGTAAATCATGGCCGCTATGACTGATCGTTACTACTTACTAGCATCAGATATGCATGTGCACCGTTGCTACCTAGCTAGCTACTCATTTAGTATGTTCCGCTTTTGGGAGCCAATGCCCATTGGTATTGCTATTCTTGTTCCATAGTCTGTCTTTTTTTCCCTGAAAAATGTAGTTCCATACTCTCTGTCATAGCCAAGAGTTAGCCTAGTTGTAATTATATTTGTACTTTCTGACGCGAATGATGTTGCATCTGATCCTCACGTAGCTAGTTAGTACTAGTTACATGCAGTGCAATGCGATGCTTAATAAGCTTGCAAAACTGATGGTTTCAGACCGGCCTCAGTGGCGCCCTGGAGACGCTGTGCGGACAGGCGTACGGCGCTCGGCTGTACCGCATGCTGGGCCTGTACCTGCAGTCGTCGCTGATCATGTCGGCGGCGGTGTCCGTGCTCATCTCCGTCCTGTGGTGCTTCACGGAGCCTCTCCTGCTGTGTCTGCGTCAGGACCCCGAGGTGTCCCGCGCCGCCGCGACGTTCGTCCGTTTCCAGGTCCCGGGCCTGTTCGCATTCGCCTTCCTGCAGAGCCTGCTGAGGTACCTGCAGACGCAATCCGTTGTCGTGCCGCTCGTCGTCTGCTCCATGGTGCCGTTCTTGCTCCACGTCGCGCTGACGCACTTGCTGGTGAACGTGCTCGGCCTGGGCCTCGCCGGCGCGTCCGTCGCCATCTCCACCACGTTCTGGGTCTCCTGCCTGATGCTGCTCGTGTACGTGCTGCGGTCCGAGATGTTCAGCGAGACGTGGAAGGGCTTCTCCGCCGACGCGTTCAAGTACGTGCTGCCGACGCTCAAGCTCGCCACGCCGTCCGCCGTCATGGTCTGGTCAGTACGTACATATATATGCATCTGCGCCGGTCACGGACGTCGTTTCCCCTGTTTGGTTTGGCTGGATGTAACGTGACGTTTTTACTGCATGCAGCTTGGAGTACTGGGCATTTGAGCTCCTGGTGCTGATCGCCGGCCTGCTCCCGAATTCCACGGTGAGCACGTCGTTGGTCGCCATGTGGTATGTCACTCTAACGAGCTTAGCTTCAGTATTCCATCATATGTATGCCATGAAACCAAGTACTGACCAACTCGAACGAAATGCAGCTCGAGCACGGAGGCCATTGCCTACATGATCACTTACGGGTTCAGTGCCGCTGTGAGGTACTGCTGCCCAGTTTCAGAGTTCAGACAAACCAATTAAGTTCTTATGCTGTCAACTTGAATTCCTGCTTCCTGTTTATGGTGGTTAAATTGCATTGCGTTTGCTTTCACCTTGCAGCACCCGTGTGTCGAACGAGATCGGGGCCGGGAACGTGGACAAGGCGAAGAACGCCGTGACGGTGACGATGAAACTGTCGGTGTTCCTTGCTATCTCCTTCATCCTGCTGCTGGGCTTCGGCCATGGCCTGTGGGCGAGCCTCTTCAGCGGAAGCGCTGTGATCGTGGCGGAGTTCGCCGCCATCACGCCGCTCATGATGATCTCCATCGTGCTCGACTCCGCACAGGGTGTCCTCTCAGGTGAGATCAGCTAGCTAGATTATTTCTCTGTTACATACTTACATTTCACTGATAGAAATTAGATATTACAATGGAAACGCGTTGTTTGTGGCATGGCAGGCGTGGCGAGGGGCTGCGGGTGGCAGCATCTAGCAGCGATGACAAACCTGGTGGCGTTCTACTTCATCGGCATGCCGTTGGCCATCCTCTTCGCCTTCAAGCTCAAGTTCTACACCAAGGTAAGTAATGATCAATCAACGATGTGTTCATAACTTCATAAGCCAATGCGGCAAGCATGCAACTCGTATCAGAACAACACAGGCTTCCGAAAGAAGCTGGAGTACGCTGGACACAGTGCTAACTGAACCGAACATTTCCTTGCAACTTTTTTGCAGGGTTTGTGGTCGGGTCTGATCTGCGGGCTAACATGCCAGGCCAGCGCGCTGCTGGTGATCACCATCCGCACGAAATGGTCCAAGATTGTGGACGCGATGCAGATGGAGAAGGCCAACTACGTTGCTTAATTAGTCAGTTAAAAATGTAAGTCATGATCAGACGGCAGAGTGTCAGATATGTACACAGGATGAACATATCTGTAGCAACATCCGCGGCACGCATGTATGCACAACACCACCAGTTCTTGCGCAGTGCACCTGTATTGTACGGGTATTTTTGGGGATGGCCAGAGTGTGAAGTGTGAACTGATTGAATTACTGTTAAGCCTTGACACAGTAGGTTTTACTGTATCTTTGGATGGATTTTTTTTTGAAAGGGTACAAGACGCAGACCTCACTCACACCACCACATGCGCACCCACATGTTGGGATTTTTTTATGGAGACATTAGGCATATCACGAAGTGCGAGTATACGTTTTCTCACTGAATGCACACGCACACGCATGTACATACCTTTTTTTTATTTGGTAAGACGTACGAGGTTCAAACTCCCCGAGTCGAATCCTAAGGGGCTCACCTCGCAAAGCTAGCCATCGGAGCGACAGCTCGGTCCTCTCTTTGGATGGTTTTCAGCCTGAGATAGATCAAGCCTACTATGCCAACTAAGGGATGGCTAGAGGACTGCAGAGCGTGTGGGCGTTTCTTGGTGAAAGAACTGCAAACTGAATTTGCTGTATCTTTGATTTGTTTTTGTTACGAACCAGCAGGTATTGGGGAATCAGAAGCAGGGGATTGGGAAATCGGAAGCAAAGAACAAGGCAGGGTAGGAAGAACTTGGGGAGGAAGTGTTGAACTGAACAACGATTAGAGGAGGTGAATAGAAGCCTACACCTTTTCTCCTCTGGAGTTCAACTCCCTTTTCTCTCTAATAGCTATGAGAAGCTATGAAGGTCATGGTCTCAAAGTCACAGCGGACGACTTGAATTGAAACCCTGAAAATCAACCTTCACTGCCCACTGCCGGTCTAACCGCCAAGGTAAGTCTGGTCTGGTCGGCGGTCGGTCGGAGCTGACAAAAAATCATTACGACGATGGATTCACAAAACGACCTTACTTTTGATCTAGGGATCCAAATCACCTGAGATTTCAAACATAGCTCAACAAGAAAACCAGAAACATATTCTAATAGAAGATCAAAACGATCCTAGCCAAGATTCCATGAATTTCTTGATGAGGACAAGAAGGCTCAAAATCGGGGTAAAACCTAAATCTGATCTAAAGACTTGTTCGCCGATAAATGATGGTCAGGATGACCTTAGATCAGATCCCACAAGTCCTAGCAAGCTAGATCACAATAAAAAGACTAAGACAAAACCCTATAACACAAGAACCCCAAAATCACCAAAGAGAGAGCAAAAACAAGATATAACTCATCTTGGTACAAACTTGATTAGATTGATATGAGGGATTGTAGGTTTATGGTCATTCCATCATGGAGGACAAAAGCTCACTCATGAGCACCCAATCACTCAAACACATCTCTCTCAAACCCGAGCCTCCTCTATTCTCCTAACTTTTCCCAAATCTCAAATTAGGGTTTCTAAGGCTTGGTTGTGCAAATCCTGCACCAACCCTTATACAATGGAGGCTTGGTCTAGAAAGAAAACCTTAACGGGTATCCGTTAAGTCCATACACACATGGGTCTACACTAACGCACGTTTCTCAAAGCAGATGACGATCCGGGTCCCTCGAATCCGTACCTTAGTGATCTTCTCCTTCTCTTTTGACCTAAGCCGCTTCTCTTTTGCGCCGCGGTTTCTTCAAGGTCATCAACCGATATTTTGGCGAAGATACCAAATACCCCTTCTCGATCCTTTTCCATGACCAAGTCCAATCATCATAAAGCAATCCCATACTTCGTCATGCATAGGTTCATCAATGGTTTTCCTCATGCCGACAAGTCACTCCTCCTACCGGACCACATTGGCACTTGCACCGGCTCCAAACCACTTGATACAACCCGCTACACTGAACTTCTCGTTCGGTCATTCTTGTCCATCTTGCGCCATGCTTGAGTCTACTTCACCCAATATCTTTGATCGTTTTGGACCTCAACTCTCCTAGCCTAGTCCCGGTTATCCTCGCCGTTGACCGTAGTTGACTCCAAGCGTCTCTGTACAACAATAGACCAAGAAATCGATTCCGGGCACTAGTTCTTCGTAACTTGGCCCACGTTAGGCAAAACATGCATCATGCGATGCCTATGCACTGAATGCCATGACTTTGGCCAAATCCCAAAGTTCAGAACAACTCACTGTGCATGAACTCGTCCTGGCTAGTCAGACCGCTGCTCCTTGACCGATTTGACCGCTAGTCTCCAGCCAGTCAAACTACCTACCAATGGCAGGTTTGACTACGCCTGGTCGGTTTGACCATCAACCCCGGTAACAGGGGACCGGTCATACCACTTCCTAATTCCTGAAAACACTATTTCTGAACTTTTCGGCAAACTTTATCTAGTTTCGCGTTCAGTCTCTATTTTCAATGACACCTGGTGAAAATTCACCCTCAAACACTCCCACAATCCTCAAAAGCTCTTACCACTAGTCTGACCGCCACCCTAGACGGTATGACTGCCCTGCAAGGCCGGTCAAACCGCCACCACCTGACAGTCAGGCAAACAACTTTGCTGAAACAAGGTTTCTCCTTAAACACCTTGACACCGATACTAATTGTTCAACACAAAGATTAGGACAATATCCATGGTCCCCATAGGAAGTAGATAGATTAGGCAGTTGACGGTTTCTGTATCTTGTTCAGCGATACAGAACACCAGACGCCTCTGGGTTTTATCCCATCTTTGCCCACATGGCAACACTCATACACCCACGCTTACAGAGCCCATTTGGTTGTGTTGTAATTCTGGTCGACGCTGTGACATTCTTCCTCCCTTCACTGCCGGCTTGTCCCCAAGCCAGTGCATTGGGAAATCGATGTCGAAGCTCGGTGTAGTCTGCCCAGGTTGCCATTGATTCTGAAAGCCCGGACCATTGAATCTTGACTTGGACTGCTGTTGACGCTCCCTTCTAGTACAAGCGCCGAGCCATAACACGCTCAGGCACTTGCAGTGGAGCTTGCTCTTCAGTAAGAGTTAGCAATCCTTGTTGCACTACTTTAGTTAGTGGAAAAGCTTGGCACAGCTGGGAAACATGAATCACTGGGTGGATAAGGCTGCGTGGTGGCAACCGCAGCTTGTAAGCTATCGATCCAACCCGCTGCTCAACCTGAAAGGGACCATAATAACAAAAGGCTAGTTTATGGTTAGCTCGATCCGCCACAGAAGATTGAACGTATGGCTGGATGTTGAGGAACACCCGATCTCCAAAGAAAAAGTTTCTCTCCGTGTGCTTCTGATCCGCCTGAAATTTCATTTGTTGTGGAGCCTGATTTAGGTGCTGACGAAGCAGGTTCGTCATTAGCATGTGTTCCTTCATCAAGTGGCCAGGTCTGGAGCTGAGCACACTGATGCATCTGTGATACCAAAGTGTCGCGGACTGTGGCCATATAAAATCTCAAAAGGTGATTTCTCCAGTGTGACAGTGTCCAGTGGCAGATCTAGGATTTCATCACGCCTCGAGCTAAATTCTAATAGGCTAACATCATATAACTAACGCCAATTTATACCCACACCACGACATAACAAAAATAAGCCACAAATGCATTATTAACATAAAATTTTAGCTCAATGCTTCAACATAAAACATAATAAGAAAAGTATGGTAAAACATAAATAATATAGCAACATAGAGATACAATTTGAGTACCTAAATAACGAAGATTTCATCTCTATCTCAGCCTACCATTTCTTCAGCAATAGTCGCACAAGAATCAGAACCTACAAAAACAACATAAAACGGTAAATAAAATAGAAGTATGATTAAATACGAAGAACATTAAGTTTACATTTCTAATAAGCTAACTTACCACTAGCATGAAATAGTTGTTTTTTACGTGACCTCATTCCTTGAAAATGTTCCAAAATCTTAAGATATTCTCCTCCAAGAATTAAGATATTCAGTATCTGATATATGGAGGTTGGAATCTTTTCAATAAAGTGCTCACTTAGAAATCAACATAGCTGCTAGAACAATTCCAATCAACATCCCATCCCATGCTATTACACTGAAAGCTAACTGAACTCCACAAAGCCCTAAAAACCATATTACCTTATTATTCTCTCAAACTAAACTGCCAACTTAGACAAGTATGAAACAAGTCGCTCAGATGTAAAAACACCCAAGCCTGCATTCATGAACCTATCTTCATCAAAGAGGTTGAACTAAAAAAGAAAGAAAGGAATGCCACAATGCAAACATCATAGTTTAGAAATTAGAAACACAGTAGCATTGTAGATTGGACTATTCTTCGAGACTTAGACCCTTTTCATGTTATTTTTTCAGGTTTAGTTTGCTACATGAGACTGTTCCAAAATGAAGCACTAAAGTTTACAAAAGAGGTTTGGCGAAAATAGCACTGTTTGGAGCATTATTTAAAAAAATGACGCTCTTGCTGCCATTTTTGCAAAATTAGTGATCGACACAGTCCGTGGGTGGCACGGACGGCTGTCGTGCTGCCATGTTGCCACATGTCCGCACCACCCACAGACGGTGCCGCCTCATCCGTCCTAGGGAGGGACGGAACCACCACGTCACCTGCCACCTCGTCGCTCATCCGTCCCAGGAAGGGACGGAGCCACCACATCGCCGGCAGCCTCGGCTCGTCCATCCGTCCCAGGGACGGACCTGCAACCTCTGATTTTACATGTGGGCAGGCAAGCATACATAGGTATTAAAAATGAAGTCTAATGTTGGTGTGAGATGTATTCAATTTTTAAATGAATACATCAGTGTTCACAGCTTCACATTAAAATATGGTGCTCTTTGCCATCTGGCTACTCAGGAAATGTGAGAACCCGAATAATTAAGACTAAATTAAATAACAGTAATTGGTAATTAGCGTTGAATAAAATTTCATCAAACCAAGATCAAAACATAATTTCAGTTATTATCAAACACATAATCGATGCCTTTGACAGTGTGAATTAGGGTAACCTGACTTCAACATTAGTATAACAGTCACTTATACCAAAGAAGACCTTTACAATCGTAGATGAAACATTGACACAAACTCAAGAGTTAATACTTCATTTCGATACATCTTAGGGTGCACCAAAGTTACAACCTTGAATGCATTACAACATTTCAATTGCAAAACAAAGGTAATATATTACAAATCTGGCATTTGTTACAAAAAATTGTTGCAACCCAATCACAAGGTAAATTACAATAATTAATAGAATTACAATTCAATATTCTTGCATTCTAAAAGCCTTCCTTGCCAGTTCATCCAACTATCTTCACAGTCGATACAACCTAGTGAATATCCAAGTCCCTACCTCACTGTGCACAGGAAGATGATAAGGCAGAGCCTGTTTTCACAAGAGGAGCACAGCCCAGCCACAGCAAAGCCATCCCCCTTGCACCATCTTCATGCCCCCTCTATTCCTACTACCACCTCACAAGCAGCCCAGCCGGCCATACCCAGAGACTTCCCTCACCCACATACATATCCCCTTATTGCCTCTCCACAAACCAATTCACATTCACCAGGAGCACAGAGGAGGAAGGGAGCCAGGGAGCCAAGGAGAAGCCAGAGAGCAAGGGTGACGCCGGCGGCAGCCTTTGAACCGCAAGCGACCACCGAAGGCCACACCAAGACTAGCAGGAGGACATCCACCCCCACTGCCGGCAGAACCAGCCCGACCACATCGGCCACGACCCCAAAACTGACCCAACCCTAAACCCTCAGGTAAACCATCTTCATGCCTCCCACAACCATTTTGCCATTCATGCCCTGGGATGAACTAATCTTGCACATTGAACATCCCACTGTAGCAACATATATCTCAGTTCATCACATCACAAAGCAAGGGGAGGGATCAGAGAAGAGAGAGGATTAGAGAGGGAGGGGTGCATACCTCAGTAGATCTTAGTAGCATCCCTCATCTCCACCAAGCCTGTGGTGAGTTGATGGACTGCCACTCTTTTTGTTCCACTGTATTTTATGTTCGGCCCAAGGTCACTTTTGTAAGCTACTCTGTTGATATTTTGTTAATAAAGTTTGTGTTGTGGATGTCACCACTTTTGTTACTATGTGGGCTAGCAGCTGATCTTGGGACTAGCTCAAATACACAGAGGTCCTAGGGTGATCCCTAGTCCTATGACCTCCTACGGGTTTGGTCGTGAACTTGGGATGATCCTAGGCCTCACGGCCTCTCTCGGACCTCCTGGAGGTCTTGAAGGACCTCTGAGTGGTCTTGTTGGACAATCTCGAGTGGTCTTGATAGACTTCCGGGTGGCCCTATGGGATCTCACAGGTGGTTCTGAGGGGCCTCCGGGTGGTCTGGACCTCTTGGGTGGTCTTGAAGGATCTTCAGGGTGGTCTTGACCTCTCGGGTGGCCTTGAAGGACCTCCTGGGTGGTCCTGGGAGCCCTGGTCATGACATGCTCGTCACACATAAACAATGCACACATCAAGTTTATCACAAATCACACATCAAGTACGTGCAAGGATGAAATTTTTTGGATCACTCGTATGGTCAACCATGTGCTTAGTCAATTATGCAACAGCTGTGCTACAAGCTTACAATACATTATGCATCCCTTGTACAATTCACAAAAGGACTTTTGCCTAGATTCTAATGTAGCACTAATGGAAATATAATCAAGCCAAAGCTTGAAAAAGGAGTGCTACCCAACACTATGACCACCGCGCTCGATTAATCGAATATGTTGGCACCAAGCAACCTCACCTACATCTTCAGAAATGACAAGGTTTTGGCAAGAAATTTCAACTATTTTTTACAAGGCATCAAACATTGCAAAATATCATTTTTTATACATCAACAGAAGAATGATGTACCAAATCGATGACCGCTTGCGCTTGCTTCCTTATGATGGAAAAGTTGGCACGTGCTAATTCATTTTGTTCCTTGAGGACCTTTAAAAAGCACATTGGAACGATCAGGAAATACTTACATTACAGAAGGCAAAGATAATGTAATAGAAAAGACCTTTTGAAGAGTGAGTTCATCATCATCATCTCCCTCTTGTTATTCAAGTAGCAAGAAACGAAGAACTGATGGAGGGACATCTGAGTCAAGAATGCTACGACAATATTGAAAATAACTCAACAGTAATGCATATTGGCTGCAAAAGACAATTCAAAGTCAGCATTTATATTCATAAAAACAAGTTGATAACGAAAGGTTCTCAGTGCTCATAATCACCAAAGACAGTGAAGTTACCGTCTTCTTAAGGTTTCGGATGATTCATTTCTCTGTATTGACATAATCAGCTTGAACAATGAGTTACAAGCAGTTTAGCCGTACAGGTCAACGCTACCTTGAAAATGACCACATGAATAAATTTCAAGAAATTTACAGAGCATATGGTACTTGATTAAGAGATTGATATTTGATACATGTCAATTCACAACTAACTAATATTGGTTAGAACATACGCCATTTTCACTGAACAATCTGGAGATGTTGTGGCACTCAATGAAGCATCAATCACTGCAACACACATCCAATAAAATTGATGCAGTTGTCGTAATAAGAGTTTACATTCTATGAGAAGGGAGGCACCACTCACTTAAACAATAATTGAGAACAATCCTCAAGCAAAGACATCCTTCTTGATACAGCTAGCTACCTGGAAATAACAAATAGCAAATGGTGTACATCAAATTTTCCAATCTAAGAAAAAATAAGCGGTCGAGCAAACACACAACTCACTTCAACAATCTGAGACCAGCAAGTCAACATATGAAGTTGAGTTGCCTGTTCTTCAAGATTTTTGTTATATCTCCACGGCCATTTCAGCATATGATGGAATGAATCTTTTAGCTCGCCTAGCTCTGTAGGATCAAGAATAACCGACTAGAGGGGGGGTGAATAGGAGGTTTTTAAACTTTTTAACAAATTAATAATTTACCCAATTAATAACTTAGTCTAAATAAGTTATACTTCTAGCTAAACAAATTAATCACAATAATAAGCTAGAAATATAAAAGCGGAAGGTAAAGACTAGAGATAACCACAAAGACACGACGATGTTTTTCCCGTGGTATCGAAGACTTGCCGGTCTTCACTAGTCCACGTTGAGGGAGCTTGACGTCTCAAGCCGGCTCCACGAATTAAGCCTTTCCTCAAGTCACTATGGTTGTTCTTCCTCCGCTCCGGAGATGGTGAACACCGAACCACTCACAAGCTTGCACCGGGTCTCTTCACAATCTTCTTCGAAGAGATCACCGTGCTCCACCGCCAACCGTCTAGGAGTGCGGCAACACTCCAAGAGTAATAAATCAAAGTCTTCAGCCAGCGGCACTCAAGTGCACATGGATCAACTAGGAGAATGAATGCACTTGAATGTATCTCAACAAGCTCACAATGAATGCACAAGAGTGTTTTAAGTGTTGAGTGAATGCAAAGGCTCTCAAGGCTCTATGAATGTCAAAATAGGTACTGGCCACCTTTACTTGAGCAGTTGGGGGGTATTTATAACCCCCACAAGCAATTATGACCGTTGGAAACGAAACCAAAGAAGTCAGACAAAATCGAACGATCCGCGAGCATCTGGCCGATGACCGCACCTCTCGATCGAAAGCACGATCAACGGCTAGAACAGTTACTATAAAAAGAAAAACTAGCCATTTAACTCCCAGTCAGAACGACCGCAGGCAAACGCGCGGTACGTCCGATTTCCCCGGTTGTACCGTTTCTACGAGCGGTACGACCGTTTGTAGGGTTTCGCGATTTACTCAAGGTTTGCAATGGTTCTGGAATTTTTGTACCGCCATATAAAAATCGGAATGACCGCGAGGCAGACGACTGTTCCCAAAAGCGGAACGTCCGATTTCGAGATAAGTTTCGAGCGATTTTACACTTGTTCATTTTTATTGAACCGCCTCATAAAAATCGAACGGCCTCAAGAAATGCGGCCAGATTAGTCACGGGCGGTACGACCGATTTCCATGAGAAAGTCTGAGGCAATTTGCAACGCTTCTGGTTTTATTGAACCGCCAACTAAAATACGGAATGACCACACTGCGGTACGACCGTTCAAGGACCCGGTCATTCCGCTTCAACACTTAATTAGTCGTTTTTTCAAAATGCGGTACTACCACGAGTAATGTCGATCATACCACACCAAGCTGATGCGGCCTTAAGTAGAACTAGCGGTACTACCGATTTTGAACAGAAGACTTAGAACTTTTCAAATCATTTTCAAGTTAAAATTCAAATGCATGCATGATCCTAAATTGATCCATATGGCACAAGAATATGCTATCAAGCTACTAGCCATGATCCCTCTTAATAGTACGGCGTTTATCCTATAATCCGGTCTTCCAACCAAACTCCCAAGACCGGTAAAATAGAAAAGGAACCTAGACTACTAGTACCTTGTCTTTAAGCCTTGTGGATCTTCATTTTCTCCTTTGGCATGCATCTTTACGTCAACAAGTTCACCAATAGGACTTAACCTTGTAAATACTCAATAAACTTGTTAATCCCATATTCACATATTGTCATTAATTACCAAAACAATTTTTAGGGGCCTAGATGCTTTTCAAGCTCGCCTTTCTTAGACTCACTTAATTGTGGGTTCAATTCTTAAGACATCTGTGAATAACAAAAGGAGCCGATGGAGGTGGCGCTTAGGGGCGACGAAGACCGAGGAAGCGGCGCCTAGGCGGGAGGAGGAGGACGGCCGACAGGCGACGAGGCGGATCTGGCTGGCCACGGGAGGATGGTGAGGCGGCGGTGGCCGGGAGGAGGACGGGCAAGAACTAGCCGGGAGGAGGACCTGTGTTGAGAAGAACAGCCGTACGGGAGCCGGAGGAGGACGGGGAGGGGAGGAAGATTGGAGGGAGGGCAGGCGTGTGAGTCTGGGGCTCTAGGCTTCCGGGCTTTGGCGGCTGGGAAGTGGGAGGGGAGCTGGGAAGAGTGGCTAGGGTTTTAGATAGTGGGGTGTCCCATGGTCCCTTTGTCGGTGTAGGTTCTTGTATGTCGGACGAAGCGAGCACGGATGGAGCTTACCTATGCCAAGACTTTGCATTTAGATGGGCAAGGAATTGTGTCTGTTTTCATACCCGTGGGCAAAAAAAGACACCCATACCCACCTCCATTAGGGTATTCGCCCGCAGGCACGCGGGTAATCGGGCACAATTACCATCCCTAGTATAGTCTGTTTTGTAGTAGTGGGTAACGCCAAAATTTAGATTGACCGCAATCCAAACAACGTTCATTTTGCCAAAACTTGGGCAAAAAATTTGGCTTTGTCCAAGTTTTGGCTATACCAAATTTTTGTCTGGTTCATTAGGGCCATGAACCAAACAACCCCTAAATTTGTTGTACCTTTCATTTGTTTTTTTTTTCTTGTCGAAGTGATGCTTTTATGTTACCCATAAGCATAAGCAAATCAAACTATCAGATATCTATTTGGCTGAGTTGAAAATTCTCCGATAAATTAACTTATTGTCTTAGGTTTGTAAGACCAAAACCCAAATACATCTTCCATTGTTCGGACTTCCAAGCTTAATTTATGAACTTTTAATGTGAACTGTAAAGGCTTCAGGGTGCTGGATAGGCCTAAAATAAAATATTCAACCGAGAAGGAAAAACAAATGTGGAAGCATTAGCTCGGAATTTCAGAACCTTCTAGACAATTCTAACACGCGTACTACTTTATTTCGTGCATACAGGTTGGCTCGCAGAAATCAGTCGCTATAAAATGAGAGAACCAGCCTACCAGTACCCGGTCATGTTATGCTTAACACAAACTATTTAGCTGATTCCTCAGAATTGTAGCTGAGCACTCACCAACAATAATTCAGATGGCGACGTCCAGAGATTCATTAAGTGTCGATCCTTGTCCTGTTGTGTTTGCTTCGGAGTTCATTAGGGAGCATAACTCATGCCCTATTGTTGCTGACTAGCGGTTGATTGGAAGAAGACAAGCAGGGTCGTCACAAACAATTTTCATTTCTCTTGTAAGTGGTCAATAAAATCCAATTAATTCATTGTCAATCAGCCACACCCACACACAGATCGTGGACGGGCCAGCACGAAACATTCTAACCACACGATTTTCTGACCAGGTATTTTTTGTTAACATACCAGAAAAATATGAGACACATCATGTAGGAAAACGACCTACGTAGTTGGGAAACGACTATGCACACACTGTATTAGCAAAACAAACAATCTAAACATGATTTCCACACAGTTACCAGATGTGTCGGCTTACATGAATGTTTGGAGTTCACGTTCGCAGTCGTTTGGATGACGGAATTTATGGATTGTCTAATCAGAATGTTGCCAACCAAGGAATTGTATCAGACGCACTTCTCCTTTTCGTATGACTCAGAATAGCCACCAACGCACAACTCTATTATAGTCCATCTGGTATGCGTAAATAGTTCAGGTTTTCAGAGTAACACTTTCTTACGGTGACACTTTCTACCCCAAGAAAAGGAGTGGACGCCGTTTGTATCCGTTTCCTCTCCTCTTATCCTGTGCTCCTCTAGCAATATTGTCGCGGCCTCCCACCACCTCTCGTCACCCTTGAACACTCGAGCTCTCCCGCTGGTCGTGACACAGATCGCAGAGAAAACTGAGCCCTCCCTGACAGGTGGGCCCAGCTTGCCATAGGCTGAATCTAACGCCCTCCCTGACAAGTGGGCCCGGACGTAGGGCGGCCGTGCCCGAGCTGTTCCCAGTTCCCACCCCAGCCCGGCTCCAACCAGCCGCCCCGCCCCGCGCGTCAAGTCGTCAACTGCCCGGGGCCCCACGCCACACGGAGATCCCCCCACCACCCACCAGCAAGAGTTGCTTGGCGTTCGCCGAAACAAAAGTCGCCGTCGCCTCGCCTCGCCTCGCCGTCATCTCCCACCCCTCGCCCGTTTGACCCCGTCCCTTCCTCTCCTCCTCCTTCCGTTCGCTCGTTCCCCTCTCGCTTTCCCTTCCCCACTTCCCCTCTCTAGGTTTAGCTCTCCCCGAACCCCACCGCACCAACCAACCAGCCCCCCCGCTTGCTGCTCGTCCGCATGGTGGCGTCGTCTTCGTGGTGAAGCTAGCGCGCGCGATCGGAAGATGGTCCCCGCCGCCGGCGCCGCTGCCGGCGCCGTGCTGAGGGTCGCTGTGGTGGCTCTGGCGGTGGTCGGGCTCGCCCTCCCGCCGCTGGCCGCCGCGCTGCGGCCGCTCAGGGAGCGCGTCGCTTCCGCCGGCGCCGGCGCCTCCTCCGGATCGTGGGCCGATGAGGTGAGAGACGCTGTTTGATTGATGGGCTTGGAAGTTTTTTCCCCATTTTTACTCCAGGGTTTTAGGCGAATTCGATAGAGCTATCGAGGCGAAGAATGCGAGAAATATGATTGTGTTTTTTTTGCGGGGCTTAATTCGGTGCTGTAGGTGTAATTTTGCGGGCTTACGATTGTGCTTATTCCCCTCTTCTACAGTTCCATGGAAACATATAGGTATTGAACTTGATGGTGCCAAAGCATAACTACCGTCTAGGTTTGGGAGTCAAACTAGGCTTAACTACTCCTTATAGTCGGTCGAATTGGATGCCCTGCATGTTCAATTGACTGCACCAATCGATCCCAGCAATGGTTGGGGTAAGAGTCCAGGAGGTAGGGAGCACTCCATAGGTCTTGATGTTTCAACTCAGTGAGCAATAGCAATTACTCATTCCACAAGGAAATAAATGGTGGCTTCGATTGGTTTTCTTCCATTTATGATGTTAGGGTTGTTACCTGATTATAGTCTTGAGTATATCTGTTTCTTTGGAACTGTTGATTCTACTGGTATGTATGCAACTGAGCTTGTTGCTCTCGATCTCTATGTTTATGCAGCATGCGTTCTTCAAGAGGGATGAGAATGAGATAAGTCAGTATTCATGGAACATTACAGGAACGTATAAAGGTAACTTCTGTTCTTTCCTTTTTTTTACCAGAGCTATAAACTAGCTGTATTCGAGCTTGTAGTTTTATCAGAAAGTTTTTTTTATCCCAGCAGCCTATGCAATAGTGTTAGCTTCTCTTTCCCTTGACAATTTTGTATTGGCACTGCACACATTAGGATGTGTAGCTTCCTTAAGGTCTCGAGGAACTAAGTATGTTATGTTGGCTATGGGAAAATGTATGATTTGAAGCATGGGAGGATGTCCTTAATTCCTGGAGTTCAGTATGTTGTGCTGAAATATTAGGCGCTGGAATGATTTTTGTTGAGTGTTACCAAATTTTTCTTTAGAAGTTTAGGATAGGCTTGTTTCTTCAAGTCACAGCATACAACTCAGTGATGTTCTTTTCTACAAATCCTAAATTATGATATTTAATTTTGCTATTGCTAATTTTTTGCTGAATATTGTTTTGTAGCCTTCCTTGTGCCTATGCATTGCTCATGTTCGCATGTTTTACTGCCTAGATCTGTCTTGGTTCTTAGGATATTGTTTGTGGTTGCTTGGTTGTGCTGTGGAATCTAGTTAGTTACAGTTCATGTTAGATTTTGCTGTTACCAAAAAAAGGAGATTTAAGTATTTAAAGTATCCAAAAATAGGAAATAGAAGTGCTTTTGAAAATCCACTGTAAAAGTAAAACCAAATGGGGCCTTAGTCATCGGCTTGACAATCCCAGCAAATGCGATCTTATCTTCTTGTCTTAACATTCATACAGCACGTCCATATATTGTGTGGTTTAAAGCTACATACATTATTCTTTTGAACTATAGTTGTGAAACTATCTTATAAAATGCACACATAACACTTCCTTTTTCCGAATTTACCCTATTCTTGTTTTGCTGTGTATTTGGATACTACTGCTTACTATGTTGGTGCAATTTATGAAATAACATCGCCATTTTATGGTTCAGGAAGTTGGAGCTTTGCTGGTGCCTCAAATGGTTCTTCTAGGTTTCTTGAGTTTGTAAAACCTAAAGGTGACTCAGTTTTAGAATTATTGAGTACCCCAACAAAGATAAGTGGGGTACATTATGTTCAGGTAAAGCAACCTCCTTTTCTTATTGCTTACGTTACCATGTGAAAAAAAAATGTTATCCTGGGCCTGTAGTCACCAGTTCCCCCCATGTCTACCAAAATTTCTTTTGTCATTCTAATTTAGCCTTATTTGTTAATATGTGAACAAAGTCTTATCCTGTAGTCACCAGTTCCCCCATGTCTACAATTTTTTTTGACATAGTAGTTTAGCCTTATTTGTTAATAAATCTCTCAGTTTTTACATGTCCAACCCAAGTTAATTATAACCATGGATGTTATTGCAATTTTGATCATTTTCCTCTGCATGCTCTGCTGATCACTTTGCTTACTATGGGATGACAGGGATCAATTACATTCCATGATGTTATTGACAATGCCCATGATCATGGAGTTGCTCAAATAAGGTTAGAAGGCGTGTATATATGGCCTTTTAGACAACTTCGAATGGTAGCAAACAGGTACAGGTTTAACCTTGTATTCTTTTTCTTTGCAAGTTGTAACTAAGGAGTTCTGTTTTACCGTTTTGGTCTTCCTTCCTTCGAATTGTATTGTGTGCTGTTAATTATGTACACTTCAAAAAGAGATATTCATATATGTTGTACTGCAAATGCAAAGCAATCTAAAAGTACTCCCAAAAAAAATCATATATTGATGCTACTTTGTCCAGCTAAAGACAAATGTATACCTGAACCTAAACCTAGACATCCGTTTCATTTCCCAAATTTCAAAGTTGAGCCCTCGACAATCACCCTTGCCCAGCAAGCGTGGCTCTCACAGATCTTGCACTCCAAGCGCCAGGCCTCCTGACTCCTTAGACAGTGTGGCTCACATGATTTGCAACTAGTCAGCATAGATCTACGGTTATTATGCACATACATTTCATATTCATTGACTTTAGTACTGCTATTTTTGTGTCGATGTTTTATATCATGCAAGTGGAAACACATAGACTAGTTGCTTACTTTATGCAAGCTTAACTACAGTCATTTAGATTCCTTGGGTATCCTTGACGGATTGTTTTTTCTCTGTACTATAGTGCATAACTTAATATTAGTAACATAGTAAGCTGTAGTTTTGATATATCTTTAGTTATTGTGAGGGTTCTTTTTGGGTAGAGTGACATATTATATGTCTGTGTTTTAGTGGCATTTTTATTGGTGGAGTATTCTGTAGCGGCATATATGCAAATTTCTCGTTTAAATGTAAATATTTCGTAGATCCTCCTTTTGCCATATGATCTAATGCAGCTGTATTAAATTTTTTAGTGGTGCAGACGGTGAGCCACTTCAAGAAGAAGATTACTTCTTATCGAATCCATACCATTTGGTAAGCAGCAGCATTATGCTATTTTCATTTCGTTTCTTACAGAATATTATCTAGCTTCTTGAGCTTTCAGAACATTCCACTGTTTTCAGCGTTCTTTTATTAGTTGTCTTCAGGTGTGCATGCTTATGAAATGTACTTTTACCTGCTAATTTTGTATCAGCTGCGGATTTTCTCCTCTCAAGTGTTCCAGGAATCTTCTGAAGAGAAGAATCGAAGGAAGAATTGTAAGATTTGATTTCTACACTGAATATTACCTACCACCTGATGTGATTTTGATGTGTGCTACTTCTTATCAGCTCTCACATACGACATGGAGAAACACTGTAACATAGAGATAGCTGCTAAGGTGGTCCGTGTGTCATCTAATCTAAATGGTATTGACTTTCTTTATGGCATTGTTAAATTTATTTCCCATTGGTTGGTAATTTGTGCATCATCAAAATAATGTGTGCATATGCTAAGCTTTCCGTTGGTCATTTCTTATCTTTCAATAACATCTAAATAGTAACCGCTTTTGTAAATACTTATTCTTAACTAGAAGGAGAGCACGAGAAGTACCGATTGGAGGGTTTGATGGAGAGTCCGGCAGTGGATGATGATGGAGAGTGCTTCTCACCTATCCTATTAAATGCAACATCATTGAATGTTGAAGTTTATTACAACAAAGCAGTCAACTATACACTGATGGTCACTTTTGTATCCTTTGTGACTGTTTGACTTTCTTTCTTTTGATCCTATCTTTCTTGGTCTGTTCTCCCTGTGAATTCCTTAATTGGAGTATCCTAGATCTCTTTCCTCCAAGTTTTGCTGCTGATTAGACAAATGGAACATAGCAACACCCAGTCTGTAAGTATTCATTTTCCCTTTTAGGAATATATTTTAAAGTAAAATTATGACCTCTTCCTCTTGCTTTACATGACTTCCAAGCTTTTTTATGTACATATGTATTGCTTGCAGGGAGCTGCTAAGGTTTCTATTTTAATGATTGGGCAACAAGCTATCATGGATGCATATCTTTGTCTACTGCATCTGACGGCTGGGATATTGGTTGGTGAGTCTTATGACCTGTCATATATTTTCCCCCTTATTTCTCTCTTTTTTCCCTGTCAATTGCTACTGTCGCGAACTATTTCTTTGCTTGTAAATAAAGGGAAAATTGTCTCAGTAGTATTGCAAAGTTGTATAAATTGGGAAAATATTTAATGCGACACGGACAAGTTGGCCCTGGCACCACTTGTCAGTGACACACTAATGATATTTTTCAACTTGCATGATGTTTGTAGTCTCACTGAGCAGTATGCCTCTAAAAAATGTGGCCCATTAGGATTTCTGTGAAAAATCTGATAATTTCATTAACTCATTTGGTTTTATTTTCTATTAAATTAATTCCCCTTTGCCTTTGGTTATTCCATGTTTAATTGATAGCTTTTTGTTGAAGAATTGAATACCAATAATGGAAATGTGAGCCAAAGGCAAATAGTGTGTATATAATATTATGATTATATTATACGCTAATCAAGTAGAGATTGTGGAACTCTCTCTCTCTAAAAAAAGAAGAGATTGTGGAAAGTGATTTCACGCACTATCTTGATCAAAGCCATATCCAACAGCACAGACCTGCCAAGTATGCTAACCATCAATGAAGTATCATCAACAAAACCCAAGATTCGTCTGTGCTACTGATGCTGAGATACCTGAAAATTTACCTGCAATGCTATTAGTCACAACATTAACTAATGGAACAGTTGAGCTTTTTTCTTAACCACTTTTGCATTCTGTTTAATTGAATTGTATGTCAGCTTATTATTTTTGAAATTCTGTCAGTGTCCTGCGAGCTCTGTTATTGGCTTTAACATTTTCATTACATGTTTTAACTTTCTACAGAGTCTCTCTTTAACGCCTTTGCAACTGCTGCCTTCTTCAAGTTTGTCGTATTCTCTATTTTTGAGATGAGGTATCTCCTTGCTATATGGAAAGCATGTAGACCATTGAACAGTGGAGAAGGTTGGGAAATAATGAGGCGAGAACTATCTGTTCTTTACAGCCGCTTTTGTAAGTACTAAGTATCATCTGGTTTCTTCACGTTTTCTTAAGAATCATGCCAGTAGGTCAACCTCTTCCGACTAACATAGATTGTGCACAAGAGCATGGTTATTGCCATCTATTTGTAACTATTAGAATTAACATGTGCATGTAATCTGGATCTCAAGAAGTTTAACATCAAGTTCCTAGAACTAGTGCTGACCAATGACCATTGTCAAGTTAGCCGGATCTTGTCTATACCATACCCATACTGGCCCATGTACCTGCTCCTGTACCTGTAATGGCGACTAAGATGGTCCCTCATGTGCAAGGCAAAACGCCTTTTGTGTGCTATTTATAGAATCCCTGGGCTGTGCTGTTCTATAGGAGACCTTAGAATGATTATTTCCTTTTCTAACTTGATTAACATATGTTTCCTAGTAGTATGTTTATGTTAGTAAGATGCCAAATTAGTTGGCATCTTCCACATATTTACATCAGTGTTTAGCTTTTCTTTTACCAATTTTAAAATATTCCCAAATTAGTTGACATTTTCCACATATTTACATCATTCTTTAACTTTTCTTTTTTACCGACTTTAAGATATTCTTCAATTTGCTTTGTGTTCTGCAGATGGCATTCTTTTGGGAGGAATCCTTCTCATGTATGAGTTGCATAATTTCATACGCCCACTTCTTTTCCTGATGTACTCCTTTTGGGTTCCACAAATTGTCACAAATGTCATCCGAGATACAAGAAAACCCCTGCACCCTCAGTATATTATAGGCATGACTGTTACCCGCCTTGCTATCCCACTATATATATTTGGTTGCCCTAGCAACTTCATGCGCATCGAGCCCGACAAGAAATGGTGCATAGCAGTGACAATATTCATGGGTATCCAAGCGGTAGTGCTCCTGCTCCAGCACTATCTTGGTTCTCGCTGCTTCATTCCTCGCCAGGTAATTACTAATGTGATATTACCCTAACGCACGCAGTTTGTTCTGTTGCATTCTAGATGCATTTTAGTTCCCATTCATGTAGCTGATTCCATTTGCCATTCTACATGCATTTTGGTGTCCAGTTGATTCATTCCTCAGAATATGTGGACAATTTTGTTTTACTAGTATTGTATTACCGCTAATTAATTTGTCATGGCTACAATTTTCAGATCCTCCCTGAGAAATACTGCTACCACAGGAAGGTTGAGGATGACACAAACCAGCCCATCGATTGTGTTATTTGCATGACTACAATCGATCTTACCCAAAGAACCAGTGAATACATGGTAATCGTGAAATCTCTGGGCCTGTCATGTCATAGACAATTATGATTGAACGCTCACAGTCTCTCCTCCCGCAGGTGGCACCTTGCGAGCATATATTCCACTCGGGCTGTTTACAACGATGGATGGACATCAAAATGGAGTGCCCAACTTGCAGGCGCTCATTACCACCAGCTTAGAGGAGCATTGCTTTGTACCATATAGTTAACAAGAAGTAGGTAGCTCAGCTTATACAAGGTATTACGAGTTTACAACGCTTCATTCCTTTATCCAGAAAAGAGAGTTTAAATTCCTCAAATTAACCATTTGTCTATTAATCTATTTCTTGCATATTCAGGTGGGAATTGAGGGGGAATAAGACAAGGCTGCAGCCATGCTCGGTTTCTGAAAGATAATTGTAGAAAAGTCTTTATGTTTTTAGTTTCAAGAGGTCTTGTGTTATATAAATTGTTGTACCAAGTATCCCACAAAGAAATCTTCCTCTCATCCTTGCGGTATTCTGGTGCAGTATGGCTGCATTGGTGCATACCTTTTCCTTCAGCGCCAGTAATTGTAGTTCTGTTTCCGGTCTGAGCGTTGTACAAAAGGTGTTTTAAGAGTTCCAAATGTGGAGGTACATTCCGCACTGTGAGCAGCTGCTATTGCTGGCTTCCAGCAACCCAGTTACACCGCCGCGTCATGCAAATCTTGCGTTTGTCATCGCATGCGTTGTTGCAGGTTCCGGGTGTGCGTATCGGCGGTTGGTATGTCTGATATCAAGTCTTATCTGTCCGTTGAGGTGGATGGTGATGTTTGTTGGAAATTGGGATCTAATCGCATAAGATGATTGCGAGTGCCATACTGCCATGTGCTCAACTGTTCCGATTTGTTTCACCTTGGAGGCCATGGTTCATTTCCCCTGGTTTTAGCTACAACAAGACGTATGGCCGGAAGTTCAGTATCTAAAATATAACCAGAGCAGTGGCTGGTTCACCGCGATATGCTGCACTAGCTACAACACGTAACGAATGGCTGGAAGCTCTGTAGATCAACGAGACAGGTACTGTTTAGAATACAAAAATATTGTCGGTTTCCTGTGGGGATATATATATATATATATATATATATATATATATATATATATATATATATATATATATATATATGCAGATTCGATGCATTTCAAAAGACCTAGAAATTCTGCAATTAGACCAAAAATAGGTAGAAGGACAAATTCTGCAATTATGTCGGAAGGAAAAAGAAGGGAACGCCTTTTGGTGAGATGGTGGGGTTGTGAGAGTACAACTCTACTTATCAGTGTTTAAGGGTTGTTTGGATTGGTGCTCTAGTGAGCTAAACCAAATTTTAGTAATACCAAAATTTGGGCAATGCTAAAATATGGACAAAAAAAGTAGTGAAATTTGAGTGTTTAGTTCAAAGCACCAATATAGGAAAAAATTTGGTAATACTAATTTTTCATTTCAAATGAGTTACGGTTGGATCTGAATAGTGATATTAATTGCGTGGTTAGATTGATTTATCTGTTTCAAATGATCATATTTCCTAAACCGAGTATCCGATTTTCGATCCATTTGAACCGTTGTGTTTCTTGTCATTTTATCAACAAAACAAGACCCAAGTTGATATATTTTGGGGCAAAAGAAAATTGATGTCATGTGGGACCCACGGGTAATACCGAAATTGACTAATATATCCCTATTCACATCCAACGAAATGATGCCACCTAGCAAACTCATAGGCTAGTTGCCCTGCCAATTTTTTGGCCAGCTTTTTGGCCACCTAAACTTTGCTTGGGAATTGTGAAGAAAAAAATTGGTTTTACCATATTTTCGTTGGTAGTACCAAAATTTGGCAACAAACCAAATCCTAGCCAAATTTCATAGGCATTACCAACATTTGCCATTGCCAAATTTTTCAAGGGCACGCCACATATAGGAACCAAAACAAACACTGACCAAATTTTCTTGGTATTACCAAATTTTGGTATAGCAAGTTAGGGTAAAGAACCAAACATCCCCTAAATCTTGGTAACGTGAGGACGCCTCACAAGAAATTTCCCCTTTCTAGATAGGAATAGCAATGCATGAAACTTTATATAAAGCTGGCCTATTTTGGAACGCTAAATTATCGTAGGATTTTCACATTCTTTGCAAGTATGTAAAAAAAATCTCACACTTAGCGTGCCCAAGGGCATCCTAGTACACATTTACCCTAGCATTAGGGCATCCCCAATAGTTAGAGATAACATTGTCTCTAATATATACTACGTCATCTTTAAAGACAACATCTCCAATAAATAGTCTCTAGCACACCCTCCAACATTTGTATTTTATAATTTTTCTTTGAAACGGTCCTACATGTCAACTAGAGTAGATTAATGTATTATGTCTTGTTTCACATACACGATCGTCTCTTCCTGAGTAGATTAATGTATCATGTCTTGTTTCACGTGCACAATCATCTCTTCAGGAAGAGACGACCTGTGCTCTCTTTCCTCCCTCTCTCTCCCCTACGTAGGATTTTATTGACGTGGCATAGCTAAGAGACAACAATAAATACACTGTTGGAGATGCCCTTAGGGCATGTACAATGGTATAGACAGCTGTTATCTGTAGCAACTCTCCATGTCACCTGTAGACAGCACTAAAGATGGCTCATACAATGGTACAGACAGCTGCTGTTTTTTTAGTTGTTTTTATAGAACGCACAATCTTTTAATGCTTTTCTTGTTTCTCATGATACAGTCGACTACAGGATTGTAGACAGCATCTTTCTCTCTCTTTATTCTCTTTTATCCACGTCAGCAAAAATTCTATACGGCAGCGACTATCAACGGCTGACATAAGCCCATTGTACATGCTCTTAGCGTGCCTCTCTCATCTCATGGCACACATCTAAGCATTAGCGTGTCTCGTAAGCATTGGTGGGGCGCACGACTAGGGGTGTTAATACCAAATTTTAGTAATACCAAAATTTGGGCAATGCTAAAATATGGACAAAAAAGTAGTGGGCTAGTGTTTAGTTCAGCACCAATATAGGAAAAAATTTGGTAATACTAATTTTTCTGTTTCAAATGAGTTCTGGTTGGATACAAATAGTGATATTAATTGCATGGTTAGATTGATTTATCTGTTTCAAATGATCATATTTCCTAAACCGAGTATCCGATTTTCGATCCATTTGAACCGTTGTGTTTCTTGTCATTTTATCAACAAAACAAGACCCAAGTTGATATATTTTGGGGCAAAAGAAAATTGATGTCATGTAGGACCCACGGGTAATACCGAAATTGACTAATATATCCCTATTCACATCCAACGAAATGATGCCACTTAGCAAACTCATAGGCTAGTTGCCCTGCCAATTTTTTGGCCAGCTTTTTGGCCACCTAAACTTTGCCTGGGAATTGTGAAGAAAAAAATTGGTTTTACCATATTTTCGTTGGTAGTACCAAAATTTGGCAACAAACCAAATCCTAGCCAAATTTCATAGGCATTACCAACATTTGCCATTGCCAAATTTTTCAAGGCACGCCACATATAGGAACCAAAACAAACACTTGACCAAATTTTCTTGGTATTACCAAATTTTGGTATAGCAAGTTAGGGTAAAAAACCAAACATCCCCTAAATCTTGGTAACGTGAGGACGCCTCACAAGAAATTTCCCCTTTCTAGATAGGAATAGCAATGCATGAAACTTTATATAAAGCTGGCCTATTTTGGAACGCTAAATTATCGTAGGATTTTCACATTCTTTGCAAGTATGTAAAAAAAATCTCACACTTAGCGTGCCCAAGGGCATCCTAGTACACATTTACCCTAGCATTAGGGCATCCCCAATAGTTAGAGATAACATTGTCTCTAATATATGCTACGTCATCTTTAAAGACAACATCTCCAATAAATAGTCTCTAGCACACCCTCCAACATTTGTATTTTATAATTTTTCTTTGAAACGGTCCTACATGTCAACTAGAGTAGATTAATGTATTATGTCTTGTTTCACATACACGATCGTCTCTTCCTGAGTAGATTAATGTATCATGTCTTGTTTCACGTGCACGATCATCTCTTCAGGAAGAGACGACCTGTGCTCTCTTTCCTCCCTCTCTCTCCCCTACGTAGGATTTTATTGACGTGGCATAGCTAAGAGACAACAATAAATACACTGTTGGAGATGCCCTTAGGGCATGTACAATGGTACAGACAGCTGCTATCTATAGCAACTCTCCATGTCACCTGTAGACAGCACTAAAGATGGCTCATACAATGGTACAGACAGCTGCTGTTTTTTTAGTTGTTTTTATAGAACGCACAATCTTTTAATGCTTTTCTTGTTTCTCGTGATACAGTCGACTACAAGATTGTAGACAGCATCTTTCTCTCTCTTTATTCTCTTTTATCCACGTCAGCAAAAATTCTATACGGCAGCGACTATCAACGGCTGACATAAGCCCATTGTACATGCTCTTAGCGTGCCTCTCTCATCTCATGGCACACATCTAAGCATTAGCGTGTCTCGTAAGCATTGGTGGGGCGCACGACTAGGGGTGTTAATGCGTTGGGTTGAAATGGGTTGAACGGGTTGGGTTTTAATTTGGGTTGGGTTTGGATGGGTTGAAATGGGTTGTTGTAGTTAACGGGTTGGGTTGGGTTGGGTTTACAGTAGAAACGGGTTGGGTTGGGTTGGGTTGGGTTGGTGTGGGTTTAGAAATTTTAGGTTGAAATGGGTTCAACCCGTGGGTTTCCTGTGGGTTGGCTTTGGATGGATTTCCAAACACGCATATACACTTGATGTGTTTCTCCCACTGGCTACAAATCAAATAGCTTCAAATCTGGGGGCCTGGTACAAATCAAATAGTTACAAATCAAATATGCAAACTAAATCCCACTGGCTACAAATCAAATAGCTTCAAATCTGGGGGCTTGGTACAAATCAAATAGCTACAAATCAAATCCGTAAACTAAATCCCGCTGGCTACAAATCAAATAGCTACAAATCAAATCTGCAAACTAACACGCATATGCACTCTGAAGAAGTCTCGGTAGCTCAAAATCCCCAATCTCTTCCTTGACCGTCCCTACCTTGGAAGCGGTGATGGCGTCGTCCTCCTCGTCCCACGACAACGCGGCGTCTGGGGCGGCGAGGAGGAGGCGGCGGCGGCGGAAGATATCAAACCATTTGTCGGCACAGCCGGTCTATAGCGGAAATAGCAAAGCGATTGGAGGAGCTCCACGCGACGCCACGCACCTCCGCGCGAGAAACGGAGCCTGGCGGCCCCCGCTGCGCGTCGTGGGCGACGCAGGCTCGCCGCCCATTGCTAGAACACGCGCCTCCGGCGAGCGAAAACACCGCGCTTCGCCCGCCGGCTCGTCGTGGCAGCAGCGGCTTCATGCCGACTCGCCATTATCGCCATCGCATCCTTGTAGCAAAGCGATGGCTACGGATGCATGGGAGCCGGCCTTTCTGCGGTGGCGTGGAGGTGGGGGGATTACGGGAAGAGGAGGAAGAAATGGGTTAGAAATGGGTTACGGGGAGGAGGAGGGGTGGATGGATTATAGATGGGATGGGTTGAAAATGGGTTAGAAATGGGTTGAACCCATATTGAGGATATTGAGTTGGGTTGGGTTGGGTTGGAGTTGCATATGGGTTGGGTTGGGTTTTGGAGGTGGAGTAGTGGGTTGGTCTGGATTGGGTTGATGTCTTTGCATTGAAGTGGGTTGGGGTGGGTTTGGGTTGGGTTTTAACCCATTAACTCCCCTACGCACCACATTCGGCTCGAGCGCTCCTAACTCGCCGCAACATTAGGATGCCTACGCATGCCAAACGCCTGCCAACCACGGACCACCCATACTCTACTCTGCTCTACTCGTGCCCTTCTCTAATTGTTTTCTTGTTACGACCTGTGGCGCCACGTAATTGCATAAATAACCCCGTAACCGATTTCCAAATCTAGACCCGGACGGCCTTGAAGCGAACGCCGGACGGCGACAGCGTGCCCATTCGCGCTCACCGGCGTGGAAGGAACGCGCAGCGCGAATCACTTTCATGGCGTGGAACCAAAGTTGTGGCGCAGGAGGTGGCGGGGCGGCGACCTTCCGCGATGCGCCAAGCGCGAATGAGGCGCCCGCCCCACGCTAGCGCTTCGCCACGCCAGTGGCGTGCTCCGCACCATCTTGGCCTTGTCTTGTAGCGTCTCCTCATCGTCGTGGGCGAGTGAAGATAAAAGGAAGGCGGTAAATGAGGTTCTTCAATCCATCTGCTCTGCCCATTCTATTTCTTCTAGCAATGAGAACGAGCAAACCGAGGCGAGAAGAGGAGAAAAGAAGATTTGGAGTGGCATTTTTGGAGGTTTTAAATTTGAATTTGGAGGTTTCACAATTGTATAAGTTGTAGATCAGCTTGCGAGCGTCAAGAAAAGGTATTTTTCATGCACATGTGTTTTATTTTTAGCTAGTTGATTAGCATATAATTAGCTTAGTGGTCATGTCATTATTACATAAATACACATGCAAGTAGCGCAGTTATTTTTTATTACCGTAATGGCTTCTTGATTGTGTAGAATGTGTTAAAAAGCGTGATTAGTTGGCGTAAATGTTTAGTTTATGTGGATATCATTGTTAGTTAATTAGCACGTAAATATAGTAGATAGTAGAAAAAGACAGTCTGTAACTATGGCATAGATAGTAGATGTTGTGTGGAATAGAAGAGGTAGAGCTTGTAGGCACATGCATTGTATTGTCTAAGCGGAAGCTAATCTAAATAGGTAAACCAAGACTAAGACACATGTATAGAAGGGTTTAATGCGATAGCATATAACTATGGTGTAGTTATTTGATGCTGCGTGTATTATCTGGTTGGTAGCATAATTTTTGTAGGGGCGAAAAATCTCTATTTTGAAACCATGTAAATATACGATTTATTTGAATTGTTTTTTGAAAAAAAAATAACATTGTGTAGTTATGCAAACCATTCGACCTAGTGAGATATTATTTACTATTGAAATAGAAGTATGAAATACATTTAGGAAAGTTAATCAAGAGCAGAAGAAGTCACATAGCTAAACTGCAGAATATATTAAAAAAATTTGTTACTTGATTACCCATTTAAGTCCTGTGTTTTTATTTAGAACTCCATATATATAATTGAATCCTGTAATACACAGCTAAATGTGAATTAGTAGGAGCAAAATTAATCCAATATGTTATTTGATACTAACATCACATGGTTTCTTGATACTAACATCACGTAGTCAAATGTATCTATTTATTTATGTTTGTCGTTTTGCGCGTAGAACCCAACACCGTCTTCCCTGAACATGTCGATTCAAGACTTGTTAGTGTTCTATAGCGATGGTCTCGTCTGCTTGACGGGGCGTCTGAGCGGACCGAATCAAATTGTGACCGGACCCAGATCCGGGCACGAACTGAAGGACATGAGTCTATGCGACCTAAGGAGGTGTGTGCGTTCGCGTTCGATCGGGACAGGAAGGAAGAAAGATGATCGAGGCATTGTATGCCTCGGTGGGTAGTGAAGGTCGAACCTTTTGGCAACTTATCAAGGTGGAGTGGCGCTTCATGGACCAACTACATGGAGGTTGTGTGCAACCCCACCGCCGCAATATACGCCAGCCGATGGTGTATGTCGGTTTAATGGAAGGACGAAATCATCGGTCATGGGTGGTTACGGTGGAGTTGATGCCAAGGCTGCTGTTTGGAGATGTGGGCGAGTTAGTGGGTGATGGAGACTTGAGGAGGCGCGGAGGCTTTGAGTCGAGCGGCGTGGAAAGGTGGTGGGCGGCCGTATTGATCGCCACGAATACCTTGCCGAAAGCGGGTTGAAAGCGAGGAGGAGGCGTGGATCTGACTAGTTCGGAGAGGAGCATGATGAAGAAGTTGCTCACGGGAGGTGTATTTGGTGGTTTTGTGACCATCGACATTGCCTATGTCTCGTCTAGATTGGACGACATCGCAGCGACATCTCTGGTTCTACCATGACGGAGGAGGCGGAGTGGGGGTTCAATGAAGATACTCGCTCTTAGGGCGGCGCTTCCCAACAAGAGCGCCGCCTAACGCAGTTATTGCGATCACGCCGTCAACATTAGCCGGACGTGTCGGGTGCACAAGTCAACCCCGACACCTCGTCGTGAAGTGTGTGGATGGATCTTCTTGGCAAGGTTCGTGCGCAGCGGTTCAGAGTGCCGCCACGGACTTCCGCGCGGTCTTGAAGGATCACACATGCGAGCTTGCGAGCCGCCGTAGGCACCGCAACTGGCGTCCTCATATATTGCGGAGTGATAAGCCACCTCGTCGTAGTGATGTATCTGTCTCGCCGAAGCTACTTCTGGCAGATGTTGTCAATACGGTGGGCTTCCCAGTCAGCTACATCAAGGTATGGTGGGCGAAACAGAAGGTCCTAGAGCATATGTTCGGCACATACGAAGAGGCCTCGACTTTGTCCCAAGAATGCTCTATCAGTTACGAGTCAATCCGGGACATACATTGACAAAATGGACGGGTGCATCCTCTGAAGGGGTCGAATTGTTTTATCCTTGACAGGGTATTCAGGCCTTCCCAGCGGCGGAGGGTTCAAATCTTGTCGTCTGTCTTTGTCGATGGGCGGCACCTTCCTGTTAGCAAGTACAAGGGCACCATCCTCACCATGATAGCGGACGCGAACCAGTTACTCGTGGCCTTCGCGATTGTTGAGAGTGAGAACACGGATAGTTGGTCGTGGTTCCTTGCAAGCGTGAAGCGGGCGGTGGTTCAAGGCGGCGGTGTGTCGTCATCTCCGGCCCTTAATCTTTGGAGTTCTTTGTCGCGTTTCTGCGATGCAAAGCAGGACCTGACCTCCCTTCGGTGGAACGACTGACGAATCGATGGTGCATGAGGCATCTCGCGGCGAACTTCCACACAAGGTTAAAACAAGGACTCGATGAAGACCTTCAAGCTATGCATGCGAGAACCAAATGCGAAGTTCGACGCAGTGTGGAGACAGTTGGACGGCGATACTAGCAAGCATGTAAGGAATTCCCGGGGCGGAGGGAGGCGTGGCAGAGGCTCCCTCGAGTTGGGAGTTCACGATGGGTAAACTTCGCCGCACCCGACTTAGAAATGGTCTCTGTTGCATGACACCGGTGGTGCGATGCGGAATCATGGCGACTAACATGTTGGAGGTGTACAACGGTGTCTTGAAGGGTGTCCGATCCCTCCCGATCACCGCAATTGTTGAGGAGAGCTGGAACCGCACCGTGGGGTACTTCGTCAACAGAGCCATGATGGCGAAGAAGCATATGGACGAAGGCAAGCAATATTCGGAGGTGGCGCAGGCCTACATGGACAGGAAGATCGAAAAGGCTCGATCGCGCACTGCTAGGACCATGGATGGCATCAGGAAGAAGTTTGAGATCCGTCTAAGGTAGAAGTATCTCACGGGTCATGCTAGGGGTGATCGCAAACAAGTCTGCTCGATCGATGGGGAAGCGTCCTGCACTTGTAATAAGCCGCAGCTTCTTCACAAGCCCTGCTCTCATGTATCTGGCGGCGATCGTGGCGCCGATCCTCGACCTGTCGTCTCGAGTTCTCGACATTCACCACTGACGGCACTTGAGTGCCGAGTTCCATTCGTCTGATTTGGACATGCATTACAGGACCTCGGCACGGGCACGTGAAGTGGGTGCCGAGCAGCGCACTCAGCGGTCGGTCGTGGAAGATGACGATCATTGCATCCGTAACGACATGGATGATAGCCGGCGTGGAGCAGCGGGCTGGGCCCCGAGATGCAAACTACGCAAGGCGATTGGCCACTCGTTCGCCACCTGCCCGAACAGGCCCGGGTCAAGCAACGCACCGTAGTTTCATCGCCTATACATGTATGCTATATGTTTGTTGTAATGCGCTAGGCGTTATCGTGTTGTACGTATTGGAATGTGTCGGACAATGGCTGTTGTCATATGTTTGTTGCCTATGTATGCTGTATGTTTGTTGTAATGCGTTCTTACACACTCTCGTCAAGTGTAATCGTGTTCTATATGTTGTAATGTGTCGGAGAATGGTTCTTGTCATTTGTATGTTGTGTATGTATGTTATATGTTTCGCTTTCGTTTTGCTTATTTGTACGAACTCTTTTATTTACACACTAACTTGTTCTTGTACGTATCTCAGGAGATGGCGCACCGCAAAGCGGCGTCACGTCACGAGCTTTCGACCTGATGGGATCGGAGACACCGATGCCACGCGTGGTCATCCGACGGGGCCCCCTCGAGCTTTGTCCTCGGGAGTCCCAGAGAGCAGCCTTTGGACCGGTGATGCGTCCCATCGCCACGGGACAGGGCTTTTGCCCATTGCCCGCTGTTGGACTGGACCACGCGTTTGATTCGATCGCCACTATTGTCCACGCTCGTGGACAGTTGGAGACCGGAGACGCACACCTTCCACTTCCGCTAGGGGGAGATGACCATGACTTTGAAGGACATCGCTATGCTTACAGGACTACCACTGTGGGGTCATGCAGTAGTGCCACCTCCCCAGCGACAGGTGGAAGGTGCGATGGTCGACGAGTTCGATCACCGATTCCGAGAACATATCGGGTGTGCCACATTCGTAGCTCTGACGGTATAGGGTGTGTGCCGTATCGCGACCAAACAGTCGTCGGACACACTTCCTTGCGTACTGCTCTTCCTCTTTGGGTGGGTCTGCTTCCGACTCAAATAGATTGGGTGCACCCTAGCTACATTCATCTTGCTTTGGCGTTGGCGGGCCGCCCGACGAGGTGACCTTGATCTGATTGGGGCTCGCGGTGCTGCGCCACGTCTCGAGGCTTGTGTGATGCCTCATAGCGCAATGCGCACGGGAGCGATCCTCGCGATATGCTACATCCTCTTGCTGTTGTGGTCATGGGAGCACTTCGGTTGGCGCCCTACTTCCTGCGGCGGCGTGCCGTCTGAACACACCCCGAGTTTTACGGTGCGGGAGATGCTGCCGACCTGTTGAGGGCCCACAATGGGCACTCATTTGGACACGTGCTTTCGGCTAGGGTGGGCTAGGAGAGGCCGAGGTGTGTCTACCCCGAGTTCCACAACCAGTTCGAGACTCTGCATGAGGTGGAGATCATATGCTTCCCATAGTCTACACAGATCATTGTGGAGACGGCCCCGTATGGCTTGTCCTCTCAGTGCAGTCAGGACTACGCGTACTGGATGACGACCTGCCATCTAGTGTTCTCCCATATGATCGAGCCGTACTCACCACAAAGCAGTCATGAGGCGATTCGGGCTTTACGGCCGAAAAGTGCCACCGCCTCCGGGACAACCTCTTGTAGCGAAGGCCCACAGGTATGTTGTTACTTGGTTTTCCTGTTAGCTGCATCTCTTTTTTTTTCTATTGCCTAATGTCCAAATTCACCTGCAGGCAAATGAGGCAAGGGCGGAAGAGCGACGACTGGAGGGAGACACATCTACCGTGGACAACGCTGTGGGCCAAGAGGGCGGTGATCGACGTCGTGCAGGAGGCACGACCGTATGACATCGAGACACACATTGCGTACTTGACATGGTACGTTCCGCGCACAGAGCGACCTTCTTGGTGCGCCGCCCGGCGTCCTCGGAGGTCACGCGACGCGGCATTGATTGTCTGGCGAGTCGACACTCATCAAAGCGGCACGCCAAGACGAGACGGTAAAATATTCTTCATAGTTTTTTTTGCACGGGAAACACGTCTAATTTATTCTCGGTTTCCTTGCAGTTAGACCGCCTTCAGAGTATCAACAATGAGGTCGCCCGGGGTCTACTGGCGTGGGAGGACTAGCGACTCCTCTCGGTTCCTAGGTATCTTTGAGACGCGTCTATGATGACTTCTAAGTGGCAATCAGAACATGACTTGTGGTCAACACAAGAACGTAGGCTGGCGGCGATGACACGGACATCGAGAACAACCTCCTTCCCCGTCCTCGGCAAGCCCTCGGCACCTCCTCCGCACCACCGTCGCACGTCCGTCGTCGCACTCGGGAGTCGACCTAGCTACTGCGTCGCTCTTCCTCCGCGCCTCGGCCTCGGCCTCGGCCTCGAACAGCGGTATGTCAATTACGATTTGTTGTCCTAACTGTTTGCACATGCCCTTATTTGTAGCGTATATCTCACTTCCGTTTGTTCTTTCAGCACTTGCGACGTGACAGTACTCTGGTACCGCCTCCGTCGTCACGGGGGCCAACACAGGATCGGACTTCAAACAATGACCCTAACTTCGCCCGACCGGTAGCCAGAGATGAGGCGCTTCCCACATTCGCGCCGGACATGAGGGCAACCCGTGGTGCAGGCGATCGTTGAGCAAGCATCGTGCACTATTTCGCGCCGATTGCCGAAGCATCATCGTCCGCCTGACCACATACACAGTATCAGAACGCGTTTAATTCAATCTTCCCATTACACGCCACGGTAAACTCACGTAGCCCCCGACTTTGCGGTGCGGTGACCAATGGGGGCATGAAGGCCAGGATCGCGATCCGCACTTCCGACTCGAGGTACATCCTTTCCAACATGACTACGATTGCAAAGGTCATAACATCCGCCCTAACGTGAGAGTGTTGTTTCTGCGGGGCGAGTGGGTGGGCGATATGCTCTAGTCTTACGGCGCCCCTACAATGAGTTCTATGTGACACCGCCTCCCACGCAGCCTCCCACGCAGCAGTCCCACTACGACTTTCGAGAGGCATGCCACTCCCCTGACAGGTTCACATTCCCTTCGGAGCAGCTATAGCGTCAGGGCAGGCGGCGGAGGCAGGGACCATGAGTTTTAGTGTGTTGTACTATTATTTCTTGTTCCTACCAATTAGAAGTTCAGTTGTAATGAGATTGTAATATCCACTATTTACCTATGCATCGCAGTCCTTCATGAATGGATCAACTACCGCGTATCCTCGCATTACACGAATGACTTTGTTCAATGCATACCGACACCTATAACTTAAAGCACGCGACACATTGATGCAACATGTCAACTCGATAAAAGGCAACCGCAATAACGCGTCCACCATTTAGTTACATGCTTTAGGACATTCAACATAAGTGCGTACAGAAGGGGAGACTATCGACGTACAGGCTTCTCCGCCCGTGCCTAATTGTAGAAGTTGCCTCTCTCTATCCACATAGAGTGTTCTCCAATTGGGCGCCTCAGACGTGGCTGACCGTCGTTGTAGTGACACACACATATGCAGTTAGGGTTGGCACAACAACATCCGGGATCATATGAACTTCCTATGTTCACGACCTCCTCGTTGCCCCTCTCGCGTTGCATCTGTTGGCGGAGGTCATCATTTTGCTCCTTGAGATTGTCAATTTACGCCTCCAAATCAAAGATTCGGTTCCACAATGTATCCACGTGCCTTGCAACATAGTAAGCGTGGGGAGGATCGATCCAGCGGGTAAAGTTGCATTTCGCCATCTGCTTCAAGGGACGGTTAGTATGGAGGATGTATTAGCAGTAACATGAACAAAACTATTTACCCCAGAGTATGGGCATCGGAAGAAACGCCGTCGCCATCGAAAAGGCGATCTATGACACCGCGATAGTGTCCTCCCGATGTCGCATTTCGCCATACTGGGTTGAGCATGCTTGTTCGGCATCAACCCGTAGTTAGGGTCGAAGTCCTCCTCCTTTCGGGAGAAGGTCCGCCGGCGACCGGTTGGGCTGGTCCCTAAGCGTCTCGCCATCGTATATTCTTGTAAGGCGGACAAGGTTCTTCTTCCTCACGGTTTCAAGGGTCGAGTGGTCCTACTTTCGGGCGTGGGCGTGCATTTTATAGCATGGGAGGCTAAAAAGCGGGTAATGTATTAGCTTGCAGATGACAAGACCAGACGAAATTTGGTCGCTGCTTGCAGAGACAAGACCAAACGAGGCGGCTTTGCGCGATGACAAAGACGAAAGGATCTGACCTTGCGTAGTGACAAGACCGAGCGAGACGACTTTGTACAATGACAAGGCGAAAGGATACAACCTTGCGCAGTGACAAGACCAGATGAGGCAGCTTTGCGCAGTGACAAGACCACACGGGCCAGCTTTGCACAGTGATAAGACCAAAGGAGACAGCTTTCTGCAGTGACAAGACCACACGGGATAGCTTTGCGCAGCGACAAAACCACACGGGGCAGCTTTGTGCAGTGATAAGACCAAAGGAGACAACTTTGCGCGGTTTAGGGTTAGGCTCCGCCAGCTTTTCAGACCGATAAGATGTGACAACACAGGACTCTCTACTCTGCATGAAATTAACAACACCATGCCAACCATGGGGCTTATAAAAGGAGGTTGAACCAAACCCAACTCTACACAACACTACACAACAGATACCCAGCTATGGACTCTTCGGCAAACTTCTACGCGAGGATGTTGAAGAAGCAAAAGTGGCTTAAGCAAAAGAGGAAACAACTACAATACCCAGATAAATCAATGAAAGATGCTCTAGTACCACCACGTTTTTCGATCCCGCAGTGTGTGTGTGGCGAACTAGCAGAGATCATTCAGTCCACACACCCAGACACCGCCGCCCGGGCGTACTACACATGCGGGCACTACCTCGTAAGCGTTTCTTTCGCGCGTATCGATTTTCCTCTCCCAACGTTGAATTCCTTAAACTTTTAACTTCATCCCCACGTAATGGCTGCCCGAGATGCGCTGCCACTTCTTCCAGTGGATCGACGGCCCGGAGATGTACGACACGGCATTCATCCAGCAGAAGTACATGCTAAACTACTCAGCGCGGGCCAAGAACTTCGTGCGGTGGAGACCTTACGTATCGGACCCTATTGAGGAGGCACCGAAGGAGCCCAGTACTCGCCCGGGTGTAATCCATATCGACGACGTGAGTTATGAAGAATCTACATCCCTATTACGTTTTTCACTGTACTATGTACTTACATAATAGAATCGCAGGACATGGACGACTTCGACATACCAGCCCGACGTGGACAGTCCCGCGACAAGGGCAAGGAAAAGGCTCATGCGGCTCAGCCCGGCCGCCACAGCATATCTGTGAGGTTCCCCGGATTATCTCCGTAAGACCGAGACTAAGCATGGTCTTAAGGACATAACTCTAGGGCCTCAAGTAAATGGATTCCAACTTAACTCAATCTCGGTGAAAGGCTTAGCGCAAACTAGAGCCCCAACGATCATGTCTTGTTGCTCCTCTGCGAGCACTACATGATTGTCGGTTCTCTAACAAGTCAAGCACTACGCTTAGTGAGTTAAATGGGAAGCCACAAACAATGAGCATGAGGTCATGTTGGCTCCCAAGATCAGCGACCAACATGCCCCAAACTCACATATAGCATTGATCATATCCATACAACATTCATACATTCATAGGTCAAAAGACATACAACATAATAGTTCAAGTCTACAACTATTACAAGTGGTCGACCGCCAAATTCAAATAAGATCATAAAGTAACAGCGGAAGCAAGTAAATAAACCAAAATATCCAGCATGGTATGCCCCATAACCCATCGGCAACCGATTGGGAGTTAAATGATAGCACTACTTGTCAATGTCGCCTAAATAAACATCGACAAGCTCAACGGCTCAAAGTCTTCCTCACTTTGAAATTGTAGCAACAGGGTTGAGTACAAAGGTACTATAAGTCTTACACAAATAAAAATTAGTCATGCTAGAGGTTGTTCCAAAGGATGGCTCATATTGGCTTAGTTTTTGCAAAAGAGACGCAATAGTTTACAACCTACACATACTAGTTTTTCAAGTGCCATTTCAAAATCAGATTTGAAGTAGAAGTAAAGCATGTAAATAAGTAGTCAATTGAATAACAAATGAATCATACAAATACCAAAGTGGCTGTCCACTTTGACACTACACAAACATGAACATCCCATTCATGATAATACCAAGTTATACCACAATTTTAATTCCAAGTCTAACAATAGCAACCATGTAACTCAAGTGGTCGTCCATAACCGTGGACACGGCTATTGAATAGATTTATACCTGCAGGGTGTACTACTTTACCCACACGACTTGATTAGCCCGTAAGCCTCCGGATGCCTCCGAATATAGCATACTTCCTATGGTATGCCAAATGTAAATCAAGATATGGTCATTTTTAGCAAGAAGATCCTATTGGGCTAAGTCTCATAAAACCACAGGCTCCTAGGTAACATAAGGCGTCACGGTCTATATGCCCTATCGGCCCATAAGGAAAACATGGGATTTCACGGTCCCATGCCTTTATAATTTCCACAACCGAGGGACCTAACACAACAAAAGCTCCCCCCTACTTAACCATACGGCGCCCATACACCGCATGTGATAGCACGAATTTTACTTGAATCAAAGATGTTACCAAAGTTCGATCCTTAATTGTCCAGACAAGTCAACCACTTACCCAAGTCTCGTGCACAAAGGCACCATCACTAACCATCACTTGTCCAGACCAAAAGCTTATTTAAAATGATAAAATTTTGACTCACAAAACAGATACGAAGATCTGAAACAAAAGTATATAATGATAGTTGTGTTTATCCCATAATTGTCGGGTTATTCCGACAATAAATCGATTCTAGACTTGCATGGCTAAGCAAACACATACCACGTAAATCACACAACTTATCTTAGCATTTCAGTACTGGAATAATTCATGGATAGCCACAATGACAAGATAATAGGATGTATCTAACTATTCATCACAAAAATAGCGACATTATCAAAAATAGCATGCAAGCAATTATCATTGCACTAACTTAATAAAACTGGGATCAAATATGATGCAAAAGAAAGTTCAAATGATGCTTGCCTTTCAGGGAGTTCACTTGCTCACTCTCGGTTACATACTCACTTACTTCCGGCAACTCGGAATCTATAGAAAGACGGTATCGAATAAACATCGAGAAAAGCCGAAAAATTCAAAGTGATCAAAAATGCATGAATTTTCTACAGTAGCTAGATGATGATTTTATATGAATTTAGGTGAAAGAATTATTCTATTTGGATTTAGTATGTGAGAGTTATAGCAGTTTGAATATCAGTTTTTCAGAAAAAAATCCAATTTAATTGTAATCTGTTACTGTTCACCGAATTTAATTATTTGGTCAAAATTTGTAGAGCAGTAGTGAGGATGAGGATTATATGTATGGATAGAGAATGATAATATAAGACCAAAATAATTTAGTTCATCTCATTTGGAGTTTCTATGAAATACTTATGCATTTTCAAAGTTAAAAGCATTTCTAGTGTAAAAATAATAATACGTTTGTGAACTTCCTATTGCACTTAATACTTTTTACACTCAACTTAACTTAGCCTCTGCCATGATAAATGAGGCCTACGGATATTCTTTGCTATTCCATTTAAGTCCTAAAGTAAAACATCTACCGGCAAATCTAATATTCTCAATATCATTGACTTAACCAATTCTTCGGTGTTGAATCCCATCACATGCATAACACTCTCTGATCATATTCACATATCTTAACCTAAATCCCATACTAACCTTTACTAAGGCATAATCAAGGTAGTCAATCCAACAAATAATTCCCGGACTCATAAACTTCCATCTACACAATCCATCGAGTAGTTATATGAAATCCACCAAGTGGTAAGCATACGACCATGACTAAATCTATCAATCATTCTCCAATATGCTATTTAAGCTAATACTAACTATCTACCTCTACTAGCCTTGCCTCGGCAAATCATATTCGTAAACACCAAAATTTCCACCAATCGAGATTTATTTGACTTACCGATACCCAAAGATCTTTACAATTTAATAGCACATCCAACATTTAATAGTTCACTAATAAATCAACTTACATCCATTTCACCGGACTAGTCGTAAATGACAACAACCAATCCACTCACATATGCACCCCTACGATCGACTAATTATCATTTATCCACTAATCCAATAGATACTACAATTCTACCGACTCGGCACATGGGACTTACCTAGTAAGTACATGGCAAATCCAAATATTTATCCGCAATCAAATAATCCATTCCGACCTTCTCCCAATTATAACATGTATAACTCACATAGATCTTACTTAAGACATCCGATTCAACATCCACATCTCATTAAATATCATCACATAAGCTATTCATCAAGTAATAAATCATAAAAATCCTTATGCATCCTAACTCCAACAATTACCAATCCAACATGAAGAAAAATCTCCAATTAATGTATTATCCAAAGATCACAACTAACATCCATGCGACTTTACAATAATATCGTCCAATCAAATAATCAACTCATATATTTAATCTAGCATCCACCGATCAAAAAGATACATATTCCGCTACGACGATAAAATTATTCATATCCACCGACATACATCACATGAACACGCCTACGCATAAATAAGACATAACCGGAGGATTATACCGGTCTTAAGCTACCAAATCATTTTTATAATTAAACATGCACAAATAGATGACATGCACATGACTAATATGCAACATGCACGGTTAATATCGTAGTGCGGTAACAAAAATAATATTAAAGATTTTACCACGGCACTAGGCGTGCGTATCATCACCGGACGATGTTTTCTCGGCTCCGCATCCACGTCCACCGTAGTCGTCGCCGATCTCGTTCTCGTGCACGTTCGCGTCCACCGTAGTCGTCCACATCTATCATCTCGGTACCACCGTGTCGCAGCGAGCCGCTGCCACCGTCACCGCCGCATGCATGCAGCGCCTCAGCCTCGGGCTCCGCCTCGCCGTCATCCCCTTGGTCGTCGCTGTCGCCTCCGCGTCGCGCTGCTGGACAGCACCTCATATCTTGCTCGGGCCGCCACTCCCTCGCCTAGGCGCCCTGGGCTTGGCCACCCCACCTCAGCGTCGCACCGCTGCACGCCATGCCACATGAGGTGCGGGCCACCCGGGCTGCAGCCCCGTGCCGCGTCGTTGTTGGCTGTCGTGCGCTCGGCCACCTCGCTGAGCCACTACATGTGCGCACGGGCCTCGCCAAGGCTGCGCCACCCGCTCCTGTGCTGGGCCACGACGCCGCGCCGGGGGCTGCTCCTGCGCCTACGCCCAGCCTTGGCTACCGCTAGCTGGAGCTGCCGGCAAGCCAAGGAGCTGCTGCGGCTGCCATGCGCCCAGCTGTGCCACCAAGTGAGCTGCTGCTGCTGCCATGCTTGCCGCTGCTGCTTCTACAGCATGCATGCATGTTGGCTCAGCTACTGCCGCCGGCCATGGATCTGCCACTGTCGGGCTGCTGCACCCAGCCAGGGCCTTGGCCGCTCGCATGCTGCCAGGGGACAGCTTGATGGCTTGCTCATGGGCATAGCCTTGGCCCTTTGTGTGCTGCCGACTCTTGTAGTGGACGTAGTACACGAAGGCTGGAGAAATGAAGATGCACATGAGGATGAAGAAAACCATCCAAATGATGCTCAGGAAGGACTACATGCTGCTGTCAGCTAGTCCACTGCTACTTCCTCCCCTTTCTCTCAAACCGGCTCAAATGTCACTGCATGTGAAATCTAATGGGAGGAAGGGAATGCTTAGGTGACGAGGAAGGTGTAGGTATGACATGCATCACTTGGTTCTCAGTTTTTGATTTGCATCCTGAGGAGAGAAGTGAGGGAGTTGGAAGGAGTTCTTGCTGAGAAAGAAATGGGAGGTGGGAGGAAGAAGAAATGGCAGTAGGGAGGAGCTCACGGGTGGGAAATTCTAAAATGGGGATGTGTGGTGTGGGTGGCTCGGTTGGGGTGTACGCTGCTGTGTGTGTTCGGCTGGGGTTAGAAAATGGCAGGGAATGTGACTACACAAAGAGGGAGAGAGTTGCTCGGCTGGACTTCAAGAAATGGGCTGTGTTCTACCTTTGGGGAAGAGAGATGGGGTGAGGGGAGAGATGAAGTTGGCAGTGGGGTGATAAATGATTCGGTTGGTAGTACAATTTTCGAATAAACAGTGTTCAGTTTTGGGGAAAGAATTTTTAGCCATAGTTGCCTAGCTCTAAAAATCACGAAATTTTTATGGAAGGTTTCTGACATAATGTTGGTGCTTAGGTAAAATTTTCAGGAATTTATTCATAGTGTGATACTCTCTAAAAATCTTTGAAGTTCATGTTTGCTTGAAAGATGAATAGCAGTACAGTTCTTTCTCCATTTATCCAACTCGTCCAAATGACTTTGCATGTGTGAACTAACCGCTAAACTGGAACACTCTCACGATGACAATCGCAACGATATAACATGCGTCCTCAGATTCTTGATCCTCGGTTGTGATTGCGAGAGAAGTTAGGAAAAGAATAAACACAGTGTTTTATCCGCTATTTCTTTTTTCTCCTTGCTTAATTCGCTCAAACCGCCATGCATGCGAGATCGAATGCGGAATTGGGTTGGTCGTGCGATAACGATCGCAGATAGTATGACATGCATGGCTTGGTTTTGAGTTTTGATGAGATTTGAAGGAAAGAAGCGAAAGGAGTTAGCGAGGAAGGAAAAAAGGAGATGGCCGGAAAAGATGGAACACGCAGCGTTTACCCTCTGATCGGTCGAGCGAAAAAAAACATCGGTACTAATGCATGCATAATGACATGATTTTTATGATGCATACGAAAACCTGAAATCAAAATAATTAAATTTTTAAATTTCAGTTTTTAAAAAAAAAAAACAATTTGATTTTACAAACAACCTTTCAATTAAACACCGGAAAAATTTTAAAACATAGTCAAAAGTCTAATAGATCACCAAATTAAATATTAAAATCCGGATTCTAAAAATCAGGATGTTACAATATCGATCGCCGGCGTGTCAAGTATCAACGGCGTGAGTTATGAAGAATTTATATCCTTCTTACGATTTTCACTATCGATGCACTTACATCATGAAATCGCAGGACATGGGCGACTTCAACATACCGGCCCGGCGTGGACAATCCCGCGACAAGGGCAAGGGAAAACTCATCTTGGTAGAGCACGCCGCCACTGGCGTATCCGGCCGCCTCGGCGTAATCCGTATCCACGACGTGAGTTATGAAGAATTTACATCCTTCTTACGATTCTCACTATCTGATGCACTAACATCATGGAATCGTAGGACATGGGCGACTTCGACATACCAAAGACGGCGTGGGCAGATCCGTGACAAGGGAAGGGAATCTGGCGAGAGTTCAATCCGAGCTAGCAAGGAAGGGAAAATAGCCCCGGTCCACGCAGAGAGTCAGTCATTACGTAGTAGTCCCCGTCTTACCCCCATGTTTTTACTATCTCTAAAGGCATATATACTTATATGGTCCGGATGCTTGTGTCGCGATGTCTTAGTAGTAGTAGTGAGGATGACTAAAGCAATTAGCCAAACCATCATGTCATGTGACTACGTGTAGCGATGCTTTTGTCGGCGGACTCTAATGTAGTTACGGTTAGTGTCTCGCTAAGCCATCAAAGCAAGCCTATATTGCAAGTATGCCTCTTCTAGTGGAATTCGAGAAAGAACCATTCGCACCGACATCGAATACTCCATGTTTTAGGGCATCTTCATAATCACTGTGGCGTTCTCGGCCCTTCAATCATATTACGTATAAGCAATAAAACGCCATCGACTACGCTTTTTATCGGCGTATACGTTGAGACGACTTCATCGAGGAGAGACTTCATGTTTTAGGGCATTTTCATAATCTGTGGCGTTCTCGGCCCTTGATCATATTTTGTGTAAGCTTCATAAAAGCATTCTTTTTTTTATCCCACTTCTAAAAGACAACAAGTGTTTGAGCACACAAAGTTTGTTTGGACAACATCCTCAAGGTTATACCTCGTCTGATATTCTTATCAATCATTCTTTCTTTGAACGAATTAAATAATTGAAAAATTACTAAAGCAACAACACTGTGACGGGAGGCTCCACAAAAAGTTTCGTAATTTTCTAAACTCATTTGCTACATTTTTAAATTACTACAAACAGTGTTGAAACCACGACGAAACCCTCATTTTGGAGAAAAGGAAACCCTAATTTACAAACCTCCGTACCCATATTTCTTAATAATGTTTTTTTACAAATATCAGTGCCCGTTGAAACCCTAAATGAAATTACTGAAAAAATTTCGTACTCATAAAAGCGCTAACCGGAACGAAATCCTAGACCACTGGAAACTCTAATCCCATCCCATTCGAAACCCTAATCGCTGCCAATCCGCTCAAAACCCTAATCGCCAAAAACTCTTAAACTCTAATCGCCAAAAACCAAAAACTGTAATCGTCAAAAAACCAAAACCCTAATCGGCAAAAATTGTAATCGCCAAAAAAACCAAAACCCTAACCCTAATCGGCGAGGTCATGGCCCGACCCTTTCATGATCGCCACGCGCGAAAGAGGCCTAACATACCGTCTTTCGACCACGCGATGAGGTGCCAGCCCCTTCCGTGCTCCTCCACCGCGGAAGGTGGCTTGGCCCCAGCCTCCCACGCCAGCGTTCCTCTTTCCGCGGCCATGGTTCCTTCCGCGCTCGGCGAGCGTGGAATGGGACACGCGTCGGCCGTCCAGCGTTTCCACGCTCGTCCGGAGTCTAGTTTTGAAAATACGGAGCAACAGGAGTCATATCTGCAAATACATAGAGGTATAGGGTCAGAACAGTAAAAAAATTCCCCTCCTGCACCCGCTCTTCCGACGCCGTGGCACGGGCCGATGGGCCCGCGACACGGTCCAGTGGTCCCCGCACTGCTTCCACCCCGTATGGAGGCCGCATCACCGGCTCACCGCCGTATCGGTGCGCGAGCTGGATGCACGTCTCAGCCGCGTTCTGCTGCGTGGATTCACTCCGGATTCGGTTCGGCGGCCGTCACTACCGCTCGTCCGCTCCGGTACACCCCTGTGGGCCTGCGGCCCTGCCTCGTGTTCGCTTCGCTCGTGACCCACCCACCAAACCCGGTTTCTGCATCCAACCAATTAAGCAAGCCTGTTTAATTTCCAACACGACCAAGTACTACTACTTTGTCGCAATTGGTACTACATGTTCGGTTGTCAGCACACATTGTACAGCTTACGGCACCAATACCAATAGGGAGCTCCTCATGCCTCGTAAAATTTCCTCGATTCGTGCAGAAATTAGGAAATTTCCGCGTTCCATAGGAAATACAACATATACAGTATGGGGAGCGAGCAGTTAGGCTGGTCCCAATGCTCCACCTTGACAAGTTTTTAAGATCGCTACGTGAAAAAAGTCGATGCAGATCTTGTAATTAAGAAAGAGAGAGTAGACTAGTATCTTATTTAGATACCACTCATACACAGTATCCTAGGTAGAAATACTAGTAAATACTCTATATCAAAGACCTAGAATACCACACTCTAGGATACCATGCATTGAAAAAGTGGTATCTAAATACTTTTCATGCAATAAGAAACTATAGTAAGAAACTATCCATTAGGATCAGCCTTAAACTCACGGTACTAAGGTCTGGTTCGGAAGGTAAGAAATCTATAGGAGTTTTACAATAATTTTATATAAAACTGTTTAATTTTCGTAGGAATCGATTTTTTTTAGTTACAAACGAAGCCTCAGCTGTTCGGCTGTGCATGACTTTGGAAAATACTTCGGTTACCAGAGAGTAAAGGCTAAGGGAAATGAATCATCTGTATTGAAGTATTAAATACAGAGAATCTACAATATATAGCATTAAGAAACGATCTCCATCGTTTGAAAAAAAACCAAAAGTCGAGATCAGTAGCCACCATGGTTTTCGTTACAGTAAAATCAATGCATCAAATATTTCACTGCCACTAAAGTATTGCCATTGTCGCCGCAATGTATTGTTCACACACTCGCAAAACACTATTCGTATAATAAACCTATGCACGGATGATCCCGATCCGAGACTAATGTAGTAGAGTTAGCAAGGTACACTCACACTCCCTTGAATGGTGTTCTTGTTATGAGACATTAATTCCTACATTCAGTACTTAGGATATCTCTAATAGTTAAAGATAATCTTGTCTCTAACATATATTACATTATTTTTAGAGACAACATCACCAATAGATAGTCTCCAGCATACTCTCCAACATTTATATTTTATAATTTTCCTTTAAAACGGGCCTACATGTCAACTAGAGTAGATTAATGTATTGTGTCTTGTCGCGTGCACGACAGTCTTTTCAGGAAGAGATGACATGTGTTCTCTCTCCTTCCCTCTCTTCTCCACATAAGATTTTATTGACGTGACATAGCTAAGAGACGATAATAACTAAGCTACTAGAGATGCCCTTGAGAGAATCAGTCCAAAATTCTTATGTCCTCAGGTGGCTCGTGAGTCATATTCAGAGTTGGCCAAATGGACGGCCCGGCCCATTCTGGCCTAGCCCATTTCAGCCCGGCTACTATTCGTCTTTGTCTTGGGCAGGTCTATGGGTAGGGGTGACGACCGAACGCGGCTCGTCGCCCTTTGCGTCTTAATGCAAGACACGACTGCTTAGCCCATCGGGCCAAATAGACCACATTTGGCCTGGCGAAATGAAAAAAATAAAAAAAATCCAAAAAATTAGAAAAATACGTAGAATTCAGAAGTAGACATGAAAAATTAAAAAGAATGAGACAACCATATTGAAAATGTAATAGAATTTTATTAATGTTCAAATAGCTAGCTCGTTAAAACATTTGTCATTTAGCTCATAAGACATGAAAAATTGAAAAACTATCCTAGAATATATATATATATATATATATATATATATATATATATATATATAACCAAAATAAATTTATATATACTTATAAAATGAACTATATAAAATTTAAAAACTACAAAATAAAACCATATAAGTATTAAAATGGAAAGGAAATCATATAAATATTAATAAATAAAAATAAAATTATATATGTATATATTAAAATAGTGTCATGCCTAACTGCCGTGCCGTGTCTAGGTCATGCCGGAGTAGGCTCGGCACTATTCATATCGTCTTAGTATTGGCGCGTCGGTGTAAAGTCTTGGCTCGCACACGATCCGAACTATCGTCTTGTCTTGCTTTCGGATCGGACTAGTAGGATCGTAGGCATGGCAAGAACGTGAGCTGCTGTGCTCCCACTCCTGTATTAAAAATGTGGAAAAAGAATCCAGTGCCACATCCACAGCTCCAGTCTCCATTATTATCAATTTATCATAAACGAACCATATTTGGTTCCGTCTAAATCCAATCGCCATTTCTTCGAAATTTTTACTGTTGTAGCCCTGTAGCGCGGATTAATTTCGAAATTAGCCCTAACTCGCCATAATTAGCAAAAATAGCTCAAAGCGATTACGCGTCTGCATGCTCACGGGGCGACAAGGATTCCGACCCGGCCGTAGCGAGGAGACCGGCCACCGGTAGCGGCAGTCACTGCCTCCGATGCGGCAGCAGTGTTCTCCGCAGCGTCGCATTTTTTTCTTTCTCTCGCGACGCGTCGCATTTTTTTCCTCCTCGCTCATGGCCATGCTTAACCGAAAGAGTGTTGGAAGGATCGTTTTCTTGTTTACTTTTCTTTACATCGCGTCATTGTTTTCATTGTCGATTAGTGAGGCGTATAAAACCAGCAGCGCCAACCGAGAACTTCGAAGCGCGGTAGCGCATTTTGATTAGTGAGGTAAGTTCGTGTTTAATTTTTTACTTATTGCATTTTTACCGTTAAGTGCGTGCTTAGATTTTGCTAGCTGTTAGTTTTTGTCTATTTGCAAACAATGGCACGCACTATACCACCCCTACTTGAAGCGGCATGGGACGGCAAGCATCATTTGCCACGCTTGGATCGATGGCGATGGGCCGCCAAGTCTGGTGACACGGGGACCGAGGGAGACTGGCCATTGACGAGCGGTATGGTCCGAGACCGTCAATGCGGTGATTCGTTCGCCGCATGTCAACACGGGCAAAACTTCTTAATTGATGCCTCTCTTCTTTCCGCCTTGGTTGATCGTTGGCGTAGGAGACCACACGTTCCACTTCCGGTGGGGAGATAGCGGTGACATTGCAAGATGTCGACTTCATTACCGACCTTCCGATTCTTGGCCGCCGCGATTGTTCCTCCGAGGTCGCCGGATTTGGAAAGCGCGTCTCCATCATCGTTTCGCGGCCCTATCCGAGAGGTCAAAGGGCATTCCACGGTTGGGCTGCGACAATTCATGCATTGCCCAATTGGCCTTAGCGGAGGAGGTGGTTCGATGCCACCTTATTGCATATTTGTTGTTTATATTGGGTGGATCATGTTCCCTAGCACGCGAGGGACATGGTGTACCCAGTTATATTCACCTTGCGGAGTCTATCGTGGGACGCCGACGATGAGGACGTCTTGCTTGATCTGATTGGGGTTCACCAGATCTTGTCTTGCGACGATCATCTGCTTGACTTTGTCTGACGCCAGCGTCAAGACGGAAGCGAGCCCGTGCTCTCGGGTTGCCACACGCTGTTATTCTGTTTGTGGTCGTGGGAGCACTTCGCGGTCAGACGGCCGTTATTCGCCCGATCCACCCTTACCCGCACACACAACATTTCTATGGTGAGGTGGAGGCGACGAGGAGGATCCGTGGAAGGCCCGACCATGGGATCCCGATGGATAATGGCAATCTTGGGGTGGTCTAGGGAGAAGTCGTCGTATATACCCCGAGTTCCACAATGAATTGAGACCACCGCATTTAACGCGACATAGTATGGGCTCCTTGGACGGATGCGCACGTGCAGGGCACGGCGCCCGACGGCCTGAGCTTGCTATGCCACCAGGATGCGGCGTACTGGAGGATAACTTGTCATTTGGTGTTCTCCCACATGGTTGAGCCGTACAACCCACAACGGGTGATGAGGCGATTCGAGCCGCACCGTGAGATCCCCTGCTCTAGGGCGGCCGCTTGCAAAGGCGTAGTCATTTGTAAGTACATTGCATTACTTAATAATGTTGTAGATCCTTTAGACATACGTTATCTTGGGTACCATAAGTTATTTATTTTGTTCCACCCGCAGCAGACGAAGAAGGGTCGCAAGAGCGATGATCGGCCCGACGCAGCGGTAGTGGGTAGATGCATGGCGACGCCACCGATTCCATTTTGCGAGAAGCCTGACCTTACGATCACGAGGACTTACGACACGTGCTTGGGTGGTGCGACGAACACGCGGACGAGATTAACAGCGCCTCGCCTCGACATGCGAGATCCTAGCCACGCCTAAGCGCTTGGACTTAGGGATGGACCCGTCTGCGTGCAAAGCGCCAGGCGATTGATGCGTTGAGCATGTAGTAGATTAACCACCCTCCAAATAGGGTTAACTAACAAAATTTTGTGTGTTCAGTAACCATGCAGTCGACCGTTTGAATATCGCTATCGGCGCGGCATTGGGAACTTCGGCGGGGTACAAACAACACGGATGGAGCGCCTTTTACGGCCTTGAAGGCGGTTATTGATGATGTCAAGCGGTCGTTCAGTAACATGAGTGCGGAAGGCCCAGCGATGTCGACTCGAGGCATCGGACGGAGCGTCGTCGCGTACCCTCGCCCCTCCATCTTCCGTCCGGCGAAGTCGACCAATGGCGGCAGAAGGCATGGGCGGCGGATCGTCCGCGCGGTTGCCACGCGAGGACTCTCTGTTCCGCCGTCGTCATCTCGGAGGGACCCTACGCCGATGCCGTCCTCGTCTCGGAGGGACCCCACGCAGATGCCGTCCTCGTCTCGGAGGGACCCTACGAGATGCCGTCCTCATCTCGGAGGGACCCTACGCCGATGCCGCCCTCATCTCGGAGGGACCCTACGCCGTGCCGCCGCCGTCCACAGAGGCACGAAAGGACATTCCGGGAGAGCACGGACGTGCAACGGGAACCGGCGGATGTTATCCTGATTCTCCCTTGCAGCCCACATTGTTGGACAATTTCCAATGGGCGTCTGGCGCCATGGTATGAGTCGGTACACAATGTACCTGCGGCGTTCACCCGCAAGGCGAACCGTACCGAAAGCGATTCACCCAGTCCATCCGCAAGACGAGCAATTCACCCGATTCATTCGCAACGAGCCGAGTTGGTGCCCTCCACGGATCCTACTACGGATCCTAATGCTTGGGTCACAGACTTGTTGTCAACGCCAGTTCTACATGTGATGCCCCCCGTATACGCCGACACGGCGGTTGAGGAGCCTCGGTATGACCTGCGGCAGAACCCACGGTCACCTGATAGGTTGACGTTTCCACGAAACATTCGTCGGAGACCTTTGGGAGGAACACGGCGGCGGAAGGCGATCTGAGGTACTATGCCCGAAGCGGCCGATGAGGAGCGGCGTGAGCGATAGTGTGATAGTAGCATTAGTAGTCTATTGTATGTTGTAAGTTGTGCTTCATTAAGTGATTTGTAATCCAAGCGAGTGTGCTAATTGGAATGTAATTGGACTCTTGTACCGTTATCTATGTCGATAGAACAATTTTATTCTCATTCATCAAGGATCGCGATGCATAGATAACGAGTGAACATTACAATCTCATTACACACCGACGTTCTACTTGGCAAGAACAAGATACAAAAGAAGAAAGACCGCAAAAGTAACTAACTTAAGTAACTTGTGAAGCGACTTCTCAACTCTTTCCATCTGTCATGCGGTGTTTGAAGCCTTTTCTCTTCACTTTGCATGGGTTGATCGAGCGCTTCGAGGCATTGCACTAATTGCGATAACACCATGGGAGTCTTGCATTGGTTCATCGGACGCCGAGCATCGCATTTAATTGCGGCAACACCACGGAGTCTTCTTGTAAAGCGACAATTTGCATTGCAATATCTTGAAGCACCGGGCGCCGTCGACCCATTGCCAAAATCGACATGTTGTGTTCTACAAAAAAAATGAAGTTTCAAATGAAAGTAAGAAAACCCGATATGTACAAGCGCAATTCATTACGTCTTTGAGTTTGCGAAGTTACCAAAGATTTGAACACTTCATGAAAACTCGGGACGGATTCGTTGGCGTATGAGAGGTAAACACATTAGCCGGATCCACGCAACGAGGGCAAAGCAAGCTACTTTGTCGTAGTGATTGTAATTCTCTGCTCACTCGAATATTCGATGAGGCCAAGACATCTTGTTTTCTGGTCAGAGGAAAGGAGAAGAGGAAGAGAAGAGTGAGGTCAATGGCGGCCAAAGCATCCATATATAGCGTTAGAGCACGAAGGGGCCACTCTGCGGAAAGGAGGCCGTGACCGCCAAGATGTGGAAAGCAGAAGTGAGCACTATCTCGAAAGTCGGGCGTGACCACTCTCGAAAGCGAGTGAAGTGACAACTCTCGAAGCGGGACGCGACTACTTTACGCAAAGCACGACGTAACCCAAACGAAGCGGTAATAGTAACTCAAGCGGTGCAAAGTTACAACGCAAATCATTACAACACTCACATCACTACAACACTGACATGACTCAAATACACCGGATAGCTTACAGATACTAAGTGGCGCCGGAGGAAGAAGGTCTACTCGGGCAGTTCCTGAATGAGTGCCCACGAGTCTTACATAGCCTACACCTTATTGGTGTTGGCCGATCTCCACGTTGGCTCGCATCCATGTCGTTGCGGATGCCTTTGATCGACGCCTCCCACGGCACCGATGCCGAGTGCTTCATTCGGTGACCACTTCACCGCTCCCCGCCATAGGTCCTCAGAGTGGCTTTCCACCGTGAGGAGTTGAACTCCGTTCAAGTATCATACAGTGTCGTATGTCGTAGTACTCCGACATGTACATGCTAGAAGATTGGTGAAATACAGCACATGCAGCATATACGTGGGAGCAAGGCTTGTGCAGCAGTTGAGGCTTGTTGCAGGTGCAAACTGCCACATCGCCTATGGTACAAACATGCTTCCGGTCACCTCTCATGTGGCCGCTGAACGCATTTGTCCGCAAGCGGATCTCGAACTTCCTTCTCACGCCATCCATTGTGATAGCTACATGGGATCGACTTCGTAATTTTCTTCTCCATGTACGCAAGGGTAACCTCCGAGTATCTTCCCTTCGTCCAAATTTGCTTGGCCATCATTGCCGATTCTGAAATGTAACCGATCAGACGGTTCCATGTCTCGTCTACTTGGCGGTGATGGGAGGGCACGGACCCCTTTCAACACACCGTTGTAGACCTCGGACATGTTGGTTGTCATGATGCCGCATCGAGCACCATAGGTGTCGTGAAGAAGGACCATTTCTCATAGTCGGGGCATGCTCGCTCATCCACTCGGCGAACCCACTGCGATGGCGCGCTCGCCGTAACCTCCACTTGCACGCTGGTTTCGACCTCAAGTTCCCGCCACACGGCATCGAACTTGTGCTTCGGTTTCAGAGGCGAGCTTCTTGAACTTCTTCATGAGGTCTTTGCTCCTAAGCGTGTGTGGAAATTGGCGGCTAGATGCGCATGCACCAACGCAGCGCATGTCGTTCCATTGAACGGTGCCCTAGTACCGATGCGCATGGTGCGCAACGCGACAACAACCCGCATGATGATCGGTTATGACACACACATTGGTCGATCCTTACAACATGTTGCTTTATGTTGGCTAGAAACCATAGCCAATCTGGCGGTGTTCTCATTCTCCACAATTGCAAAGGCAAGCTGGGAGCAATTGGTCGTTGCCATCGGCGGCAATAGCGGTGAGAATGGTGCCCTTGTATTTCCAAGAAGGAAAGTACCGTCCATACTCGGGACGGGGACGGCGATGGTGGAAGCCTCGGCTGCCGCCAAAAGCCCGTAAGACTCGATCAAGGATTAGGAATTTGGGTTGTTGGACCTGCTGGCCTATCGCCTCTATTGACGCATGTCCCCGTATTAGCATCCGTAATTTGCTTCAAAGATGCGGGGACTAGGTCGACGCCTCCTTGTAGGTACCGTACAACCCTTCAAGGACCTTCGCCGCTCGCCGGACCTTATCAGTAGCTAACGGCATACCCTATTGTATTCGCCACGTTAGCCATCGTAACCTTTGGCGAAATGGTCAAATCGGCGATAACCGCATGGCTTACAATGCTCGCGATGTAGGTGAGGTTACATTCTTATCGTCCGCAATGGCTCCTGAAGCTCACGTGTGTGATTAAATCACGATCGTGATACGGAAGGCCGTTCCGCCCCAGGAATCTCTGCAAGACGGACTTTGCGGGGCAAGAGGTAAGAACGACTTAACTATGTAAGTGTCGATTAGACACGCACATAACAGACGACATATATTAGTTAGTACAACGATGTAGATGGTTGAAGATACATCAAACAAAGTTCAAACTCACCTGACACTCGTAAGTCCATTGGTCTTCACCGCGAAACTCACGATAGCTTGCTGGCGGCACCTTGTATGGGAAATGTTGCCCCACTGGCGGGGTGTCGCAGATCGAAGGCCCACGACGACTCGTGCTCTGGCCGTAACAAGGGAAGAGGCCGCAGCAATCCAACCGACTTGGAACATAGTCCGTGTCGGTCGAAACAATGCCACCGACGATCCGCCCTCATCGTCCGCTTCGTCCTCGCCGGATTACGAGTCAAAGTCGTCCTCATCTTCGATGGCGGTGCCCTCGCCATGCCATCGATAATCTCGTGACAATCAACACGAGCATCCCGCCATCTATCCACACCTTCATTGGGTTGGAAAGTACCGTAATCTCCATCAAGCGGAGCATCTGCGTAATGACGTCTGGCGCTCTCGAGACCTCTCCCATCGTCATTAAACCAAAGAGGGGACAAGAGCGTCGTTGGCTCCTTGAACGGCGCCCCGGAGGATTGAGCAGATAAACAAAATGGACGTACACCATGGGTCGCCCATAGATCGGAGCGTGAGGATTGCTAACGATCTCCATGTACTCTGCCCACATGCCATCGCTCGTCATTTTCACCGGGCCCCACAACATCCGCGTGTGGTGGGACCATGGTGGCGTGACCGCTTATTACTATCTTGTTCCTAGCGACGTGGCTATCAAACAAGCGCGAATGCACCGTCGTAGCTCTAGCAAATCGACACGCGTGCGGGTTGGGAACGTTTACAAAAGGCACGTTGGCAAATGGACAAATCAACTCCGTCGGACCGACACGACGTTACCATGGAACACGTCTGGTGTTCCATTTACGACAAAAAGTAAGAAAATATTTCAACCAACACACAACATAAGAACCATACGTGCGTTCTTTGAAATGAACTTACCGTTACGACGTTACCAACTCTTAACCTCCGACACGGAAGATCAGAATTCAAACATGCATCGCATTAGTAACGACTAACGAATTCGCATAAAGGACAAAGAAAAATGTTAGGTACGGAGAGGAGGCACCTCACAAAGAGGGAGAGATTCACGAGAGGAATGATCGGCGAGTGTGTGGTCGCAGCGCTTAAATAGCCGAGCACCGGAGACGCAACGTGGCGTGAGGGGCGGTCCGCATCATCATAAGACCAAAGGAGGCGCTTTGTGCGATGACAAGACCACACGGGCGACTTTCCACGGTGACAAGACCACACGGGCGACTTTGCGATGATAAGACCAAAGGGGCAGCTTTGCGCAAAGGACAAGACCACACGGGCGACTTTGCGCGATGATAAGACCAAAAGGAGACAGACTTTCCGCGGTGATAAGACCAAAGGAGACGACTTTGCGCGCAAAGGACAAGACCACACGGGCCGCCTTTGCGCGATGATAAGACCAAAAGGAGACAGGTTTTGCAAAGTGATAAGACCAAAGGAGACGACTTTGCGCAAATGATAAGACCACACGGGTAGCTTTGTGCAAATGATAAGACCAAAAGGAGCGACTTTCTGCGGTGATAAGACCAAAGGAGACACTTTTAAAGTGACAAGACCACACGGGTAGCTTTTGCGATGATAAGACCAAAAGGAGACGACTTTATGCGATGACAAGACCACACGGGCAAGCTTTGCGCAGATGATAAGACCAAAAGGAGACGACTTCCGCGTTGATAAGCCCAAAGGAGACAACTTTTTATGCAAATGACAAGACCACACGGGCGGCTTTGCCCGATGATAAGACCAAAGGCATAAAGGAGAGCGGCTTTGAGTAGTGACAAGACCACACGGGCCAACTTTGCGCAGTGATAAGAAATTAACCACACCATGCCAACCATGGGGCTTATAAAAGGGGGTTGAACCAAACCCAACACTACACAACACTACACAATACATACCCACTATGGACTCTCGGCAAACTTCTACGCGAATTTGTTGAAGAAGCAAAATTGGCTTAAGCGAAGAGGAAACAGCTACAATACCCAGATAAATCAATGAAAGATGCTCCAGTACCACCACGTTTTCCGATCCCGCAATGTGTGTGTGGCGAACCAGCAGAGATCATTCAGTCCACACACCCAGCCACCGCAGCCCGGGCGTACTACACGTGCGGGCACCACCTCGTAAGCATTTCTTTCGCAAGATTGATTTTCGCCAACGCGTTGACTTCCGTAAAGTTTTAACTTCATCCCCACGAAATGGCGGCCAGAGATGCGTTGTCACTTCTTCCGGTGGATCGACGGCCGGAGATGTACGACGGGGCATTCATCCAAAAGTATATATTTGAACTACTCGGTGCGGGCCGAGAACTTCGTGCGGTGGAAACCTTACGTCTGGGACCCGTTGAGGACGCGCAAGGAGCCCGAGAGTCGCCGGGCGTAATCCATATCGACGACGTGAGTTATGAAGAATTTACATCCTTTTACGTTTTTCACTTACATCGCATAATCACAGACATGGACGACTTCGACATACCGGCCCACGTGGACAATCCCGCGACAAGGGCAAGGAAAGGCTCATGCGGCTCGGCCGGCCGCCACAAATAAGCTTTCGGCCGCTCGCCGGCGACTCAGATCCACGACGTGAGTTACGAAGAATTTACATCATTCTTACGATTTTCACTATACGGCGCACTACCATCATGGAATCGCAGGACATAGACGACTTCGACATACCGGCCGATGTGGGCGATCCGCGACAAGGGCAAGGAAAGGCTCATTGGTGAGCGAGCCTACGCAAGACAAAGGTATCCGGCCGTCTGTGCGTAATCCCAGACGACGACGTGAGTTATGAAGAATTTACATCATTCTTCCGATTTCCACTATACGATGAACTTACATCGTGAAATCGCAGGACATGGACGACTTCGACATACCACCGACGTGGACACTCCGCGACAAGGGAAGGGAAGGGAAGGCGGCGAGGAGTTCAATGCCGAGCTTGCAAAGAAAGGAAAATGGCCCCTGCACGCAGAGGTCGGTCATTACGTAGTAGTCTCCGTCGTACCCCATGTATTTTACTATCCCCAAAGGCATGTGTACTTATATGGTCAGGATGCTTGTGTCACGTTGTATCGTAGTAGTAGCGAGGATGACTAAAGCAATTAGCGAACCATCATGCCATGTCACTACGTGTAACGTGCTTCGTCGCATAATCTAATGTAGTTCTTGTTAGTGTCTCCGCTAAGCTTATATTGCAAGTATGTCTTCATCGAGGAGAGACTCAGATTTTCGGACATCATCATCATCACAACGACCTTTCCAACCCCTCCAATCACATTGTGTATAAGCTTCATAAAGTACCTCATCGATTTGCTTTGTATATATCGGCGTATACGCTCAGACGATTTCATCGTGGAGACACTCCAATAGTCCTCATACCTTTTTATATATATTTCGAACTCGGATTTAAACCCCGATTTCGGATTAAAAAAAACCCTACTCCTTCCCTTATTTCTTAATGAATTTTTTATAAATCTCGGTCTCGATATTCATTTTCAATCAAATATAATGAAATTTTTTTTTTACAAAATATAATGAAATAATATTTCAACGAGAGAAAAAAAATGAAGAAATGTATGATCGTGGGCACTGCCTGCCGCCACACCGGGCAGTGACTCTTACGCCGGCCGGCAAGGTCCTCCCCGCCGATGAAGCAAGAGGTCCTGCTACTTAGATAGTCGCAGTATGACCATTGCTCAGGTCACTCTTAAAAATTATGACAAATGAGGGCTGCTTTTGAAATTAATCATTGCTAAAGGACTAAAACAGTAAAAAGTTCCATTTCTGCTCTCAATTTCAGACAGCTCATTCTGAATCTTCAAGCCTTTACCGCAAGAAAAAATAGCAAAAGAAAAATCTAGGACTGGGAGTACCGAAGGCCAAAGCAATGGAAAAGGCTCGTACTTTGAGACAGAGAGAGAGAGAGGGAGGCGGGCGCAATGCAGCAGAGATCTCTTGGCGTGCTGCAGCTTGGCTGTGCCTGCTCGCCATCTCTGCATCATCGGCTCTTCTTGGTGTTCTTGCGGCTGATCTTACCAAAGGTGAGCTTTCTTGCTTATTGCTTGCTTTTAGCTTAAAATTTGCTCTTCCTGTTGAAATCCTGCTAAATGCAGCATAGTGGTGAGGTCAGTCTTCCGAATTTCTTGCATTTGTGCCGTTGGTATTGGATCCTTGGCCAATTCAGCAACCATTTAGTCTACAGAATGAGAAGTTTAGTTTCTACTTTGCCCCTTCTTTTTTTTTTAATCTCGAAACGCAATCGTGTTAGGCGCTGTAAATGGTGAGGTGGGTTCCACCCCAGTTCTTGACCCCCCCCCCCCTCCCTTGATGTTTCATTCTTGGCCAAAATCAGGTGTTCTTTGCCTCTTTGGTTTCAGTCCAGCAAATTTCTTGGATTATCCTTTCTATCTTTAACCCTCTTTCCATTTGTGTGGAGAGTACTTCCCCTTTCTTGCATTTGGGGCTGTTCATGCTGCGCTGTTGACGAAATGAGGAATTTAATTATGACCTATTTTGAGAAATTTTCAGTATTCTGCTTTCCTCACCCTTTTGTCGGTTCAGCTTAGATTGGTTGCTTCCTTGCTTCTTGGAGCTAGTCCAGTTATGCATTTTCTTGCTCACATGTGCTATTTGGTAGCTTCCATTTTGCTAAACATGCCATTTTAAGATAAATTTTGCACAAACTAGTACTGAATATGTAGGAGGCATGAGAAACTAAGTGGGAGGTAGAGAAAGCAAACATGCAAGCCTTCCTTTCTGTATGCTTGTACTTACATGATTTAATGGACCTCTTGCTCCATCTGTATAACTCACATGGTACATTTATTTACAGTAGTTACTTGCTTGATGCTTCTTATCTTAACATTGCTGTTCCATGTAGTTCTAAATGTAGTTATTTTCAGAACCATTTACCATCCGTATAAGCTGCGGGAGTTTCGACGATGTCCGCACAGCACCTACCAACACATTGTGGTACAGAGACTTTGGTTATACTGGTGGCAGGTTTGCAAATGCCACTCGCCCGAGCTTTATCATACCTCCGCTGAAAACTCTTCGATATTTCCCTCTGTCTGATGGCCTTGAAAATTGTTACTACATCAACAACGTTCCCAATGGGCACTATCAAGTTAGGCTTTTCTTTGCCCTTGTGGCTGATCCTAATCTTGACAGTGAACCAATTTTTGATGTTTCTGTTGAGGGCACTCTATTCAGTTCTTTGCTTTCGGGCTGGAGCAGCGATGATGAGAAGACATTTGCGGAAGCTTTGGTTTTTGTCCAGGACTCAAGCTTATCGATTTGCTTCCATAGCACTGGTCATGGTGATCCATCGATTCTTTCTATTGAAGTTCTCCAAATAGACGACAATGCCTATAACTTTGGTCCGCCATGGGGAAAGGGGACAGTGCTTAGAACTGCCAAAAGGTTGACATGTGGTTCTGGAAAGCCAGCTTTTGATGAAGATCTAAGTGGTATCCACTGGGGTGGGGACAGATTCTGGTTAGGGGTGAAAACTTTGTCGTCCAGTTCTGATGACCAACCTATATCAACTGAAAATGTTATAGCAGAGACATTGCTTGCACCAAAATTTTATCCTCAAAGTGTCTACCAATCTGCTATCGTGGGCACTGATAGGCAACCAGGCTTATCTTTTGAAATGGATGTTACGCCAAACAAGAACTATTCTGTATGGCTTCACTTTGCAGAGATTGAGAATGGAATAACTGCAGAAGAGGAAAGGGTATTTGATGTACTTATCAATGGTGACACTGCCTTCAAGGATATTGATATAGTTCGCATGACAGGAGAACATTTTACCGCACTTGTTCTGAATAAAACTGTTGCTGTCAGTGGGACAACGCTAAAAATCATCTTACAACCTGTTAAAGGAACACGTGCCATTATTAGTGCCATTGAGGTGTTTGAGATTATTCCAGCTGAAATGAAGACTTTAACTCAAGAAGGTTGGTGCTTGACACCCTCCAAAATCACTTTCCTTTGTTTCAAGCAATAACAAATTTAAGGTAGTAATTATGTTTTGAGACTTTTGGATTAGAAAACTGTGCACAAATTTAAGGTTGGTGCTTGACACCCTCCAAAATCACTTTCCTTTGTTTCAAGCAATAACAAATTTAAGGTAGTAATTATGTTTTGAGACTTTTGGATTAGAAAACTGTGCACAAATTTAAGGTTGGTGCTTGACACCCTCCAAAATCACTTTCCTTTGTTTCAACCAATAACAAATTTAAGGTAGTAATTATGTTTTGATACTTTTGGATTAGAAAACTGTGTATGAAACTGCCACTTACAGTCTTGCAGATGATATTCTTGCTTTAAATATGGAGAAGGTTCAAAAATCATCTAGATTCTAGGCTACTTTTCCATTTGATGATGTATAATGATGGCTGACAAAATCTACTACCAAATAAAGTTGCTTTTATTGAATGTAAATAAGTAGAGCAACTTATGTCTGTTTTCAAAGAACAGTTATTCACATGCGTATTGCCAGAGTTTAGCGACTAGTTTTATGTGTTGATTTTATTGTTTGCAATGCTCTATAGTGAGTGCTCTGCGGACTTTGAAGGGTTCACTTGGTCTTCCTCTTCGATTTGGCTGGAATGGTGACCCCTGCGTTCCTCAGCAGCATCCATGGAGCGGAGTTGATTGCCAGTTTGACGACACCAAAGGGCATTGGGTCATTGATGGGTTGTATGTTCTCTACTTTATACTGCTTTATATCGCATGAATCGGTAGTATTTTATGATTAGCATGCTAGAAGTCCTATAGTGGATTCAATTCATTGATTTCTTGAAGCTAAAATACATGTGCAGTGATTCTTTATTTGTGTAAATAACACAAGGATACTACATGGGGACTATCTACTTATTTATTTGAAGCTGAAATTTTTTGTGTGATATTTGCATTTTAGTAACTTAAAACTAATAAACAGGTATGTTCTAAATGAGGAAGATTAAATGTACAATACCAACTCCAACCCAATCACTAAACTCCATAACAAAAGAAAGGGTCTAAAAGACCAATAATAGAAGACAAAATCTGAACCCATGAACATACTAGTCGTTAACTGAAGGCCCTAATTTTCCCTGAACTAACACCAAATGACATCACTTCTGAAATTCCATGTGTTGGATTAATTTCCTATTATGTGGACCTACATGAGATTATATACATATTAGCTATCTATTATTTGGTTGGCTCAAATATATAAAGTGATCAAATAAAGTCCTAAAAACTTGTCTTCAGGCGCACCCTTCTCCACCGGGATTTCCCCAGACCCAACCCCATCCGTTCCAGAGCCATCAGCCAGCACATCGGGATGCATTGCAGCGACAAAAGTACCAGGCGCGCTCGCTGCAACAAGAAGTTTTGCCTCGGAAGCAAGCCTAGAATCTGGTCCTCTTGCCGTGTCATCACCTGACCCAACCGATCGACCAACCAACTCATCATCTAGCACACTTAGTATTGCAGAGCTATTCCAACCAACCTGGACAGCCGAGTAGTATTGCAGAACTATTCCAACCAACCTGGACAGCCGAGGGCACTTCCGAGTCTGAACATACACCCGAAACTGCTGCATCCCCCAACTGAGATCCTTTAGTCACTTCAAAAGCCTTACCATCCACAGCAACCAAGCTAACTGAAGAATCAAACTGCTCCCCAGTTCTGATTTCCGATACAGTTGACTGTGGTTGAAACAACCCCAAAGCATCATCTAATAAACTTTCATGAGTCATTAAGCCATCAATCTTTGCATGACCTGAAGGAGCGACAGCATCAACTGGCCGACTTACTACCGGACCTGCCTCAACGAAATGATTATCTATCTTTACAGCAGCGACTGACCTTCTAGCCAAAGCACCAGAAGCTTTCTCAAGAGAACAATCAGCTGGCACAACACTTGATTCCTCCAACAGAACTTGTAAGACTTTGTCGGCGGCCACACTCTGCCCCTGGGCAATCAAGATGGGCACACCAATTCTTGTAACACCGGTCTCCAAATCCTTACTGACCGCCCTCGGAGTTACCCATAAGAAATCCGAAGCCGAAACTCCCAAAGAATTCCCCTTAGAATTTGAGGTAGACTGACCCTTACTGACCTTCGAAGCTTTTGATGCAAGGTTCGAACTATTCTTCGGTCTCTTAGAATCTCTGTTTTCCATTTCAACATCTTTGCCCCTGCTTGATTTGTCTCCCTCATGACCCTCACCTTGGACGACAACTTCGTCACCAGCGTCCACTGCAACATCTTCCACTTCGAAAAAAAATATCATATACATATTCGCCAACCACAATCTCTACACTAGAAAGTATGGCATCTACATCCAGTACTCCCACCAGCATACGAACTAGATCACTCTTGCACCTTTTCCATGTCCACCCTCAAAGCTATGCCAATGATTGATCCTATAGCACAAAGACTCAGAAAATCACGGACTTCCAAAGGCACACCTAACACCTGAACCCAAACCTTCTGAAGTTGGTGCTTAGGTGTAGGCCTCAAGTTCCATTCCTCAAATTGTAACACCACTTTATGCTCCTTGACATGGATGCCACCAATGGCCACCATACGAAGCATCTCCAGCCTAGTTGGAAAATGAACTAGGAACTCATTTTCCCCCTGGATCTCCACCTGCGGCTGCCAATTCACTGGAACAAGCCTTCTTAGCTCAGCAATCAGAAAGTCTTCGGACATTGGATCCCCAATTATCCGAACAACCCCTGTCTTGTTGTTAACTTTCTTCAACTTCTTCGTCCCAGATGTTGGGATGTGATAAAACCCCAATCCATTAGCACCGAATCCACACAAACTGGCAATAGGCCTCAGTAACAGCGTCAGGGGACATTTATTCGCCAAATGATCATTACTCTCACAAATATCACACATCAAAATAGCATTGCAGTTAGCAATGCCATGCCCTAACCCTTTGCATCGAAAGCAAACTATGTTAGAAGCAGCACCTGCAGAACCAGTGTTGGCTGGCGGAATGACGAACCGCCCACGACCTCAGCCTCTGCTACTGTCACTGAACCTCCCACGACCACTGTTGGCACCTCTGAACCTCCCACGGCCATTGTTAGGCGCCCGAGCCTGACGCTGATAAGGGAGAGAGTTACTGCTGCCAAAACCAACGACCGGGAACCCTCCTTGTCCACCAAAAGCACCACCAGGACCAGCAGCCTGACCGCTAGCACCACCATTGATAGAGAACTGACCTGAGCCTCCGTTACCCTGATGCCCACCGCCATTACCAACCACACTAATGCTCTGGGGTTGCCCGCCTCTGAAACCAACCATACTGCTGCTTGGGAATTGACCGCCATCGCAACCAGCAGTGGTAAGACCCGATGAAAGATCACTAGCAACTTGACCACCCACACCAACACTTCCTGGAAACTAACAATTGACATTGCTTCCAAAGGAATGCACACTGCCGAATCCAGCAAAACCGCTAGCTCCGGCAGTTCGGCCACCATTGCCCCAAACGGCCGGGAACCTATCACCACCGGCAAAGCTGCTACTGCGATCTCCTACGCGCCTCCGTCTAGCCATTACGCTTGGTTGACAGAGCACTTCCACGAACGAACGTCGATCACCGATCGCTGTTCCTTTCCAGCCGCCAGATGAAGTTTGACGTGAAGGGAGCCGCGAGGAATCGAACGACGTTCCCTTCCAGCCGCCAGAAGATGTCTGACGTGAAGGGAGTCGCGAGGAATCCCAGCTACGCCCAAAGGTGGTCGACGTTCCTTTCCAGCCGCTAGACGACGTCTGACGTGAAGGGAACCGCGAGTAGTCCCAGTTGGGCCCGAAAATTTTGCGTAACCACGACAGCCCTTTCCTACGGGACAAAGTTGCCTTGCTTAATGACGCGCAAACCAAAGAAGGGCCTGGCCCAATAGGCTCCGAACCAATCTTAGCAATAGAGGTAATCAATCCAAAGAAATTAATTTCGGAGAATCAGCCGGGGCTTTTGAATTTTGAATGGCCATCAAATCCGGCGAGGATTCCGCAACCTGAATACTGCATCCCCGCAACGGCAGCGAATGGCGAGCTCTTGCCATGGCATCTCCGACCGTCAACCGTGGCCACAACCGAGGAGGTGGTAAAGGGCCCTTCCATGGTCGATCACCACTTGCACCCTGCTTACTGCGGCCTGACGAAATCCCCACCTTAAGTAACTCTGCTGGTGAATACCCCGCAGCCATGGCCTCGCTGAAAGCTATATCATTTATTATCTTCAATGACGATCCATGCCCATTACCCCCCACACCACCAACCTACAAAGATCTACACACACAAGGTGAAGTAGAAGATTGGACTCCATTACCTTGAAGGGGGTTCGAATCGAAGCTGGAAACATCTGATGGCCGAATGCATGCCTTCGCCTCAGCAGCCCCTTCCTCCAATATGAGATCTTCATCATCAGAAGAATCATCCTCTTGCAACTGCCAAAACCTAGATCCAATTGTCGTGCTGACTACGCGATGAACCTTCGAAAAAGGAATAAAAACCTCTTCGGCTTCGACAACACTTCCGACACCGGTCTCTAGGATGGAAACGGATCGAATACGAATCAAATAGTCCCGAATACGAATCCCTATTTTTAAAACGAATACGAATATGAATCCCTATTTTTAAAACGAATATGAATACGAATTCGAACATTCTCGAATCTGAATCTTAATCGAATGTAAAACGAATACTTAATTGAATAGAATATGTACTCAATTTGGTCGAATGCGAATATCCTACAACTTTTGCGACAAATCTCGGTAGAACAAATAGTATTCATATTCGGGAAAAAACGGATAGTATTCGTATTCGTTTTTCTCGGATATTTGGTTTTTCGGATACTATCCGGTTTTTTTCCCGGATACGAATAACACCGAATACGGATACGAATAATATCCATTTTTTCCGGATATGAATAACACCGAATACGGATACGAATAAATAACACCGAATACACATATGAATACTATTCGAATACAGATTTTACTTACCATATTTGTATTTTCTCGGATACGAATATTGGATAAAGCAGATTATCCTTTACCATTTCCCATCCCCACCGGCCTCCACCACCTTCAAAGCCTTGGCCTCAACCTCGCCCGTAACTGCTCGGCGCATCGCCTTCCACCTCTCTGCCCTATAACAGTCATGCGGGCGTGATCATCTTTGGGGACTCGATGGTGGACGCCGGGAAAAACAACAGGCTTGACCTAGCAGCTAGCTAGCAGGCACCTATCCTCCTCTGTAGTTAGAATTTGTGGTTTACCTCTTGCTGGGAAAGATCTAACCTAGGTAGATTGAGTACTTGTTCATCTACTGCTTCAGATCAAGTTTACAAAACACAATGACATCTTTATCAGGTATGCTTCCGTGTTTACAGATCGTATTGGGTGTTGCAATTACCACATATAAGATCCTGTTTTGATCTTCTGGTATAGATAAAAAATATTCTATCACCATGTATATCGGGTGGAGGTTGTAGCAATCATACTAGCAGTTCTACAACAATTGGCACCTAGTCTTGTTCTAGAATACCTAAAAAATGCGCTAGAAATTCATCTTTCCATGCAATGCCATCATGTATATTTCCAATCAACAGTTGATTGTCCATGTGACATTCCATAGGACTTCCTAGTGAATCACTGGTGAAAGGATTGATTCGAACAACATAATTTTTTTTCATGGGATTGGTAAAATTTACATTTCAGAGGTTCATGGGTTTTATTCACTTGTTGTATTTTTATGTTTTAGGGGCTTCCCATAATTTTTGCTTTCCTATATGCATTACAATTTCATTGATTATCCATCAAGGACAAATCATTTTTTTATTGCAAGTATTTAAAACTACTTCTTGAATATGCAGAGGTCTTGACAACCAAGGTTTGAGAGGAGTTATACCTAGTGACATATCTAAGCTGCAACATCTGCAAAGCATGTAAGTTTGTTGCACAACACCAACATGAACACATGACCATTTCAAAGTTTTAATTTAAATAAACTGTTTTCAGGATCACTGCTACGCTTTGCTGGATCTTTAGAAAAAAAATTGTAGTATTGAAAACACATAACATTGTAACACCATTAGCTACAATCACTGTTGATGAATGTATTGTGATTTTCATAAACCCATGCAACATAAATGACCACTGGAAAGGCTTTTGAAGCATCTAGAAGCAGTATTTTACCTCTTCATAATTTTTCAATCAGATGGGAAAGAGCTGTACATAATCTGATTGCCTCGATGCGTTTTCATGCATAATCCATGGTAATCACCTATCTTTATTGAGCAATGTAAAATACATGTGGCTTTTCTTGAACGGGTGGCAACTAGTTAAGTACTACTTCCCTCATATTTTAGAGGGGTGCGAATCTTGAACACATAAACAATTTCAGCTACTTTTGTTTCTTACTGTTTTAAAAAAGTACTGGCACTTATATTGTAGTCTGAACTAAATTCTCATTTTGTCAAACAGAAACGTGAGCGGTAATAGCATAAAGGGAAACATTCCATTCTCTTTGGGTACCATCTCAGGGCTGCAAGTACTGTAAGTGCACTTTAGGGTGGTATATTTCTGTATACTGTGTGATATTTCAGTTTGTTCTTTCAAGAACAACAATAATATGTTTTCCTGATGAAAAGAAGAGTATGAAAAACGTGACGTAAATGGTACTCTTTGTTAAGGGTATTTGTGGTATTTCCTTCTTTTAGGGTTTAGTCTTGTGTCATCTTTGTACCCTATATATATTGCTCATTGGGCCTCTTGAATACATACACAATATTCATGACATGATATCAGAGCTAAGGTTAAAACTCTAGCCTCCAACCGCTTTCACTGCCCCTGGGAGGAGCAATCTCCGCTCCCGGGGGCGGCCACATTCGTCGTCTGCCATGGCGCTGCTGGAGGACTTCGACGGCCGTGTCATCATCATCGAAGATGTTTCGCTGAGTTCAGTGAGGTGACGCTGCGAAGGTCATACGTACGCGGATGCTCCTGTTGACCAATCGCAATCAGGATGCTGCTGTTGCCATACCTGCTGCGACGTGGATCAATAGATCGGTTCTTGCCGTTGGCTCGCACCTCATCGTTGTCTTCTTCTAGGCCACCGCACCCTCCAAGCTGCAGCAACCGCGATGCTGTCAAGACGCTAAGCTACTTGAGACCATCCGTGAGCCGCAGGGAACATCGTCCGCGCACTCGTCCTCGTTGGGAGCCACGTGGTAGCAGCATACATGCATGCATGGATGGAACTTTTTGATCTGCATGTATGCATGTGCTTGATCGGCTTGTTTGCTCCTTAATCACGTGCATTCGTGCGGCTCTTCGTCCGTCTCCTCCTCGGCGGCTTGCTCGCTGCTGCTAGCCTATTGCTTCTTTGGGCATCAGCTTGCGTGTTGTCCGTGTGCGCCGCGTCTTCGTGCCTCCATCTACGCGTGCCATGTCTACCACCAACTGCTACAACGCGAATGGCGGGCTTTTTGTTCGCATCATCTGCTGTTAAAGAGTATTGCTGCTAGCTTGCTGCTCCTTTGAGTTCTTTTTCTTCCGTTGCATACATCCAAGTCCGTACCACTCTATCTTTGAGTTCGTCTAAGTCATGTGAGTCTATAAATTTATTGTTAGTCATAGAAGCATTGGAATTTCTTTTGCATAGCAGCAGCCGTCACTCTTCTCTCCGAGCCACTACAGATCGTAGAAGTCGTTATGATGCCGCCGCTTCTCTCTTAGCTGTCGTCTCGAGCTTCTAAGACCGCCGCGCTTCTTCTGCACTGCGCCTCTGTTGCGCTTCTTGTGCACTACGCCGCCGCTGTTTTGGGCTTTGATCTGCGCCGCCATGCTTCTATCTATTCTTCTTCGGCTTGAGTTGACAACTTTCTCTATTCATGTTGGTTTCATCATCTTCTTCGTCGTGTTGTTGCGGTCGACTTTGCTCCCGCTTGTCTCTACTTTGTCAGTCTCTGCATCTTTTGCTTTATGGGTTGTCGCACGACCCCGAATGAAAGATCTTTTGATACTCGACGCATTTTTCAAGAGCAGCATGCTACGACGACATTACAAAGACTCGGACTTCGGATTTTTCCTATTGTAGTGTCAACCCTTTCCAAATGTAATGCTATTGCATACGTCTTGCATTTGAGAGGGGGTATTAAGGGTATTTGTGGTATTTTCCTCTTATAGGATTTAGTCTTGTGTCTCCTTGTACCATATATATATTGCCCATTGGGCATCTTGAATACACACACAATATTCATAACACTCTTTTCATGATGTGTGATGCCATTTGATCTTGGATAGGTGATGATAAGGGGAAATGATTTATTTGGTTGAAGTGTTTGCCTTTTTAAGTGATAGAAGGATACAGAACATCAGAATGGGTGATTGCAATGATTAGATCTTGCATCATGTGCTTAAAATTGTCAATATTTCTGGTCCTTTATTTGTATCGTAAATTTTCAGGCTGCCTATTGCCTGGTATCTGTTGACCTGGAACTCGTCCTTTTAAATACATTCCGTATCTTTTTACACCCTAGAAAATAGAACTGTTTCAATATTTGGATTCAGTTCATGTCTTGCAGTTTTTTTTTTTTGGACAAATCTGGTTCAACAAAAATATCTGTCCTCTCTTAAACAAAATTTAAGTATTGGGGAACAGGCGCACTGTTGCATATAATGCTTATTTTCATAATCATTCTTTGTAGAGATCTGTCATACAACGAACTCAATGGTTCTATTCCAGAGAGCCTTGGCCAGCTGACATCGTTACAGACACTGTGAGGACATTAATTATGCATGTTCTTCTTTATGGGACTTACTTTGTGCTTCCTCCCCCTTAACTTGAAACAATTGCTCTTACGCAGGAATCTAAATGGCAATGATCTTTCAGGAAGGGTTCCAGCCAGCCTGGGAGGAAGACCTCTACACAGAGCTAGATTTAAGTAAGAACTCACTATTTGTTAAAAAGAAAAACCCATAGTTATCATTCTGTCACTATAGATAGTTTGTGTTTGAGTTGCGGCATCCTCCACATACGTCACATCATATATATCAATCTAGATACACATTTGAGTTGTCATTTCTGTTAATAGTAATTTGAATGGTAAGGAAGCTTACTACTGCTCTAATGGCAGTTTTACGGACAACGCTGGATTGTGTGGAATTCCTGGTTTACGTGAGTGTGGTCCTCATTTATCTGTGGCTGCAAAGATTGGCATGGCTTTTGGGGTGCTTGTAGCTTTTCTGTTTCTAGTTGTATTTGCGGCATGCTGGTGGAAAAGAAGGCAGAATATTCTCCGTGCACAGAAATTAGCTGCAGGTAAGAAGCTGTAATAAATTGTTAAAATGTGAATGCAGGGTGTAAAAATTTTCTTTAACGGAGTGATTGTATTTCCCCCCTTTTGCAGCAAGGGAAGCTCCTTATGCTAAATCTAGGACCCAATTTACACGGGACGTGCAAATGGCCAAGCATCACCGCCCGCATGAAAGCTCTCGAAGCGGCAACAATGAAAGCTCGCCACATTTGCTTTCCTAGTTAATTGCCAGCAATAGTGACGCTGCTTCCATTGTGCCATTCTTTCTTGTATGCTCAGTTAATTCCGCTATCAGGTTGGGTTGTAAAATAAATTGTACATACTAGGTCAGAGATGGTGTATATACTCCCTTTTATGCTCCCATGTTCAGTCCAGGAATATTATCAGATGAGTGAAATGAATGATCCAGATCATCCTATTTCTAGCTGATGGAACGATGGTGTACTAACTGCATTGCAATCTCTCCTTCGTCATTTGTGCAAACTGGCTGCCAGATTTTTATTTGGTCACGGCTTTTTAAGTTTGCAAAATGTAAATTCAGGAGAGATGCTCTGAACTAAAGCTAAAATTTCACTTGGTCTGTAGTGTTAAAACCGACAGCGTTTTTAATGTCTATTGACTTATGATCAATATGGCAAGTAGTACATTAATATGAAATAGCTATACATGTGTTACAGGACAAATATACCTTTGTGGATTAAAAAGGTATAGAAAGTACGCAGAAACAAAACTGAAAACAAGCATTACTCCCAGTAGCATAAGCTTGCTGCATGCCTGGCATATTAGCCATTCTACTGATCTCCTGAATCTCATCAGGATGTTGCTTATTTCCATACCTCATAAACGGAGCAATATTACATCATATAAAGCAGCCGATGGCCGTCACCACTAGCCATACTTCGCCGCTGCGAATCACCGCGCGACGCCTGGGATGTTAACCCACTGCAGGTGCAGGATGATCTCGCCAGTGTCAGTGTTCCTCAGCCTGAGGACAATGTCCTGGGAGACCTTGCCGTCCTTCCATGTGATGTGGCTCTCGGTTGCAAAGCAGTTTTCCTTCTCAGGGTGGATCGTCTTCATCACTGAGCCATCGGGGACATGGCTCAGGTCCTTCTTGGCGATCTCGACGAAGTCGAGGATGCAGAACTCTGCGTCGCCCATGCTGTCATCCTTGGTGAAAGTATCCTTGTCAAAGACTTCCTGTAATGGAAGTGCATATCTTTGTTTCAGAAACAAGAGGTAGCAAATGTTCAGAAGTAGAGTGGCACTGAATCACTGAAATCCTGAAGGAAGAAGGCAGTTGCTTAAGGCTCCATTGTCAATGGAGATGTTGATGAACTTACAATCTTAACCGGCAGCATCATGTTTGTGATAGACAGGGTGAGTTCCTCGTTCCATTCCGGGTTGATGCAATGATATTTGATACTTGACTTCACTTTCTGCACAATACAAGAAAAGAAATACCTGATAGAAGAAAAAGGGATTTGACAAATTCAACAATGAAAGAATATCCTTGAGGATTCGTAAGATCAGAATAATTGTGCTAGCTAGTCAAATTAAAGAAATCAGACCGATATAGAAAATCTAGAGATAAATGTACTTGGTTTTCTTATTATAAGCTTAACCATTTACTATAGAAAGGTAATGGCATTCCTTTTTTCTAGGGGAAGTAATCAAGTAATGCCACTTCTGATCTTCTACTTTGTTTCAGGATTCAGTTTGTCCATCTATGAGGTTTCAAAAAAAAATGTTCATCTATTGCAAATTTGCTCAAACCGGTTTCTCTGTAACTGCAAAATTTGTTTTTTTTTCCTGAAAGAGGGAAAAATTGGTTTACTATTGCCCCTTTTGCTAAAAGAATGAATATAAAAATCAGGATGGCTGGTAGAAGCTAGAAAAAGTTGATTATTGGAGATCTTGTTAACCTCATTTGTTAGTTTGTAAAAATCTCCGTACAAAGACAAACAAATACTTTGAAAAAATATGAGAAGGGAGGCACACATGGCTAACACATGCTATCTCCATTCAAGTAAACAACAAATTACTATCCAACCCAGGTTTCTGCGCTGTATCAGGTGCATCGTCAATTCATCACTTCTCTCTTCCTAATTGGGGCTTGCACCTGATGTGGGGGCAGAGAGACGGAAGGACAGACGACGGCGGGATTGGGAGGGAGGCAATGGAATGCCAAGTACCGTACCTGCGATCCGAGGCGGAGGACGACGTAGGGGTCGCTGCTGTGGGTGAGGGGGTCGCAGATGGACAGGTTCACCCCGCGCACCACCCGCACCTTGAGCAGCCCCAGCAGGCACTCCATGGACGCTACTCTCTCTGACCACTGCAATTCCCAGAAGAGAAGGTCGTCGTCAAATGAAACGCACGGCTGGAGCGGCGCGACAATGGGAGTTAAGAGACAAGGACATCCAGCGGGAGCGGGGTGTGGGGGGGAAGGTATGCAGAGGCTGGGCGACAAGGGCGGGGCTGCGGCTCCCTATTTCTAAACCGTCTTGCCTCTTCTTCCCGATCCATCCGTTCCTTTTCCTTTCCCTGACGAGTCCTTTCGCCTCCGTAGCACGGGACCACGGGCATGTGACGGACGGAACGGGTGCAGAGCTTCGTCAGCTGATCGATCGGCTCATCAGCTGGTTAGTCTAGTCATCACGTACGTCAGAACGTTGTGAAGTAACATGTGGGGAGTATCTGACTACTAGCTAGTTCCTACTCGACCCGACCTGACGCGCGCGACCCGAAGGAAATAATTAGGGTAATGCTAGGGATCTTGCATCCGATTAGGACGCTTTGTATCGGACAGGTGATACTAGAAGAAAAACAACACGCAGATCAGGTGAGTGTAGTGCGTGAGTGGTCCATGACCACTCGGATTGGACGCTGGATCGATGACCATGATTGAGGAGCAAGAAAACAAAGCATTGTGGATAAACATCGTGGCCGGGTCCGGCCCGTGGTGTGCTACTCACTTCAAGGGCAATTTGGTCATGTTAGATAAAAAATGTTGATTACGTAAGTAACCAAACCTTGGTCGATAAGTACTTGTAGTATATCTATGTCCAGACTCTGTTTTTTTATCTGTGATGTCGCTTTTCAAATGTTTTGTTTTTTTTATTTGTGATGTTGTAATCGTTGTTCGGGGATATTGTAATCATTGTCCTAAGATGTTGCAACTGTTGTCCGGGGATGTTGTAAGTATTGCATCTGTAGAAAAAAAGTATTGCATCTGTAGAAAAAAAAATGTTGCATGCTGTTCACGGCGATGTTGCAATTTTTTCTAACGTGTTTTTCTTTTTCTTTCTAGTTGCTTTATTTTTTGATTTGTGATGTTGCAACCGTTGTCCGGGGATGTTGCAACCGTGTTTAGGGGATGTTGCAACCATTATTCTAAGATATTCTAACCGTTGTCCAGGGATGTTGCAACCATTGTCCTAGGATGTTGCAACCATTGTCCGGGGATGTTGCAACCGTGTCCGGAGGATGTTGCACGCAGCGGCGTACTTTTGCTTCTTTTGCGTGGTGGGCGTTACTCTGTGCGTTTTCTCTCTCTTAATGGTGCAGCGGCGTAATTAATATACTATGATGATGTGGAGATTAAGAATAAAGATCGAAGATGCCTGGAAGCTCTGAAATTTTGGAAGCTCCTAATTGGGTATTAGATGACGAATTAAAGCAACCATGTGAGGCCGTATCCCTGGTAAGTGAAGAACATATTCCCCATTGGATTTTGTTTGGAAGGATACAGCTTAAATTAACGGTGGTCACTGATGCTATTATCCTCGGCGGGAGTGGAGTTGTATTCTATATGGGAGTTGAATCATGGTACTGAAGCCTCGGCGGCTCGGCCCTGACTATACTAGCGTCATAGTACGGGGCGGTTGGTTTGTCCCTCGACCAGCCATGTGACACGATTCAACTCCCGTATAGAATACAACTCCATTATGCACATGGCCGGGTGTATGGAGAGAATCATCTAATTGGACGTAGGAGCCCTAGTGATTCCCAAATAATTAGTATATTAACTTATGATCAATATGTACGCGACATGGAAAAATTGGGGAAAGAAGAAAGAATACAAACCGACGGCAATGGCTGGAGTCATATTTGTAGCTCGGCGTGTGCAGTTGTATATAGCATTACCAACAACTCATAATCACATTTTACTAATGTATCTTTGAAGTCTGAACATTATTGATCAATAGTTTTTTTTTTCGGGGAGGGGAGGGTGTTCCTCCGAGTCCGAGACGACAGAGACCAGAGCTACTCTACAGTAACAACCTGTTGCAGCAGTGCGTCCAACCCATGGGTGCAGCTGGGCCGGTGGCCGCAAGCGCGGCGCAACCTGATCCAAATCCATCGTTCGACCGCATTGCTGCTTGCATGGTCGTTGCCTCTGCCCTGTCTCGATTTGGCTACTATGCCTCGCCTCGTCTCCATCGCCTTCGTAGTCTTCTGCTCTGCTTAACTGTCGTCGTCTCGGTTTTGTCATCTCGTCTGCATCTCGCGCCACTTCCTCTCGGTGTTTCCTCCGATGCCGCGTCAGAACACTATCCACGGCAGGCACGTCGCCCACACGCAGTCGCGGCACGCAGCCTACGCTATCCATATGTTTCCCTTGCTCAGTTGCTTGCTCTTGTGCCTTTTCTATTCCCCTCTCAACATCAGACCATGACGCCACAATTGTCAGAGCTCAGGATTAAAGGTAACTTTTTTGGGGTCTCCTATTGGTTGTTTCCATTTTGCTGTTGATATTCACCGTTCCATTCCTGTGCCACTCGGTTTGCACCGTGTTTTGATGTTTTGGTTAAAATCATTGCCACCGATTCGGCTCGAGTCCTGATAGATAGTGCTGCTTTGCTGTGTTCTTGTGTTTGTGATCATATTACTTTGCACATTGCAACATGTATCTAAAAAAACAGCCATGTCATTATTGAAAAAGAAGAAGATGACTGTCTGTAATGGATTTTTAATAGCTTCAGCGTTTTCAATACTTGGAAATGACTGAGGTTGAACAGATACTTATTACAGACATGCTACTGATGTTTTTTTGTGCAGCTCTTATGCGGAAGGAAATCCAAGACGAAACTAATAGGTTGACGGGGAAGACAACAAATTTCTCTAGTTCTAATTCATCTCAGCGTATACTCGACACATCATATTCAAAACCTGGCCATAACTTATTGTTGCTTCATTTTTTATTTTTGAAGGAGATTATTGCTACTATTTTTAGTAGTTAAATCTAAATTTCCGGTTCCATCTTATATGAATAACACAACTAAATTTCTGTTTGACAACAATACCAGTGTATCTTTTATTTCCTTTTCTTTTCATGCTCGTGTTTCGATATTTATATTGATGCTACTGGTTGATACAACACCTGATTTATAACATGTGAATCAACAAGTACATACCAAAATCTCAAACTTTAAATAACATGTAATGCATCAACAACATACATATCTTTAGCCATAACTCAAGCATTCACCAATCATATTCGTACATATCACACTATCATTCATGCACATCCAATATGTATAAAACACAAGCACTCACAGTCAAACATTCGTAATTATACTACAACCAGAATACTTGCCTCAACCGTGTGGGAACGGTGGACGCGAAGAGGGCGCTGCCCCCGGGACCAATCCCCCACCTGAATATAATTATAAACCATGCTAAGACAATCATACTGGACCAAAAACATAAATAATAACACAAACGAACTTGCTATACTCTCAAGCGCATTCCCAATTTCCAACTCCTAAAGATCGATCTGTCCCCTCTGTGGACAGTCGTATTCTAAAATCCATAACTTTTACTACAGGAGTCCAAATGAGGTGTTCTTGGACTTTCTGAAAAGGTAATTAATTTTCCCAACTAAATCTAGTTGAGAATCCCTTCTGAATCGACCATCTATTTCCCCTACAAGCTAGTTAACAAAACGTCAAATTCGTGTCGGGTTCTCTGGACAGTACACTAAAAATACCATAACTTTCAGTACGAGTATCCAAATCTCGTGTTCTTGAGCTTTATGAAAATATGAGACAATAATCTATGACTTTAATTATACTGAGCTTCTCTAATTCTCCCGTTAACTAATCTCTTAACCCAGATTAGTAAAACCTGTTAGAAAACCAAGAAATCTGCAGAACAGTCCCACTAATAAAATCATAACTTCTGCTACAGAGGTCCAAATAATGTGTTCTAGCACTTCACGGAAAGATGGCGATGTCCTCTACATTACTCTAGGAGACGTCCAGAACTGAATCTGCCCTTAACTATATCAAAACGTCGATCTAACACGAACTTTCCTGAGCAGGCCTAATTACCGATATTGCTAAATCATCTAATTAAGCATCTAAACAAGGGGAGTTGAGGTTACCCTTGAAGAACCAATTGCTGAGCACGAAGAACACCATCTTCAGGCCATAATCCCATCCCTTCCTTCCTCCATCCTCCTCCCTTCTCTTCTTGGCCAACCGAAACGCCCGGGGTGAGCCCTTCTTCCTTCCTCCAAGTGGCCGGCAGCAGCAGGGGCTTCCTTCACCGGCAGCGGGGGACTTCAAAAGAGGAGGAGGTGCTGCTGGAGATGGGGAGGCGCATGGGGAGGAGTCCCAAGGGGCGGCGGCCACAAGGGGTGAGGGGGAGTGGCGGCCACAAGGTGGGAGAGGGGGAATTGGAGGAGGTGGGTAGGGTTTGGGGGAGGGTGGCGCCTCCCCCCCTTATGGCCGGCCACCTCAAGGCCTTATGGGCCGAGGCCCAGGCCCAGGTTGTCTCCCTTTCATAGAAAACCCCTCTCTAACTGCTGTTCTTTCTATTTTTTTATTTGGTCCTTCACTTAATTTAATCATTCTCTCCCGAATACTCTTTCAGATTCTTTTGGGATATTACATTCTACCCCCTTAAACAGAATTCGACCCCGAATTCTAACCACGCTTAACGCCAAGGAAACATTACAGCTAAAAATTCTACCAACATTACCACGTACTTGTGTGAAATAATATCTGATATCGCTCGCGCATGCGAGACTCCAATTCCAAAGTCGTTTTCCTCTCGGAATTATAGGACCACCGCACCTTGACGTAACTGACATGTTACGCCTTATTACTCGTCCCAACCTCTCACGTGCCACTCCACGGACATGACTCGAAGGCACGGTCTTGCTCGTGGGTCAACTGTTCTAACAAAACTTTACCCTCTAGATTTCTCCAATACTCCCTCGACACTAGGTCATACAAAATGTTCCGTGCTACACGCCATGACTCCAAATGGTCCTAGTGATATGCTATCTCCCAAATCTCCAAAACTTTCAGAAACAACCAATGTACCCTGGGCCAACATTCCCTTTGGTACCAAACCACAAAACCTGCACATAACACATAGAACTCTTGTTCCTTTTATCATTCGATCTCTTCACTTTGACAATGAGCACCTCCTTTAACCCGGGACGCACAACAGAACTTGTTTTAAAATAAACTCTTTTAAAAACAGAACCCAGCTGAAAATAAAATAGTATCACCGCAACATGCATTACCAACTCCTTACCAAAAGAGTTAAATCCAAAAAACCAAAAGATTCGTCATGAAACTCTTCCACTTTCCAAATAGGCAATTTGCCAATGAACATCACAAAAGTCAAAGGCAAAATCACTCGTATGCCCAATACAACCATTTCCTTTCTTTGTCTTAACCGAAAAGAACCACGCATACCAAAAAGAAACAACTCCATTTATAATTTGGCATCTGACATAGAGACAAGCTCAAATAAAAACCAAGAGAATAATTCATCATTCGAGAATACAACCTTTTTCTCAAACTTTCTTTAAGAATTTAACTTTCTCTTAAACCATGAGATTCCAAATCATCACATAACACACTAATTCGTTTATTTTAATTTGACCATCTCAAAGCTATGCTTAAACTGTACACAAAATCCACACCTATGTAGAGATACTTTTCCAATTCATAATAACATACTCTGATCAACTTCTCTACCAAAGGAATTACTTTGACAAATAATTCCCAACACACCTCAATATAGCTTTCCTCCACAATCACGTCACCTTCATTTTTTATGGATAATCAATGTGAAATTCACCACATTCACACTCATTTACTTTACCCAAAGTATTCTATCAAAGATCAACACACGAATCAAAATTCGCTTCTATTCATCCACCTCTACCTATAATATTGGATCTCCAAGGTCCTAGCATAACATGCAAAGCCCCAAATATAACCTCCAAGTCTCCTACCTTGAATTTCTAGTATATTTGATAGGAAATCCTCAAATTCGTTTACTAAAATTTCACAAAACTCAACAATAACCTCAGTTATTAATGTCAACATTCCTCACTAATCAAATACCACCTAAAGCGATTCATTTCACCAACCTTAGACCTTCTCTAACCCATATCAATCAAATTCAGCTACACGACCACAATATACCCATTCACCATACTTTAACTGGTTGATCAAGATTCTAACGTACTCAGTCACTAACATCAATAAATAAATATATTCTTGACCACGCTACCTTTAGAGATAATCTAACTCCCATAGGGTTAATCACTGAGGCCAAGTCATACTTGACAATTACTTAACAATCCTTGCTATCCCATTAATTAACACGACTAATAGATTTCTCTACACTGCTACTCTCATTAACTTCACCATCAAAACTCTTCTACACGATATTACTAAGTATCCAATTACGATACTCTAAATTTTTTTTATCAAGAGTCCATACTTTCGTTAACTCCAACATTCCAACATAGACAAAGGTTATTGGATCATAACTTGCCATAGGTTCCACTAGTTGTAACACTAATCAATTTAATTTCATCACCAAAACATTCCATCGAATCCTCTCCAGGTGTTAAAGGTCAAAACCAATCCACTGTCTATTGCTCTTCAAATAGCTTGGTTCCCAAAATCTCACCACTATCATATACTTGTCCACCACCAACCAATCGCCAAATTACACTTTAGAAGACTCGGCAACACAAGTTGGTTAATTCCTTTCTCAAAAAGGAAGAGACAAACTAATACAAGTTTCAACACATAAGAAAATGTTGCCCCTCGGAGTGAGCACGAGACCAAGAGAAACAGTCAAAAGGAAATGATCTCTAAAAACAAAATTACAAGTCCATTGATGAGGGCACATGTCCCACAAAAAGGAACTTTCAACCTCCATGAATCAAAATAAAACACTGTTATGGAAAACCCAAGAAACTCTTAAGCTGTAACAACAGAAAGGTTACAAATTACCATTCTTAACTCCAACCTCAAATACTTATGGTACACATTTTCCGTTAACAAGGAAAGCAATTTTCTTTGATTACAACATTACTTGCCAACCCAAACAAGAAATGCCTTTAAAACCAAATCACATTAACCACCTAGGAACCAAATAGAACCTTTCCATACGTCGCATTGCTCAATTAATTCCATCTACTGCATAAATCATGAACTCCCAAAAGACCACGAATACAAAACTCCAAACATTTTATTTAACTGATATTACGAAAGGCAATTAACTTACTTTTTCTCTAGAAGAATCATCACCACTATGACGAGTCAGAATCTCTTGTGGACAATCTTACTAACATCAAGAATAATCTACCCTTAACACGACTCGTTATCGTCAACTCTTCATTTATCAAGCCCTCAAAGGCTCACCAAAATGTCAAAATGTTACATACCCCTTTATCATCTCATCCTCAATTGAGTGTATACCAAAATCTTATACTCTCACTACAACAACCACTTTATTTTAGAGGAAAACTACTGCACAAATTAAAAGGTTATTCCAAAACCCTTTCATCAAAGACATACTATTATCTGATAGTTCTATCATCATGTAAACATTGTTCATCCATTAAATCCCATCAATTTATCTCTTAGTGATGCTCAACACCAAACATTAATATATATTAATTGCACCTAGCAATTACTTATAATCACTAAGTATCCACAAAAGGTTACTCCAAGATTGATATCCACTAAGACAATAATCTAACTCCTTTTAAACTTAACCATCCCAAATGGTTAGATTGATCCATTGAGACACGTTAATCCAATTTACCAAAGAAGTTTACCAAATGTATCACTCTTAATGATCAACTCAATTTCATCAATGTTCTACACCTCTTATTAACTCTATTGATTACAATTAGGTATAACCATACTCTTAATCACAGCTCCTCGAGAACTACTACAAAACACTTTCAAATTAATCAACTTTCCTTTCAAGGATCTTAGTTAGGATCGATCATGCACACACTGCAGACCTAACCTGATAACCTATATCATATCCATTAATTACTTTTGATTATAACCTCTCACTTAACCAAGACAAAACAACACTAAAATGTTTAACATCTTCTTTCATAAAAGAGATCCATTAATCTTCATCACTCAAAATACCCAAGAGAGATACATTGAGTCAAAGCCTCCACGTACTAAAGGACTTGCAAAAAGAAACTTTCATTAACCAAAAACATCAAGTGAATAAATGGGTCATGTTTTCCGATGAGAAAGACAAAACTCCAATATAAAGGTCAACTTGGCAATCAACCAAGTTCACCAGCCGCAAGAATAACTCATCGGTTGGGAAAACAACGATTGCTTTACGGGACAAATTAAGCCAATAGAAACATATCAATCCTTTTCAAAGCAACCCATCAACCGGGATGAACTAATAACCCAAGAGAAACTCATCAATCACCACTAGATAAGAGTTGACCAATTCAATTTCAAGGAAAAGAACAACTCTTCTAAAGATACTCACTATTCTCATACTACGAACGGTGGTGTAGCCTGGTAAAGCCCAGGGCCACAACCACGACCTCAACCTCTCAACATGGGTTATCCCCACACATAATAACCATAATATTAATAATATAGATATATTAGATCATCTCATAAAAGGAATCATCAATACAACTTAACGGAAACGTAAATGCAATGCAATAACCCAATACCACCTATTGTGCTTAGTGTGTCAAGTTTAATAATTCAAAAACCACAGACCTACAGCCCGCTCTGATACCAACTGTAACACCCCAGCCCAACTAGAGCCTAGAATGCTACTAACTAAACATGATAACAATTTAAACATAAGGCATAGTTCTAAATTTCGACAGAATCTCCTTTGTATAATTAAGTATACTGGAGGTTCTAACAGTTGCATACATCCTAATCAATATCTCAACATCCAAAATTCATTCAAGCATTCAAGATAATCCATTCAGCTAAAGCATTAACGAGCATAATCAAAACTTGCTACTCTCATTATTACAAATAATCCAAAAACATTCAACCATAGCCATAATTAATCCTCAAGCAGTTTGCTTATTATTAGAGTATGATCTAAATGATGTTCATCTTTTAAGTTGTGTGGTAGTGAGTGCATCCAAGCAATTCTAATCCCTCCCATGGATGTCGTTCTTGCAAGTGGTACCTAAAAATACAGCAAAGCAAGAGTGAGTCCAAAGACTCAGCAACTATCAATAGAGAAACACTAAGCTCACAATTATAGCATCAACATACCATAAGCAACATTACACTAAAAACATCTCCCATGTCTATGTAATGCGAACATGCAATGCATCATTTTCTCTTTTACTCTTTTCGCATTTTACCGTGTAATGCGGGTATACAACCGTCGATGATACCCTTGCTCGTGCTCCTCCGCACAGGGACCAAGAGGCTATACTCCACAAGTATAGGGATTCACACCCATCATCTTCATGATGGGGACCTCTACTCAAGGCCCACATTCCACGAATGTGGGATTACAAGCCCGCCATCTACATGACGGGGACCTCAATATACATACTTGGTCACCACGTGACCAAGTCTCAGGTATGCTCTCAACATGCACATGTACTAGAACTCTATCTTTCAATAACATGTGAATCAACAAGTACATACCAAAATCTCAAACTTTAAATAACATGTAATGCATCAACAACATACATAAGTAATCTTTAGCCATAACTCAAGCATTCACCAATCTTATTCGTACATATCACACTATCATTCATGCATATCTAATATGTATAAAACACAAGCACTCACAGTCAAACATTCGTAATTATACTACAACAAGAGGGCGCTGCCCCCGGGACCAATCCCCCACCTGAATATAATTATAAACCACGCTAACACAATCATACTGGACCAAAAACATAAATAATAACACAAACGAACTTGCTATACTCTCAAGCGCATTCCCAATTTCTAACTCCTAAAGATCGATCTGTCCCCTCTATGGATAGCCGTATTCTAAAATCCATAACTTTTACTACAGGATTCAAAATGAGGTGTTCTTGGACTTTCTGGAAAGGTAATTAATTTCTCCAACTAAACCTAGTTGAGGATCCCTTCTGAATCGGCCACCTATTTCCCTTACCAAGCTAGTTAACAAAACGTCGAATTCGCGTCGGGTTCTCTGGACAGTACACTAAAAATACCATAACTTTCAGTACAAGTATCCAAATCTCACGTTCTTGAGCTTTATGAAAATATGAGACAATAATATACGACTTTTATTATACTGAGTTTCTCTAATTCTCCCGTTAACTAATCTCTTAACCCATATTACTAAAACTTGTCAGAAAACCAACAAATCTGCAGAACAGTCCCACTAATAAAATCATAACTTCTGCTATTAAGGTCCAAATAATGCATTCTAGCACTTCACAGAAAGATGGAGACGTCCTCTACATTACTCTAGGAGACGTCCATAACTGAATCTGCCCTTAACTATATCAAAACGTCGGTCTAACACGAACTGTCCTGAGCAGGCCTAATTACCGATATTGCTAAATCATCTAATTAAGCATCTAAACAAGGGGAACTAAGGTTACCCTTGAAGAACCGATTGCTGAGCATGAAGAACACCATCTTCAGGCTACAATCCCATCCCTTCCTTCCTCCATCCTCCTCCCTTCTCTTCTTGGCCAACCGAAATGCCCAGAGTGAGCCCTTCCTCCTTCCTCCAAGTGGCCGGCAGCAGCAAGGGCTTCCTTCACCGGCAGCGGGGGACTTCAACGGAGGAGGAGGTGCTGCTGGAGATGGGGAGGCACATGGGGAGGAGTCCCAAGGGGCGGTGGCCACAAGGGGTGAGGGGGAGTGGCGGCCACAAGGTGGGAGAGGGGGAATTGGAGGAGGTGGCTAGGGTTTGGGGGAGGGTGGCGCCTCCCCCCCTTATGGCCGGCCACCTCAAGGCCTTATGGGCCGAGGCCCAGGCCCAAGTTGTCTCCCTTTCGCAGAAAACCCCTCTCTAACTACTGTTCTTTTTATTTTTTATTTGGTCCTTCACTTAATTTAATCATTCTCTCCCGAATACTCTTTCAGATTCTTTTGGGATATTACACTACATCCGTTATTGTATATAGTGCCTGCCATGTCTTACTCAAAGTAGTTCGCACTAAGCTAGATCTATTACAATCAGCGAACTTGAACCTACAGACATTAGATGCTAACTCAAAAAACTATCTAAGTGCTTATATATTTCCTGTGATGTATATAATATCATTGCGATCGTTGTTTTGCCCTGGTTGTATTGTTCTATTCCCTGATGAATGTTACCATGTTATCTTACCGCTACAGATTGGTAGCCTTGCAGCCATACTAGCATATTTTCCATTTCCCCAGTTAGACTACAAATGTTGTCATACACATTTAAAAAAACATTACATTGCTGAAGTGTACTTAGGTTTTCCTGCCATTCCAACAAAAATGCTAAAAGCCAAAGAATCGCAGTACAAAGTGCATGACAATTTAATCTATCTACAATAAAAGCCTATGCCGCATCCCTGTTCATTACACATCCAAGTTCCTTTGCCTCTGCCAGCAAACTTCCTTTGCTGTACCTATTATACGAGAGGGATACACATCAATATATGCACACACAGTTCAAAAATAAATACGTCTCGTAGACGGGTGCAGCATCGCGCGTCTACCCATCTAGTAGTCTTCCATCCCCGGCTAGCTCGACGTGTGCTGGAATATTTGGCCTCGACACAAATGAAAATTCCTATAAATCACAAAGGCTCGTTCATGCATGGCCAGTATTGGGAATTTTAGTTGCACATTGCTTTTTTAAGAGTGAGAAACACCTATTTATAAGGGAGAAGAATGGATGTTTCCTTGGTGAAGAAAAGAAAAGAAAGAATACACGTGCGCTCGCTCACTCGCCATGCCACCGCCCGCATGTGGCGTGCGCGTAAATGGCGATTTTGGGTCCGATTGTGGGTGGAGTCACAACTTTGTTTCTCAATTTTTGCCATGCATGGTAATACCTCTCATCGTGGAAAAAGAATAAGAATGGTTCAACTTTTGAGCGTTTGAATCGCACTAGTTAAGCGGTGTCATTATGGCACACATTAATGTTGTTTCCAATTACGTGGGGAGAGTTAATGTGGTTTCGTTCCGTGATGCTGGTGCTCTATTTTAGAGGAGATGTTCTCATAGGGCAGAACACACGAGAGAAAATACACCACTCTGTCTTCTTCATTTTGCCCTATGTTCCTTGCGGTGCACCACCTTAGCTACTTCATCTCTATGCGAGCATGCACAGTCGTGGAGAGAGCAATGTCTCTGAAACCATCTCCCTCTTTGGTCTTGCATGAGAAGGGGCAAATTAGGTTGTGGATCTCGACTATGAGTGTATTTTGGGTTGTGTTACCGAGACCTCACCCTGCCGGTAGGTAGAGAGAGTATGGTACGGTTATGACAGTGTTTGTCAGGTGCATTCTAAGCGTGTTGTCTGCCCAGCTTTGCAATGAGTACATGCACATCAAGAACACTGCTGGACTGTGGGAGGCACTCAAACATAAGTTCGTGGCATCTGGTGCTGGACGTGAGTTGCACATCATGGAATAGTACCATGACTACAAAATAGTTGATACCAATTCTACAGTCGAACAGGTTGATGAACTACAACTCACTGTGAGAACTCACACATCTCTATTTTCAGTTGCCTAGCAAGTTTGTGGCTAGGGCATTATTTGCCAAATTGCCTCGTTCTTGGAGTAATTTCACCACATCTCTAAACACACAAGAGGAAAAATATTTTCGTTGATGATTTGGTTGTAAGTCTTGATGTTGAAGAGCAGGTTCGAGCAAAGGATGCACCACCAAGGATGTAAGAGGGTCAATCCATTGCTAATGTCATGCAACATGTTGATAATGCAGAGAATAAAGGGAAGGCCAAGGTTGTTCAGACCACAAACTTCAATAGGACCAACAACAACAATAAGAAGAAAGTGAACATGGAGGATATTGTCTACTTTGTTTGCGGTAAGAGTGGGCATTATACCAAGAAATACCGCGATCGAAAGGACGGGCAGAATCAACCAAGGCAGGAAAAGTCTGCTAATGTGACTATCAGCGATGCTGGTAGATGTGGGTATGGTAGTTTACCTACTATTGTTTCGACATATCTATCAATTGATTGGTGGATTGACATATGGGCTAATATTCATGTGTGTGCTGATGCACCTTTGTTTTCATCTTACCAGGTCGCACGGGGTTCCTCCGTTCTGATGGGAAATAGATTGCATGCTTCTGTTCTTGATGTTGGCATGGGAGATCTGAAGTTCACTTTGGGAAAGTTCGTTCGATTGAAGAATGTGCAACACGTCCCTACAATAAATAAGAACCTTGTTAGCGGTTACCTTCTATGTAGAGATTGGTTCCAGTTGCCTTCGAGTCGAATAAAGTAGTCGTGTCCAAGTGTGGACTCTTTATTGGAAAAGACTATGAACGCGAAGGCTTGTTTTGCTTTTCCCTTTCAATTTTTTGTAATAAGGTTGTGAACCATGTTTATGACTCTACAAATGGTGCTGAGACCAATGTGAGGTACTCACGTTTATGTTATATAAAGTTTTGTTGTATGTCTCGGTTTTCCTGTTTGAATTTAATTATGAACATTCCCATTGTCAAAGGTTCCAAATGCCAAATTTGTGTGAAAGCGAAGCAATCCCGAAAATCTTACAAGGCTGTAGAGGAAAGAAATTTGGCAACACTAGAACTCATACATCCAGACTTGTGTGAGGTGAATGATATATTGGCAAAAGGAGGGAAAAGATATCTCATGACATTAATTGATGATGCTACTAGATACTTCTATGTGTTCTTGTTAAAAATAAAAGACGATGCTTTAGTCTACTTTAAAAATTATATGACTGAAGTTGAGAATCAATTAGACATAAAGATTAAAATACTTAGGTTTGATCGTGGTAGAGAGTATTTTTCAAATGAGTTCTCCCAATTCTATGTGAAATATGGAATTATCCATGAAAGGCCACCTCCCTATTCGCCTGAATCCAACGGGGTTGCCGAAGGAAAGAACTGTACTTTGACTGACTTGGTTAATGTCATGTTAGATACCACAAATTTATCTAAGGCATGGTGGGAGGCCGTGTTGACCGCGTGTCATGTCCTAAATAGAGTTATCAATAAAAATAGTGAGGTTACTCCGTACGAAGGTTGGAAAGGGAAAATCATGACTCTTATTTGTGCAAATCAGTGGACTGTATCTTTCTAGGGTATGCTCGCCATAGCACAGTCTATAGGTTTCTAGTAGTTAAATCCGAGGTATATGACATTAATATGATAATAGAGTATCGGGATGCTACTTTTTTTTGAAAATTTATTTCCTATGAAGGGTTCACATAGTATGACTAGTCAAGCAAATGATTTAACTCTTGAACCTGCTGACCAAATCGAACACACATGAACATACACATGAGGAGGATGATAGTATTGTAGCTCCTCGTAGGAGTAAGAGACAAAGGACTGCAAAATCCTTTGGTGGTGACTTCGCTGTGTACCTTGTAGACAATGTTCTAAAATCAATTTTAGATGCATATGCATCTCCTGATGCAGAGTGCTGGAAGGATGTAGTTCGTAGCGAGATGGATTCTATTATCACTAATAGAACTTGAGAAATCACTGATCGTCCATTTGTCTGCAAGCCAGTTGGATGCAAGTGAGTGTTCAAGAAGAATTTTAGGCCTGATGGTATCATCGAAAAGTACAAGACACGACTTGTGGCTAAAGGAAAAGAAGGCGAAGATTTATTTGATACTTACTCACCCATTGTTAGACTGACCAGTATCTGTGTACTTCTTTCATTGGCTACCTCACATGGTCTTCTTGTCCATCAAATGGACGTAAAGACAACTTTCCTTAATGGAGAGTTGGATAGAAAAATTTACATGGAACAACCTGATGTATTTGTGGTACCCGGACAAGAGGGCAAGATATGTAAGTTATTGAAATCATTGTATGGCCTCAAGAAAGCACCTAAGCAATGGCATGAGAAGTTTGATAGAACTTTGACATATGCGGGCTTTGCGGTAAATGAAGCCGTCATATGCGTATACTACCGTTATGGTGCGGGTGAAGCAGTAATTATATGTTTGTATGTTGATGGCATACTTATCTTTGGGACAAATATGAATGTGATTAATGAAGTTAAATCATTTTTATCCCAAAGTTTTGACATGAAGGATCTAGGAGATGCTGATGTAATTTTAAACATCAAACTAATCAAGGGTGAGAATTGGATCCCTCATCTATAATCCCATTATGTGGAAAAGATCCTGAACCAATTTGGCTACATGGACAGCAAACCTACTCTAACCCCTTATGATCCGAGTCTAATACTTCAAAAGAATCAAAGAATAACAAAGGATCAAATGAGACACTATCAGATTATTGGTTCACTCATGTACTTAGCTAGTGCTACCCAACCTAACATCTCTTTTGCCATAAGCAAATTGAGCCGGTTTACTTCTAATTCGGGAGATGATCATTGACACGCACTTGGGAGGGTTATGCTATATTTGAGAGATACAATGAGTTATGAAATTCACTATACAAGTTATCATGGTGTACTTGAAGGGTACAATAATTCCAATTGAATTTCTGATGCAAATGAGATTAAGGCTGCGAGTGGATAGCCAAATGCTCGATGGAATGTATCAACTACCCAAGAAACCGAAGGGACGTGTAACATCCCAATTTTTTGAACTTTAAAAATCTTTTAAATAGTTAGTAGGGAAAAAATTTACCATTTGGATTTATTTGAATTTAATTCAAAAGCTTAAACATGGACTTTGGATATCAAAACAATTTAATATGATTAAAGTCAATATCAACAATGGTCAAAACTATTTTATTTGGGTTCTATGTGCTTGGATATATTTTCTAGATTTTTCTAGAATTTTTCCAAGTTCATTTGCTATTTTCTATTGCCATTTGGAATTTCTGCTATTTTCTAAAATAGAAAACCTATTTAAAATCTCGGAATAGTGTTTGGGCCGAATTCCTTAAATCCGGCCCATTTCCTTCCGCTTTCGGCCCATCTCTGCGCGCGGCCTAGCTCGCTCGCACGCGCCCACACCCGCCGACTTGTGGGTCCCGCTGCTGCGTCGTCTTCCTCACGTCTTCTTCTCCGCGCGAGCCAACGCCTTCACCGCCATTGCCGAGCTTGAAGCTCTATCCGACAACGCGGATTCTCCAACTAAACCGCCCCGGATTTTTGTGTAGAAACCTCCCTATAGCTATTCTGTATCCAAATCTACAACCAATCGTCCTCGAAACAGACTCTATCTCCTTCCAATTCGGGATTCCCTTTTGTGTTCAGCTCGGACTCAAATTGGGGATTCCTTATCCCATACCGCCTCGGTCCTATAAAAGACACCCTCGGCATCGCATTGTCGCCCGCAACCTAAAGCCCTGACTCTCTCCCTCTCTTGAGCCCTAGCGCCGCCACAATCTAAGAATTAGGGTTTTTTGCCGAGCTTCTTCTTTTGCCAATTCCACCGCCGCCGCTGACGCCTTGCCTCCGTGGAGTACACCGTCGTCTTCTCCATCGCTCGAGCTACCTCCAGCACCCCTCCGCGTCGTTGGAGCATCACCCGAGCCCTCGTCTGATAATAGCCGAAAGGCTCCGCCGCTTCGAGCTCGCCGTCGGCCACCACAAACAACCCCGACCACCCGTGAGTGCATCCCTGAGATCACAATAGCCGTATCTACCAGCTGGTACCACTCACCGGTGATGAGGAGCCCCCGAACGACGGCGACCCTCGGATTCCAAGCACCGCCCGTCTCGCCGCCGTCCACGTCAACGCCAGCGTCAGCCTCCGTGCGCACATGTCAGCCTAGGTGGCGCCCTCATTAGCGCCATGTGTGCACCGGTGTGCCAGCCCAGCCTATCCAGATCTGATCGATTCGGTGAACCAAGTTCATCGTGAGCTGTATGACTAACATGTGGGTCCCACATGTCAGATTTCTTTTTATTTATTTTATTTCGGAAATTCCTTTGCTGACATCATCATTGTGCAATAATCTGATTTTTCTATTAAGAAATAATTCAGAATATTCCATAAATCCTTTTTAGGGTTTTTCTTTAGATTCAAACTTCCAAAGCCCATATGTTTGCATCCGAACTCCGATTGAGCCCATTCAAATTTCTAAATTCATCTAAATTCGAGATCTATTTATCTGAGATTTTTATTTAATTTTTGGAGTTTGTTTTGCCTCTATTATTTATTTATTTTGTTTATTTGTTTCGTTTGTGAGTAGACGTCGATACTTCGGGGAACTTTGAAGAAGAAGGAGTGCCTCAAGATAAAGATCAGTACCTAGACTTATTTCAAGGCAAGTTATACCTTTGATCATATTGAACCCAGTTTTCAAAATATATATTGATTCAAATTATTGTATTTACTTTAAGTATTTATTTAAATTCTTTTGGGTGTAGTTATTGATCCAATTTGTTATAACCACCTTGACTATTGTTATGTCATAATCTTTTGTCACCCTAGATTGGTTTATTATTTAGTTGGTATTATCGTAGCACCAACGTGTGTTGTATCGTGTGGGTAAAGTGTACAACCTCTACAGAGTGTTAACTAATCTATTTGAATAGCCGCGTCCGCGGTCATGGACATGCTCGGGGATTTCACACGAGGGGTAGTTTTCATAAAACCTTTGGGAAGGAAGCTGTGTGATCTAAGTCATATGGCTGTGTGAATAACTTGATTAGGCTATGTGTCTTTGTGAAATCAAACTGTTAAAATTAATATTGTTTATTTGTTTTACTTGTGTTTCAATCTATTATTCATATTCAAATTGCAAATGTTGGATTACTGCAAAAGAACCACATAAGCCATTCCTTTGGAATAAGCCATCATGTATAATTGCATTATGTGGTATGACTTGCGAGTACGGTTGTGTACTCATGCTTACTACAATCAATCAACAGAAGTGGAGGAGCCATCGCCTGTTTTCGAGGAAGAGTTCTACGAAGGTGCCTGATCGTTAGGGTCTTGATCCCAGTCAGTTGCCTGTGGCGAATTGATGGGATTCCGCTGAAGTTATTTGTTCCGCTGCTTATTTCTTTATTGCTAGCCCTGTGTGGCTTAATAAGTGTAAACTGGACCATAAGGTCAAAATGGTTATTTGTTTATCAAATTACTCGTTTATGCTATTAATCATCTTGTGTGGATCGATATTCATCTATGTTGATACTGTGTGCACTAGCGTGATCCTAGACTAGTTCATTATACACAGAGGGTCCAGAATTGTATTTTTGGGTCCCGACAGGACGTCAGATTGTGAGAAGTCTAGCTCCCTTATGTAAACAGAATTAGTTTTGGTTATTGTCATTCGTTTGCTACTACTGATACCTACAATGAGTACACAAGAATCTGAAGGAATTTTTTTGTATTTGGCCCCCTGCCGCCACCTCAATAGCAAAAGTAGCCCCCATCGCACTGTATTTTCAAATCTAGCCCCGTCTTGACCGCGGAAGAACGGGACGATGACACTTGCCTCATCCCGCGGTCGGCGAGCACGGCAAGCGAGCAACGCACGCGGCAAGACGGCCGAGCGCGTGATTAAGGTGACTGGCACAGGAGGTGGTGGGCCCGACCATGTTCCGCGGTCGCCAAGCGCAGGAGCAGCCTGCACCTTCCACGGTGGCCGAGCATAGGAGGAGGGCTACATGCCGCGGTTGCCGAGCGCAGGAGGAGGTGACCACCCATTGGGCAAGCGCTCGCCACGCGCGCCGCGCCGCTCCCTCCCGTGCCCTAGCCTCGACACGGCCGCCGCCGTCGCGCACACACCGGTCCTCGGCTGGTGGGCATAAAAATGGAGCGCCCGTCGCCCACCTGGCTACTTCGTCATTTGCATTTCTTTGAGCCATGAAGGAGAGACCGAGAGGGAGGAAGAGAAGGTGATTTTGAGTTGCATTTTGGGAGGTTTTCAATTTGAATCTGGAGGTTTTGCAATTGCATAAGTTGTAGATCGGCTTGCGAGCGTGAAGAAAAGGTATTTTTCATGGTCATGCGACTATAGTTTTAGGTAGTTGATTAGCATGTAATTAGCTTAGTGGTCATGTCATTATTACGTAAGTATACATGCAAGTACCGTAGTTATTTTTTATTACCGTAATAGTTTCTTAATTGTGTAGAATGTGTTAAGTAACCATGCTTAGTTGATGTAAATGTTTAGTTTATGTGGATATCATTGTTAGTTAATTAGCACGTAGGGATTTAGTAGAAATCTCTATTTTGAAACCATGTTAATGGACAAATTATTTGAATCGGGGACAGTGTGCATTATTTCCCTCGTACGCGGACTATTCATCATATACATCACAAAATTAAAATACTTAGTGCATTAGGGAAAAAAATACTACGCAATGTGTAGGGTGTTAATTTTGACATGTAAGGAATTTCGGGAATCCGAAACATTATTAGCTGGCAGTACACACACTATTCAGCATGTACATTACGTAATGCAAAACCAGCCTAGAAAGAAGATTCTGTAGAATATTCCTCTATTTTGCAATTTCCCGCATTTTATGTCCAATCAATCGTTTGAACTCCGAATACAGTGATTCAAGTTTCTAAATTCATCTAAAATCCTAATCTTCCTTGCAGTATTTATTTTATACTTCTGTGATTTTATTTGTATTTATGTATTTATTTATTTTTCTTGTTTTGCGCGTAGAACCGAATGTCGTCGGAAATCTTCTCAACCAACAAGAGACCCAGCCACAAAAGGTAAGTCTTCTCTGAACATGTCGATTGAAGACTTGTTCGTGTTCTATGGTGATGGTCTCGTACGTGACGTGCCGTACAGGGCAGACCTGTCAAATTGTGACTGTACCTAGATCCGGGCACCAGGCCTGAAGGACATGAGCCTATGCGAGCTAAGGAGGTGTGTGTGTTCCGCGTTCGATCGGGACACCAGAAGGAAGAAGCTACGCATCAAGGCATTATATGCCTCGACGGCGGATGGTGCAGGGGGGACCTTTTAGCAACTTATGAAGGTGAGCAGTGACGTTTCGTGGACCAACTACATGGAGGTTGTGTGCAACCCCGCCGCTGCAATATATGTCAGGCCGATGGTGTATGTTTAGTTTGTGGAGAGGACGGAATCATCCGCCATGGGTGGTTCTGATAGAGTTGGTGGAGCTAAAGTGCCTATATTGGTCTACGACACTGATGCAGACGCTGCTGTTGGCGGAGATGTGGGCGAGAAAGTGGGTGATGGAGACTTGAGGAGGCATGCGGAGGCTTTCGAGCCGAACGAAGGCGTGGAGAGGTGGTAGGCAGCCCGTATTGACTGCCACGAATACATTGCCGAGCAGGTAGCAGATGTAGTGGAAAGCGAGGAGGAGGTTGTGGATACAGCTAGTTCTGGAGAGGAGCCTGATGGAGAAGTTGCTACGGGAGGTGTATTAGGTGGTGTTGTGACCACCGACGTTGCGTATGTCTCGTCTAGATTGGATGACATCGCAGCGACATCCCTGGTTCTGCCGCAGCCAGAGGAGGCGGAGTGAGTGTTCAATGAAGACACTCTGCTCTTAAGGCAGTGCTTCCCCAACAAGAGCGCTGCCCAGTAGGCCATTGCTAGATGCGCCGTCAACATGGGGCGGATTGGGCCGGTCTGGTGCTTCAGCCCTCCCAGCACCAGGCCTGGGTCCGCCAATCCTCTCTCCACCTACCACCAGTTGAAGCCTTCTCCTTCATCTCTCTCCAACTACTGAATCATGAATCATTTGCCCCAAATCTCCCATTCCTTTCTATTCCTCACCAGCTCTACTCCAGGCTAGATGAGGTTCTCAACGGAGCTATGCCTGCAAATGCGTTGGTGTCGTACGGAGGCACGAGATGATGCAACTCCCAAGGTGTTGGGATGTGTTGTACTGGGTACTGTGGCCATGGACGAGGTGTGACTATAGGCCAGCGATCGCAGCAGAGGCTCAGTGACAGGGGGCCACGGAGGAAGCACACCTTGGTGTGGTGGCGGAGGTGGGGCGAGCAGGCGCCATGGAGGGAGCCTGAGGCTGAGCTTGCCGTCGAGTTTCGGAGCTAGTGAGTTGGGTGTTTGTTGCAGCCATATGTTCTTTTTGTTGCAAGAGGTGATTTGAGATATTTGTACTACAATTTTTGAATGTTGCAATAATAAACTCTTGTAATGCTATTTCTTTAAAAAGAATTTTTCGATGTTGCATCTAGTGTTGTTCATTGTTATACATGTGAAATCCAAATGTTTCATAAGTTTAGCTCAAATGTTGCAGCACCCGATTGTCCTTTTTTTTTTGTAAACTGGTGTTTTTTTGTGCTCCATTGAATTTGAATATATTGTTGCTCTTGGGAGTTGGCCTGGTGTATGTACGATGGGGAGGAAAAACAGCAGGCATCATTGCTTTTGTAGCGAAGGGTTTCAATTTTTCTCGGTATTTTTCTACTGTTATTCAACATTTTTTTCATACGTTGATTATAATTGTTACATAAGTTATTCACCTATGTTGCATGCGAGATGAGAACTAGTTGTACCCTGCTACTTTCATGATCTCCCCTCCCCTACTGCTTTCATGATCTCCTGGTTAACAAATCCGAGCAACTCGTTGGGAAAATCCCGTGTGACGACTGTTGATGAATAATGGGGTGCCAGGACCATACGTTCATCTATGTCTGAGGATTGAGGGACGTGCCTTGCTTCTTGGGAGGGAGGGAGGGAGGGAGGGGAGAGAGAGCACAAAAAACGGAGATACCACAAAAAAACGGAGAGCCTGGGAAATGCTGTATTGATCAATGGGCACACATGACACGAAGAGAGGCTGCAAGCTTAGAATCGCGTTTTCCAGCCAATCAAATGACGGGAACACGCCAATTAACAAGTAATCCTGTGCGTATGTGGTACGTTCAGAAATCCTTATATACGCAGGATCGGTTTTCACGTTTGTCAGAGGAACCAATCCCTCCCTTGACACCCACTCAAAGCGAGCAGCTTATTATGCTCACGTACTAGTACATGGCATACTATATATATATATATATATAACATCAGTAGCATGCTCTGTCATATAACGCTATTACGTGCTATCACGCACGTAGGAGTTGCTCTCGACGTACAGCCCTGCATCTGGCCTTGGCGCATCCGTGACGACGCAGAGATCAATCGAAGAGGAGAGATGGCGGAGGCGATCGGCCCGCTTGTGGGGAGGCTCCACCAGCTGGCGATGCACGAGGCGCGGACGCTGGTGGCGGTGAACAAGGACATGCGGAGGCTCCGCGACAAGCTCATGTGGCTGCATGCCTTCCTCCGCGAGGCCGACAACAAGCGCCGCGCCGTCTCCGATGAGCTTACCAGGGTGTGGTTGCAGCAGACGCGCGAGGCGGTTTTCGACGCGGAGGACGCCGTCGATCACTACTACCTCCAAGTGCATCCACCCAGGTAAAATAAATAAATATATACGCAACACAGCACCACCTTTTCTTCTCCATCCTTTCCTTTTGCTTAATTTCTTCTACAAATACAATCAATCAACATTGAAAGTTTTTTGTGTAGAATTCAGAAATACATGCGAAATTGTTTTTTAAAATGAGACAAGCACATTGAAAGTGCAATAAGGAGTTTTAATAAAAAAAATACTTTGAAGGTACCATAGCTGGAGACGTACCATTCGTGGGTTCATGGCGACCTTCACAACACAAGCGCTTGTGCGGCACAACCTGTCTAGCAAGATCAATGACATCAACTCAAGGCTTGAGGACATCATTCAGAATAAGGGTAGGTACAAGATTGACGAAACGGCTGCAACGACAGCTGAGACATGGAGAGCTTCTACTTATATCTCTGATGGGCACAAAAAGTTGTAAGTACACACTAGTTCTACCTTCGCTCCTGGTTTAATTATATGTCATATTCCCACGCTGTAGATCTCATCAGACTTGTGCTAGGTGCTTGAGCAAGATTAATTGGTTACCTAGTGGTAGCCAAACGGTCGGCACGTCCGGACCGGTCCATTTAGGCACGGCCCATTTTGGACTGCGAACTAGATAGGCCATGCCGTGCTGGCACACGTGTCGGCGAGGCAGCCCAGTCATAGCCCGATGGTCTATCGGGCCGTGCCGGCCAGAATCTGTTTAGCCCGATAGGCCAATTTCGGCCCACTTAGCCTGTTATGCCTGAAAATTAAAAAAAAAACAGAAAAAAAAAATCCAAAAACAATTCAAAAAAATATCAGAAAATGTGTAGAATTCAGAAATACATGCGAAAAATGTTTTTTTTAAAATGAGACAAGCACATTGAAAGTGCAATAAGGAGTTTTAATAATGTTTAATAATGTTCAAATGGCTACCTCGTTAAAACCTTTGCCATTAAAAATTGAAAAATGTAAAAAAATCCTATAAAATATATAATTTTTAAAAACCAAAATAAATTTACATATACTTATAAAATTAAATATATAAAATAAAAAACTACAAAATAAAACCATATAACTTAAAAATGGAAATAAAAGTGTGTGTGTGTGTGTGTGTGTGTATATATATATATATATATATATATATATATATATATATATATATATATATATATATATATATATATAATGAATATGGGACTCGACACTATTCGTCTTGTCTTGGTGGCCCTGAGCAAGGCCTAGGTCTGTCATGCTATGCTACCGCCCATGAACAAGTCAGTCATGTCTTGTGCTGGGCAGCCAACAAGTTGCCTTGCTTCCAAGCAAGGCCTATCCGCCACCTCTGATTACCACATCTTCATGGGTTGGTGGAGTTGCGGGTGTACGACTCCACCCAATAGGGTTTGAATCTTGATGTCACCTTTATACACAAGCAAGTGCGCTTTTAGTACGAATTTTGCGAGTCGTATGCTAAGGGGGTGCACCCATGTGTGTATGCGTGTGGTGTGTGTGCGTATTCCTTGTAATCGCAAAAAAAATATACATGAATTCTTTTTTGAGAGTATACAGAAGAAATTATGAAAGTCTAATGTTTCACACCGATCTTAATTTCTACTTGTGCTTCTAATCTCTCCCGGAAAATAAAATTCACAAATCTCAGTGTAACATGGTTAATTTATGAGCGGAGTAGCTAGCGAGTGATTGCAAATGTGACCCTCGTTGTGCATTAAGATTTGTTTTTTTTTCACCTTCAACAAAGAGCGTTGAATCATTTCCTTCTTATAAAAACTGGTTTAGCTCTTGCTCACTCTTGTAATGCTTGTTTTGCAATACGTTTATCTATAGCAATTGGTCTAAAAAAGTGGTAGCTATCTGTTTGTAGGAACTCATGGTACCCCAATCCCTCCTATCACAAAACGGTATAATATTTTACTTGGAAAATCAACAAGATGCAACCTTCACCAATAGGTTTTATTGTCATATTTTTTTAAAAAATACAAAATTATTATGAAAGTGTCTTTATAGTAAATTTACTCATATCACTGTCAAATGCCCAATATAGAAAATCATAACACTATTTTTTTGTCAAAATTAATACGGTTTGACTACATTTGTTCTAGGGATCTCCTTTCAAACTACAAGGAGAAACCATAATTTAATATTAAGGTCCTGGTAATTCACATATTCTATAATTTAGTTGAACTAGTTGGCTACATAGGCAGGCCTTCCGTTTTGTTCCTCGTCTCCGATACAACTTCTTCCTCGTCGCTGGCCACTAGAGACCCTCCGACCACGCCAATCTAACATTGCCCAGATCTGGAGTCGTCTTCTTCGTCATCACCAGCGCCGCCACGACGTCTTCTTCATCGTTGCCAGTGCCACCTCTTTTTCTTCCTCGTCGTCGCCGCCTCATCTCACCAAATTGCTTCATGGCTCTCCTCCATCTCCTTCCTCTTCTCAGGTTCCAGCAATCACAGCCACTGGTGAGCTCCCTCTACCCATCGCCGCTGCCACCAAGCTCCTGTGGATCCCTCCCATGGTTAGGACCACTTACATGCTGGATACCTCCTCCAACTAATTTGGATTCTCACAATGGCATCCAAACGACATTTGAATTTGAATTTGATTATAATTCCACTCTACAATTTCACATGTCATCCAAACGCTAGAATTGAATTTTTAAATCAATTCTAATTCAACTTGGATTTGAATTGGAGCCTAATTTACACGAGCCCAATTCAATTCCCTAAACCAAATAGACCCTAAGGACGGCATTAAATTTGCGTAGCTCCTTCATCCCCCAGCATCCTAGAAATCAACATACCATTGATGTGCCTTTGAGATGTAAAGATTTTAGATGTTGAATTGCTGCTATCCGACTTCTTAAAGATACCCCCTCTGTTGTGGTAGCTGTTGGGGTATGGATCCGAGGACCGAGGGTAGGGCACTCGCCTTTGAACGATTGGCCATGCCACCGTCAAGGCTCTGAGGCTTAGTTGAAGAGGAGGGAGAGAGTAAGAACTTTGTTTATTTATTGCTTGATTAATAATGGATACATGCTATCATTTTTATAGAGACAACCTAACTTGATGCCTAATAAATAATCTATAAGGAAACGTACCAATCCAATCTAATCTTTCCAACTATTAAAAATAACCTTCCCAATCGATAATATCATATCCCTAACAATAACTTGATAGATAAGGCACCCAAAATAACCTACGTAACCAACTATTTTTTTATCCTAGGAAACCAATCAGTATGTATAGAAAATAACGGTGCTTACAAGATCGACGGACACCGCTCAAGTGCTCCTTTCTAAATACTCGTGTCTTGCTCCATAGCATTACCCCTCTCGCGGAGAGGTAGCTCGTCCTCGAGCTGCGGTGGTGGCCACGGTTGAAGTTCTTGGTGGCCCTATGTTGATAAGATTATCCGGTACCAGCATCGGTTCGCTCGGGAGCAGATCAGTGACACTCCTACATATGATGCCCAACGAAGAAATGCCTTAGCATGTTGTGGCATTAAGGAAGACATCGGTGGCATGGGCAACCGTCATGGGGCAGCAGTTACGCCCTTACTGCCCTGGAGCGTGATGATGGCGGGAAGGACGCGACAGCGGGGCTGGCCCCTCAGTTGTCGCGCTCTGCATTGCCTATGGCACAACATCGGTCGGTCGTGTGGAAAACATCGCTGCTGGATCTCTCTGGTCTGCTACCCCTTCCAATGCAATACTCTACCACATACTTATCATCTACTTCTCTCCAATTATTGCTTAGTGCTGACCACTGGAACATCAAACATGCATACTCGTGCAATCGCCGCCGATCCCTACCGGGGATACCCGTCGTGCTCTTTTCGGTGGCCCCGAGCCTAATCCCTACGACTGTGCTATCTCTACTCCGAGCTCTTTGCTCCTTTGCTTCTATGTGCCCGTGCTTCTATTCATATGGATGTATGCATGTATATACATGCTCGATGTCCTCTTCTCATGTATTGGTTGCTCATCTTCTTTAACATTGGCCAATTCAACGTTGTGGCTTTCTCACGTGACCTCCTATCTTTGCTGATGTCGGTATGTCTGCTTTAGTCGCTGTCTAACGATATGGAAAATTTTCTCACCATCACCGGTGACATCGTGACCCTCACCCACGATGGCACACTTTTAGCTACCTAATGGCCTCATATCATTCATTGCTCATCTTCAATGCAAAGCATCATCTCCTCTCTGCCAGTGCTTCCCCATCATCCAGCTTCTTTTGCGACTGACTTCTTCAACAACATTGACACTCATCACTCGTCATCGCGACCCTTGGCTCCTTAGCATGCTGCCGTCTTGGCTCTTCGCTTCCATGTGGGCCAACGTCTTCATGCATGATAGATTGACGCCATTGCACTCTTTCGTGGTCATCTCCGAAACCATTCAAGCTATCCTCTGACACCATTCATACTATCCTTCGACACCATTCATGCAATCCTCGTTATAACTTTTATTTTTACTCAAAATTACAGTTATTTGGAATTTGTACACAAAATAAATTCCTAATTTTATTTAATTTATTCTGAATTTTAGTTATTTAGGGACTTTAGTTTGGAATTCACACAATTTTATTTTTTAGTCATAATTTTAATTATTTTTGTTGGAATTCGCATACAAATCCAATTTCTATTTTTCTTTAATTTTATTCTCAATTACAATTATTTAGTGATTTTACTCAATTTAAGTTATCTATCGATTTTACATTGAAATTCAGATTTCGAAATAAAATAGCAAAAAAACATTTCAAATTTCAATTATTTTTTGTTGGAATTCATATGCAAATCGAATTGTTATTTTTTTTTTCCGTTAGTCTCTATTCCAAATTATATTTGAATAGAGATTTTACTTAAAATTAGTATGAAATCATATTGTTATTTTTATTTGGAAATTCAGTTATTTTTTATCGATTTCAAAATCGAATTTATATTTATATTTAATTTATTCCAAATTTTAATTATTTAGATATTTTACTATGAAATTAATATGGAAATCAAATTGTAAATTTTCTTGTATTTTTTGAATTTCAGTAATTTTTTTGGAATTGTGATACAAATCCAATTCTAGATTTTAAAAAATTTGTATTTTAATTACAATTATTTAGGATTATAACTTGGAACTCGTGATTTAAATAAATTTGTTAATTTTATTTTTTCATTCCTAATTTTATTTATTTTTTGTTGGAATTTGTGTACAAATCTAATTGCTAATTTTTGTTTAATTTTTATTCGGAATTATATTTATTTAGGGATTTGCTTTGGAATTTGTATGGAAATCAAATTGCAAATTTTATTTTAATTTTTATTCCTAATTTCATATATCTTTGGATTGTACTTGACATAGACTCTTTCTTTTAATCTGGACCCGCTAGAATCAACGACGTTAAGCTTTCTTTCTTTTTCCATTGATTAACGTGGGAATTTCTAGGCTTTGAGAATGAACGTGGGGGCTTATTTTTCTATTGCTTTAATAAGATAACTGCAGGGTGCCTGTTGACGATCGAGTCGCCGATCTTACGGAATAAAAAGAGAAAAATGGCTAAGAGTTCTTGGAGGTGAACGAGGTTGCTCTTTATTGCAATGAACTAGTGATTACAAAGACGCTTTATAGCCTTTGATAGTGAACGTGATGGCTTCTTTTGACTCTCGTTTGATAAGATAATAGATAGATAGATTGTGTAAGGCAAAGTAACGAGCGTTTCACCTATTGTTTTTGCGGACTCCGGTCCGGTAAACAGTTGCCACCTTCCCTCTTCTGCTTAGTTTCGAACCCATATAATTACTCATGACTATTGGCTTCCTCTTAATTTGCGTAGGAGGTTACCTTGATCTCCTTTCATTAAAATAGAAATTATAATTTACAATATATATGTATTTTACTACTACAAAGGAAATAAGGGAAAAGAAGGAAAAAAAAAACAAATGGAAGAACATGAGGACAAAGAGGTGATGCCTGTGGTGGACACACAAACTAATTCTTTTTTTTTCTTCAAAAAGCTGATCCACAGCTTCCATTCATATCCATTACTGGTGCGGTAGATTTTTTTTACGCACATGCTCAATACACATCCAGATGTTTTTCTTTTTTGTGATTTTTTTTAAATATTTACCCTTTTTTCTTAGCAGTTGTCAAAGACTGTCATGAGCTTTTATTATATAATAGATAACAACAATTAAATAAAGGGTGTTGCCGAATAAACTACGTAGAGTTATATATTTTTTACCTAAATTAAATATATTTTATAAATATAATGGGCATTCACAATGCTGCAGTCATTAATCAAGAGTATTTTAATTTTAGGGAAATTTACATATATACATGCCCCGTGCAAAGTGACTAGTTTATAAAAATGCCATTGCAAAGTTTCAGCTGCCAAGGCCATTCACAGCGTAAACGGTGCCGTATTTGCCATGTCGCTCTCACATCACACCAATGCTAAATTTGTTGTTTCACTGTTGTTTAGCACATCCTTTTATCTCTCCAAGACGAGACCCACAACTAAATAAAATCAATCTTTTCCCCACCTACTCTCTCCCTCGAATTTTCTTAAAATGATATTATTTTAAAAGATAATTACAAAAAAATAGTTGATTATTTTTTTACAAAAATAATTTTTGCATTGAAGAGTGTGCAAATCGCCAGTTGAAATGGCGACAAGAATTGGCTATTTATACCCCCAAAATTCGGTGGAAAAGTCATTTTAATTCCGTAAAAAGAGAAGAGAGAGAGGAGGAGAGGGGAGAAGAGATGTAACGAAGACCTGCTGGTTCCTAGTTGTGGAGAGTGAGATGGAGCAGCAGATCTGGTTGTCCATTTTGCAGATAAATGTTCTTGCAACTTTGTACATAAATTTTAAACCTCGTAGGTTAGCAAATAAAAATAGCGACATAAAATTCAATAGATTAGATAATTTTAAATGTATCGTTGTTTGATGTAGTACATCATTTTAGCTGTGTATAGTTTAGTTCATCGCATAGACATTATTTATCGTAGTCTAGAGACGAGGTCAAGTCCATGACATTTAAGATAATTGATCCCACAAAAATTTAAAAAATTATATTTAACCCCACAGACTTTAAATCCTAACCCCACTGCATGGCAGCCATGGCTAGTTCACTACATCCCCGTCACCTCAGCATCCACTGCCCTCCATTCCACCTCCACCTCCACCTAGGGTTCACAATTTCGGCGAAATTTCTGAAATTTCGTTCATTTCGTCCCCATCCGAAAGAAAATGATTTCGTTCAAATTTTTTCGTTTTTTTTGAATTTTGAGGGTTAAAGAGAGTACAAGAAGTGAATCACCCACAAAGATGAAGATAGCCCAGTGGTATGCCCTATCCTTTTGGTCCTGATGGCTTGGGTTCGAATCCCTAGCTCGCATCTTCTAGTTTTTTTGGAAATATTTAAATTTTAAAATTCAAATTTGATCAAACCGTTTGGACGAAATTCATCCGATACCGAAATTTCATCCATTTCCCTGCCAAATGAAAAAAAATGCAAACCAAAATATTTTTCCCTGCCTCCACCCCACCCCAAAACCACCACAACACCATAAGCTCCCTCACCACCTTCGGCCATCACGCCCTCACCCTTCACGACTCCCCACCAATCTCACACCAGGCAACACTCCAGTGAAATCACTGGTGCTTCTTGGTGGTCCATGGCGGATCTTCACCGGAGAGGAAAGAGAGGGCGACAAATCCAATCATGGAAGGAGATAGCAGCAAATCCAATCATGGAAGGAGAGAGAGCAACACATCGGATCTGAGAGGAAGAAGAGAGGATCGAGAGAGTTGGGAGAGGAAGAGTGAGGCAACAAAGGTGGCTAGTTGGAACGAAGTGAGAATGAAGAAGACTTAGGGTAAAATTGTCAAATACAGCAAACACGTGAGTGACATTTTTGCGACCAATTGATTTTTTTTGTTGGGGCATTTCTCGGAAGTAGTCACTTTGCAATGGTATATATCTATATATTATACTTTTGGTTTAACTAGTGGTATTTTTGTGAGTAATTGATGTTTTTTTGTTGTTGTGGCATCTCTCGGAAGTAGTCACTTTGCAATGACATGTATCTATATATTATGTTTTTTTTGGTTTCAACTAATAGATCTACTATATAAAGAATAGAAGTTGATGACATGAGTTTTAAAGCTGTTAAGAAAAAATGAGAAATATATAAAAATTCTCATAAAAAAGTAAAACACATATCTAGCCATTAATCTAGTAGACCATAATTAAAGCTGAACTATATCAGTCATTGGATTTTAATAGGAAAATAAAAATATGATATAAATTATATAATAAAAGTTGATGACATGTGTTTTACGGCTGCTAAAAACAGAGAAATACGCCACAAATTCTCACAGAAAAGCAAAACATCTAGTCATTGATTTAGTGAACTAATTAAAACTGAACTATGTCAGTCATTGGATTTTATTAGAAAAAAATATACTGGAAATTCTTTTTTTTTTTAAAAAAAAAGCAAAGCATCTGGCCCTCGGTCTGGTGGGTCCTAACTAAAGAAGAATTATAGTGGCCATTAATGAGAATTATATTATATTTTCCTTTTCTTAGAGCTTTTAGATACACATGATCAATGGACCCACCAAATAAAGGGACAGAAGTATTTTTACAGAATTTATAGCCCATTGCTATTTTTCGTTGTGAGCTCTTAACCATGCATCATCAGCTTTTATTATATAAGAGTCGTGGATCAACCATATTTAGGACCCATGGCTAGATTTTTTTTTTAGAATTTCTATCATTTTATTTTTGGAAAAAGTCTATTTAACTAGTGAACTATTGTGGTGTGTTTACTCCACATATGAACTACAAAACCGTTTACTTAAGATAACCTCTCTCTAACTTTATTTTTAAAGATAACCTCTCTCTAACTTTATTTCCAATTCTGACACCTTTGGCCATGCCACAATGCGTGGCGTGGCAAAAGCACATTGTTACGCCATGGACTTCGGCGTGGCAAACGAGTGCTGTCACGCCACTCCTCTTGGCATGACAGGATTTAGCACGAAAACAGACGCCTGTTGGCTCAGAGGGCTATCGTGGCAGGTTTGGCCACACCGCGATCAGTGGCGTGACAGCACAATTTGGTCACGCCACAGGTCATGGCGTGACCAAAAGGGTCAGAATTGAAAATAAAGTTAGAGAGATGTTATCTTTAAAATATTTTTTAAAAATAGATTGAAAAATAAAAAAGCTCTCTACTTAACCCCTTGAACATACAAAACTTGATCATAACCCCAGAGGTGGTTTTGCATCACGGCGGTAGACGTTGTTAGGTTAATCTTGGTGCATGTGTGTGTTGCACGAGTTTGCATGTAGCGCATGCATATGTTGATTAGTGGTTAAGTTAATCATGTAGGAACAAGTCTGTTTACTTGCACGTAGGAGGCGACGTGCAGCTAGTATCGTGGATTCGGTGGCGCATGTACGTGTGCATGGATGTTCACTGAGCCTTGCATGTAGGCGTTAGTTTGTGTTTTGAGCTAGTCCAAGCCTCACAGATGTGATCCGAGATGAGCGGCTGGTGAACGAGTCATGGAATAACTTGTTAGTGCACGTATGCATGTAGTGATCAGGTTAGTGGACTAGTGGCCGGGTAGAGCGGATCAAGATGTAGCTCCTTGTCATTGTGTCGTAGTATTTAAGTACCTTGTAATCATTTGATTAGCTTGAGCCAAAGAATACACAGAAAAGGTGCAAGCAGTTAGCACCACAATCTTGTGCCTCTGTTTTGTGTTCAACTTGGTTATTAGCTCCGCCATCTCGTTCCCAACTCTGGCAAACCAACCACCGTGCTTGTGTGTGTGAGTCCACCGTGAAAGCGTGTGTTTGAGAGAGCCTGGGCCAACAAATGTGGTGCTGACTCAACAAATCAAATTAAAATAAATTTCACTTAGAAGGGCCCATGTGTCAGTGAATCTGCTCTCAACTTCCTCTCCATCTCTCTCAACTCTTAGTCCATGCATTTCTCTCAACTCTCTCTGAACTGTATCCTATCCATTGTCGGTTGCTACAAACCACCTCACTGGACTCAGGCGAGAAAGCCACCATTGCTGCCTCGATCGCGTGTCTCCCTATTTCCCACCGCCGCGACCATGCTCTCCTATCGCCGCAGCCATGCCGACGTTTGTCCAAATAAGAGCATCTACAATAGTTTGTTTCTTAGCTTGTTACTAAGAAGAGAGAGTACCCAATCTAATAAAAAGAAACAAGTCTTCCAATGGATTGTTTCTTGAGCTTGTGTCTAAGACTTTAATTGCTACAAGTGTGCATGATTCTTAATGATCAATAATGAAGTACAACTTTGTGGCCTACATGTTTTAGCTCATTTATCGTATCAATAATAAAATCGGGCTGCACAAATGATCTGGTGTATATTTTGCTTTAAGACAGTGGGACCTACAAAACACGTTTTTAAGTAACAAGTAAATCTCCAATAGAGTATTTGGTTGTTTCTTGTGTCTTGGTATTAACAATTTGCTAGTTTCTTCATCTAGAAACAACCTCACATTCTCTTCTCACCTTTTCTCCTCCACATCACATAAATACTGATATAACAACCCCTTAGTAACAGCTGACGTGGACTGTTGTAGATGCTCTAAGACACAAGTTGAGGATGGTGGAGGTGCAGTGAGCAAGGTAGGAGAGCGAGGGTACTGAAGTGAGGCGATGGATTTCATTGAGAGGCGGAAGAGGAGATCGCCACTCGAGGAGGTGTTGGATTTGGGTTCATGCAACTCTGATTTGCCTTATCGTCGAATCGAGTAGCTGCGCATGGACCGATGGTGTGGTCGGGCTGTGCAGCGGTCAGCGACCCCCACCCCTTCTCTTCTTCCCTCTCTTTCCATCAGATTTGAGGCAATGGGTGGCTGCTACATAATGGTCCACAACCCAACCGACATCTAACCTAGACCAAAACAACAACTTGCATTATCCCAAATCAACCCAAATCCACTAATCATCCATCAGGACCCAACCCAACACATAATACTTCAACCCAAACCAAACCAAACCAAACCAAACCAATTCCCTAGTATGGGTTCAACCCATTTTTCCAACCCATTTCAACTCATGTCCAACCCACCTCACTCAGCTTGTAAGGCATTCACCTACACAGGACACATTCACGATCTGTTCTGAAGCTAGTGGTCATGTCTCCAACTAATTTTTTTTCTTTGAAAACTAAATGCAACATAATCCAAAATAACTTCCATAAATAAAAAAAAACGAAAAAAACATTAAAAATTTCAAAAATTCAAACAGATCAGAGAAATCCCATAGTTTTCAAGCAACATAAAAAACAACAAATAGGGGATCAGATAATTAAGAAAAAAATATATATGAAAAACTGATGAACAAATTACCACGAATTGAGGTGGGTGTGTGGGTGTGTGTGTCTATATATATATAGAGGATTCACAACACTAGGAGATAACACCGTGACATTATCACCATCCGAGTGACTCAAAACTAGTATATCCTGCTCTCTTGGTGTTGGAGGTACATGTTCATCCATAGGAGAAGAATCAAGATCATGGACATTGCTCATAGTGTAATCAAATTGCCCTTGTTCTAATTTATAACTTCCATCTTCAGCATTCTCACGATCAGTGTTGCTTGCAAGGGTGATGCATTTTTCATTTTCAAGTTTCCTATCCAATCACTATCAGAAGATGGTGTCAAGTTAACATCCCCTCTCCCACTAATTTCCCACTGGCAATTGTTGTTTTTTTTTCTAATTCCCAACTTCAGATGACAACCCAGCTCCTCAGGCAACGGTTCTTCTTTAATCTCGTGCTTTACAATAATTTGCTCCTCGGAATTCATTCATTCCACAAAAGCAATACACACTATTAGTGTTAGTGCAACAAGTTTCACGAATACAAATAAGAGATTCTGACAAATGACAATCAACTTAGCAGATAAGATATCCCTTTAACAATGCCACACAGCTCAAAATGAACCAAGAAAAATTCAGAAATTGTGAATAGTTTCAAGTATTTCAGGTTCTCATTCCTACTTGTTTAATTGTTGTATGTCGTGCTAGAACAAGCAAGAGAATTGTGAATTATGACAGGAGAGCTAGATACAACATACAAATATTAAGGACAAGGCAAATTTAAGGCTGCTATATAATACAGCTCCAAGTATCCAACCCGCCCATAACTTCAACCCAGATCAACCCAACCATTTATCTCATTATGTTGTTAGCCCGCCGGTGTCTACTCACGCGAAAACGCCTGAACAGAACAAACACACACGCACTGGAAGGAGAAAGAACTTGCAAGACAAGTTTTTTTGGTGCTACCAACTGCCGTAGCTTTTCTTTGGTTTTCTTCTCCTTTTATTCTAATCAAAAGACACACTATGCGTTTACAAATGGTCACTAACTACTAATTGATGCTGTTACAATGCAAACATGGCTACTAATGCCACCTCTAAAGTGCTCTGATAACTGAAAAACTAATGGCCGACGTGAACACACACGTCTCACCCATATGCATCTGATTAAATACCATTGACTGCTATTCAGCCAGTGACTAACGGCATCATGACTGCCATGCAAAAAACTGAAACATCAATGCTAATCAAAACAAGAAACGCTACTCACGGGATTAATCAACAAACACCCCCTAATCCTTGATGCATTTTCTTGATCTCGACGATGCCGATCCTTGTACGCAACTCCTGGACCTTGACACGGCCCAACGCCTTTATCAGAATGTCAGCTAGCTGCTCTTCGGTCTTGATGTACTCCACCTCAACTTTGCCATCTTCAACGCATTCCCGAATAAAATGATATCGGGTGTCTATGTGCTTACTCCGGTCGTGGAACACCGGATTTTTGTTGAGGGAGATCGCTGACTTATTGTCGACTTTGAGCATAACACTGCCTGTCTTTTCATTCTTCAAGTCAGCGAGTAAACGAGCGAGCCAAATACCTTGGCAGGCGGCCGTCGTCGCCGCAATGTACTCGGCCTCACAAGAAGACAGCGCCACAACCTTCTGCTTCTAAGATTGCCAGCTGATGGGGCTGTGACCGAGGAAGAAGAAGATGCCTGTCGTGCTCTTGCGGTCATCGACGTCGCCAGCCATGTTGCTATCGCTGTAGCCGACAAACCGTGGCTCCTCCAACTTCTTCATGTAACGGCAGCCATAACTCCGTGTACCAGCAATGTACCAGAGTATATGCTTGACTGCCGCCAAGTGCTCAGTGGTTGGCGCTTCCATGAAGCGGTTTACGTAGCCCACCGAGTACGCGATGTCGGGTCTTGTGTGCACTAGGTACCTCAAACTCCCGACGATGCTCCGGTAGGCCGTGGCATCTGTGAGAGGGGCTGAGCTTGCCTTGCTCAGCTTGAGCCTTGTCTCTATGGGAACGTGGCAGGGATTGCAATCTGCCATACCACACTTCTCATGAATTTTGAGCGCGTATGCAAATTGGTTCAGCGTGATGCAGCCATCGGACTGGTGCACTTCGATGCCAAGGTAGAAACTGAGCAGGCCAAGATCACTCATTTTGAATAAGTTTTTCATCTCACTTTTGAACTTGACGATCTCCTGTGCATCGGTGCCCGTGATAATGAGGTCGTCGACATAGACGCCCACCAGTAGCCTCGATGCACCGCTGCCGCACATGTACACCGCATGTTCTGATGCGCTCCGCTGAAACCCGAGCAACAGCAAACAACTGTCAAGCTTGGCGTTCCATGCTCTTGGCGCCTGCTTCAAGCCGTAGAGGGCCTTGTGGAGCCTCAACACCTTCTGCTCATGGCCCTCAACCTCAAAGCCGGGAAGTTGGGTGACGTAGACCTCCTCGTCAAACTCGCCATTGAGGAACGCCGATTTGACGTCCATATGGTGTATTGGCCATCCCTTGTGCGTGGCGAGCGCGATCAGCAGGCACGCGGACTCAAGATAGGCCACCAGCGCGAACACCTCCTCGTAGTCGACACCCTGGCGCTGCACATAGCCCTTTACCACGAGGCGGGCCTTGTGCTTGATGACAGCGCCTTGGGAGTTCTTCTTCATCTTGAAGACCCATTTCAACCCAATGGGACGATGACTCGCCGGGAGATCGACAAGTTGCCAAGTGTCATTCTCCTCAATAGAGCTTATCTCCTCGAGCATGGCGCGGTGCCAACACTCGTGCTTCTCGCCTCGAGAAGCCAATCGTTATCTCGCCGTCAGTCTGACTCCTCGTGATTGAGGTCGTGAAGCGTGGTCGATCGTACATTAGCCACATCCGTGTAGCGGCGGGCCTTCGTCGATGCGTGGGCGGCGTTGGTGGGAGGTGAAACGAATTCCACCCCACTTTGTGCCACGGCATAGGCGTGCTTCTGCCGCCGCTCGATGCGGCGTCGCCGACCCCGAAGCCGGGCGCGTGACTTCGGATCGCTTTGGTGTCGACGGCTCGTCATCCGTCTTGCGCGAGGTTGCCACGCGACAAGACTCGCTTCAGATATACGGTATACTCGATAGTGAACGCCTCACCGGAGTTAACCGTAGCACCCGGCCCCATCAGGTCGCCTCGTCGAAGACGACATTGCGGTCACGCGCACGCCGCTTGCCGACGGGGTCGTAGACGCGATACGCCTTGGCGTCGGGCTCATAGCCAATGAACACCATCGGCGTGCTCCTGTCATCGAGTTTCTTTAGGTGCGACTTCACCACCTTGACGTGCGCGACGCAGCCGAAAGTGCAGAGGAAGTGCACCGGAGGTCGTGTGCCATGCCACGCCTCGTACGGCATCATGCCCTCGACACTGCGAGTCGGGGCTCGGTTCAGGATGAACACGGCTGTCATAACCGCCTCACCCCAAGTATGCGACGCTGCTGGTCGCGGATCGTGAGGACGCCATCCTACATGAGCGTCTGGTAGCCATTCTCGTCGAGCTGCCCGAGGCTCACTATGTTGCTGCGGAGTCGTGGGATGTAGTACACCCTCGTCAGCGAACGGTGCTCCCCGTTCCGGCAAGTGAACAGGACGGTGCCACGCCCGCGTATATCCACCACCGAGCCGTCGCCGAACTTGACGGAGCCGATGACGCCCTCGTCCATCTCTGCGAAGCTTGCCTGGCACCCGGACATATGATTGCTGGCGCTAGTGTCCAGGTACCAAGCATCGTCGTGGGCGTCCTCCTCGCGCCCTAGATGCACCTGCGCGTGCACCTCGTTGAGCACCACGTTCGTGCCCGTGCCCACGAAAGCCTGGTGAGTGTGCACACTGCGCCACGAGAAACGCAGTTCGCTGCCGCTCGGCTTGCATCAAAGTGGGCTCGCTCGCAGACGCTTCGGCTGCGGCGATCCTGTGAGCAATGCCCGTATTTGTCGCGCTTGTAGCATCGAACTGCGACATGTTACATACAAGACACTAAGGCGAGCCATCGTCTTTTGCCGTCGCGGCTCGCCTTTGCGCGCCACGCCACGTGGCTTGCCGTGGTAACGATTGTCACCACCTCTACCGCTTCCTTTGTCACGGAGGAGCCGCCGCCTTTGCTCTCTTCTGGCGCGTGGAAGCCACTCTCTTCGATGAGGAGCAGACGCCACCGGAGTCGCTCGAGTCGTCGCAAGATATAGCGCCGCTTCCACCGATCGAAGCGGTAGGTGAGCTCTTCGATCGACAACGTGCTCAAGTCAGCGGTGTTTCGATCGAGATTGCCACTGTGTATATCCGGGTGGCACAACACGAAGGAATTTCTTGACAACCTTTTCTTCTTCCAACGTGTCGCCTAGGGTCCGAAGATTGTTGACAAGTCCCGTGATCCTCATGGAGAAGTCGTCCACCGACTCACCATCCTTGAATTCGATATCCTCGAACTCCTTGCGAAGCTTCTGTGCATTCGCTTCACGGACGCGCTCGACGCCCATCCGCATCGTCTTCACGGCCCCACGCCGCTTGGCGCGTGTCTTCACCGCCAAGTGATAAAGCATGTCCGGCGACACCGCACGGAGGATGGCGGACAGCGCCAATCTGTCGTCGTGGTAATCGGCGTTGCCAGGTTCAATCGCCTCCCACAGGCCTTGTGCCTGCAGGTTCACCCTCATCACGAGGGCTCAATCGGTGTAGTTCGTCCGCGTGAGCGTGGGGTAGACCACCGATCCCATCGTCTCCCGTACCACCCGCTGCACCACACGCTCTTGGCCGCCGTTGCTGCCGGATCTAATCTCGCGACCGTCATTGTCGCCAAGATTGATCATGCGAATAGTGCTGTCATCGGTAGGAGAGCGTGAATCATCGCGCGACATCTTCACAGGCAGGAGAGCACAAGGCTCTGATACCAATTGTTAGCCCGCCGGTATCTACTCACGCGAAAACGACTGAACAGAACAAACACACACGAACTGGAAGGAGAAAGAACTTGCAAGACGAGTTTTTTTTGTGCTACCAACTGCTGTAGCTTTTCTTTGGTTTTCTTCTCCTTTTATTCTAATCAAAAGACACACTATGCGTTTACAAATGGTCACTAACTACTAATTGATGCTGTTACAATGAAAACATGGCTACTAATGCCACCTCTAAAGTGCTCTGATAACTGAAAAACTAATGGCCGACGTGAACACACACGTCTCACCCATATGCATCTGATTAAATACCATTGACTGCTATTCAGCCAGTGACTAACGGCATCATGACTGCCATTCAAAAAACTGAAACATCAATGCTAATCAAAACAAGAAACACTGCTCACAGGATTAATCAACATATGTGTCCAACCTGTTTGAAGCCATTTCCACCCCGCAAGCCTCAACCCACATGCTGATTATGTCAGGTGCTTGTTTTCAACAAATGAACAACACACAAATATGAAGTACGGCACCACAGTTTCAAAAAAATAGCCACGTACAAACTAAACTCAAAAGTAGGGAGTCAGTTTCTCCTTCAACTATTTCATTGTCGCAAATATTAAGCTACTGAACTCAGATGGAAAATCAGATACATGTAGATAAACATGTGCTTCCTACTTCTAAACCCAAAAGGTACCTCACGGCCCTACCAAGAATTCACCACCTTACTCCCTACAAAATGTATATTTTGGCTAATTAAAGCATCCTACTACCTTAGTAATACTATGAATCTATGATACTATGCGGTCAACAAAACTAGTAACACAATGTCACCTCACCTGATTAAGCATCCAGTTGAAGCTAACAACAGCTATAACTGTAATGAAAGGAGAACATCTATAACTGTACTAGTATCTCAATTGAAAAGATCACAAGAAGTTATCTCAATTGACCAAAGAAGAGCACATCATGGCAGTAAAATCTAAGAAGTGCATCAATTGCACAAATAGTTGTTGAGAAATGCACTCGTAATCTTTTTTATCTTTAGCAGCCCAAAAATCACATAGAAGTTTATCACAAGTGACTGGGGGCAAACACTGAATGATCGAAACAAGAATGCATAAATGATACAACCACTACACAGTTATAGTTTCGGGTTATAACAATTTCACAAAAACTTATATAAAAAATATGAAATAGTTCAGGATGTGTGATCACATTTAACACACTAGACAAGGACCCTCATTCACATTACATGAAATTAAGAGTCTCGTGGAATTGATTTTGTACCATCACTTTTGCCTGACCTACACCCACAGAAGAATTCACGGACACAAATTTGGAAGGCACTGAATATATACTTGTTTAGCTAGATCACTCCATACCAGATTAAACAAAACTTGTCTACATATGCCCGCCAAATTTGTTCTAACAGTATATGAAAGAAGGAATCATCAAGCAGTGTATTAACTATTAACAAAGTACCAACAAAGATTTGTGCAGAGATTTCCATTCCAAATATTAATGCAACTAATGCACTAAAGCAACAATTCTCTACTAGACATTAAAGCAACAATATAGACATGTAATAGATTCACCACATCACAATCTTACACAGAAATAACAATTCAACATTAACAGTGATCAAGAATCAGTAAACAAGGAAAGCAAGAAAGGCAAGAGGGAATTGGTTCAACCTAGCAGAGTAGCACTTGAAGGAGGCAGTGGATGGTGTTGTAGAAGATGAAGCTGATGTTGGGGAAGATGTCCAGAGTGGATGCTACCTTCCTCGCCTCCAGCCGCAACCTAGCGCCGCCACCCACCTCGCCTCCAGTCGTAACCTAGCGCCAGCTCCATCCAGGGGAGTTGAGGGACGCAGCGCCATGCGGAGAATCTGAGGAGGAGGGGGACACGGTGGTGGAGATGCAGAGGAGGAGATCTAGGGCGGAGGAGGAGACGGTGGTGCATGCTGTTGATGGGAATAAGGTGCCGGCCGGCCTGTTGGGTTCTTGTATCCAATGGGCCGGTGCTAGATCTGTAGATAAATCCCCAAAGCCAAGAACCCTAAACTATGCGACGACTCGGGGCTTGAATCCTACTGCTCAAACATGGCTTGGAGTTTTCTTCCCTTCGAGATGTGGCGGCATGCAGAGTGTCGGAGGAGGGGGGGTGCAGCGGTGGAGATGCTGGCGAGGAGATCCGGGAACGGGGCAAACACAGTGGCCGATGGCGACGAAGATCGGGGGGAGGAGGGGAACGTGGCGGTGGAGGTCTCGGGGCCTCGGGGGCGGAGGAGACGCCGACTCTACTAGCTATTGCTCAACCCAAACCACAAAGAACCCATGGGTTCAAACCGAATGGAATCAAAAATACTCCACCTAATCCAACCCAAATCAACCCGCTTCACAAGCAAACCCGATCCAACCCAGTCCGTTTTTGCTCTTTAACCCATTTGAATCCATCCAATTGTACTCATTTCTTGAACCCATCCCACTCAACCCATTTGAACCCGAACCATTACCAGGCCTATACATATGGGTAGGTGGCGGTATGATGGGGATGGAGTTCAGAGATGGTGGGTGACGGTATGATCATGATGATGACCGACGATGGACAACTTGGATTCAAGACGAGAGAGAGGAAGAAGTATTACACATTGACATGTGGACATGTTTGGTCAAAGAATTTTACTAATTTTGTTTGATGAGTTGTCCGCTCATTATCGGCCATGTCATCTGCCGCTAGGACTTGAAATGAGCTGGCTCAAGCTTGACTCGCTCAAGCTAGGATGAAATAGCGGCTCGGCTCGTTTTGGGAATAAGTCAAAATGAGAGCTTGGCTCGACTCAATAGCAGGCTCGAGTTGGCTCGCGAGCCAAGCTGCTTGTTGGGTTGCCTTCCTCCGACGACCCATAGTAGAGTCGTTGCGAAGGATAGCCTCTCCTCTGTGAGAGGCGACACAACGCTGTTGCCGGCCGTAGCTCCCTGTCTCCATGTTCCAATCCACCTCGCTCCTGCTCTTCTTGTTGCCTTCCTTGTCCTTGCTCACTGGCCACCGGAACGACAACGCGCGCCTATTCGTCAGGGTCTTGCTTGGACAGCACCAGCCAAATCTTGGATACAGAGAAGTTGCCTTTGGTAAGCTTCGCCACAGCCATGTCGGGATGTTGGTGCTTCTATTCCATCATGGGGAATGGTGGCAACCGGGGCGAGGCCTCCCCACGCTTGGAGGCGCCGAATTCTCACTCCGACATGGCGTCGCTCCACCCTCTGCTCTGTCGTGCCCCGAGGCTCCTGCTCGAAAGCCGCTTGGCTCGCTGGTGGCGACGATGTCTCTGGCCCGACTAGAACACTAGGGGCACATCGATGAAGGCCTAGTCCACACCGGCGTCGTGGAGGTGGAACAGCTGCCCCTAGAACGCTGTCAAGCTGTCTGGGTCATCCCACGCCATACGCCGAAGGTGTAGTCTGATTAGGTGGCGCATGAGCAGGTGCAACAGTCCGCACACGAAGAAGACGATCACCAAGATGACCACGGTGAAGAGGATGCTCGAGCAGCAAAGGACGGGGCGGCGATGTAGAGGACGGGGAGGTGACTGTGGGCCAAAGGATGAGGTGGGTGTGGACTCGATCTGGAATGGGTGTTGGGGGTAGAGGAAGTGTGTGTGGTGTGTCAGTGTGTGTGACTGGAATGGGATTTGGGGGTAGTAGAGGTAGTGCATGTGCCCACGAGCCAAACGCCGAGCGAGCGGCTCACGCTCGGCTAAAAAAAAAGGCGAGTTGGGAATAGGGCTTGGCTCGACTTGTGTACGTTATGAGTTCGAGCCGAGCCGGCTCGAGTTTGGTCCGAGCCAAGCCGACTCACGAGTTTTGAGCTATTTTTCCGGCCCTATCTTCCACCATGGTAAAATCAACCTGCAAAACCATCTAAAGGGGTTGTGTGCTTCAGTTTTAAGTAGACGATTTTGTAGTTCAAGGGTCGAGTAAATGCACCCCAATAATTTAAGGGTCAGACGCACCCCAATAGTTTAAGGGTCAAATAGACTTTTTCCTTTTAAGAGAGCCACACATCATTGGTGGACCCACCGAATCGACGGCTAGGTTTTTTTCTTTTGATAATTTCTAGTCTATTTTTCTCTTTTCTAGAGCTTTTAATCATACATAGTCAGAATATATTATACATTAAAACTTAATTTAGTTCCCACTCTAGTGTGACTTCAAGAATCATCTAACTGCAATGATATGGCCATTTTACCTCTAGTAAAAATATCGTTTTCTCTGACTGCACAATTTTTGTTACACTAGCTGATTGGCCCTCGCAGTTGCGCGTGTAGTTTGGTATTGCATAGTGTATAAATTTTTATTTGTGAATTCCAAATATTGAAATTCCTATTTCACAAACAAAATATATTTGAGATATTTGATTTCATATTTAATTAGCGCAATTTATTTTGAGATTTCTCTCTAGCAAATTAGGTAGTGCTACTTGTCTCTTTTTTTTTTTTTTGCAAATTAATATTTATCTAAGCCAACTATCAATCTAAGTATTTAAAATTAGGGTCCACCAAATTAAGTGCTAGATGATTTTGTCAAAATTTCTAGCATATTTGTCTTTTTTGCTTAGCAGTTATGAATCATCTTTATTAGCTTTTACTATTATATAACTAGCGAAATTACCCGCGCAATTGCGCGCTAGATACCGCAACATATTTTATTTCTTATATAACTCTAACGCCTTTGAAATATAGTTGTATTTGTTATATACTTGTAACAGTTGTAATATCTATATATGATTAATCTACACCGTTGTAATCCGGTCCACCGAATTAAGTGTAGATCTGCCCTCTCTCGATTAGTGAGAGAAATTCTAGGAATTTTGCTTGTTTTTTCTGATTGAAGGACTATTGTGGGATTTTGTAGACATCTAAAGGCAAAGAGATGCCTTGAATATCACTAGTTATTTGTAGATATATACTAGTTATTTGTAGATATATAGATTATAATGTCATATATTGGATCGGAGATGTTATGCCTGGCATTAAGTTTTTATCTTTACTAATTATATAAAGAGCACGAGTGTCGAAATTTAAACCATGTATGGATTTTTTTGCTTGGCCGATCAGACTTTTAAACCATGTATGGATTTTTTTGCTTGGCCGATCAGACTATCTCAAGCATTCGTCTTTTTTGACCGGAGCGTTGCATTGAAAGTTGGTCCCTTGCCATAAAATACACCCTGTAAATAATCTAGGAACTGTCTAATAAACTTGCGACTGTTTTCTTGAGCTCAAAACGAATAATTATCCCTCGGTATGGATTACTCGAGAGAAAATAATTGACGTTTATGAGTGATCAATATATACTCTTATATAAATACAATAAATCACAAATTAATTATATCCATTCAATATATGCATGATAGTCTCGTAAGATGATTTTCCGCAACGTGTATTAATTTCACATGCATGATTACTAGCTATTGTAAAGTTTCTCTGCTGTAGTGCAGTTCTGATATGATAATATAACTGAATAACAGGGATGATTTTCATCAGCCACCAATGGTGAAACGTTTGAACAAGCGACGTGAGCTGGAGGAGAAACTTCGTAATGGAGATCCATTGGTGGTCTATGTGGTAGGCGAAAGTGGTGTCGGCAAGACAACTCTTGTGAGAGATGTATACAAGCGAATGAAGGCCAAGAGATATTTTTATGTCCAAGCTATGGTGAGTGTTGCACCTCATTTAAGTGCTGTCAACATTCGGCAACAAATTGTTCAGAAACTGACAGACGACTACAAAAATTGCCCAAGAGGGGAGGTCGATAAGATGTTGGAAGATGCATTACATGACAAGAAGTTCTTATTGGTGATAGATGGTGAGATTAGCAGCACTGTGTGGAAAGACATTCTAGATGTTCTCAGCGAGCTTGGTGAGCCAGGTAGTAAAGTAGTGCGTATCGCACAAGAAGAACCAGAAAAGCTGCCTGGTAGTGATATCGATCATCATGAAACCATTAAGGTGGATCCTCTTGATGAAGATTCTACCAGAGATTTGTTCCTGAAGAGATTAGTCCAAAAGGAAGCAGCGATAAGAGAAGAGCACAATCGGTTCGTAGAGAAGGCTGAGCACAGCAGCAAAATTTTCGATATGACAAAAGGGTTGCCACTGGCTGTTGTTCTTCTGTCAGGTCTTGTGCAAACCAAGGAGTGCCCTGACGAGTGGAATAAGGTATTTGAGTACCTCTCGAAACAATCGAAGCGGCTCCACAGTATATTGTCCCTGTGCTTCGACGATCTTCCACATGAACTGAAATCTTGCTTCCTCTACTTTGCTGCCTTGCCGGCAAACGTCATGATTGAGGCACGCACCTTGGTGTGCATGTGGATGGCAGAAGGATTCCTGAGACCAAAAGAGGGCAAGACAATGGAGAAGGTGGGCTATCGCTACCTGAATGAGTTGGTTATTAGGAATCTAGTCAATCTTGTGCATATGGATGAGTCAAGTCCTGGGAGTAGGTTCTTGGTTGTCCAGAACAAAGTATACGACTTTCTGCGGTCTGAAGCACACGAGGCAAGTTTTGTGGAGGTCCATAGTGGCGACGACATCCCCTCTCTGACCCAACTCTCTGCAGAATTACACGGACAAATTTGCTGCCCTGGCCAGCCCACTGCCGAAGCTACGATCCATCTTCTCTCATTTTGAGCATCTGGAGGAGTACAAAGAAGACGGCCAGCATGTCGAGCAAGACGAGGATCCCAGGCAAGAAGACCCAACTCCAAATTATGATCTACGTCTAGCAGTATGTGGCTGCTCGCGGCATGGGGAGAAGCAGCCTAAGAAGGACAAACACATCAACTCCTACTTACGGAAACTGCTGCTTGGGTCCGAGTTCCTCCGCGTAATCAACCTGCAAGGCATTGAGATTGGCGACAAGTTGCCAGATGAGATTGGCAATGCTGTGCACCTGCACTACCTCGGGGTTACCTCCTGTTCACTGGAGCATATCCCGCCATCCGTCGGAAGGCTCACCAGCCTTGAGACGCTGGATGTCAGGGAAACTAATGTTCGGAAGCTCCCAAAGGCCTTCTGGATGATCAAGACACTGCGGCATGTGTTCGGCTTTGTTCTCATGTTGCCCAAGGAAGTCGGCGACCTGAAGCTCCTACACACACTTGACTCCATACGTCCTGATATTCAGAAAGGTTGGGATAGCGGAACACTTGCGAAGATGATCCATCTCCAATCTTTGGTCGTTTGGGGGTTCTCGGCCAGCACGGCGGAGGCACTACGTGCTGCCCTCAGCAATCTTGAGCACCTTAACATGCTGGCCTTGCATTGTAAAGGTAAAACTGACACTGATCAAGCTGATGAAGCTGACCAATTTATTCCTTTAAGTGTGTTCACTAGCTCCTTCCTCCCGCACGTCAAGACCATGGAGCTAGATGGGGAGCTGCGCCTGCCCTCTTCCCAGTCCCAGGGCTCCCAGCCCGCCGACATCCGCCTCATCCTTCCTAACCTCATTACGCTTGCGCTCAAGGGAAGCAAGGTGTCGCAGGACTTCATCAACAAGCTGGCCGAGCTGCCAATTCTAGCCACCCTTGCCCTCTACCCCGGCTCGTACAGTGACGATAAGCTTACCTTCTCTCGCTCTGGATTTCAATGCCTTAAGAAGCTCAAGATTGATGTGGAAGAATTGAAGACAGTCCGTATATATGAGCATGCGCTCCCCAGAATCGAAGAATTGGATATTCACTCCCACTACTCTGAGTCTGATCACCGTCAAGTCAAAATTGCTGTGTCTGAAGAACGTATTCGGAAGAAGATCGTTGATTTTCAAGACAGAAAAATTGATTTGGTTAAAGATGAAGAATTGGATATCCACTACTCTGATCACCCTATCAACTAAGATAATATTCCTACTGTGTGCTTAATTATACGGCTCCTATATATGAGTGGGTATGTGTGCGTGTGATGCCACTCTGGTTTCTGTCGTACTAAGGTGTGACTGCGTGTTCGCCTCTCTCCAATATGTTGTGCGCGCGTGCGCGAGTGCGAGCGAGCGAGAGTTTATTGTAATATTTGGCTTTCTCAACTGCTGTCAGTGTTGTGATGTACAAACGACGTGTGTAATAATGTGGCAAAACATGATGATTACCCTGCCACAAGTTTGAAATATACATGATTGTGTGTTATTACTAAAAACTACTTCCTCTGGTCAAAATAGTGACGTTTTTTACTTTTCAAAGTCAACCAGGTGCCATTTAACCATTAAATTCTTTTATTATATATTAAAAAAGTTGTAAAATCCAGTTTCAAAAAAAAAAGTTGTAAAAGTGTAATGTTATGAAAGTATTTTTTTTAATGAAAAATTCACTCGTATCATTTTCATATATCCAATACATTTTAAATAATATTTTTGTTCAAAATTAATACGGTTTGGCTGCAGACGTCACTTTCGTGACCGAAGGAGTAAATAGCGATACTTTGCAAAGTTAATCATGGGGAAGCATCGATAATATATGAAATATTGGTAACTTCATCGGGTCAAAGCGATGTTAGCCCTGAACAATGACATTCAGAGCTAGCTAGCCCTCATGTAAGCTCATGTGGATCACAAGACACAAGACAAGCGCATAACGCTCGACCCTAGAGGTGCTAATGGATGGATATCCAAATCCAAATAGCAGAAGTCCAACTTAAATCCAAATAGAATTGATCCAATCCAAATTCAATAAGGTGATATATTCATGTCCATCCAAATTCAAATACACAAGGTCTATGAATATCCAAATCCAAATGGACCAATACAAATGTTATGTTGAGGTGTTGACTTGCGGCTCACCTATGCGCTTGGGCCTGTTAATTTGTACAAAGTAGCTCCTCTACATGTCAAAACATCTCTAACAATTTTCCGTTGATTTCATGAAACTTTTATGGTATGAACGCGAGTTAGAAATTTTAAATACCGAACTTTTTCAAAGGGTTCGTATAAAAGCCCTTGGGGCCCACCTATGTACCTGGGCCCATCAATTTGCACAAAGTAGTTCCTCCACATACCGTATCATCTCTAGTAAATCTTCGTCGATTTCATAAAACTTTTATGGTGTGGATATATCCAAGTATAATAAGATACCATCCAGCAAGGTCAAATACCAAACAAGCTCAATAAATCCAATCCCACCTCTACCCGACCCAAGACGTCGTGTCAGCTGCGACGAGCTCTTCAGGGGATGTCTGCAGCAGACCCACGGGCCACAGCGCGTGCGCGGTGATCGTAACTGTGCTAGCTCGCTTGTCAGTGGAGGCCTGCAGAAACCCTTTCGATACATGTCCGCTAACCACGTGGCAGAACTAGTTGACCATCCTGCCACAGTAACTACATGATTGGGCTTGTTAAATCAAGATTCATTCCGACGGTGTGCGCGCGAGTGTATGTGTTCTGAATCCTGATCCGTATATGTGTACGTTGAAGTATAAGTTAATTGTTCATCTTTTTTCATCAGTTTAAATTTTTAGGTGAATTGGTTGGTGCATGCAACTCAATACGATATCAAAGCTAGGAGGTCTTGAATTTAAAACTCGGTTTGTGCAATTAAAGAAAAATAATTGTAGCTCACTTAGTTTCTAATCCACGTCTTAGATCCGAGGGAGTCTACACGTTATAATTGAGCTCACAAGTGTAAGAGGTCCATTCATTCCTTAAATTCCAAAGCATGCATGGTTTAGTCCCATACTGTCTAGCCAAGCTTTAGGGGAGCAGTTATAAGGTGGAGTCTTTGCCACCCCTTAAACATGTGACACATGGTATGAGATGACATGAGAAGGACTATAACTAAAGTCATACACATGCACGTATGCACGCGCGCACGTATTTTCGCTTGGCAATCGCGTGACTTGTGACTTACGACACGCGACCGTAAACATGTCGTGAACCTAATCCACCTTTCTTTTGCTAACCGTGTATTCCTCTCTCCTTTTAGACTGATCGAAATAAAGTGGTCGATACTCAATGGTCGAAAAACACTGGTCGGATCCACAGACTAGTGGTAGAAATAAAGTTGTCGAAACACCGTGGTCGAAATAAAGTGGTCGAAATACAGTGATCGAAAAATAGTGGTCGGATTCATAGACTAGTGTGGTCGAAATCATGTGGTCGAAGCTGTAGCTTGAAACATGTGACACGTGGCATGCGGAGCACTATAGCTAAAGTCATGCACAGGGCGGAAATAAGGTCTCTGGGTAGCGCATTTGCACGACTGTTGGCTTCACTGTTTCATCTACGTTCTGCATTGCTTCAAGTCTGCGCTGCTTCCTGTTTTTTATCAAACCCCATTGTAAGTTGGTTGTGCGACCAAACTATTCTGTTATAATTCTATTATTGTGAATATTTAGAATAGCAATGAGTTGCCTGTTGTTAGTATTGTTTTATGCATATCTAGTTTTATATGATATTTGCCTCATAATAAAATATGGAATTAAAATATTGTCCATGTTTCCAACACATGAGGGGGAGTATTGAAGTATAGGTAGATTATTCATCTTTCCACACCAGCTTAAGCTTTTAGATGAACTAATTGATACACGCAACTCAATAGCATCTAGCTTGGCGCAAAATAGGCCACTCATTGTTCAACACACGGGCATCCTCGGTTACTTTATCACAGGAACACCAATAGCAATCACGACCGGAGAACAATCAATCCTCTTTGGTAGCGGTGCTGTCTGACTTTGCAAAATGCGGAGATTACGAATTTACGACTAGCCGACTAGGAGCAAGTTATTGTTTGCCCCGATGATCCGCCGTTTTAGGCCCCGCGCGCGGAGGCCGTGAAGAGTTTCTGGGCTGCGTGAGGAACGCGAGTCTCGGCCGTGGACGGGAGCTGGGGGACATGTGGGCTATTGGTGGCCCATGTTGAGGTCACATGCAGAAGTTGCTTCACGTTGATGTTGTGGAGACTATGCAGGCTATTCAGAGCAGATTTTTTTTAATAATATTTTTTTGATTTTTTTACAAAACTAGGTCATTGTCTCAAAAAATTACAAAAATAGGTCCATGTCGCCAGTTCATCTGGCGACAGACTCCTATCGCCAGCTTGAGCGGTGTCGGGAACCTGAGCAACAAAGGTGTTCCGTCCCTAGTTCAACTGGTGACAAGAATTTTTAAATATAACAAATAAACTCAAAAAATTACAATTTTTTTTGTGGAGCATCCAGATAGAGTGTTCTTGCTTGTGTAATTTTTTCATAATTTTATCCATTATGAATGTGTCTCTAAAATTTATTTAAGTATACTATTTGTAGAATTTGTAAATGTGGTCCAAACATTATGAAATTTTTTATGAACACTCCTTACATAATTTAATTATTTTTGTAATTTTTCTAAAATTTTATATGTTCTGAAATTATCTAAAAATTAAGGGTTTACACAATCAAGTACATCAGATCGAAACCAAAATTCAGAATTTTGAGACAATTTCAGCACATATAAAATTCTGGAAACATTACACAAATAATTAAACTATGTAAGGAGTGTTCACAAAAATTTCATAATTTTTAGACTTAATTTTGTATATTTACAAATTCTATAGATAGTATATTTAAATAAATTTTGGAGACAAATTAAGAAAGGATAAAATTATAGAAAATTACATAAGCAAGAACACTCTATCTGGATGCTCCACAAAAGTTTTTTTAATTTTTTAAGTTTATTTGCTATATTTAAAAATTCCTAGATTTTTGTCGCTAGTTCAACTAGCGATAGGAAACTGCCCCCACTATTCAGGGTTCCTGTTGCCAGTTTAACTGGTGATAGGAGTCTGTCACCAGATGAACTGGTGACAGGAACCTATTTTTGTAATTTTTGGTGACGATGACCTAGTTTTGTAAATATTTTTTTAAAAAAATTATTTCCAAAAAAAATTCATTTAGAGCATGCCCATCTACGAAATTTGAAGTCCTAATAACTCAACTACTTTACGAACAAATTGAAAACTGACTGCAATTGAACCGATTGGCTGCACACTTGTAGTTGTAAAGAAGAACATCCGAGTAGTACGTACCTGTGAGTTCGTACCTCTACACCAAGTACAGTGAAACACGGCCCGGCGCCTATCCCTAGTCAGATAATGCACTCGCTCGAACCACTCCACGCGACCGCTTTGTCGCTATCACGACGAAAGCAGCCTCGTCACAAGACTGTCTTCTCCGTCGCGCTGCTTAAGTCGAGTGACGCTGGCATCCGTGCATGCTAAACACGACGGCCCCGCGTGCCACCTCTTTCTTCCTCTCACACTTTCTCGCTCCTTCCGACCACTTCTTTGCTCCGGCCGAGAAAGAAGACGTTGAGCTTGCGCCCATCTCGGTGTCGCCCTTGAGCCTGTGACCCCACCGCTGAGTTCCTCTCTGTACGCCGCCTCCATTTTGGCCAATCCCAGCTCTTGGCATCCCCTGAGTCGTCTTCGCTTCATGTGGCCACGGCCCCGTAAGCTTGCAAGAGATTCGGTGAGTATTTGTCCTCGCCGTCTTGTCCATAGTGATCGCAATATTCCACTGAGTCTCTTAGCGAGTTTAATTTGGCTCTAGCGCATCACTGAGGGAAGGAGAGCCCGTCTTCTTCACCACGATCAACCACCACCACCTCTATTCATTTGCCAGAATCGACCTCCATCGGCGACGTTATCGTGTGCTCATGCTCCATGTTCTTGAAGACCAGCGATTCCGGCAAGACACCTTCTCGGCTTCTTGATGCCTGTAGTGACTTCTTCGCGTGAGCCACTGTCCGTTTCCGCCTCCGGCTGTCGCAAGCTCGCCGTCGGCATCCTTAGGCTTCCACATCACCACCAACGACTTCGCGAGGCTGCTGCGCACCTGGTGGTGTCATCCCCGAGCCCGGAGCACCCTTCATTCACCAGATCCCTTACCTCGCCACCGCGCTCGCGTTTGGGAACTCCGACAAGCCGTCGGCGTATTAGGTAATAGGAAGTCATTAGTGCTTAATTGATCTCTTAAGTGTTTGTTTAACATGTGGACCCTATTGGGATAAACGCAATTAGAAATCTAAATGAAACTGTTTTAATCATCTGAGTCATTGACATGTGGGCCCTCACGGCTGGTTAAGTAATTGCGCAAATTTGTGAAGTACGTTTTCCCTTATGATCTACGAATTTCTTATATGCTTAGTTGAGTTTACATTTTAGTAAGCAAAAGACGCATTCTTCGAATAGGCCTTCGACATCGAAAGTTGACCCAGTCAAGCCTTCACCTCGGGTCCCACCCGTCATTCACTTTGGCTAGTTGAGCGCTGGTATAAAAAGTATTTAAATCTTTTAGAATTTCCAATTTGAATTAAAATTACACCGAAAATTCAAATAACTTCAAAAATTCATAACTAATTCAAAATAGCTTCAAATTGAATGAAACCAATTTTGATGGTTTAAATTTTTAGTGTACTTTTAAATGGAATACATTTTAAATATGTTTCTGTTCCATAAAATATTGGAATTAAATTAATGTCTAAAAGGACTTGTTTTTATACTAGAAAATGGTTTAAACTTTAAAAATTCATAAGTATTTCATCCTAACTCCAAATTGAGTGAAATTAATTTTGTTAATTTTCATTTTTACTGTAGTTTAACTTGGTATAAGTTTGATTTATGTCTCTATTTTAGAAAATTTTGGTAATTAATTTATTTGTACAATTATGCCTTTAACTTGTTAAATTCTTAGAAAATCCAACTAAATTCCTTTTGGACTAAAACTTTCACCTAAATTCTTTAAAAATCATACTATACCTGTTGTGTATGCATGTTAGATGAAATTGAATTTTGGTTATTTTTTATGTTATTCGTTCTTATTCGCTCTTTTGCTCGATTGATAGATTGCGACGATTCAAGTACATACAAGAGTGATTTGCAGAAGTAAGAAGACTATCTTCAGTAAGGTAAGCAGTTCTTCCTTTGATGCATGTTGATCCTATTATATTCGCATGTTAATATTTTAGTTTCAATTATATGTATGTATGATATGTTAATGAGTAATTTCTCATATTGCGATAGTTAACCTAAATAGGTACTTGAACTGTAGGTAAACATCCATCATGTACCCCTGAGCCTAGGTTTATATCCGCTATGATTTAGAGTTCGATAGATGGGCTCTAGTCACTTTATGTTTATTATGCGAGTTGTTGTCGCTTAGCAATGCTTAGAACAGTAGTAAGGGGATCATCGCTTCGGCGATGGTCATTATGTCAACATCATTTTAACTACTTGAGTCAGGGTATTCATGTATATATTGTATTTGGAAAAACTAAAACTGAAAACAAAAAGATTCAGACTTAAGTAAGTTCTCATATTTTACTCCTTACCTATCTTAGCTTCTTAATCTTACCTAGTTCTGATTTGATTTGTCAAAAGATGTTTCCCTCCCTCGTTTCTTTTCGAAAGCTATAGTATACGTTTTAATTCAGATTCGGGGTTTCAATGAAGGTGTTAGTATAGAAGTCTAGTGTTAAAGGTAGCCCTAGCTTACCGTGCTAATGCAATAAAATTTGGTTTTCGTGCTGGCTTTTATGTCTTCATACTTATGTTTGGAGTTTTATTCTTGATAAATAATTGTATGTGCATATGGTAGGGTAATATTGCTTTCTTCCTTAGTAGATTGCTTCTTCAGCTGCTGTCTTTTGTATCTACTGTTTGGGTGAAGATGCTAACCCTATTTGTCAGAATAGGATGGCTGGATGAACCCGTAGTGGATAAGGTCAGCAAGCTGGCCATGATGAGGAACTTCCGCCTCCACCCACCATGGCTGAGGTTCTCACTCAGATCGAGCGGAACTGGATAGATCAAATGCGGATCCTCGAGGCTATTGCTCAGAACACTTCTGCTCTCTCAGGCTCCTCTAGATCAAGAGGAGGTGGACATCAGCCATGGGGAGGACTCTCAGAGTTCCTTCGTACTCAGCCACCGACTTTCTCATGGTCTAAAGACCCACTTGACGCAGACGACTAGCTGCATCTGGTCGAGCGTAAGCTCAGTATCGCTCAATGTCAGGATCATGAGAAGGCACTCTCTGCCTCTCATCAACTGGAAGGAGCAACGCTTTCATAGGGGGAGAATTTCCTTGCCATGCAGCCTGCGGGCCGAGTTGTCACGTGGGAGGAGTTCTGTACTGCCTTGTGATGGGCTCACGTCCCTACTGGCTTGATGAAACTGAAGAAGGAGTTTCTTGCGCTCAAGCAAGGGCGTAAATCAATGACAGAGTATTTATATGAGTTCAACCATTTGGCTTGGTATGCTCCAGAAGATGTGCCCACCGACGCCGCCAAGCATGAAAAATTCATGGATGGCTTGTCTGAGGAGCTATAGGATAAGCTATCTATCATTGACTTCCCTAACTTCCAAACACTGGTCGACAAGGCCATTGGTGCCACGTGTCCCAGTTAAAGAAATGCCTTCGTGTTCCAACCTAGCAAGCTCCATTGGAAGGTCTTATTGTGGAAGAAGATCTGACCTACCGTGAGCATCCTATCTACATCCTTGAAGAGGCTGAATGGAAGACAAGGAATCGTGCCATCAAATTCCTTAAAGTTCAGTGGTCAAATCATGCTGAAGACGAAGCCACTTGGGAACGAGAGGATCGCCTTCGTGCAGACTTTCCGTCTTTCTTTTCCGAGTGAACGGAATCTCGGGACGAGATTCTTGTAGGGGGGAGGGGGAGAGTTGCAACAACCCAAACTTAGGTTTGTGTTTCAAATGTATAAAAGTATGAGATTTTTTAAACTTTTGATGAATCTCACGAGTTTCCACTTGGTTTTCTAAAGTTTGCTTTGAAATTTCAAACTTTTAACTTGAATTCAAGTTTTTATTTGATTCTAGAGAAATGTTTTTTAAAGTTTCTAGAAATATTTTATTTAAATACTAGATTATTTATCATGAATTAATATAAATTTTCCTAAATTTTTAGAAGTAAATTTGACCTCACTAAAATCCTAACCAAGTCACTAATGTAGATTTGGAAAGGAAATTATTTCCTACAAATGTTTATTAAAAGTGCCTGAAATAAATTTCACTAAGTTTTGAGTACATCTGAGAACACTCACAAATTTTTTTAGAATTTATTTTCTATTTTTAACTGCTAGGTCAAACTTGTTGGTTTTCGGTCAAAACCAAATTCAAACCCTAACTCAAACCCTGTTTCGACCGAGCCACCCGACTTGACTTGGCTGGACTGTGTCGGTTCGCTCGAACCCAAGTCTGGCTCAAACCACTCCACCGCACCGCTTCGTCACTGCCGCTGACGAGCAGGCCCCGCCTATCAGCACCGTCTTCTCCGTCTTGCCGCTTAAGCCGAGTGACGCTGGCGTTCGTGCACGCTCGCCACGACGGCCCCGCGTGCCACCTCCTGCTTCCACGACCGTTCTCGAAGCATCGTGTTGACTTCATCTACTCCCCAAGCCAATCCTCTTTCTTCCTTTCGCACTTTCTCGCTCCTTCTGACCACTTCTTTGCTCCGGCCGAGAAAGAAGACGTCGAGCTTGAGCTCATCTCGATGTCACCCTCGAGCCCGCGACCCCACCGTTGAGTTCCTCTCTGTATGCTGCCTCCATTTTGGCCAATCGACTCTTGGCATCCTCGAGTCGTCTGGACCATCTTCGTCGTCTTCGCCCGGTACACGGCGGTCTGTAAGCTTGCAAGAGATCCGGCGAGTATTTGTCCTCGCCGTCTTGTCCATAGTGATCGCAATATTCCACTGAGTCTCTTAGCGAGTTTAATTTGGCTTTGGTGCATCATCGAGGGAAGGAGAGCCCATCTTCTCCAGCCACGATCAACCACCACCACCTCAATTTCGGCCGCAACTAACCTCCATCGGCGACATTATCGTGTGCCCTGTGCTCCTGAAGACCAGGTGATTCCGGCGTGCACCTTCCCAAAGCTTCTCGATGCCTATAGCAACTTCTCCACGTGAGCCATCGTTCGTCTACGTCTCCAGCTGTCGCAAGCTCGCCGTCGGCATCCTTAGTCTTCCGCGTCGCCACCAACGACTTCACGAGACTGTTGCGCACCTGGTGGTGTCATCCCCAAGCCTGGAGCGCCCTTCCTACTCTAGACCCCTGTAACGTCCCGTTTGTCCAGAGTTCTTGCAAGTTTTCAAAACCAAAACGGAACCATTCGGCTTTGTTGAATCACCCAAGCTTAACTTGAAGATTTTGGAATCTTGGAGATTTAATATGAATTAATTGAACTTCAACTAATGTGAAAGATGTGGTTTATTTGGAGTTGTTTGAGCTCTGGCATTGTTTTCCTCTCTCTCCGGTCGTTCAGACCTCTTCAGACCTCCCTCGTCCTCTCTAGACCTCCTTCTCCGTTTGAACTTTCCTTCGGTTTTGACCTCCCCTTCGGGTCACAACCACCCCCGAGGTGTTCCAAGCTCGGGTTTGTGTTTTAAATATCCTTAAATTCCAAAATTCAAATTTGGGTTAAATTCCTCCCTTTTGGATCCCTCTCATTTAACCATCTGTTTTCCCGTGTTCATTTAGACCTCCCCTTGTTAGATCTTGACCGTCAGGACCTTCCCTTGTTAGATCTTGACCGTCAGGACCTCCCCTTGATTCATCTTGACCGTCGAGACCTCCTTTGTGTTTGTCTTGACCGTCGAGATCTCCCTTGGCTTTGTTTGGACCGTCGAGACCTCCCTTGTTTGGATCTCGAGGGTCCAGACCTCCTTCTATTTGGATCTCACCACTGTCTGTCCTTTCCTCTCCTCGCGTGGCCTGCTTCATCCGAGTCGCTTTGATCGAGTTTGACGGCCCAATTGGGAGTGAAGTGTTTGGTGGTCCAAACGTTCATATCCCTTTTGGACCGCCTGATCCAAATCGGACGACCCCGCTTCGCCGCGCTTTGCCTTGTTTCCTCAAGACCTCCTCGTCCTCAAGATCTTTTGGTCTTTTTGCAAAGACCACCCTCCTGGTCATGATCACCCCTTGAGGTCAGGACCTCCCTCTTGGTCACGACCTCCCTCTGAGGACTGCGACCTCCCCCTGGTCCGTGACCTCCTCCTCTTTTTGTCATTTTGTCGTGACCTCTTCTTTTTGTCGTTTTACCACGACCTCCTCCTTTTGTCGTTTTGCCGCGACCTCCCCCTGAGGCCGCGACCTCCTCCTCTTTTGTCGTTTTGCCGTGACCTCCTTTGGTGGGACCTCCCGTGGTCTTTTTGCAAAGACCACCTTTGCGGTCAAAACCTCCTCAGGACCTCCCCTTGGTTTTGATTGGTCCCACCTGCCAGTCCCCTACTCACCTTTTTCCCCCGCCACTTCACTTCTAGCGCAGTCTAACCGTGCATTAAATGGTGCTTTACTGCATTAAATGCTGCTATGTCACATTGAATGTGGATGGGTCGCATTAAATGCTGCTTCCACTGTAATTATTTTCTCCTCTTGACTCTTTTCCTACCTGCCCTCTCTGACATTTCCTCACTGTGAGGACCCCTAGGATTGAATATATTTCAAGTTTACTAATCACACCTGAAAGCATAACTTTCAACAAGGAATATACACAATGCCAGGTTCCCAGATATATGTTCTACAATATATGAGACGGCGTCGGGTCTCGTATAGCTCCCGTACGGTGCAAAGGTGAACTTGGTTCATGATATGAACCAACCTCGCCAATTGCCTTACTTGGGGATCTTCCCCGTACTGGATTCTGGCAAAAGTGTCCACATCCGAGCCATGTGCCTGCATAGGAAAATGTTCATATGTTGGTTGAGACAACTCCGTTAAATCATAACGAAGTCAACTCATAGCCATACGAGCCACTTCCTGAATGCCATGGCCTCAGAAGTGCCGTGCGTGTCTTAAACGGAATAATTTGCCCGTAACTTGTCTTGCGATAATGTGGATCCTGACCTCAAAGTCTTCCACTCCCGGTCCTCTGTCGCGTCTGTAGATGGAGTAGGTCGGCTGGTATGTGAAGTTCGCTCTCCACATCATATCTCTGAGTAGTACCGGGTATCCATCCACTTCTTGCGCGTGGGTCTCCTTCACAAGGTACTGAGGATTCATCTAAAGACAAGAAGGGCAAGGTAAGTGAACAAAATTTAATTTGTAAATCCAACTAGAAGTTGGGGTAAGAAATGACACTAAGATAGATAAGGAGTAAAACATATCATACTTAAATTTTCAGAAATTATCTTTAGAAAATAATTTCACAGATACCATGCTATTTCTAACCTACAGTCAGTATGGCTCTGATACCAACGCTGTGAGGACCCTTGGGATTTAATATATTTCAAGTTTACTAATCACACCCGAAAGCATAACTTTCAACAAGGAATATACACAATGCCAGGTTCCCGGATATATGTTCTACAATAGTTCTCAAGATCAAAGACTGTTGCACATATATCCTAAACAACATTACACATAGTCATACAAGGCATACGACATATATACAACAAAACTTTGCAAATTGGTTCGGTTCAACATACACAACAGAATAGCAACAAAATAATAGAAGTTTAAGCAGCGGAAACAAAAGTATAAACAGCAAAAGCCACCAAGTGTGCCCCATCAAACCCAAGGCAACTGAGTGGAGGATAGAAATAGCTTCACTCATTAGCGTTACCCTGATCGGCGCTAACGGGCATTTCGTACAAGTATCCGTCCTCACCTGCAACAAGTGGTTAAAGAACACGAGTACAAAAGGTACATAAGACTTACACAAAACTACTAAAAGAAAGTGTTTAGTAGAACCTATACAAAGGATCAGAGATAACATGCATAAGGCGGACAATAGGAAGGTTGTAAGGGTAATAGTTTTGCATAAAACAAGTTTGTCACCTACACTTACTGATTTTTGTAAAAGCCAATTTATAGACAGATTTGGACTAAACAATAGTAAGTAAAATATTAATCAACAATCATTCACAAAATCAAAGCGGCTGTCCACTTTGAATAAACAACTAGCATGAATATACCTTCATGCCGAAAAGCAATAACCACGACAAAAATCTCAAAACAGATTCTATACATTGATAACCAACAAATCCAGTGTTGTCCATAACTGTGAACACGGCTATTCGAATAGTTTTAACTCTGCAGAGGTGTACATCTTTACCCACACGACTTGGTCAGCCTGTAAGCCCCCGGGAAAAATAGCACAATAACTTAGGTATGCCGGCCAGGTAAACCAAGACTCGATATTTTTCAGCAAGTTGATATTATTGAGTTGCATCACCCATGTGCGACGTAATCCCGCTTAGTGTAGGTTATACCGCCTACTAACCAACCAGGCACGCAAGTTGTGTCGGGAATACCGAGTCAATGAACAAAAATAAAATAGTGCTCACCTACACATTATAGAATTGAACTCGGCACCCTACGAATAGGTAAACTTTACAAATGTCCTCACACCACCGGTTCCTCAACTCAATAACACCATCCTCTTACTTAACCATGCAATACCATACACGCGTGTGGAAAGCACGCAAGTCATCAGTAATTAAAGGGTCAAAGTTCAGTCCTTAACGATCCGGACAAGACTGCCACATTACTCAATCTCGTGCACGAAGGCACCATCACTGTCAATCACTTGTCCAGATCTAAAATAAAATTTTATCAAAACAGAAAAGACTTAACTCAAATTCAATTTTACCCAAACTGAACAAAGAAAAACAAGGGTAGAAATAACAAGGATTTTCTTTTTTCCCAAAACTGACAAGAGAAGCTTGTCAGTCACTACCGTTCTACAGACTTGCATTGCTAAGCAATTATCTACAGAACAATCATGCCAGTTCAAAGATTCTACCTTAAGCATGTTGTAGGTGTAAAAACCAAACACAAGTGAGGGGGTGGACGTCGGCCGTCTGAAGGGCCGTCATCCACTAGGGTAAAAAATGACACGAGGATTTATACAGGTTCGGGGGTCCGAGAGGACCGCTCTACTCCTGTCAGTGAGCCAACGGGGGGTTACCTCCCGAGAGGGAGCCCCCGAGGGCTCACCAATTTGAACATGTTGCTTATTGCTCAAGAGAGCCCTCCTCTTGAAAGGAGGGATACATGGGGTATTTATAGGCTCCTAAGCCTGTACAAATGACGGAAATACCCTTTAGTGGGATTGCTAGCCTAGGGGTACAAGCAAAGGGGTATTACAGTCTTTCACGAGTATAGCTGCATCAATTGGACCAGTATGCGTGTCTTCTGCAAGGCGGGCCCTATTAGTGCGATGGATGAATTATTCTTACAACACTAGCCCCCCTGCCCCTTGGCGTTTTAGGGGAAACGCCAAAGGGGCAATCTTGAATTGTGCCTTTCATGCGGGGGTCGATACTTCAGAAGAGTTCTGGTAGACTTGAATGGTAGCTCTGTCCGAAGATGTGTGCCGAAAATGTCACAACCATGGCACCAGGGTGCGAGGCTGCCGCGAGGCCGCATGCAGGGCGCTGGGCACAGACATGATGGATCCATGGACGGCGTCATTATCATCTGTTATCATTGAATGTGCAGCATCAAAGTTGGTCAAGCCTTGTTCAATGGAAGCACTAGACTTTTTGTCATCTCTTGATGGCTGAAAATTAGTATCTCCAAAGTCCTGTATGCAGCACAGTACAGGTGCATAGAGTATCATCAGACTTGGCTCGAGTGTAGGTACAACCTTTTGTTAGTTGCTATAGATGTGGTCTAGAGTGCGCCTTGTAGCAATCTGAGAGGGGCATATAGCACCATGATATTTTCGCCTCGTGGAATCCAAAGCAATAGAGTGTCTTGTGGAATCCAAAGCAATAAAGTTTCTTTATCTCAATCTCCTTTCTCTTTATCTTTTCAACCGAATGGAGAATCGATGCCACCTACCTTTCCCCATCTCCCCAATCCTCTTCTCTCCATTGGGGAGCCAGCACTTCTTGCTTGTCTCTCTCTCCCCATTCTTTTATCTGGTTCTTGGTGCCGCCGACAATTCCGGCTCGGCCCTCAAGACCCCGCCGGAGCCTTTGGCTTGCGCCACCACAAGATGGCTCCACATAGCCCTGCTTGCTTGTTGGGTCGCGAAGGCCGCTTCCTCCTGGCGTGCCTCGCCATTGGTCTACCACGGCGGCGGGGAGCCCTCTCAAGTCCTCGCCGCGAAGACGATCTTTGTCGAGACGCCCACGGCTCCCCGACGCTACCACCTCTTTCGTGAAGTCCACGGCGCCGGCGCCGCTAACGCGTCCCACGCCCGACGACGCCGGAGAAGGTGATGGAGTAGAATCGCTCTTGTGGTGGGTGGCATCTCGACGCTGCGCAGCAGACGGCGCCGACTTTCCACGCGTCCCCGCCGCCGCGGCCGGGCGCCGAACTCTTGGGACATGATGAGATTGGAGAAGTTGCCGTAGCGCGAGGGAGGCGAGAGGGCGACCTTGTGGTAGAAAGGCATCGCGCATCTCGTCGCCGTTGAGCGTGTACTTGCTCAACCCCAAGCCGCCGTGTGGTGGTGAGCCGTCGGACCGAAAAGCGGAATCTGCTCCATCTCCACTTCAAGACGTGGCCCAAGTTGAGCTTCGTGGAAGAAGGGGATGGTGGCGATGGCGGGAGCGTGACTGCTCGCCGCGATGGCCGAGGAGGCGCATCCACGCCAGCTTGTCGGCCGTGACGAGCCACCCGCCCGAGGAGCCGGAGACGTCCCCCCGGCTTGCAAACGCCGCACCACGCGGAGCACACAGCGACGAAGGCGAGGCGGTCGAGGAGTCCATGGTGGCCGCGGATGTCGGTAAGGAGATCCGGCGGGAGGACAGATCAATCGGCGGCGGCCATTCTTTGCTCGCGTGGCGGCGGTGGTGTCTTGTGTAGGGTGGTTTTGTGACTTCTGCCACCATGTCACTGTGTGTGCTTTGCTAGTGTGTATGTGGTGCAGTTTGTTAGCTTGCAACTGGTGTCTTGGAGGCAGATAATCGTTTGTATGTAGCTTGTGTTTGCTTGTTGATGGTGAACAATAAGGCTCGGGAGCAAGGAACGCGGTGCGTGAGGGCATCACGAGGACCTCGCGAGGGTGCGTCGAGAGTTTTCTGAGCCTCGGGCACGAGGGTTTGGCAAAGGCCTCGGACGTGAGGGTTTTGCGAAGGCCTCGATCACGAGGGTTTTGCAAAGGCCTCGGGCACGAGGGTTTTGCGAAGGCCTCGATCGCGAGGGTTTTGCGAAGGCCTCGAGCGCGAGGATTTGGCGAAGGCCTTGAGCACGAGGGTTTTGCGAAGGCCTCGATCGCGAGGGCACGTGGGGGTGCGTGAGGTCTTCGGGCATGAGGGCATGCGCGAGGGCACATGAGGGCTTCGGGTGTGAGGGCACGCGCGAAGGCACGCAAGGGCACGCGAGGGTGCGTGAGGGCTTCGAGCATGACGGCATACGCGATGTCCCGATGTCGACCAAGGCGCGGCGACGACCCTCGGTGGTTACACAAAGTCATCGCGTAGGTGCCCCGAGGCTGGGGCTCGTGCGGAGACGAGGTGGTAGGATTACTCAACACTAGCCCCCCTGCCCCTTGGGTGCCCGCAAGGACGCTCGAGGGGCAAAGAAGAGTGCTGAGATCTTGTATCTTGTTGATGAATATGCTTGGCCAAAGACTTGGCCAAATTCGATTTTGGGAATGCGGGCACTCGAGACTTTGCCAAATTCGACTCGGTCTGTGAGAGTGAGAATATGCTTAAGGGCACCCGTGACTTAGCCAATTTTGGCTTGGTGGGTGGGTGCCCAAAGACTTAAGCTTATTTTGTACTCCATATCGCGTGAGTGCTCCACGTGAGGGCAGATACTAAATTGACGCTTCTCGTTGGCCCTTCGTGTGGGGTGGTTTTTGTTGCTCCATCCCTGAAGATGAAGTACTGAATGCTGAGGCACCCTACCGAGGCACAACCCTCAGGGCAAGGGGTGCATCCGAACGAAGCCTGTGCAGGCAAAGTCATGGACGCAAGATCGCCCATCAAGCCTGACCTTCTAGGCGGGCGGCGCATCGGCGCGAAGCCTGTGTAGACAAAGTCGTGGACGCAGAGCCGTCGAGCCGAGGCATAGCCTTTGAGGTGGGCAGTGCGTCGAAGTGAAGCCTATGTAGGCGAAGTGTTGGACGCGAGGCCGCCGAGCCGAGACATAGCCTACGAGGCGGCGGGCAAGGTCAAACGAAGCCTATGTAGGAAGTCTTGACGCGAGGCCGCCGAGCCGAGGCATAGCCTTCGAGGCTGGCGGTGCGTCGAAGCGAAGCCTAAGTAGGCGAAGTCTTGGACGCGAGGCCGCCGAGCCGAGGCATAGACTTCGAGGCCGACGGTGCGTCGAAGCGAAGCCTAAGTAGGCGAAGTCTTGGACGCGAGGCCGCCGAGCCGAGGCATAGCCTTCGAGGCCGGCGGTGCGTCGAAGCGAAGCCTATGTAGGCGAAGTCTTGGACACGAGGCCGCTGAACCGAGGCATAGCCTTCGAGGCCCATTAGTTAGTGTTGTAAGAATAATTCATCCATTGCACTAATGGGGCCCGCCTTGCAAAAGACACGCATACTGGTCCAATTGATGCAGCTATACTCATGAAAGACTGTAATACCCCTTGCTTGTACCCCTAGGCTAGCAATCCCACTGAAGGGTATTTCCGTCATTTGTACAAGCTTGGGAGCCTATAAATACCCCATGTATCCCTCCTTTCAAGAGGAGGGCTCTCTTGAGCAATAAAGCAACATGTTCCAATTGGTGAGCCCTCGGGGGCTCCCTCTCGGGAGGTAACCCCCCATTGGCTCACCGACAGGAGTAGAGCGGTCCTCTCGGACCCCCGAACCTGTATAAATCCTCGTGTCATTTTTTACCCTCGTGGACGACGGCCCTTCAGACGGCCGACGTCCACCCCCTCACTCGTGTTTGGTTTTTACACCTACAACAAAGCATAAGTGTATGAAGTTAATTCAGGATAAGCCACAATCAGTGGGATATAACTAACTACTCACAGTTCACAAATAATTCAGAAAATAGCATGCAACAGTATCACTGTACTTTAAAATTCTAAAGTACCAAAATCTGGGATCAACATGGTGTAGAGAGGATGCTTACCTTGGTAATAATAAACCACTTGTTCAGGTTCTTGTTGCTCAGTAGGATTTTCACTCACGTCAGGAATAGCAGAATCTAAAAAGAACAAAAATCAAATGAACAGCAAGAACATAGCAGATTCAAAAATGCTGAAAGAGATGCATGCTCAAAGTATTAATGTGCAAATAGCAACATGCTTAAGCTACAACTATATTTGGTAAGGATAATAACCTAGATTAATACTTGCTAGGACTAACCGATAAGAATTTAAGGCTAAAACTGAACTACAGTTCTGTTCTGAAAAACTGACAATAGAACCAGCTACAAGGACTTGTCGATTTGCAAGCACAATAAGCAAAAAGACTTTTGCTTAAGCTGCTAGGGTTAAAAAGGAAGCTACCTGGACTTGGAGATTGAACAGAAAAGCTCTAGAACTTAGAAACGATATGAAAGACCGAAAAACGACAATAAAATGATATCCTTCGACAAGGTAACCTGGTCAAAGATTCTAGGAGTGAGTGATTGAGATAGGTTAAGTAAAGCTCCAGGGTGCTCTGAAACAAAGGAATTGAGTAAAAGCTCACCAGGTTGGGTTTGAGGACGCCAGAACCGATGTTGACCGAAAAGGGGAAAATCCAAGATTCTTGGTGATCCTGTGCATCAAAAGATAAATGGATTGAGGGGTTTTGCTCTTTAGCTCATATGACACGAAGTGACGCGAAAGAGCTAAGAAAAAGCTCATCGGAGCAAGAAAAACACCACGGCGGCGCTCCGAGCGTGCTCTGGACAACCAGTGGACAAACTCGAGTTGCCAAATCTACAAACAATGCCAAAGATGCCCATTAACAAGGTGAATAAAGCATTGAATGAGATTAACAAGGTGTGAGAAAAAGAAGGCTACGCCGGAGTTGGAGAAGAAACACCGCGGCAACAAATTTGACCGAAACATTGAGCTAGGGTTTTTATACCCATTTCGACGGAGAAGATGAAGGAGGTCGTGCGTGTCCCCTTGGCAGCGAAAGGGTGCCAGGTGGCGGCTGCATGCTGCGAAAAACACGACGCATCGCCACCTCAGCGGCGACGTGTTTGGTTCTAGCTTAGCAGCATGGAGAAGACAATGTTGTGCTATTGACATGAGGACCCCACTGTTAGTCTCAGCAAGGATACACAACTGCGAGCTCAAAAGAATGTTGACCGTCCAATTTTAAACGAATGGCTCAGATTGAGTGGGGCGTTCGGACGGTCCGAACGGCCCAACTCATGTGAACCACACGATCGAAATTCAACGGTCACAATAACGGGCGCGCCTTAAAGCTTCAAAGGATAAGAGCAGCACCGTTGGGTTTTGAATTAAGGGCTGAGATCGAGGGGCGCTTCGGACGGTCCGAACGGCCCACTCGAGGAGGAGCATTGGATTTAAATCCAATGGCTACGCTTAACTGCGCGATTTTGAGTTTTAAAACAAAAAGGGTGGCGCGGTTGGATCTAAATCCAACGGTTGAGATCAACGGGCTGTTCGGACGGTCCGAACGGCCCAATTGATCATGGCCGTTAAATTTGAATCCAAGGGCTGAAATTGAGTGGGGAGATTAGGATTGTCCCAACGCATCTGGTTCGCTCGTTTTTGAATCGGACGGCTCACGTGCGTTGAAGGTTGGGGCTGAGCCCTTATGTGACTGAACCAGGTTCAAAAGCACGTGGCTGGGTCGCACGAGTTTGCTAAGGGTTGGGTCCGGTCGCTACAGTGCCCAAGGACTGGGTTTGAGTTAAAAGTTGACTTGAACCCAAAAATCAACTTCAAAAGTTTGACCGGGGGTTTTAAAATGTCAAATAAATTTGTAAAAATAAGAAATTTTGCAGAGAGGCTACTGGGATGATATATGTCCCAGATAAATTTTGTAAACCACTGTTTTCATTTTTAAAATGCTTAAATAAATACTTTGACCGAATAGATTTGATTAAAGATTTTTCTTAGGCCAAGTTGAGTACGATTCAAGGCCAAAATTGGCCTAAACAGGTGATATGACATCTTTTTTTTGGTGATTTCGACGTGCACAGAAGGAATTTGGAAGTGAGACCAAATCCGTTGGAAAGAGGATGAAATAAGCTTTCCATCAAGTACTCGTGGACCTCCAACGGACTCCGTATGTGAAAGTTATGCATGTTTGAAGCTGGTGCTGTCAAGCTGATTCCGAATTAATCTGGAATTGACTTTCAGTCGACCTAGACTTGTTGTGGTAGTAGTGGTACTCTCCTTGCCTATGTTCCTAAGTAGAATAATATCACAAGAATTAGGTAACAATCCATCCTCAATGGAACAATTATGAACTCCTAGAAACGAAGTTACCTGATAATTTAGTTGGCGAGCACGAGCTCTAGTAATTGATCCTTGCATATCAAGTGGAAGGGTAGAAGCAGTTGGTATGGTTGTAACAGTGGAAGGGATGTCCTCATCAGGAGGGGTAAATCTCATATCTGACCAGTCATATTCCTCCACATGTTTCATAGCATACCCGAAAGCTACCTTTATAACTACCCCGTTACGAATTGTATTTGGCAACCCCTAAGTGTACTATTACACATGTAGGAAACCAGGCTGATCTCAGGTCTAAAGATTATATATCATCGTTGCTTGAGACCAACTAATGACATATAAAATCATAACAATCTCAATAATATCTCAAGGTGGGCTAATCCAACACTATGTTCTCTAACATGTGTTCACATTATTAATTCTATATCCATGACAGGTGAAACATGATCATCAATCAATACATGTGCTAGTCGATAAGTCACTAATGTTCCAACTAGTGACATTCGACCAGGAATACATTTAGAATGGCATCATATAAATTAAAGAGCTTCACCAACAAGTCACATACTTGTTAATCTTTATAACTGATGATTCATTCAAGGAACATAATAACATTTATTCAATAACTTATAAATATAGACGTGATACAATCATCTGTATGATTGCCTCTAGGGCATATCACCAACAGTCTCTCACTTGCACTAGAGTCAATCATACATGTATCGACTACCGTGTGCTCAATGATTACCGTGCGCTCAATGACAAGACAATCAAAGATAAGTTCCCAATTCCCATCGTAGACGAGCTCCTTGACGAACTACGGGGTGCCAAGTACTTCACCAAGCTTGACCTTCGCTCTAGATACCATTAAGTGCGCATGCATAACCGGATATCGAGAAGACGGCGTTCCGCACACATGAAGGGCTCTTTGAGTTCGTTGTTATGCCCTTCGGCCTAGCTAACGTGCCAGCCACCTTTCAACCCCTCATGAATGACGTCCTCCTACCCTACTTACGCCAGTTTGTGCTTGTATTTTTTGACGATATTCTCATCTACGGTGCGCGACTAGCCTACACTGTGGACAGATCATGCCTTGCCTGGATTCCTAGGATTCGTTGGGTACTACTGGAAGTTCATTTGTGGATTTGGTACCATCACCGAGCCCCTCACACGCTTGCTCAATAAAGAGGCGTTCCGGTGGATGCCTTAGACCACAGTGGCCTTCGCTTCCCTACAGGACGCCCTCTCCTCGGCACCTGTTTTACAATTGCTCGATTTTGCAAAAAGGATTCATCGTCGAGTGCGACGATTCGGGCTCGGGGATCAGGGCCGTTCTTTATCAAGGTGACGGTCCCGTGGCTTTCTTCAGTCGTGCCATTGTGCTTCAACATGCAAAGTTGGCGGTGTATGAGCGGGAGCTTATTGGGTTAGTGCAAGCCGTCAGACACTAGCGGCCGTACGTTTGGGGGCGTTGTTTCCTCGTACACACCGATCACTACAGTTTGAAGTATCTCCTTGATCAGCGACTATCCACAATCCCATAACACCATTGGGTCAGCAAACTCCTTGGCTATGATTTCCGAGTGGATTACAAACCAGGCAAGCAGAACGTGGTGGCCGACGCATTGTCCAGATGCGACGCTGAATCTACCTCTCTCCATGCGATATCATCCCCTACCTTCACTATCTTTGAGGATCTTTGCAAGGCAGCCATGGGGACCTCCATCTTAGCTACTACAAGAACTCAGATTGAGGCCGGCTAGCTCTCAGCGCCCTGGAGCATCTCGGATGGACTTGTCATGTACGCACACATGGTCTATCTTCCTCCGTCCTCGCCTTGGCTTGATTCCATCTTGGAGACAGTGCACACGGCCGACCATGAAGGTGTCCAAAAGACACTCACTCATTTCCGAGCAGATTTCTACACACCTAGGATGAAACGTGTCGCCCAGGACTTTGTTAGCAATTGTGTGGTTTGTCAATGGAACAAAGTGGAGCAACTATAACCGGCCGGTTTGCTTCAGCCCTTGGAGGTACCCTCTCGCATTTGGGAAGATATTTCTATGGATTTCATTGAAGGCCTTCCGCGTGTCAACGGCAAATCTGTCATCCTCACCGTCATTGACTGCTTCTCCAAGTACGCTCACTTTGTGCCACTATCGCATCCATACATAGCAGAGTTAGTGGCACGCGTCTTCTTTGACGAGGTGGTTCAACTCCATGGTTTTCCGTGCTCCATCGTTAGCAACCGGGATCCAATTTTCACCAGTCATTTCTGGAAAGAGCTCTTTACTTTGGCCAGCATCAAGCTCAATCTTAGCTCCGCTTTCCACTCGCTATCCGACGGTCAAACCGAAGCAGCAAATAAGATCATTGCCATGTATTTGCGCTATCTCACAGGTGACCGCCCTCGGCAATGAATGCGCTGGCTTTCTTGGGCGGAGTACTGCTACAACATGTCTTTCCAGTCTTCTTTGCGTACTACGCCTTTCTAGGTCATCTATGGCCATGATCCCCTGTCACTCTGGCCTTACGACGGCACAGCCTGGGTAACCACAGTGGATCAACTTCTTGCGGACCGCAATCAGTTGCTAGTAGATGTCCACGACCGTCTGCTCCTTACTTAGCAGTATTACAAGTGACATTACGATGCAAAGCATCAGCTAGTACAGTTTGAGATCGGTCAATGGGTTTGGCTTCGCTTACATCACCATTCGGCGACTACCATAGCACTTAAAGCTCATCGCAAGTTAGCACCTCGCTTCTACGAGCCTTACAAGATTCTCGCCCAGATTGGTGCAATAGCATATAAATTGGAGCTTCCCTCCCGTGCTCAGATCCACGACGTCTTTCACGTCGGTCTACTCAAGCCATTCCATGGCTCACCACCAGATAGCACGCCACCATTGCCTGAGCTCCATCATGGTCGCCTCACACCCACGCCCAAGAAGGTGGTGCGCTCTCGCCTAGCTCGTGGTGTTTGGGAGTTACTAGTCCAATGGCATGATCTCGCCGATACTGAGACATCTTGGGTTCCAGTCGACGAATTCAAGCGTCGTTTTTCAGCTTTTCAGCTCGAGGATGAGCTGTTTCCCAAGGGGGAGAGATGTCATGTATGGTATTACGTATCAGCACCGCCGACGGCATCGGGATAACGCGGATGATGTTGGCTCGCCTCAGCAAAACACCGAACCAATTGGTAGCAGAGAAACAACTGTTCTCGGACCGCCTATACCTTGTCCGACAACAATGATGCATGATCTGGAAGGCATGGAGTCCTAGTTGAATACATGTGCTAGTCTCAGTAGGATACGTTTGCATTAGGAAAGTTGAGTCCGGTTTTGTATCTTGGTTTGAATTAGGAATATAGAGTTTGATAGATATCCTTGTTAGGAGGCTGTTTCCTGGAGTATAAGGATCAGCCGAATCAGTTAAAAGAGCAATAAGAAAATAATTCAATCTTCCTTCCTCTGCTCCCTACCTATCTCTATCGTTCTTCTATCTCGACGACTACTACCTCTGGCGCTTCCTTCTCTTGGCTATCAACCACGACGTCGTGGCGACTCCGTCGGCGTTTCAAGACAAAGACATGTACAATCCGCGATCAAGACTTGGCCGTGACACTACTTTGTTTCGTGATTCAGTTTGTCCATCTATGAGGTTTCAAAAAAAATGGTTCATCTATCGCAAATTTGCTCAAACCGGTTTCTCTCAGAATCGCAAAATTTGTTTTTTTTTTCGAAAGAGGGCAAAATTGATTTACTATTGTCCCTTTTGCTAAAAGAATGAATATAAAAATCGGGATGGTGGTAGAAGCTAGAAAAACTTGATTACTTTAATGGAGATCTTGTTAACCTCATTTGTTAGTGTGTAAAAATCTCGGTACAAAGACAAACAAATACTTGAAAAAATATGAGAAGGGAGGCACAAATGGCTAACACATGCTATCTCCATACAAGTAAACAACAAATTACTATCAACCCTGTGTTTCTCACAACAGATCGTGCATGGTCAATTCATCACTTCTCTCTTCCTAATTGGGGCTTGCACGATGTGGGGACGGAAGGACGGGCATGGCGGGATTGGGAGGAGGCAATGGAATGCTAAGCACCGTGACCTGCGATCCGAGGCGGAGGGCGACGAGGGGTCATTGCTTTGTGGGTGAGGGGGTCGCAGATGGGCAGAGTTCACCCAAGACCACCCGCACCTTGAGCAGCCCCAGCAGGCACTCCATGGACGCTACTCTCTCGACCACTTGCAATTCCCGAAGAGAAGGTGTAGGATCGTTAATGACAATCGAGAGGGGTGAATGATTGTGGACCACAATGAAGTTTTTTCTTCTTCTTTAAAATCCTCGCTATTTTCTATTTGATCAACTCCGCCAACACAAACAAGTGAAGCAAAAACAAAAAAAGAAAAAGAAACAACAAACCCTTTCTAGTAATCAGAGTGAACAGAGCATGTTTATGTGGCAAATTAAAAATCAAAGGTGTAAGCTTTCAATAGTTGGTCGCAATCAAACAAGGATGTATATGCACATATATAATAATTCTTAAACCTTATCTCCGATGATCAATGTAAACAGCGATACCAAGTATATCACAAACTTGCTTCCTGACAATAGCAATTGACGAGAAGGACAGCAGCAATAAATGCTAACTTGGTATTGGATTGACTCAAAGCAAACAAAGAACCGAGCAATTTGCCCAGCAGCACTCGATCAACCAGAATAAAGGATTCTTGGATTCACTCAATACGAAACGTCATCTGCATGACTCAACAGGAAAAAGCATACCCAAGCAGAGGTCTCGGCCGCCGTCGAAAACAACAAAGCCTCGGCCACCGCGAAAGCCAGAAAAGTTTCTTCCGAGCCGCGCTGACTCAAAAACCCCTACGCGAGGACTTTTCTTGGTTGCTTCGCCGGGCATGCAAACAGCCGCCGCCGCCTTCTCTCTTCTGCAATCTGCTAGACCGTCTCTCTGCCAATCTCACGCGAGCCGCCGGCCCTAACGCCTTTTATAGGCACCACGGTACCGACTTGTACACCATCTACAACACAAGATCTAATCCTTCTAGCCCGGCCCATCATACATGCATCAACAGCCCATAATTCTAGTTTCCTAATTTTTCTTAGCCTTCCAAGTTTGGATACCCCAAAACTATCATGTGTCGCACCTTGGACCACACCTCCGTAGCTCCAACATGCTTCATCTATCTTTGATCTCCGCAAGATCCCAACTCGAGCTCGATCATCTCCTCCAAAGATCCTCGACCCTCTCGACCATGACTTCGCACCAAGTCATCTCCTACCATCGCCAGAGACCATGATCGCCATCGAGTCATCCCGCACATGCAGAGACCAAAACAACATATTTCACCGGCACAAGTTCTTCACAACTTGACCGTCATTAGTCCACACACGCCACACGCCTCAAATAATCATCAGTACCCAACATTGTCAATTATTCATCAACTAAAATAAACTAGACCTAACCACATGGTCTAACAATCTCCCCCTTGATGAATACATTGACAATATTTCAGAGTTGTGAGTTGAATTTTGAAAGAAAAGAATTTTACAAAAAGAAAGTTTCAAAGCTGCAAAGCAAACTTCAAAACCACAGCTGAAAAACTCCCCCTCAACACAAGGCAAGCAAATTTCTCCATTTTTTTTTTCAAATTCTCCCATTTTTCTCCCCCTTTGGCAATGAAATCATCAAGAACTTCAGACAAGGAATAATTCTAAAACAAGGGAGCAAGGAGAGTAAAAATCAAGAAGCTTTGTAGATTATGCTAATCAATTTAATGAAGTAACCAAGCCATCTTGTTGAGTAGAGCTTAACAGGATCATATAAAATCATGTATCATGTAGCAAAGATAAGACAAGTCAGTACCACTTGAAGGATGATTATGCGATTTTAACTTAATGACAGGCATCTCAACAATGACTAAACCGATCATAAGCACCACAAAAAGATATCACCAAGAAAAGTGAGAGCCTAACAGTGAGACACAAGTTAAATCTAGATGAGCTAGCAGTCTCATATAGCACCCTATTGCCTCACTTTCAATTTTTATTTGCATGTGGTATGCTTGGAGCATACTTCTTTTCAAGGGTGGCATGCTTGGAGCATACTTCTTTTCCTTTTAGCACTTATGTGTGCATATTTTTTCCTTTTGAATATACATAGCTATGTATGGCATGCTTGAAGCATACTTCTTTTCATTTGAGCACTTTGGTGTGCATATTTTTGTTCTTTTGAATACACAGTTATGTATGGCATGCTTGAAGCATACATCTTTTCATTTTTCTTTTCTCAACCCTTTATAATTTTTTTTTTACATAACATGCCAAATTGAGTGAGCATAACAGGATTGTAATGAGAGACATACTTGCCGCAAATCCAAGATTTAAAAAGACTCACAAACAAGCTCATCCTTTTCTATGGACGTCTCCAAGTGATAACAATAATCAATCTAGTCAAAGTGTTCAGCCATGCCATGCTTTAGTTCTAATGTAGCAAGTTTAGTTATAACCAGTCAAGATCAAAGCTACACAACACATGAATAAATATGATAAAGAAAGCTCTACAACTCAGTTGATTTCAATGGCTTGGACTTGATGAATTTGTTTGACAAGAATAATAATCAAAGCTTCTAAACTTTTAAACCCAAACTCCTCCTTAGAATAAGCTCATAGGATGCAACACACCCAATTCACTTCGCAAAAAAGCAAACCTAGCAGAATCAAGTGGTTTTGTAAAAATATCAGCAACTTGAGACTCTGTATCAATAAAATGCAAAACAACATCTCCCTTTTCCACATGGTCTCTAAGAAAATGATACCGAATATCAATGTGCTTGGTTCTTGAATGTTGCACAGGATTTTTAGCAATAGAAATAGCACTAGTGTTATCACAGAAAAGAGGAACACTATCCAGATTTAAGCAAAAATCCTTAAGAGTAGAAATCATCCAAAGCAATTGAGAGCAACAAGAAGCAAAGACTACATATTCACCTCGGCCAGGAAAGTGCAACAGATAATTGTTTTCTAGAAGCCCAAGACACAAGAGATGTGCCTAAGAAGTGACATGTGCCAGAGGTACTCTTCCTATCAATTCTACAACCCCCAAAATCAGCATCTGAGTAAGCTCTAAGGGTAAGGCATGATGAAGAAGAATACCATAAACCAAAGTCTAAAGTTGACTGAAGATACCTGAAAATTCTCTTAACTGCTTGACGGTGTGAAGTACGTGGGGAAGCTTGAAAGCGAGCACACAGACATACAGCAAAATGAATGTCTGGCCTTGAAGCAGTGAGATACAAAAGTGAACCAATCATACTTCTGTACTCTTTTTGATCAACAAGCTCTCCATCCTCGTCAGGGTCTAACATTGCGGTGGATCCCATTGGTGTAGAGACTGGTTTGCTTGTTCCCATGTCAAAGCGACGAAGGAGATCCTTGGTGTATTTAGTTTGATGAACAAAAGTACCCTGCTTTGATTGCTTGATCTGAAAGCCTAGGAAGAATGTGAGTTCTCCCATCATGCTCATTTCAAATTCCCTGCTCATAGTATCTGAAAACTTGGAAACAAGAGCATGAGAAGAACCACCAAAGATGATATCATCCACATAGATCTGAACAAGTAAAAGATCATTGCCATGCTTGAGTGTAAACAAAGTTTTATCTACCTTGCCCATTTGAAAGTCATTTTTAAGCAAATATGATTTAAGTCTTTCATACCATGCTCTTGGAGCTTGTTTTAAACCATACAAAGCTTTGGACAATTTGTAGACATGATCAGGAAATTTAGGATTTTCAAAACCAGGTGGTTGTCTTACATAGACTTCTTCCTCAATATAGCCATTAAGGAAGGCACTCTTAACATCCATTTGATACAACCTGAAACCCTTAGAAGCTGCAAAAGCTAAAAGGATTCTAATGGCTTCCAGACGGGCCACAGGTGCAAAAGTTTCATCAAAATCAAGACCTTCCACCTGGGTATAACCCTGAGCCACAAGTCTAGCCTTATTTCGAACAACAACACCATCCTCACTTTGTTTATTCTTAAAATCCATTTGGTTCCAATGACATTATGACCATGAGGAGGTGATACTAAAGTCCAGACTTTATTACGCTCAAAATTTTCTAATTCCTCATGCATGGCATTAATCCAAGACTCATCAGATAAAGCGTGACTTACATCTTGGGGTTCAAATGAAGAAACAAAAGCAGCATGAGCATATGAGGCATCGGAGTTATACCTGTTGCGAAGAACTCTCTCATTTAACTCACCGATCATTTGTTCAGGAGGATGACGTCGTTGAATATGCAAAGGAGCCTGTGGAGTCGGTGGTGACATAGGTGTAGCAGTAGTGGCCTCTACCTCATTGGAGGTAGGAGCAGAGCCACTAGTTGTAGACTCGTTGGTGTAGATCGTGTATCGTAGTGTGAATCGGGTTACCCTTTCATCGTCGTCGAGTCATAGAAGATGTCTTGGTGCGCCATTTACTCAGATACTGCATTGTCGGGTCTAGTACCAGGACTAGCCTCATCAAAAGTAACCTCGCAGGTCTCAGCAATTTTGTTAGTTTCTAAGTTGAGTACACGATAACCTCGAGTGTGAGCCTGATATCCAAGAAAAATACCATCTGAGGATCTAGATTCGAATTTATCAAGATTTCCATGTTTAAGAATAAAACATCGACAACCAAACACCCTCAAATGAGAAATCTTAGGAGAATGACCAAAACGAAGTTCATAGGAAGTCTTATGCAATTTAGCTCGTAAAAATACTCTATTAGAAATATAACAAGCAGTAGAAATAGCTTCAGCCCAATACTTCCTAGGTGTAGCATGTTCATTTAACATCGTTCTAGCCATCTCAACCAAAGTTCTATTTTTACGTTCTACAACACCGTTCTGTTGTGGCACACGAGCTGAAGAGAATTGATGATCTAAACCTTTTTCAGTACAAAAAGAAGCAAATAATGTGTTCTTGAATTCAGTTCCATTGTCACTTCTAATTGCTCTAAGTGCCCTGGAGTTCAGTGGCAAGTCTAAGGACAAGCTCTCTAAAGTGACCAAAAACTTCATCCTTAGATGCCATGAAAAAGACCCAAGAGTATCTAGAGTAATCATCAACAATAACAAGAACATACCATTTACCTCCAGCTGACTGAACTCTAGCAGGCCCTACAGTGTCCATGTGCAACAACTGACCATGTGCATCAGACATAACAAGTGTGAGTGGAGGATGTGATGCGAAACCATCTTACCGTGACGACAGTGGTGAACAAACAAAATCCATAGATCTATCAATTTTAAGATTGGGTAATCCTCTAACAAGATTCATATTATCGTCACGAGCAAGATGATCAAAACCGATATGACCTAATCTACGGTGCCGTGAAATAAATCTTTAGAAACAGATGAAACAAGACACCTAAGATCGAGAAGATGATGAAAAGAAAAGTCACCCTTAAACAAACGACCAACTCGAATAATTTTGCACACTAGATCGCGGATGAATCTAAAATGCAACAAGAATGCTTTTTAAAGCTTACCTCAAGATTATCATCTAACAAGCGTGAAACGGAAAGCAAATTATAGCTCAACTTATCGACAAGGGCCACATCTTTTAAAATGAACTTGTCGTTGACGCCAAGACAAGACCTTTTGCAAGAACTCGCCCTGAGCATTGTCCCCAAAAGTGATCATTTCATCACCGGTGGCATGAGTGAGGAGGAGAACCATCGTGAGTCTCCGGTCATATGACGAGAGCAACCGAGTCAATAAACCATATGTTCTCCTTCCGCTATGCAAGTCTACAAAGTATGAACAATCGCGGTATCTTAATCTTGGGGTTAGTGACTAAGGATTTAGGTACCCAATCTTGAGATACGTGATTTAACAGGTGCAACAAAACTAGAACAAGAACCATGTGTGCGTGAGTGATCGTAACGCCAAAAGAGGTCTGTCTAATCGCTCCTTGAAATGTAGGCAATCTTTGAACGAGAATTATTTGAATTATAACCTAAAACAGCATGTGAACCAGATTTAAAATCATCATAAAAGTTCTCTAAAAACCTAGCTTTCGCATTAGTTCTAGGAACAACAAAAGAGGTTGCACGATTTTGTTTTAATGCATTCAATCTATCCTTTTTCTCTTTCTTAACACGTCTAAAGCAAAATTCGTGCAAGTGCCCATCTCTACCACAATAGGTGCAATTATATTTAACATAATTAGATTTCTTTTGAACAGATAAGGTAGCACCTACAGCATTAGCAGAAGAACTTTGCACAAAACCAAAGCAGATTTAAACACGCTTTGTTTTGGTTGATTTTACTTCAAATTTTCCGTGTTCAAGAAGCTTAACAACCTTAGGAGGATGATTCTTGGCATGCTCAATAAAATTAAATCCTAGACCTTGACTTTTAACACTCACTTTTGATTTATCTAGGATCATGTTCAAGTTTTTCTTGCCAAACGAAAATCTCTCTAAAGTGTCCTTAAGATACTCATTTTCTTTAGTTAAAGTAGAACAAGTTGTGCAATTAATGATTCATTCACGTTTTCTTAGAAGCACTAGATCGAGCCAATCTTTCTTTCTCAAAGAAACCCATTTAGTTGTCTAGTCAAAGCTTCTATTTCAGTGCTAAGCTTAGGACAATTAGTGCAAGAGAGTGTCTCATGATAAAGCATCTGTTGAATAGATTCCTGAGATGAATTTAGTCTAGCTTCTAGCAATTTACAATTAGAGCAATCTTTAGATTGAGTATTTGAAATACTAGACTCTAAACTCGTAGAACTAGACTTGAGCTTTCCAATTTCATCATATGCAAGTTTTAACTTTTCATCACAAGAGTCGTGTGCTAGTCTTAACTCATCAAATTTTGTATGTATTGACCTAGCAGTTTCCAATTCAGAAAACAAAACTTGGCAAGACTCACAAGATTCATCATCAGGAATAGAAGCTTTAAGTCTATCAATTTCAGAATTTAAGTTCTCAACAACAAGATCATGTTTCTTTATTTTCTTTTTATACTTTTTGAGCTCATCTGTCAACCTAAGCACAGCATGAGATAAATCTGTATAAGAGGGTTTTACCTCATCAGGATCACTGTAGAGATCATCATTATTAAGCTCCTCACTGCTCGCCATAAAACACATCCCTGTGAAGTCCACCTCCTTTTCCTTCTTGTCGTTGTCCTCATCATCGCTTCCAGAATCAACATCACTCAAATCAATCTCATTTAGTCTTTGAGAGTACCTTGTGGACCGCCCTACGATAGTTGTGCTTCTTGCTTGGATCAATCTTGAATTTAGAGCGACGAGTTGGTACTTTGTCATCTTTGACCTCCTTACTCCTCGGTTTGGGACAATTCATCTTTATGTGATTTAGCTCACCACATTCATAGCATCCGATAGGACCTCCTCTCCGCCTTTGTTACGATGTTGTTAATTGCCTTGGTCACTCTGTTGGAGATGAGTACAAGTTGCTCTTCCGAATCTCCTCTAACTGCTCATCCGAGAAAGAAGACAAAGGCACACAAGACAAGAACTCAAGAAACAAACTTGCATGGGGTTAGTCATAAGAGCTAAAGATGAAGATTTATCAATCTTAGATGGCATGACTTCCATCTCATAGGTTTTCAGTCTAGAGTAAAGATCATCCATGGTTAAAGTATCTAGATCGATGGTTTGATTGATAGTTGTGACAACCATCAACCACTCAGAACCTAAAGATCTCAATATCTTAGTTGCATTATCTTCATCAGTTGGAATAACACCAACACCACGCAAACTACTTAGTATCTTTTCAAAACGAGCAAAAAGATCATCAATAGATTCACCAGGTTTCATAGCAAAATCAGAATACTCTTTTTGATAAAGATTTTTACGTACTTTCTTAATTTTAGTAGTTCCCTCATGATAATCACAAAGAGTCTTCCATATTAAGTGAGCAGAAGTAATATGAGCTACACGATCAAATTCTTTGCGAGAGATTCCTTGAAACAACAAGTTACGAGCTTGAGCATTTAAATCAACATCTGCTTTATTTAAATTAGTAACAATAGCAGGAACCACATAAGGACTAGAAACCTTATTCCATACATCACTACCTTGAGCCTCAATATATGCTTGCATACGACACTTCCAAAAAGCGAAATCAGTACCATCTAGCATGGGGGGACGATTCACATACCTCTCTGACGCCATAGCAACTTAGCTCTGATACCACTTGTAGGATCGTTAATGACAATCAGAGGGGGGGTGAATGATTGTGGACCACAGCGGAAGTTTTTTTTTTCTTCTTTAAAATCCTGCTATTTTCTATTTGATCAACCTGCCAACACAGCGTGAAGCAAAAACAAAAAAAAGAAAAAAGAAACAGCAAACCCTTTCTAGTACTGTAGTGAACAGAGCATGTTTATGTGGCAAATTAAAAATCAAAGGTGTCGCTTTCAATAGTTGGCTGCAATCAAACAAGGATGTATATGCACATATATAATAATTCTTAAACCTTATCTCCTGATGATCAACAGAAACGACGATACCAAGTATATCACAAACTTGCTTCCTGACAATAGCAATTGACGAGAAGGACAGCAGCAATAAATGCTAACTTGGTATTGGATTGACTCAAAGCAAAGAAAGAAGCGAAAAATTTGCCACCAAGACTCGATCAACCAAAGAACAAGTGATTCTTGGATTCACTCAATCGTAAACGTCATCCGCATGACTCAACAGAAAAAGCATACCCAAGCAGAGGTCTCGGCCGCCATCGAAAACAACAAAGCCTCGGCCACCGCGAAAGCCAGAAAAGTTTCTTCCGAGCCGCGCTGACTCAAAAACCCCACGCGAGGACTTTTCTTGGTTGCTTCGCCGGGCATGCAAACAGCCGCCGCCGCCTTCTCTCTTCTGCAATCTGCTAGACCGTCTCTCTGCCAATCTCACGCGAGCCGCCGGCCCTAACGCCTTTTATAGGCACCACGGTACCGACTTGTACACCATCTACAACACAAGATCTAATCCTTCTAGCCCGGCCCATCATACATGCATCAACAGCCCATAATTCTAGTTTCCTAATTTTTCTTAGCCTTCCAAGTTTGGATACCCCAAAACTATCATGTGTCGCAGCCTTCGGACCACACCTCCGTAGCTCCAACATGCTTCATCTATCTTTGATCTCCGCGCGTCCCAACTCGAGCTCGATCATCTCCTCCAGCATCCTCGACCCTCTGGACCATGACTTCGCACCAAGTCATCTCCCAGTCATCGCCGTAGACCATGATCGCCACCGAGTCATCCTGCACATGCAGAGACCAAAACAACATATTTCACCGGCACAAGTTCTTCACAACTTGACCGTCATTAGTCCACACACGCCACACGCCTCAAATAATCATCAGTACCCAACATTGTTAATTATTCATCAACTAAAATAAACTAGACCTAACCACATGGTCTAACAGAAGGTCGTCGTCAAATGAAACGCACGGCAGGAGCGGCGCGACAATGGGAGTTAAGAGACAAGGACATCCAGCGGGAGCGGGGTGTGGGGGGAAGGTATGCAGAGGCTGGCGACAAGGCGGGGCTGCGGCTCCCTATTTCTAAACCGTCTTGCCTCTTCTTCCCGATCCATCCGTTCCTTTTCCTTTCCCTGACGAGTCCTTTCGCCTCCGTAGCACGGGTATGTGACGGACGGAACGGGTGCAGTGCTTCGTCAGCTGATCGATCGGCTCATCAGCTGGCTAGTCAAGTCATCACGTACGTACGTCAGAACGTTGTGAACATGTGGGGAAGTATCTGACTACTAGCTAGTTCCTACTCGACCCGACCTGGCGCGCGACCCGAAGGAAATAATTAACATTGAACATTGCTCGGTCTTGGTCATCTACCACATGCACGCGACATGGAAAAATTGGGGAAAGAAGAAAGAATACTGAATACAAGCCGCCGGCTCAATGGCTGGAGTCATAGTTCATTAACCTTGTATATTTGCAACTCGACGTGTGCAGTTGTATATAGCATTACCAACAACTCCTAATCACATTTTACTGATGTATCTCTGAAGTCTGAACATTGTTGATCAATAGTTTTTTTTTGGGGAGAGGATGTTGATCAATAGTGACGTTCCCTCCAGAGTCCAGAGTCCAGAGACCGGAGGTCCGGAGCTGGTCTCTGAGAATAACTGCTGCAGCAAAGGCGCCCGCCCATGGGTACAGCTAGGTTGCAGCTGGGCCGGTGGACGCAAGCGCGGCACAACCTGATCCAAATCCATCCGCAGAGTCTCACTTTACGTGCGATGCGTGTGCAACGGAGAACGCTCGTGCAGCGCGGCGTGTGCACCGCTCGTTCGTGCACCACGACGTGGTACGTGCGCTAGCCGCCACCGGCCGGTAAAGGTTGAATAACCCATCATGCATCTCTCTTTGATCTATACGCGAGAGAATTCCTGAATTTTCCTTCGCTGCAGTCCCACCTGTCAGCGTGCGCGTCCAATCCGTTTCTTCGTCCACGTCCTCCGTGGCGTTTTCCTAGCCAAGCGTTTGCACGTCCGTGTTCTGCTCTGTCTGCATCCTCCGTGGTGTTCCCAGCCAAGCGTGGCAAGCGTTTATCCATCCGCATTTCTGCTTCCGTATCGTTTTCGCGGCCACCCGCCTGTCCATCCGCGTAGCAGCTTTTGGACCACCGCGTTTCCCATCGTTCGACCGCATCACTGCTTGCCTGGTCGTTGTCTCTGCCCTGTCTCGATTTGGCTGCTATGCCTCCATCGCCTCCATCGCCTTCGTAGTCTTCTGCTCCGCTTGACCGTCGTCGTCTCGGTTTTGTCATCCCGTCTGTATCTCGCGCCACTTCCTCTCGGTGTTTCCTCCGACGCCGCGTCGGAACACTATCCACGGTAGGCGCGTCGCCCACACGCGGTCGCGGCACGCAGCCTACGCTATCCGTATGTTTCCCTTGCTGGCTTGCTCAGTTGCTTGCTCTTGTGCCTTTTCTATTCCCCTCTCAACATCAGACCATGACGCCACAATTGTCAGAGCTCAGGATTAAAGGTAACTTTTTTTGGGTCTCCTATTGGTTGTTTCCGTTTTGCTGTTGATATTCACCGTTCCATTCCTGTGCCACTCGGTTTGCGCTGTGTTTTGATGTTTTGGTTAAAATCATTGCCACCGATTCGGCTCGAGTCCTGATAGATAGTGCTGCTTTGCTGCGATCTTGTGTTTGTGATCAGATTACTTTGCACATTGCAACATGTATCCAAAAAAACAGCCATGTCATTATTGAAAAAAAGAAGATGACTGTCTGTAATGGATTGTTAATAGCTTCAGTGTTTTCAATACTTGGAAATGACTGAGGTTGAACAGATACTTATTACAGACATGCTACTGATGATTTTTTGTGCAGCTCTTATGCGGAAGGAAATCCAAGACGAAACTGATAGGTTGACGAGGAAGGCAACGAATATCTCCAGTTCTAATTCATTTCAGCGTATACTCGACACATCATATTCAAAACCTTGCCATAACCTATTGTTGCTGTTAGCAATAATCTTGACATGTTAGTTTTGAGTTTGTTAGCATGGGTCCGCTACATGCAAGCAGTTAGCTATGCATGCAATTAGTTAGCTACAATTTGTTAGTTTGTTGGTTCGTAACGAGCTAGCATCTATCTGTTAGTTGGTTGTTAGGCATGCAGCTAGTTTGTTAAACAATATTGTTACGGCTGCATGTAATTGCTCTATATATATTGAAGAGAAGAAACAAAAAAACGCTGTGGCTTTTCCAGCACCAAAACAAACTATCTTCTGTCCACCAGAGCGTGAGTGAGTTTCCAATACCTGTGCGTGTGTTCATCTATTGGAACTTGTTACTTGTGTGGAAAGAAGAAGCCAACCGAAGACTAGAAGCATCGTCAAGAACAACTGTTCTGCCGAGTGCCAGATTCCACTGTGAGCGAGTGTTCCCGTCTTCAGTTTGGCCCAACAAGTGGTATCAGAGCGAGGTGTAGCTCGTCATATCGAAGCAGATGTCATCCACACAGAAGTCCGTGGGCAGTGACGACATCACGACACCTCGGACATGGCGGCATCCAAGGCACCGGCAAAGGTGGGTTCGGTAACCCTCCAATACCCAATGCTCACTGAGACCAATTGTGGCTCTTGGGCGGTGAAGATGAAGGTGTTCATGCGCGCACAAGGGGTGTGGGCGGCAGTGGAAGGCAAAGAGCTGGTCGATGAGCGCAAGGACCAGATGGCTCTCGCCGCCATATTCCAAGCCGTGCCCGAGGTCATGATGATGGTCTTGGCCGAATATGAGACGGCCAAGGAGGCTTGGGACACCCTGAAGGAGATGCACGTCGGCGCTGACCGCGTCAAGGAGGCACGAGCGCAGACTCTCATGAGTGAGTTTGATGTAATGAAGATGAAGGAGACGGAGTCCATCAATGACTTCGCCATGAAGTTGACCACCATCGTCAACGAGATTCGTGTCCTCGGAGACAAGATGGAGGAGCGCACCATCGTGAAGAAGTTTCTTCGTGCCATGCCCAACAAATTCTTGCCGATCATCTCCACCATTGAGCAATTTGCTTATATGAAGACGATGACGATTGTGGAGGTGGTTGGGCGACTGAAGGCGTACGAGGAACGCACAAAGGGACAGCGGCGCGACGAGGAAGGTGAGCATCTACTACTCACTCGCGACGAGTGGGAATCCAGGTCCAATAAAGAGGGCGCCAACAACTCTGGCATGAAGAATCGCAAGTTCAACAAGGCGAATATTCGCTGCTACAATTGTCAGGACTACGGGCACTTCGCTTCTGAATGCCGTAATCCCAGAAAGGAGAAAGCAGAGGCGCACTTAATTGTGGCTGATGCTGAATACCAGCCGGCGTTACTTTGATGATGAGTTGAGTCCAGGATGTTGAGGAGATGTGTTCGCCATCCTGAGTAGTTGAGTCCAGGATGTTGAGGAGATGTGTTCGCCATCCTGAGTAGTTGAGTCCGGAACGTTGAGGAGGTGTGTTCGCCGTCCTGGGTCGAGTCCGTTGAGTTGTGTTCAGGATGTTGAGGAGATGTGTTCGCCGTCCTGAGTCGTTGTGTCCGGGATGTTGAGGAGGTATGTTCGCCATCCTGTGTCGAGTATCAGTTGGGCAAGTCGCAGTTGAGACCGACTGCCATAACAAGTTAGAGTCGGTGTGTCAAGATTAGGGGGAAATTGTTAGCAATAATCTTGACACGTTTGTTTTGAGTTTGTTAGCATGGGTTCGCTACATGCAAGCAGTTAGCTACGCATGCAATTAGTTAGCTATGATTTATTAGTTTGTTGGTTCGTAACGAGCTAGCATCTATCTGTTAGTTGGTTGTTAGGCATGCAGCTAGTTTGTTAAACAATATTGTTACGGCTGCATGTAATTGCTCTATATATATTGAAGAGAAGAAACAAAAAATGCTGTGGCTTTTCCAGCACCAAAACAAACTATCTTCTGTCCACCAGAGCATGCGTGAGTTTCCAATACCTGTGCGTGTGTTCATCTACTGGAACTTGTTACTTGTGTGGAAAGAAGAAGCCAACCGAAGACTAGAAGCATCGTCAAGAACAACTGTTCTGCCGAGTGCCAAGTTCCACTGTGAGCGAGTGTTCCGTCTTCAGTTTGGCCCAACAGTTGCTTCATTTTTTATTTTTGAAGGAGATTATTGCTACTATTTTTATTAGTTAAATCTAAATTTCCGGTTCCATCTTATATGAATAACACAACTAAATTTCTGTTTGACAACAGTACCAGTGTATCTTTAATTTCCTTTTCTTTTCATGCTCGTGTTTCGATATTTATATTGATGCTACTGGTTGATACAACACCTGATTTATATATAGTAGCATTCATGTAGCTCCTGAACCTTCTTGCTTCTTAATCTTTTGGACGAAACATTTACTCTATTCAATGGACTATTGCAGTGGTCAACTTAACATCGATTGATCTGCCGGGTCTAACTAAAGCTCTTGTAGGTATGTAATGTCTACCAAATTTTCTGCGCATTCTCAAATTTATGCAATGTTTACCATGGAATTTTTACGTACCTGTTGTCTTTTTCAGAGGGATAGCCTCAAAGCATTGTCCAGGATATTGAAAATATGGTGCGCTCATATGTTGACAAGGTACTTATATCACTTCAGTTGATCCACACATTCATATATAAGAATTATGGCTTTGACATCTTTCAGCTGTTGTGTCTTCGAATAAATGAGGTATTAATTTCACTATCGATGTTCGGTGCTATGACTCTCCAATTATTAAGTACTAGTGGGCCACCCGCGCCCTTGGGCGCGCGCGAGGCAAGAAACGTGGTTGGTGGGCCTCACGGCGTGGGATGGAGGCAGAAAAGCACGTGCAAACGCGCAAGCAGGCAAGAAATGCGGCTGGTGTCGACGGATCAGACGGCCGAGAAGCAACCGAGACGTGATCGGACGGACCAAAAAAAAAACGGGGTGACGTGGCCTAGCTGAATGAGCCCCAAACTACTCTTCATTTATACCGGAGGATTTAGTCTGGTGTGTCTTCAAATAAATGATAAACATGCTTTCACTATCAATAATCAGTCATATGGTTCTCAGCTTATAAATGACAAAATACCTCCAACCTGGGTTGTCAAAATTATACAGAACTCTTGCATGTTTAGGGAGTATTTTATGTTTTACCGTCTTCTGCCTCTTATTTTCAATGTTTCCTGTAAATATTTCTGGTTCTAGACAAAATTTCTCCAAGTTGACCCAAAAGTACATGATTTATAGAGACCCACCACCACTGCACCACAACAGTTAGCTATTAGTATCCTGTACATGTAGTTATACAGATGGACTTACCATGTCTGCCATGGCAAATCGATAAGCAAAAAATTAATTTCATGTGCCAATAGCCACCTAATGCAACAAACAAACCTAAATGGGTGCTACAGACTTCCATTGGTCCTCCTGTAGCTTGCTGTTAGTTAATGCAATGAATTTTAGTTTCATCACATCTTACAATACTCCACCGGACTGAAATTTCTTAACCTCATGGCTTTACTATTTGCTGTCATTGTTGACCTTAGATACAGTTTTTGCACTATAGCATTTTCAGCACACTAAGAGTAGACCTCTGGATATGATAAATGATTCTCTGCCGTCATAACTTCTTGTGCTTCCTACCTCACTATACATGCTTTACATCACCAAACATTCTCAACTCTTTAGCAGATGCGTTGGTAGTATGTTATTTTCTAATATATGTGCAAAATCGTAAATAGTCTTCCAAACATTTAACACATTTACCTGCAGACCTGCAACAGATGTCATTGTTGTTCCCAGTTGATAACCCGCCAACTTATATTCTTGTTTTTGATCCAAAATGTGTATTTTACCTACTACTACTGCTGGTGATGTTGTACAAGACTTCATCAGCTATTTCTAAATGTGCAGTCCCCAATGCTAGAATTTTTACTGTTTCTTAATATACAGCGCATAGTGTCAAGTATCTATTATGCAAAACATTAATAAAATCCTTAAATATCATATTCACTCCATGCTATTTTGTGAATAACATTTTCCATTGACTTTGTCATTTCCAATTAAATGTGCCACTCACTTAGATTCTGGCTCCTTCGGGCCACTCATGCACAGACAGAGGCAGGAAACCTTCTCCCTTCTCCCTGCTAAATGCACCGCATCTGAATATACAACCCTTGCAACTGATCTCGGTTCACCAAAAAGGTTAAAACAAATATATTATCAGCGTACCGTCATACTACTACTCTTAGTATGCTGTTTGCTTAATACATATGTTTAAACATTTCATCCACACTGAAAACCAGGCCATTGGCCATAAGAAAGCTAGAAATGTATGGATCACCTGACAGAAAAAATACAAGGTATTCTTTTAACTTGTTTAGTACAGAATGAAACAACAACACACAATATATATACAGTTTCCCTTTCCAAGTTTCCTAACACAAAAAAAAAACAACTCTGCTGTCCATATTGTAGGAATTCGCCACAAGACATTGGGAATACAAGCTGTATTGATCAATGGGCACACAACGAAGAGAGGCTGCAAGCTTAGAATCGCGTTTTCCAGCCAATCAAATGACGGGAACACGCCAATTAACAAGTAATCCTGTGCGTATGTGCTACGTTCAGAAATCCTTATATACGCAGGATCGGTTTTCACGTTTGTCAGAGGAACCAATCCCTCCCTTGACACCCACTCAAAGCGAGCGGCTTATTATGCACACGTACTAGTACATGGTATACTATATATATATATATATATATATATATATATATATATATATATATATATATATATATATATATATATAACATCAGTAGCATGCTCTGTCATATAACGCTATTACGTGCTATCACGCACGTAGGAGTTGCTCTCTACGTACAGCCCTGCATCTGGCCTTGGCGCATCCGTGACGACGCAGAGATCGATCGAAGAGGAGAGATGGCGGAGGCGATCGGGCCGCTTGTGGGGAGGCTCCACCAGCTGGCGATGCACGAGGCGCGGACGCTGGTGGCGGTGAACAAGGACATGCGGAGGCTCCGCGACAAGCTCATGTGGCTGCATGCCTTCCTCCGCGAGGCCGACAACAAGCGCCGCGCCGTCTCCGATGAGCTTACCAGGGTGTGGTTGCAGCAGACGCGCGAGGCGGTTTTCGACGCGGAGGACGCCGTCGATCACTACTACCTCCAAGTGCATCCACCCAGGTAAAATAAATATATATATATATATATACTCCCTCCAAGTATTAACGTCCACAAGCAAAAGGAACGTTTACTTGACGTCAAATAAAAAAATACGGATGGAGTATATTCCCTAAGAGTAGTGCATGATTTTATGTTTTGTACCTACGTTCATCATTCGTAATTTTTTTCTATAAAGCCTCATAATTAACTTTCTGTAGATGTTATAAGCTATTATGTTGCACTTTGGAAGCATGAATCTCGACGATGTGTGGTGAGGGAGGGTGGTGCAGCTACACCTAGTGTAGAACAACATTTTCGTAATTGTATATAAAACTCTATTTTCGTGGTAGACATTAGAGTTGAACGAGAACAACTATATTTTCAAATTTAGTCGTGCAATTGAACGTGTTATTCAGCTGTTGTACTTAATATCACCGTATGCTGTATATATTGTCTACTGCACAATTTGTTATGTACAGCCGTCTACTACGAAGTCTCAAATAAAAAAAATCTACTCTGAAGGTACCATAGCTGGAGACGTACCATTCGTGGGTTCATAGCGACCTTCACAACACAAGCGCTTGTGCGGCACAACCTGTCTAGCAAGATCAATGACATCAACACAAGGCTTGAGGACATCATTCAGAATAAGGGTAGGTACAAGATTGACGAAACGGCTGCAACGACAGCTGAGACATGGAGAGCTTCTACTTCTATCTCTGATGGGCACAAAAAGTTGTAAGTACACACTAGATCTACCTTCGCTCCTGGTTTAATTATATGTCATATTCCCACGCTGTAGATCTCATCAGACTTGTGCTAGACACTTGGGCAAGATTAAAATCGGTTACCCAGTGGTAGCCAAACGGCGGCACAGCCTGGACCGGTCCATTTAGACACGACTCATTCTGGACCGTGAATTAAATAGACCGTGCCGGCGAGGCAGCCTAGTCATGGCCCGATGGTCTTTCAAGCCATGCCGACTGAATCCATTTAGCCCGACAGGCCAGTTTCGGCCCACTTAGCACTAGGACATAACACCATGACATTATCACCGTCCGAGTCACTCAAGACTAGTATATCCTACTCTCTTGGTGCCGGAGGTACATGTTCATCCATAGGAGAAGAATCAAGATCATGGACATTGCTCATAGTGTAATCAAATTGCCCTTGTTCTAATTTATAACTGTAACACCCCGGTCCAACACGGAGCCCAGAATGCCACTAATTACACCAACTATCAATTTTAACATCATTTTATAACAACTTATAGTAAGCATAACAACGATAAAACCCATCCACGGGTCACAATAATACAAGCATAATGATATGGCAGTCATAGATAATTTATTCCTAGGAGCATAGCAAGGTAATAAATCAAGATTAACACAAACCAATTGATTAAGTCTATTGAATAATTAGGATCAACTCTAACTTATCATCTATGATTATTCAATACCATCATGTCCTAAATATAAATCACCATGCTATAATAAAAGTTTCACATGTCGAATGAATCAAATAGTTGGGTGTAGGTTATGATTCCAAGTGCGCTAGCCCTTCCCGAGTGAAACATCATCAACAATCACCTAAAAACAACAATAGAGCAAGAATAAGTCCAAGACTCGGCAAATACATAATAAAGTTATAAACAACAGTTTATCAACCATAATCAAGATTATCATCATCATCTATCTATTTAATGACATTCTCATACTCAAACAATCAAGCCATATTCCATATAGGTAAAGTTGCACAATTTAACAATTTACTCATATATGCGAATGCACCATCATGCTCATGCTCATATGCATCTCATCAGCTGATACCGGTATAGCGGAGTGTTCACCCGTCGATGACACACTCTATCCTTCACTCCCGTAAAGTTCCCACCGAAGTAGGATTTTATCTAGAGCACTCCGGGCTAGTCATGTATCTTTCTTACCGACCTCACCGGAATAGTTACATGACTTTCTCACCGATCTGGCTCGTGCAACTCCTATCATGATGAATGTAAATGATGCAATATCTTTAATTATTCATCAACACAATCCATCTCATTAACTCAATATCTTATTCTCATAACTCAAAATCATATTCTCATTTACTCAATGTCTCATTAACTCAAAATCATATTCTCATTTACTCAATGTCATAATCTCATTCACTCAATGTCATCAATGTCATGTATAAGAATAGGCTTAACGAAAGCATAATAAATAGCATAATAAGTAATATCAATGACAATAGCAAATAACCCGTTGTTCACCACTCTACCATGTACTTGCCTCTTTTAGTAGCGATGAGCGGTTTGATTAGAAGATGAAAACAAACCCGACGCCACTCCTCCTATAGTAAACACCAAATCTCAAAACAAGCTACAGCAGTACAAGAACATATTTTAAACGACCGACCTCACTCCTACATGTTCCCCAACAATGCAACACTTCCCCTTTACCGGACAACCACCTCTTGCTGTCCTAGTTGTAAAAACAACATAACTTTTGACTCCCAAGTCCTAATAAAGCAAAACACCCCAGTTCTGTAATCTACACGAAATTCCTCACAATTTCTTGGTTGGCCACGAATCCTAACTAAATCATTTAATCCCCGTTTTTAACTCAAAAGACCGGTCTGTCATCTTCTAGACAGCAGATTTGCTAAATTTATATCTCCTGTTCTACCCAACCAAGAATTCATGTTCTTGGATTCTCTAGAACCCTTAGACAGTTAGCTACACTTTTCATGTAGATCATAAACTCTAATTAGCTTATTTACTAATTTTAATATACGTTTTACTAAGATGCTGCCAAAAGACGACAACTCCCTAGACAGCAGCCTTACAAAATTCATAACTCGAAAATTACTCATCCGTTCGACATGATTAAATATTCTATGGAAAGCTACTAAAATTCTCTACAATTAACTAGTAGATGACATTATCAAAATTCACCATTAAGGTACCCGAAATAATCGTACAACAGAATAGCAGACTAAACAGATCTATTAATCCGACCTTCGACTAGAAAATTCTAAAACACTCTCTAATTTCGATTCTAATCTCTAATTAAATTAAAAAAACAGAGTGGAAACAATCAAATTGTTACCTAGGATGAATGCCCAAGATCACACTGTAACACCTTGGCCCAAAATCCGCTTAATGCCTAGCCCACCATGGGGCGGACCCGCGCACACATAGCACCCCACTTACACTTTCGTTCTCTCTTCGTGTAAAAGGGTTAACTCGGAGGTGCTAAGTTTGGACCCAACAGGCATTATATACTACTACAACTCACTTTAGACAAACAATATGGGACTAATCCCACCACATGACTCCTCATGGGCCACATGGGCCGCACTACGAGTAGACCGGGGTATTACATTCACCCCCTCAAGGACTGACGCCCTCGGCAGCACACCACCTACACGGCAAATGCCCAGAACCACCCCTCGGTACACATCCGTACGTCCAGTGCCGGCACATATGCCATGCCGTGTGTCCACTCCGGGACCACATGCGCCATGTGCCATATGCCGCGCCCGTGCAGTGAAGGTTGATGCTCTGATACCATCTGTAACACCCTGGCCCAAAATACGCTCAATGCCCATCCCACCATGGGGCGGACCCGCGCACACATAGCACCCCACTTACACTTTCGTCCTCGCTTCGTGTAAAAGGGTTAACCTGGAGGTGCTAAGTTTGGACCCAACAGGCATTATATACTACTACAACTCACTTTAGACAAGCAATATGGGACTAATCCCACCACATGACTCCTCATGGGCCACATGGGCCGCACTACGAGTAGGCCGGGGTATTACACGCACCTCCCCTCCCCACCTTTTCTTTCCTTCTCACTTGATTTCCCCTTGCTAGAACATGATGCACGGAATGGCAGCCAGCTAGTGTTGCATCATGCGGCTTCTCGCACGGGCAAGCACTACACGTGGCCGAGCAAGCACATGCACACAGCGATCACACAGGAAGTCATCACAATCCACACGGCAAGAAAACGCTGGCCGACCGACGCACGTGGCTACTGAAGAACCGCTGGCCAACCGAAAGCGCAGACGGTAGCCAAAAAAAGGTGACAACAAAACCCAAGCGCCCACACGGCAGGACGAGCCGGCCGAATTCCACGCCAAAGCAGCATCTTGGCAAATCCTCTTGCGTGGTAGGAAAACGGCGGCTGATGCTTGGCGAGTGAAAATTGGAGGCGGCGCACAGAGAAACAAAAACTGCTAGGGTTTTTTATTTTTTATTTCTCTCCCTACGTTTCTCTTTTTACCCCGGTACGAATCAACTCCTCCCGCACGACCCATTCTAGGAAATGATTCCTCTCTAAAAATTCCAAAACATCCCGTTTTCACGTATCCCCCTTTTTCTAATTACGCACGGGTCCTCAAGAGAGTTATTTTCAGAATAACCTACTAATCCCGTTCGTTCTCTCTCTAAAGAGTTTCAGAGTATTACATTCTACCCCCGTTAAACAGAATTTGACCCCGAATTTTACTCGCCGTTCTACTTGGAGAACAACCACAACTGAAAATAAACAGCAAATAACACGTACCCGACGTGAACAACTCCGGATATTGCTCACGCATGCGAGTCTCCAACCCCCCAAGTCGCCTCTCTCTTGGACTGATGTGACCACATCACCTTGATGTAAACTGATGTCTTATGCCCCAACACTCGTCCGACCTTCCAGGCTCAAACTCTGGCTCTCTCAAATACTTTCTCAACCACGAGATGTGAAAACATTGCGTACCTCGCTTATGGACTTGAGGTGGTCCTAGTGATACGTCGACTTCCAAACCCTCGCAACTATCAAAAATAAATCAAGGTACCTTGGGCCAATATTCCCTTTGGTACCAAACCACACAACTTGCACCAAACACACAGAACTCTTGTTCTCTCTCCCAATCAACCATTTTACCTTTGCAAGGAGCAACTCCTTTAACAAGGGACGCACAAAGAACCCGCCTTAAATCTATCCTCTTACAAAAAGAACCCAAACAGAAAAACGAAGGATTCATAATGCAACCAACTCAACCAACTTCCCTCCAAAAGACTCCAATCCAAAATCAAAAGATTTATCATACAATTTTCCACTTCCCAAGTAGGCAGTTTGCAAATAAACACCAAATGAGCCAAATGAGAAATCACTCGAGTGCCCAAATCAAACATTTCCTTTATTTTCCTGAACCGGAAAGAACCACCATGCCAACATAAAGCGAACTCAAATTGTAATTGGTCTCTATCATAAACACAAAGCTCAAATAAAAACCAAGAGAGTATTTCACTATACGAAAACATAGCCTTTTTCTCAAACTTTCTTTTAAGAATTCAGCTTTCTCTTAAACCATGGGATTCCAAATCATCACATAACACACTAACTCATTTCTTTTAAATTGGCATCCTCAAATCTACGCTCAAATTGACCACAAAAATCCATACCTTTGTAGAGAGACTCTTCCAATCCACAATAACATACTCTGGTCAACTTCTCTACCAAAAAAATTACTTTAACAAATAATTCTCAACGCACCTCAATAAAGATTTTCACCCACAATCACATCACCTCAATTCGCTAGACATAATCAACTTGAAATTCTCCGCACACACACTCTTTTACTACCCCCAAAGGATTCTATCAAAGATCACCACACTATTCAAAATCCACTTTTATTCTACTACTTCTACACATAGTCATTGGGCAACCAAGATTCTAGCATAAAACACAAGTCCAATTTTAACCTCCAAGACTCCTACAATCAACTTCCGGTATAAATGATAGGGAAATCCTCAGATTCGACGACTAAAATTCCTATAATTCAAACAATATCCTCAGTCCTTAACATCAATAATCCTCACTAATCAATTAACTACCGAAAACTATTAACTTCACCAATCTTGGACCCTCACTAAATCACACCATTCAGTTTCACCTACACAACCCCAATATATCCATTCGCAATACCCTAACTAATTAATCAAGATTCAAACTTTTGATAATTCTAATATTCCACCAACACGAGCAAATGTTTTTGGATCACCATTCACTATAGGTCCTATTAGTTGTAACAACATAATCAATTTTGCCCCGAACGACCATCACTCCTTTTAGATCCAATTCTCTATAAGATTTATATCACAAAATCAATTCATCCTCCAATGCTCATCGATTAACTTGCAACCCAAGGTCTCAAAACTTCATATACTTGGCCACTACTGACCAGTTGCCACTATACACTCTATAAGGTTTTATAAAACAAATCCATCATTTCTTTCTCAAAAGAAGAGGCAAATAAAATAAATTTTTGGCACACAGAAAAACATTTACTACTTGTAGTACACAAGACCAAGAGAAATAGTCAAAAAACAATGATCTCGAAAAAGCAAAAGACGAGACCACAGTTGAGGGCACAAGTCTCACAAGAAGATAATACCAAACCTCAACCAACAAGAATAAATTATTGCTTTTGAAACTCAAAAAACTCTTAAGCGGCAACGACAGAAAGGTTAAACACACTTTAATAATTTGCAAGTTACAAAACTTAACTCCAACCTCAAATATTTCCACTACACTCTTTCCATTAACAAAGAAAACAATTTTCTTTAATTACAACATCACTTTGCTACTTCAAGCAAGAAGAGCTTTTAAAACCAAATCACATCAATCACTTAAGAATCAAATAGCACTCTACAACACGTCGCTTTGCTCAACAAATTTCAACTACCACATACACCATGAACTACAAAAGATCATGAATGCAAAGCTCGAAACATTTCATTTGAGCGATACCACGAAAGTCGATCAGATTACTTTCTTTGTATAAGAATCAACAACACACTCACAATCCATTGCTGACAACCTTACTAACATCCAGAATGATACACACTTAACAAGAATCTTCATTGTCTACTCTTCCATTATACAACTCTCCAAAAACTCAACAATTTGTTCAATGCTACTTTATCATCTCATCCTCCAATTGAGAGTCCACCAAAACTTTAAAATCTCACTACAACAACCAATTTATTCTAACAGAGATCTACTACACAAATCAAAATGTTCTACCAAAATCCTTTCATCAAAGACATACTTGTAACACCCTGGCTATGCAGAAGCCAAAATGTTACTTAAAACTCCAACTCAAGGCAACAATACAGTTTTAATTTCAACACTCTATCAACTAATGACAGATAAAGATCAACACACAAGAGAACAACAATAAGAATTGAATTAGATTTCAGCAACTTCTCAAACTTCTAAATGTCCAATCATAATGAGTCATTCAAGATAAAAACCATTAGGAATTTATACGATGAATATTAAGCATTAACTACTTCATCCAAAACATAATGAATGACAATCTCAACTATCAAGACCCATTTATTACAATCCAAAATTATCAAATGAAAGCTAATAGCAAGACCATTAACTAAAAGGTGAAATTTGTGAAGTGAATGAAGTGATCCATGTGACTAATCCCTCCCAAAGCATGCCGTTTTCAGTGTTTACCTAAAACAAATAAACACTAGCAAGAGTGAGTCCATGACTCAGCAAATACAATAGAATGATATCAAAAACGTTGGAACAAGAATAAATCATTCACAATATTCAAATACATAGGGAACATGGTAGAAATCTTATGCAAGAATGAAAATGCATGCTCTCCACTTTTGCTTATACCGGTATAACCAGTGAACACCCGTCGGTGTTCACTCAGGTCCGCATTATCCAAAATGCGGGGATCCAAGGCCCATATGAAGAATATTTCATAACGGGGATCCAATTTGCCCACATTAGAATGGTGGGTCTTACTTGCTCATACTGGAATGATGAGACTTTAGTACCCACTCCCGTGGGTGAAGCATGAATGAATGAATACATTGAATTGAAAACATACTCTCAACGAAGCATGGAATATCAACCATGAAAGGAATCATATAATACTGGAATTATTCACAATTTTTGCCCATATTGAAATGATGGGGCTTCACTACCCACTCCCGTGGGCGAAACATGTATGAATGAACACATTGTAATGAAAAACATACCCTCTGAAACATGGATTAACAACCGTGAATGGAAATAAGAATTATTGGAATTACTCACAATTCATAGAATTTAATCACCGCATAAGCATCAAACACGGTGAACAATTAAATGATCAATATAATCCAAGGTGTACTTGCCTCAACCGCAAGACGAATGACGATGACAGGAAGGCTTTAACCCCGGTTATCACCACCACCTAATAACCGTAAAGTATACTAAGAATATCGTTCAAAAGTGCACAACATAGCAATAGAACAAAATGAAATCGATCACTCCTAATCGCAACCCGAAACTTAATCGATACACTCCCAAAACCCAATATGTCCAAACTGATAGCTATCAAAGGAAAATCCATAACTTTTGAGTCAACACTCCAAAAGTTACGAATCCAAATTTCCTAGAATCTACACAAGCATATCTACAACATCTATTACGAATCCAAATTTCCTAGAATCTACACAAGCATATCTACAACATCTAAGGTGACCGAAAGATCAAATTATCCCATCTAAGCCTTTGTTTTTATCTCCGAAGACCGTTCTGTCACCTTCGGTATTAACAAATTAGGAATTTCGTATCTCTTAATTGGTACATCCAAATTCAATGTTCTAAGACATTCTAGAAACTGCAGAGAACTATATTCCTCAATAAATTTATTACAATGTTTCCCAAAGTGCAATAAAGGTGGCTAATAGATTAATCTTTCTCTACTGTCCACAACAGAAGGACAAACTACAACAATAACTTCCAAAATTCATAACTTTCGTTCTAACCGTCCAACATTTTTTAAATTTATTTTCCTGGCATCATCATAAAGTTATCTACAATAACTTAGTTAGTGAGATGCTCTGATACTGCCAACATCTGAGTCTAATATTCAGTTGAAAATCCAAGGTTATAATTTGACAAACAGATTAAACATGAGTACAAGAAAATTCATATCTTTCAAATGGCTGGACCAAAATTCATGATTTTTAACAATCTAGAAAGCTTAAAAAATTTCCTATGAAATTCGTGTTGGGAGACCTTCCTGAATTAGTCATTAACACATCATTATTTAATAAACAAAACCACTACTAATATTCGTTAGGGTTTCTGGACAACAGTAAAGAATCTAACATATCTTCCAAACCACAATCCGAATTGGGTAATCTCAGAACCTATGGAAATCTGAAGACAAACCCCACAAATCTCTAGGAGACCCTATCATCAAATTCGGACTTTAACTAAAGGAAATTTGACGAGGAAGCATTGAACAGATTACTGAAATTAATCGCAGCAGACCGACGATCCTCTAATCGATGGCAATTACGAATCTAAATTGATCCAACCAGTGGGGAGGCGATCGTTACCCTTGAAGACGTGTGTGCCCGCTAAATTCCCCACGAGGTGCTCCTCTCCTCTTCTTCTCCTCTCTTCCTTTCCCTCCTTCTTCCCACGACCGCCACAAGCAGCAGGGAATTATCGCCTCGAGAAGACGACAGCGCGGGGAGGTGGAGCAACAGGAGAGCTCAGTTGGGAGGGAGGTGGAGGCGCAAGGAACCAGGGGGGAGGCTGGCGGCCAAGTGGAGAATGAAGGAGAGGTGGTGGCCAAAGAAAGAAAATGAGGGGGAGGAAGGGGGCGGCTAGGGTTTAGTGGAGAGGGCGCCCCCCTCTCTTGGTCGGCTCCACTTGGGCCTTCTGGGCCAAGGCCCGAGGCCTAGGTTGGCGGGTACTTGCGAAAAACCCCTTGTTTGATCTAGTATTCTCTGTTGGATACTTTCTTTGCTAGAATAAATTCGAGGTATTACATTCTACCCCCTTAACAAGATTCGACCCTGAATCTAAACACCGATCTACACGAAAGAAAACTGCGATTGGAATTTAACAACGGTAAACACGTACCCGTTGCGAACAAATCTGGATAACGCTCACGCATGCGAAACTCCAACTCCCAAGTGGCCTCTCTCTCGGACTAAGGACCACAACACAATGACGTGAAACGACGTCTGTCCTAACACTCAACCTGACATTTCCAGGTACACTCATCAGAAGAGGCTCGATGGTAAGTATAACACCCTGGCTATACGGAAGCCAAGATATTACCTGAAATCTAACACTACGCAATAATATGAAATAATTTCAACAATCTTACAACTAATGACATAAGAAGATCAACATCTAATAGAATGAATATAAGAATTGAATCAGAATTCAACAACATATCAATCTCTATCATCCAGTCATATCGAATCAATTACAATAAAACTATCAAAAGTCTATACGAAGATCATTAAGCAATTACTATTTCAACCCTATCATAAAGAATGATAACATCAACCATCAATCTCTATTTATTACAATCCAATATTTATCAATGAAAGGAAATTTTGAATCCATTAATTAAAGGTGAATAATGTGAAGTGAAAGAAGTGATCCATGTGACTAATCCCTCCCATGCATGCCGTATTCAATGTTTACCTAAAACAAATAAACACGGTAAGAATGAGTCCACGACTCAGCAAGTACAACAGAACAATATGAACAATACTGAATAAGAACATAACAATCACATAATAGAATACGAATGTAGAATGGATGAATAAGAACATAACATCACAGAATAGAATTCGAATGTAGCATGGATGAATAAGAACATAACATCGCAGAATAGAATTCGAATGTAGAATGACAGAAATCATATGAATGAATGAAATACATGATCTTCTCTTCTGCTTATATCGGTATAGCCAGTGAACACCCATCGGTGTTCACTCAGGCCCGTATTAGACAAAATACGGGGATCCAAGGCCCATATGAAGAATGTTTCATAACGGAGATCCAATTTGCCCACATTGGAATGGTGGGTCTTATATGCCCATACTGGAATTGATGGGTCTTTGCATCCCACTCCTGTGGGTGAATCATGAACAATGAATGAATGAAATAAATTATGAATATGAAAGACACCATCTCCTTAAACATGGATTAATGAATGTGGAAAGAACAAGAATCATTCGAAGTCTACTCATAGACAATAGAATAAATAATAATAATAGCATGAACAACAAGCAATCAACAATCATCAACAACATGAATCACAAGGTACTTGCCTATGTTGGAATGATGAGACTTCACTACCCACTTCCGTGGGTGAACATGAAAGAAGGAACGAATGAATATATGGAACGTAAACATATTATCGAAGAATCATTATATATCAATTATGAAGGGAAGTAAGAAATACTAGAATTACCCATTTCATATTCATCAATCAAGTGGAACAAACAACAATCAAGACAATTCAATTGTACCTGCCTTTCGTGCTGCGATGTGTTAGGAGGCAAGGACGATGCCAATAACCTCGAACCCTCTCCTCCTACACAATTTAATTATGTGAATAAGAACATCGTGAACAAGACATTACTTGCAACGCTTAAACTCAACTTCCTAAACCCAAGGTTCATACGATTGATGTGTTAGGAGGCAAGGATCCTATGGAAAGGTAATGAAACCATCCACGATGCCAATAACTAACTCAGATGAAAGTCCTCTCCTCCTACACAATTTAATTATGTGAATAAGAACATCGTGAACAAGACATTACTTGCAATGCTTAAACTCAACTTCCTAAACCCAAGGTTCATACGATTGTTCTATTCAATTTGGACAGAAATTTTAATCGCGGCAGGAATTCGATCCACTAAACATGGCAAAAAACATCTACTACGATCCAACCAGCGAAGAACATCAATCGTTACCCTTGAAGAACCACAGGAGATCGCTGATTGAAATCCCTCGAAGAAGTTCTCCTTCCACTCCCTCTTTCTTCCTCTCTTTTGGATGGCAATCCGTAGTCTTCCTCTCCTTCCTTCAAGCGTCGGCAGGAGGGAGCACCAAAGGCGGAGGGGGCACCAATGGAGATGAATTGCAGGGTAGCTCTTGGTTGTAGAGAGGTGCGGCCAGGAGGTGGAGAGGCTAGGGTTAGGAGGAAAGGGTGGCGCCCTATGGTTGCCCCTTCTTGGGCCTTTTGAGCCAAGGCAGGGGGAAGTTATAATGGAATAATATTCTCCCTAATTGATATTCGGGTATTACATTTACCCCTTAAACAGATTAGTGTAACACCACGGTTATTCGGGTGGTATTAAAACCTTCATAGAAACAAAGTTCACAAACTGAAATGAATACAAACACTCAACCTTAACATAGAGAAAGATAACATCCATCAATGAACTCTATTTATTACAGTTCATCATTCACCAACATTAAGAAATTATGAAATGTTCCCGGGAATGCTCTCATCCGCGATCACCTAAAATAAACAAACACGAGCAAGAATGAGTCCAAGACTCGAAGCAAGTACAAAGAATAATAAGAAATACAACAAATAGGAGGCAAGATATGAATGGATGGAATGAATGGACTACACTTCGCTTATACCGGTATAGCTAGTGACACACCCGTCGATATTCACTTACGGATTCAATGCCCGTATGAAGAGCGTTTCATACGGGGATCCAAATGCCCACATTGGAACTTACGTGCCCATACTAGAAATTTCCAAGTGGAAGAAATACACAAATTATAATCTTGAATAAGGAACCACGAAACTATTCATGAATGAATACAAACACTCGGGTTCTTGCCGTCGCGTTATGAGGCAAGATGGAAGTCTACTACACTCAAACATCTAATAATCTTGAATAAGGAACCACGTGAACGGGACGTCGCTCGAAACATCTAATCGCAGTATCCTAACCCAAGGATCACAAAGTCGATCTACTCAAATAAACCGACAGTCTAGTAGGACTACAATCTGGATAGCAAGTAGAAAATAAATCATAACTAATGATCTGCGACTCGAAATGGAGTGCTCTCAGATCCTATAGAAAGGTAACAATATTCTAAACAAAAGTCTAGTTGGCGGGATCTCCCAATTCGGCCAAAAACCTACGTCAATAATCCTCTGAAAGTCGAACATCGAATATGTCTGACAGAACTACATAGCAGTAGAGAAATAATCATATCTTTTGTTCTACAACTCCAAATTGAGTGTTCTTCATTATTCTAGAAAGGTTAACAGAACTTCTACAACAATCTAGTTGGGTGGAAACCATGAATATGCCATTATCTTAATCATATTTTAAAAGACAACTTCACAGTTCATTCACGTCAGGAATTCAAGACAGCAGGAAAGATTATACCATATCTTTTGAGCCGTAAGTTGGAATTAAGTGTTCTTGGTGGATACGGAAAGCTAAGAACAATTCCTATATATCTCTAGGAATTGGAAATCTCCAATTCGGCCTCTAAGAATCTGAAATCGGCCGCGTAACAATCTGGACAGAACCGAACTAATAGTAGTAGCAAATCGATCCAACAATCCTAATTGAATTCGCATCTACTACTAATCAAACAGCGAAGAACGGCATCCGTTACCCTTGTAGAACCCCAGGAAGACGATGAACGAAACCCACGAAGAGGAACCTTCTTCTCCTCCCTCGATCTTCCTTTCTTTCGACCAACCAGCCCGTAATCTCCCTTCTCCTTCCTTCGCGAAGACCAGCAGCAGAGAAGGGTGGCTCCAAGGGGCAAGATGGCCAGCACCAAGGGCAGTAGGGGGCGGCACCATGGCCAGAGGGGGCGGCGGCTTGGAGAGGAGGAAGTGGAGGTGGCGGCTTAGAGAGGGAGGAAATGGGGAGGAGAGAATTTTGGCTAGGGTTTAGAGAGGAGGTGGGGGGCGGCTTGGGCTGGGTCTTAGGGGCACCTCTCCCCCCTAATGGCCCATTAAATGGCCAGCCATATGCTGCCCTAGGCTTGGGCCGGAGGCACAAGTTCCCAAATTCCTCCAAAATCCTAAAAATAAATTTATTTCTCTCCCGAAAAATTATTCTCTCTAATTGAAATTTGGGGTATTACATTCTACGCCCTTAAACAGGATTCGACCCCGAATCCTCACACAGCACTACGCGAAAGAACAACCACAATTGAGAACTATCAACGGTAACCACGTACCTGAAGTGAACAAACCCGGATAACGCTCGTGCATACCAAACTCCAACTCCGAAGTGGCCTCTCTCGAACTAAGGAGACCACAACACAAAGACGTAAAACGATGTCTGTCGTAACACTCAACCCGAACTTTCTAGGTATACTCATCAGAAGAGGATCGAAGGTAAGACCTTACTCGATGGTCAACGTCTTTAATGAAATCTCAAACTTTGAATGGCTCAGTTACTCACTCAGCACTAGAACACACCAGATGTTGCATTCTTCGCGTATGGACCCGAGACGGTCAAAACGATACGCCAACTTCCTAATTTCTACAACTATCGGAAATGAACGAATGTACCTGGGCCAAATCTCCCCTTTGGTACGAAAGCACACAACATGCTCAAAATCAAACTCTTCATCTAACAAGGGACACCTCTTTTAAACAAGAATGCACAACAGAACTGGTTCTTAAACCACTGATTCACAAAGAGAATCCAATTGGAAATAGAAAGTTCTCATCGCAACCACGCAATGCTAACTCTCCACCAAAAGGGTCAAATCCCAAAATTGACAATTCATCACGAAAACAATTCCACTTTCTAAATAGGCAATTTACTAATGAACACCATGAAAGCCAAAGGAGAAATCACTTGAATGCCCAAACCAAATACTTCTTTTGGTTTGTCTGAATTGGAAAGAATCAAACATGCCAACATAGCGCCAACTCCAAATTGCGGAAGAGATCAGTCAACAACACAAAGCTCAAGCGAGAATAAAGAAAACGCTTCGCTACCCAAGAAAACATCATTTTTCTCAGTTTTCTCTTTTAGGAATAAAATTTCTCTCAAACCTTGGAATTCGAATTCATCGCATACCACACGAGATCAAACCTCTTAAGTTAACATCCTTAAGTTATGCTCCAACCAAAATACATCATCCACACCTTTGTGGAGAAGTTCTATTGGTCCCACCGAACACTCTAGACAATTTCTTCTACTAACGAAATTAATTTGATAGAAGGCACCCAAAACACCACAAAATGGATCCCACGCAATCACATCACCTCCAACTTTCAAGAACAACAACTCAAAATCCTCAGTACATACGCTCATGTACTACATCAGAAGGGTTCTATCAATGATCATTCCACTGCTCAGGAAACGTCATTATCTAATTTCTCTACACAAAATCACTGGGCGACCAAAGGTCTTGCATAAAAATGCAAAGCCCAAAATTTAACCTCCAAGACCTCTACAATGAACTTCTCTTATAACAGATAGAGAAATCATCAGATTAAATCTCGAACATGCCCACAATTCTAACATACTCACTCATTGACATCATCAGAAATCACCCACACAATCTCGCAATACTTTCCAATTGCATTACTCTATAAAATTGATCAAGGTTTCCATACCTTCGATAATCCCCAACATTTCAACAAGAACTAAAGTTCTGGAATTTCACTATACCATAGGTTCTACTTAGTCGTACCACTATTCAGTTTTTCTTCAACGCCATACATTCTATTGGAATCAAATTTCCTCCAAGAGGTACAGGTCAAAACCAATTCATCTCCTACTACTCCTCCAATAGCTTGGTAGCAAAATCTCACCACTACAAATTCTTAACCACCACCAAATAGTTGCCAATTTACGCTTTGTAAAACTTTTTAACACAAACTGTTAGTCCTTTCTAAAAAGAAGGAGGCGAACAAGGACAAGTTTCATCACACAGGAAAACGTTGCTCCTCACAGCGAGCGTGAAACCAAAAGAAATATTCTGATAACGGTGATCTTGGGAAAATGAAAGTTGAGTTCACAGTTGATGGCACATATCCCTCAAAAGGGAATAGCAAATGACAGCCAATAAGAAAATGACATTGCGATTGAAACTCGACATCTCTTGAGCGGAAAGAGTAGAAAGTTTAGGCATGATTCAAAAAACCACAAGTTACAAAACTTGACTCAAATTCTCAAATACTCCTACTGCACTCTTTCCTGTAACAATGAAATTAATCCTTTGACTAACAACACTTTGCCACAACGAACAAGATACGGTCTTTAGTCCAAACCACAAGAACTAATTAAGAACCAATAAAATTCTTCAACACGTCATATTTGCTCGGAACAGTTCAACTACAAATGAAACATGAGATCCAAATGATCTCAACCACCAAACTCGAAACATTTTTTATTTACGAGATTTCACGGAAAGCAAACGGAATAATTTCCTCTTGAAGAAATCAATAATTTTTTTTCTTTGATTGCAATCTCACTTTGCAAACTCAAACCAAAGAGCCTTTAAGACTAAATCACACGAAACTCTTAAGAAGCAATAGGACATTCCCATACACCAATTTATTTAAAATAAGTTTAGCTAGCAGAAAATTCATGAGCTCCAAAAGATCATGAAAACTAAACTTGAAGTATTCTCATTTAAGCGATATCACCATAGGCGATCAAATTACTACAAGTATTAACATCAATCTCACAACAACAATTAGAAAACACTTCGAAAGACCCATGTAAAAAGAATGGGTTGATTCTTTCTCAAAAGAAGAGGCAAATGGAATCGATTTTCACCAACTAGAAAATTATTTACCACTCGCAATGAACACATGACCAAGGAGAAAACCAATTAAGCAATGAACTCATAAAACATAAGTGGAGTCCACAGTTGAAAGCATAGGCCTCACAAGAAGAGAATATAAGACCTTAACAGATAAGAACAAACAAGCATTCAAGATCAAAGCACTTGCATCACTGAAGAACCATTATAACTTTGCAACATGTCACTTTACTCGACAACTTCGTTTACCATATAAAGCTTGAACCCCCAAAATATCATGAACGCAAAACTTGAAATATGATCATTTAAGAAATATCACGAAATGCGATCAAATTTCTTTTTCTATAAAAGAATCAACATTACCCTCACATTGCTGAACATTTTATTAAGATCAATAACATACATTCCTGGTAACAATCAATTTACCTTATTATCACATCAATAAACCTTCTAAAAGAAACATGACAAATCGTGTCATAAACTCTCCAGCATCAAAAGGAATTGTAATAACAACTTATTCTAGAAAAGAAACCTAGTGCGAAAGCCACAAAGCTGAAACAAACCTCTTTTTAACAAGCTCACTCTAGTACAAGACAAACTCATAAAACACACCAGATTAAATCACTTATTAGATTTTGCTCATTTACCCTTACTGACGCTCAATGCCAGTATAGCACACACTAATAGCACTCTAACCATTAATACTAACAACCGATGATTATCTAATCATGAAAGCATTCATAGTCCTACCTTTGTTCAGAAATTGGAATGAAATATCTTTAAACTTCAGCAATGGAATATTTATAAGACAAGGTTTTGGAAGTCAATATAGCTACCCTCATCCATTTCTTCATACATATAACAACAATTTAGCATGGCAAAATCAGGTGAATCTAGCATTTGTACAAATTCTTCAGGTATCCAAATAGAAGACATATTTAAGGTTAATATTTACCAAGGAAAAATTAACTTCACTTTTGAAGACAATAACTAAGAGTCATTGGTTTGCACCAAGATATTAACCCAACCTGATAACTCCTACCATACTAAGTAATTCTTTTAATTAAAACCTCTTAGATAAGTAAGACAATACATCACTAAAGGGTTTTAACATACTCTTTCTCATAAGAGAGGCATTAAACTTCAACTCTCAAATTAACCCAAAAGAAATATGTAAGGTCAAAGCACCCACTTAATAAAGAACTTGCAAAAGAAAACTTCCACTGCCCGAAATTCCAAGCGAACAAATGAGTTACATTTTCCAACAGAGGATAAAACAGAACTTCCGTGAAAAGATCAATCTTGCAAATTAACTACGTTCACAAGTAGCAGAAATATCGCACTAGTCGGAAGAACAAATAGAGACCAAATGGAGCTTGCATACTTCATTATAACCACCATTCAAAAGAAGTTCATCAACTACAAGGAACTACAACCAGGAAACCAAATACAAGCTCAAGGAAGACAACAACTTTATCAAAGAACTCATTCTCAACACATAACTATGGAATGGGGGTAGGTACTTCACTATTCCCCTACCACGAACGGTGGTGTAGCCTGGCGAAACCGAGGACAACAACCATGACTTTAACTTCTCAACGTCCGTTACCAACACGCATGTTCGTTATAATGAATTATGAATATATAGGATCATCTCATGACAATCATAGAATAAATTCATAGATATAGGATATCCCATCATATCATAGATTAACAACAAGAAAGATAGTACAGAAGCAATTCGATACAGTACAACATAATGAAACACATCACTAGAAATGTGGATGCAATGGATTTCCCAAACCCCACCTACTGTGCACAGTGTGTCAATTTAATATTCAATTACCATGGACCTAAAGCCCGCTCTGATACCAACTGTAACACCCTAACTATTTGGAAGCCAAAATGTTACCTAAAGTACTAACATACAACAACAATACAGGTAATCTTCAACAATATCTCAACTAAAAGCATAAAGAGATCAACAATATAGAACGAATGCAGGAATAATCAAAATCCATCAACAGTTCACAAACTCCAATTATTCAAGTCTACTGAATCCACTAAGATAATTATATCAAATAAGTAATCATGGATCACAAGCAATTATATAATCAACCTTAACATAGAGAAAGATAACATCCATCAATGAACTCTATTTATTACAGTTCATCATCTAACGAATGAAAGACAGGGACAAAATCATATTATTAGAACTTGAATATGGTGAAGTGAATGAATTATGTGTCTACTCCCTCCCAGGAATGCTCTCATCAGCGATCACCTAAAATAAACAAACACAGGCAAGAATGAGTCCAAGACTCAGCAAGTACAAAGAATAATAAGAAATACAACAAATAGGAACATAGAACTGGAAGAAACATATGAATGGATGGAATGAATGGACTACACTTCTGCTTATACCGGTATAGCTAGTGACACACCCGTCAGTATTCACTTAGGCCCGCATTTAACAAAATACGGGGATCCAATGCCCGTATGAAGAACGTTTCATACGGGGATCCAAATCTGCCCACATTGGAATGGTGGGTCTTACGTGCCCATACTAGAATTGATGGGTCTTTCTTTTCTACTCCCGTGGAAGAAATATGAACAAATGTATGAATGGAATGAATCATGAATAATGAAAGACGTCATCTCTTTAAACATGGATTAACGGATATGAAAGGAACATGAAGTATTGAAACTATTCATGGATCATAGAAACAACAGAATGAATACAAACACTCAGCATTCACCAACATTAAGAATTACAATGTTCTTGCCTTCCGCTCTACGAAGCGTTATGAGGCAAGATGGAAGCTGCTACACTCAAAATTTCCCCTCCTACACAAATTATAATCTTGAATAAGGAACCACGTGAACGGGACGTCGCTCGAAACATCTAATCGCAGTATCCTAACCCAAGGATCACAAAGTCGATCTACACAAATAAACCGACAGTCTAGTAGGACTACAATCTGGACAGCAAGTAGAAAATAAATCATAACTAATGATCTGCGACTCGAAATGGAGTGCTCTCAGATCCTATAGAAAGATAACAATATTCTAAACAAAAGTCTAGTTGGCGGGATCTCCCAATTCGGCCAAAAACCTACGTCAATAATCCTCTGAAAGTTGAACATCGAATATGTCTAACAGAACTACATAGCAATAGAGAAATAATCATATATTTTGTTCTACAACTCCAAATTGAGTGTTCTTCATTATTCTGGAAAGGTTAACAGAACTTCTACAACAACCTAGTTGGGTGGAAACCATGAATATGCCATTATCTTAATCATATTTTAAAAAACAACTTGACAGTTCATTCACGTCAGGAATTCAGGACAGCAGGAAAGATTATACCATATCTTTTGAGTCGTAAGTCAGAATTAAGTGTTCTTGGTGGATACGGAAAGCTAAGAACAATTCTTATATATCTCTAGGAATTGGAAATCTCCAATTCGGCCTCTAAGAATCTGAAATCGGCCACGCAACAATCTGGACAGAACCGAACTAATAGCAGTAGCAAATCGATCCAACAATCCTAATTGAATTCGCATCTACTACTAATCAAACAGCGAAGAACGGCATCCGTTACCCTTGTAGAACCCTAGGAAGACGATGAACGAAACCCACGAAGAGGAACCTTCTTCTCCTCCCTCGATCTTCCTTTCTTTCGCCAACCTTGACCCATAATCTCCTTCTCCTTCCTTCAAGACCAAAGAAGCAGAGAGGGCGGCTCCAAGGGGCAAGATGGCCAGCACCAAGGGTAGTAGGGGGCGGCACCATGGCCAGAGGGGGCGGCGGCTTGGAGAGGAGGAAGTGGAGGTGGTGGCTTGGAGAGGGAGGAAAGGGGGAGGAGAGTATTTTGGCTAGGGTTTAGAGAGGAGGTGGGGGGCGGCTTGGGCTGGGTCTTAGGGGCACCTCTCCCCCCTAATGGCCCATTAAATGGTTGGCCATACGCTGCCCTAGGCTTGGGCCAGAGGCCCAAGTTCTCAAATTCCTCCAAAATCCTAAAAATAAATTAATTTCCCTCTCCCGAAAAATTATTCTCTCTAATTGAAATTTGGGGTATTACAATTCGACCCCGAATGCTCACACAGCTCTACGCGAAAGAACAACCACAACTGAGAACTATCAATGGTAACCACGTATCTATTGTGAACAAATCCGGATAATACTCGCGCATGCGAAACTCCAACTCCCAAGTGGCCTCTCTCTCATATTGGTGAGACCACAACACAATGACGTAAAACGACGTCAATCCTAACACTCAACCCAGCATTTCCAAGTACACTCATCAGAAAAGAATCGAAGGTAAGACCCTACTCAATGGACAATGTCTTTAATGAAATTCCAAGCTTTGAATTGCTTAGTTACTCACTAGCACCAGAACACACTAGACGTTGCGTACGTCGCGTATGGACCCGAGACGGTCAAAGCGATACGCCAACTTCCTAATTTCTTCAACTGTCAAAAATGAACCAATGTACCTAGGTCAACTTCCCCTTTGGTATGAAAGCACACAATATGCTCAAAATCAAACTCTTCATCTAACAAGGAGCAGCTCCTTTAATTAAGAATGCACAACCGAACTCGTTCTTAAACAACTGTTTTACAAAGAGAATCCAACTGAAAATAAAGAGTTCTCATCGCATCCACACAATGCTAACTCTCCACCAAAAGGGTCAAATCCAAAATTGACGATTCATCACGAAAACCATTCCAATTCCTAAATAGGTAATTTGCGAACGAACAGAACGAAAGCCAAATGAGAAATAACTCGGTTGCCCAAATCAAATACTTTTTTATTTTGTCTGAACTGAAAAGAATCATACCTAACTCGAACCCTTAGACAGTTAGCTACACTTTTCATGTAGATCATAAACTGTAATTAGCTTATTTACTAATTTTAATATACATTTTACTAAGATGTTGCCAAAAGACGACAACTCCCTAGACAGCAGCCTTACAAAATTCATAACTAGAAAATTACTCATCCGCTCGACATGATTAAATGGAAAGTTACTAAAATTCTCTATAATTAACTAGTAGATAACATTCCCAAAATTTGCCATTAAGGTAGCCGAAATAATCGTACAACAGAACAACAGACTAAACAGATCTATTAATCCGACCTTTGACTTGAAAATTATAAAACCCTCTCTAATCTCGATTCTAATCTCTAATTAAATTAACAAAACGGAGAGGAAATAATCAAATTGTCACCTAGGATGAATGCCCAAGATCGCACCTCCCCTTCCCACCTTTTCTTTCCTTCTACCTGATTTCCCCTTGCTAGAACGTGATGCACGAAACGGCAACCACCTTGTGCTGCATCATGCGGCTTCTCACACGGGCAAGCACTACCCGTGGCTGAGCAAGCACATGCACACGACAATCACGCAGGAAGTCAGCGCAATCCACACAACAAGAAAACGCCGTCGAACGAGCGAATGTGGTCGCCAAGAACCGTGTGCCCCGAGAGCGTGAAGGCGTACCAAAAGGCCGACGACAACAAAACCCAAGCGTCCACGCGGCAGGGACGAGCCAACTGAAATTCCATGCTCGAGCAGCAGGCATGCTGGCGAATCCTCTTGCACGATAGGAAAATGGCGGCTGATGCTTGGCGAGTGAAAATTGGAGGCGGCGGCTAGAGGCGGCGCACAGAGAAACAAAAACTGCTAGGGTTTCTGGTTTCTGATTTCTCTCCCTACGTTTTCTTTTTACCCCGGTACGAATCCACTCCTCCTGCATGACCCGTTCCAGGAAACGAATCCTCTCTAAAAATTCTAAAACATCTTGTTTTCACGTATCCCCCTTTTTCTAATTACGCACGGGTCCTCAAGAGGGTTATTTTCAGAATAACCTACTAATCCCTTTCGTTCTCTCTCTAAAGCATTTTAGGGTATTACAATAACTTCCATCTTCGGCATTCTCATGATCAGTGTTGCTTGCAAGGGTGATCCATTTTACATTTTCAAAGTTTCCTATCCGATCATTATCAGAAGATGGTATCAACACCCCCTCTCCCGCTAATTTCCCATTGGCAATTTTTGTTTTTTCTAATTCCCAACTTTAGATGACAACCAGTTGTTTAGGCAATGTTTCTTCTTTAATCTCATGCTTTACAATAATTTGCTCCTCGGAATTCATTCATTCTACAAAAGCATTACATACTATTAGTGTTAGTGCAACAAGTTTCACGAATAAAAATAAGAGATTCTGACAAATGACAATCAACTTAGTATCTCAATTGAAAAGGTAACCAGAAGCTATCTCAATTGACCAAAGAAGAGCACATTATGGCAGTAAAATCTAAGAAGTACATCAATTGCACAAATATTGCTCGAGAAATGCACTCGTAATCTTTTTTATCTTTAGCAGCCCAAAAATCACCTAGAAGTTTATCACAAGTGACTGGGGCAAAAATTGAATGATTGAAACAAGAATGCATAAATGATACAACAACTACACAATTATAGTTTCGGGTTATAACAATTTCACAAAAACTTATATAAAAAATATAAAATAGTTCAGGATGTGTGATCACATTTAACACACTAGACAAGGACCCTCATTCACATTACATGAAATTAAGAGTCTCGATGAGTTAATTTTGTACCTTCACTTTTGCCTGACCTACACCCACAGAAGAATTCATGGACACAAATTTGGAAGGCACTGAATATATACTTGCTTAGCTAGATCGCTCCATACCAGATTAAACAAACTATATACTTGTTTAGCTAGATCGCTCCATACTAGATTTAAAAAAACTTGTCTACATATGCCCACCAAATTTGTTCTAACAGTATATGAAAGAAGGAATCATCAAGCAGTGTATTAACTATTAGCAAAGTACCAACAAAGATTTGTGCAGAGATTTCCATTCCAAATATTAATGCAGATAATACACTAAAGCAACAATTCTCTACTAGACATTAAAGCAACAATATAGGCATGTAATAGATTCACCACATCACAATCTTACATAGAAATAACAATTCAACATTAACAGTGATCAAGAATCAGTAAACAAGGAAAGCAAGAAAGGCAAGTGGGAATTGGTTCAACCTAGGAGAGGAGCACTTGAAGGAGGCCGTGGATGGCATTGTAGAAGATGAAGCTGATGTTGGGGAAGATGGCCAGAGTGGATGCTGCCTTCCTTGCCTCTAGCCGCAACCTAGCGCCGCCACCCACCTCGCCTCCAACCGTAACCTAGCGCCAGCTCCATCTAGGGAAGTTGAGGGACGCAGCGCCATACAGAGAATCTGAGGAGGAGGGGGACACGGTGATGGAGATGTAGAGGAGGAGATCTAGGGTAGAGGAGGAGGCGGTGGTGCATGCTGTTGATAGGAACAAGGTGCCGGCCGGCCTGCTGGGTTCTTGAATCCAATGGGCGGTGCCAGTACTATAGACAAATCCCCAAGAAACGAAGCCAAGAACCCTAAACTATGTGACGAAAATTGGGGAAGGAGGGGAACGTGGCAGTGGAGGTTAGGCTTGGGGCCTCGGGGCTTGAATCCAACTGCTCAAACATGGCTTGGGGTTTTCTTCCCTTCGAGATGTGGCGGCATGCAGAGAGTTGAAGGAGGGGGGTGCAGCGGTGGAGATGCTGGCGAGGAGATCCAGGAACGGGGGAAACGCAGCGGCCGGCGGTGACAAAGATCGCGGTGAGGAGGGGAACGTGGCGGCGGAGGTCTCGGGGCCTTGGGGACGGAGGAGATGCCAACTCTACTAGCTACTGCTCAACCCAAACCACAGAGAACCTGTAACACCCCAGCCCAATATAGAGCCTAGGATGCTACCAAACATCCTTACATAACCATTTTACTTCAACTTTCTAGCATAATTTTAGCAAGACATATACTAACAAATAATTTAGTTCTAATCAATAAGAACTATCACGAGCTACAAATAGACAGGTTAAATAATACCATCAATCAATAAATAAATTCTAGGCATAGATCTCACTCTTTTTCAAAATAATCTAAATCAACAAGATCCATCAGAATTACGAGGGTATATGACTACCCTAGTCATTCAAATTATTCTATCAAATAGAATCAAATAAATCAATACCTGAAATTTAAAGCACAAATTGAAACATCCATGATAAATTTGGCTACCACGGTTACACAAAAATCAATCACCACGATGGATGAACACAATATGATAATAAAGATAATAGCAAGAATATGTGATCTTAGGTAAATATTCTAATTTATTTTCCATGGGTGGTCATGTGTGAAGTGCATCAAAATTACCCCTTCCTATGCATGTTGTTGCCTTGTGAAGTACCTAAAAGAAAACAACAGCAACAAGCGTGAGTCCAAGACTCAGCAAAGTACAACAATAATAATAGACAAAACATCACGTTCAGCAAATGAAGATATCAAATCCTCATATGAACTTTTGCAAGGAATCCATAAATGAAACTCATATACTTGTATGCAATGCATATGTCAAGAATGCTCTTTCTTCCTTCTTTGCAATTACCGGTAATACTGAGCAGTGCATCCGTCGATGTATACTCAAGCCTGCCTTCAGGCACAGGAACCTCAAGCCCACACTCCATGAGTATGGGGACCCATGCCCGTCCAATGCATGACGGGGACCTCAAAAGAAACAATCCTTAGATATCACATAGTCCAAGGTTCAAGAATGAATGCATGATGCAAATGAACTTCATAATCTCAATCCATCATGAGAGAATAATATTCAACAACAATATCATATATAAAGTTCATACGAATAAACCATGGCAATAATCAAGAGTTTAACATCACAATTTACTCTACACTGCTTGTACTTGCCTCAACCGCGAGACGGATGACGACGATAGGAGGACCCTATCCTCGGTTCTCACCACCACCTGGCATGCATAAATTATACTAAGAATACCATTCACAAGTGCACATCATAGCAATAAAACAAAATGAAATCATTCGCTCCTATTCACAACCCGAAACTTCACCGATACAATTTCCAAATTCCAGTCTGTCCTAACTGACAGCCACTGAAGAAATAATTATAACTTTTGATTAAAAACTCCAAAAAGCATGAACCCAAGTTCTATGGAATATACACTCTCATACCTACAACTTCGCTGGTGACTGGAAGATCAAATTACTTCATATGGGCATTTGTTTCTATCTCCGAAGACAGTTTTGCCATCTTCAATACTAACGACTTAGCAATTTTGTATCTTTTAATTGGTACAACCAAACCCACTAATCTAAGACAATCTGGAAACTACTGAGAACTAGCTTTCCTAGTAAATTTATTATAATTTTCCCATTGTGCAATAAAGGTTGCTAACGGAGCAATCTTTCCCTACTATCCCCAACAGGAGGACAGAACTTCAACACAAATTCAGGATTTCATAACTTTCATTTAAACCGTCTAAAAATTATGAACTTGGTCTCCCTGGAATCACCATAAAGTTGTCTACATAATTCGTGGAGATCAACAGACCCAATTCGCCAATTAATAGACCCTAATTCACAGAACTATACTCGCTGCCCGAATCTAGGGGCTGAACAGGCACTCCGACTTGCAAAAATTGTAACTAAATCATCATCCATCCAAAAATTACGAATTAATGCTTTCCAGAAAGTCATCGCAATTTTCCACATAACTCTAGCAGACCAAAAACGCTGAATCCACCTGGAATGAACTCAAACTAATGAATTAACAGGACTACAGAAACACCAATCTAGATCAGCAGGATACGAACTGACTAATGGTGACAATTCTCATAAGAACGATGAACAAAATCGAAATTCCCCACAAGACCACGCTGAAATCCTCATGAAGATTCCCCCCACCTTCTACTTCTTCCTTGGCTGAATCATTCCTCCTCTTCCCTTTTGGTCGGCAGCAACAACAAGGAAGTAGGGAGGATGGCGCCTAAGAGAAGAGTAGTAGTAGGGGGTGGCACTATAGCACGACGGCTATTGTAGCATGATGTGTACTGTAGCAGGTGTGGTTAGGGTTTGGTGTCCCCCCTCTTGCCTTCTAGTGGGCTGCTGGCCCACTCATGGGCCTTGGGCCACTATGGCCGCCTCCGCCCCCACTGGAATATGGGTTGGCGGCCCATTCCTTTCTCAATTCTGAATTTTCTCCTTTAATTCCCTTAATAACATCTCTAATTTCTATTGCACTCACTAATGATAATCGGAATATTACATTCTACCCACCTTAAAAAGAATTCGACCCCGAATTCTACTCATCGCTCTACTCAAAGGATAACCACAATTGGAAATAACCAACAATGAACATGTACCCGATGTGAACAACTCCAGAAATTGCTCACGCATGAGAGACTCCAACTCCCAATCGCGTCTCTCTCGAACTGATGGGACAAAAACACCTTGACACAAACCAACGACTTGTACCTCAGCTCTCACTCTGACCTCTCTAGAATACACACAGGATGCAACTCAAAGGTCATCGGCTCCCACGAAGCATCAAACTTCGGACCTCTTAGGTACTCACTTAGCACCAGAACATACAAGATGTTGCGTACTCCATGCATGGACTTGAGACGGTTCTAACAATACGCCAACTTCCAAAAACAAACCAATGTACCTTGGGCTATCCTTCCCTCGGGCACCAAAATACACATTTTGCACATAACATATGGAACTCTTGTTTCATCCCTCAATTGATCTCTTCACCTTAACCAAGATCACCCCCTTTAGCCAGGGACATACAACAGAACTTGTTTTAAACCAACTCTTTTACTGACAGAGCCCAACTGAAAATAAAGGACTCTCCTCGCAACCATGCATTGCCAACTCCGCACCAAAAGAGTAAAATCCAAGATCGAAGATTCATCACGAAACCTTTCTACCAACCAATTAGGCAGTTTGCAAATAAACGCCACGTCAGCCAAAGGAGAAACCACTCGAATGTTCAAATCAAACACTTCTGTTATTTTTTTGAACCGGAAAGAACCACCATGCCAACATAAAGCCAACTCAAATTGCAAATGACCTCTATCATAAACACACAGCTCAAACAATAATCAAAAGAGTATTTCATTACCTGATGAAACATTCTTTTCCCAATTTCTCTTTTAGGAATAAAATTTCTCTCAACTTATGGAATTCCAATCATCACATAACACACTAACTTATTTCTATTAAATTGGCAACCTCAACTCCATACTCAAACCGAAGTACATCATCCATACCTTTGTAGAGAGGCTCTATTGACCCCATAAAACATACTCTAGCCAACTCCTCTACCGACGGAATTACTTTGACAGATGACTTCCAATACATCCCAAAATGGATCTTCACACGTAATCACGTCACCTCAATCCTTTAAGAATGAACAACTCGGAATTCACATCACATATTCTCATGTACTTCATCAAAAGAGTTCTATCAATCATCATCCCACTATTCGAAATCCACCCTTATTCTACTTCTTCTACACATTATCACCGAGCGATCAAAATTTTAGCATAAAAATGCAAAGCCCAAAAATAAACCTCCAAGACTCCTACATCGAACTTCTCATATAAAAGACAGGGAAATCCTCAAATTAAATCCCTAAAATTCCCACAATCCAAACATACTCACTCGTTAACATCAACATGGAAACATTTTCTCGATCAAATTATCTTTAGAAAGATTTTAACTCTCAGAGGGTTACTCACTAAGGCCAAATCATACCTGGCAATAACCCAACAATCCCTTCTATCTCAATAAATGTCATATCGATTAGATTTCTTCGAAATTCTACAATCATTAACTACACCATCATAATTCTCCTACACAACCTTGCAAAGTACCAAAATCACGATAATCTAATAAATTGATCAAGATTCCCACACCTTCGATAATTCTAATATTCCATCAAAATGAATAAAAGATCTTGGACCATAAATTATTCTAGGTTCTACTAGTTGCAACAATGGAATCGGTTATCTCCGAAAACAACCATTCCAATTAAATCAAATCCTTTCCAAGGATTTTTGCAAGAAATCAATTTACCATTCAATGCATCTCAAGCAACTTGACATCCAACGTCTCACAGAATCACTCACTTCATCACCATCAACTAGTTGCCACTATACACTCTATAAGGTTTTGTAAAACAAATCCATTATTTCTTTCTCAAAAGAAAAGGCAATTGAAAGCGATTTCCAGCACATAGAAAAACGTTTGCCACTCGCTATAAGCACAGGACCAAGGCAAAAAGTCAATTAGGCAATGAACTCAAAAAACATAAGGGGAGTCCACAGTTGGGGGCACAAGTCCTGCGTGAAGATAATATCAAACCTCAAATGAGAAGAAAATATTGCATTTGAAAATCAGGAAACTCTTATGGGGCAAAAGCAGAAAGTTTGGGCACACTTCAAATGAACTGCAAGTTACAAAACTTGACTTCAATCTCAAGTACTTCTACTTCACTCTTCCCTTTAACAAAAAGGTTATTTTCTATGATTACTACATCACTTTGTCAGCTTAAACAAGATAAGTTCTTAAGACCAAATCGCATGTACCACTGAAGAACCAATAAAATCTTTCAACATGTCACTTTACTCGAAACAGTTTCAACTACCACATACATCATAAGCTCCAAAAGATCACAAATGCAAAACCCCAACCTTTTTCATTTTACCGATATTACCTTTTTCATTTTATTGATATTACGAAAGGCGATCACATTACTTTCTTTCTAAAAGAATCATCACCACTCTCACAAGTCACAATCCTTTGTAGACAATCTTACTAACATCAAGAATAATTCACTCTTAACACGAATCACCAGCGTCTACTCTTCCATTACAAAGCCCCCAAATGCTCACCAAATTGTTACATACCACTTTATCTTCTCATCCTAAAATTGAGAGTATACTAAAATCTTACAACCACCACTTTATTTTAGAGGGAATCTACTACACAATTTAAAATGTTACATCCAAACCCTTTCATCAAGGACATGCTATCATCTGACGATTCCACAATCATATAAGCATAAGCCACCTATTAAATCACGCCAGTTCAACTCTTAGTGATGGTCAACACCAAACCTTAACACACAACAATTGCACTCCAACCATCGTTGTTATCAACTGGCATCATTATAAAGTCTAGTTGCTACCTACTTTCCTTTACAAATCACATGAATATTTACAAACACATAATCAACTGTTCCTTCTCATGTTTAGATTTCGGCAAACTCACATTAAAACTTCTAGAATCGAACTCTTCCATCGATCAAAAGTCTCAACAACACTACAACCAAATTCATCATGTCAATTTGTATAGAAGAACTATCCAGCACTCCTCCCATAAATTCTGGATCCACCGATATTCAAACCCTTCAACCTTTTGTACACAATTCCAACTATTAATCATACTAAGGAATTTGTAAATCTAGCAACCATATATGATCATCAAGTAGCCAATTTACGATAATTTCCAGATTAATATCCTCTAAGGCGATGTTCAAACACATTCTTAACATAACCATCACCAATGGTTAGATTAATCCATTGAGACCCATTTCTCCAAATTATCTAAGAAATTTACCAAATTCCACAATATTAATGATCAGACCAATTCATCAATATCTCACACTTCTTAATAAATCTCGGATTCCTAGTAGGCATTAACATACATTTAATCACAGTTCATCAAGAACTACTAGAAGACAACATCAACTTAATCGATTTCACTTCCAAAGATACTAGTTAAGATTAATGATGTACCATGCCATTGACCCAACTTGGTACCCATACCATATCAATTATCTTCCATGCTTACAACCTCTCACTTAACACAACAAAACGTTACAAAAGAGTTTTGATACTTTCTTTCCTAAAGAAGAAGCATTAAACTTCATCACTTCGTTTATTCCCAAAAGAAGTACATGAGCCAAAACCCCACATGTTTAAGAACTTGCAAAAGATAATTTCTATTATCCAAAATGCCAAGCGAACAAATGAGTCATGCTTCACAACAAGAAGGCAAAACTCCCATTAAGGGACCAACCTTACAAATCAACAACATTCACAAGTAGTAAAAGTATCTCAATAGTCGGAAAAACAATAATTGTTTCAAAGAACAAATAGAGACCAATTGAAACCCGTCCACTGTAATGTAACCACCATTCAAATAAGGTTCATCAACCACAAGAAACTACAACCAGAAAACCAAATACAAACTCAAGAAAGACAACAACTTCCCCAAAGAACTCATCTCCAACCTCGGTAACTAAATTACTCGAGAAAAACCATCACTATCTCCATACCACGAACAGTGGTACAACTTGGCCATGCTCACGACCACAACCAATCTCTACCCCTCTACATCCGCTACCATCACTCATAATAATCATAGAATCATATTATAAATACATAAGATCATCTCATAACATGAATCATCAATACAACATAACGAAAGTGTATATGCAATGCTTGACCCATCCCATTCAACTGTGCACCAGTGTGTCAAGTTTTAAGTTAATTAACCATTAGAAAACTTTAGCAAATTAAGTTACCTAAGTTGTTAATCTATTCACCACGGACCTAAAGCCTGCTCTGATACCAACTGTAACACCCCAGCCCAACATAGAGCCTAGGATGCTACTAAACATCCTTACAGAACCATTTTACTTCAACTTTCTAGCATAATTTCAGCAAGACATATACTAACAAATAATTTAGTTCTAATAAATAAGAACTATCACGAGCTACAAATAGACATGTTAAATAATACCATCAATTAATAAATAAATTCTAGGCATAGATCTCACTCTTTCTCAAAATAATCTAAATCAACAAGATCCATCAAAATTACGAGGGTATATGACTATCATAGTCATTCAAATTATTCTATCAAATAGAATCAAATAAATCAATATCTGAAATTTAAAGCACAAATTGAAACATCCATGATAAATTTGGCTACCACGGTTACACGAAAATCAATCACCACGATGGATGAACACAATCTGATAATAAAGATAATAGCAAGAATATGTGATCTTAGGTAAATATTCTAATTTATTTTCCATGGGTGGTCATGTGTGAAGTGCATCAAAATTACCCCTTCCCACGCATGTTGCTGCCTCGTGAAGTACCTAAAAGAAAACAACAGCAAGAAGTGTGGATCCACGACTTAGCAAAGTACAACAATAATAATAGACAAAACATCACGTTCAGCAAATGAAGATATCAAATCCTCATATGAACTTCAGCAAGGAATCCATAAATGAAACTCATATACTTGTATGCAATGCATATGTTAAGAATGCTCTTTCTTCCTTCTTTGCAATTACCAGTAATTGCCGAGTAGTGCATCCGTCGATGCATACTCAAACCTATGCCCTCAGGCACAGGGACCTCCAACCCACACTCCACGAGTGTGGGGACCCATGCCCGTCCAATGCATGACGGGGACCTCAAAAGAAACAATCCTTAGCTACCACGTAGTCCAAGGTTCAAGAATGAATGCCATGATGCAAATGAACTTCATAATCTCAATCCATCATGAGAGAATAATATTCAACGAAAATATCATAGATAAAATTCATACAAATAAACCATGGCAATAATCAAGAGTTTAACATCATAATTTACTCTACACTGCTTGTACTTGCCTTAACCGCGAGACGGATGACGACAACAGGAGGACCCTATCCTTGGTTCTCACCACCACCTAGCATTCGTAAATTTTACTAAGAATACCATTCACAAGTGCACATCATAGCAATAGAACAAAATGAAATCATTCGCTCCTATTCGCAACCCGAAACTTTACCGATACAATTCCCAAATTCCAGTTTGTCCTAACTGACAGCCACTGAAGAAAAAAAAATCATAACTTTTGATTTAAAATCCAAAAAGCATGAACCCAAGTTCTCTGGAATATACACTCTCATACCTACAACTTCTCAGGTGACTGGAAGATCAAATTACTTCATCTGGCCTTTGTTTTTATCTCCAAAGACAGTTCTGTCATCTTTGGTACTAACGACTTAGCAATTTCGTATCTTTTAATTGCTACAACAAAACCCACTAATCTAAGACAATCTGGAAACTAAAGAGAACTAGTTTTCCTAGTAAATTTATTATAATTTTTCCCATTTGTGCAATAAAGGTTGCTAATGGAGAAATCTTTCACTACTGTCCCCAACAGGAGGATAGAACTTGAACACAATATCAGAATTTCATAACTTTCGTTTTAACTGTCAAAAAATTATGAACTTGGTCTCCTTAGAATCACCATAAAGTTATCTACATAATTCGTGCAGATCAACAGACCCAATTCACCCATTAACAGACCTTAATTCACAGAACTATACTCGCTGCCCGGATCTAGAGACTGAACAGGCACTCCGACTTGCAAAAATCGTAACTAAATCATTATCCATCCACAAATTACGAATTAATACTTTCCAGGAAGCCATCACAATTTCCCACATAACTCTAGGACACCAAAAATGTTGAATCCGCTTGGAACAAACTCAAACGGATGAACTAACAGGACTACAGAAACATCGATCTAGATCAGCAAGATACAAACTGACTAACTGTGACAATTCTCATAAGAACGATGAACAAAATCGAATGTAGAACAAGAAATTACCCACGAAATTCCCCACAAGACCACGCTGAAATCCTCGTGAAGATCCCCCCACCTTCTACTTCTTCCTTGGTCGAATCTTTCCTCCTCTTCCCTTTTGGTCGGCAACAGCAACAAGGATGTAGGGAGGATGGCGCCTGGGAGAGGAGGAGCAGGCGTGGTTAGGGTTTGGTGTCCCCCCTCTTGCCTTATAGTGGGCTGCCGGCCCACTCATGGACCTTGGGCCACTATGGCCGTCTCCGCCCCCACTGGAATATGTGTTGGCGACCCATTCCTCTCTCAATTAGGAATTTTGTCCTTCAATTCTCTTAATTCCATCTCTAATTTCTATTGCACTCACTAATGATAATCGGGATATTACAGAACCCATGGGTTCAAACCGAATGGAATCGAAAATACTCCACCTGATCCAACCCAAACCAACCCGCTTCACAAGCAAACCTGACCAAACCCAGTCTGTTTTGCTCTTCAACCCATTTGAATCCATCTGATTGTACTCATTCCTTGAACCCAACCCACTCAATCCATTTGAACCTGAACCATTACCAGGAATATACATATGGGTAGGTGGCGGTATGATGGGGATGGAGTTTAGAGAAGGTGGGTGGCGGTATGATCATGATGACGACTGATGATGGATAGCTTGGATTCAAGACGAGAGAGCGAGAGAGGAAGAAGTATTACACATTGACATGTGGACATGTTGGGTCAAAGAATTTTACTAATTTTGTTTGTTGAGTTGTCCGCTCATTATCGGCCATGTCATCTACCACTAGGGCTGAAAACGAGCCGGCTCAAGTTTGGCTCACTCAAGCTAGGATGAAATAGCGGCTCGGCTCGTTTTGGAAATGAGCCAAAATGAGAGCTCGGCTCGGCTCAATAGCAGGCTCGAGTTGGCTCACGAGCCAAGTTGCTTGTTGGGTTGCCTTCCTTCGACGACCCATAGCAAAGTCGTCACAAAGGACAGCCTCTCCTCCATGAGAGATGACATGACGCTGTTGCCGGCCGCAGCTCCCCGCCTCCATGTCCTAATCCACCTCACTCCCACTCTTCTTGTTGCCTTCCTTGTCCTTGCTCACCGGCCACCGGAACGATACCGCACGCCTATTTGTCAGGGTCTTTCTTGGACGACACCAGCCAAATCTTTTTTGAAGGAAAGAGATAGGAGAGCTGCCCTTTGCATTAATAAAGTAGGAGGAAACAAGATTAAAGAAAGATACACCCCGATAGTGAGAATATCCCCGGTGGGAAGGCAAACGCAACTGAGACGCGCCTTGCAACACTCTATCAGCAACACTAGAGCTATAGACACTAGCTAGCCAACTCTAACCACACCCTAACACCATCTAGCTCTATCGCACACACATCAAAGCTAAGGGAATGACAACACTTCTCATCCAACCCACGGGAGCTTCGGACTAGTTGAACTAGACAGTAAAGAGGATCTCCCTAACACCGACTTGAGAGAGAAGAAAAGAAGCAGGTGAAGGTTGGTCCACACGCTGCTAGGGCCAACAGTGAGGAGCTTCATATGTAATTGGTGAGGATGCAATACTTCCTCGTGGCAGTAACAATGATGATGCAGAACCGAAGGACGACGACTCCGACTCCTCTCCCCCTCCACCCGCGCGGCACAATCAAATGTGGATTGGACCAACTACTACAAATGAGGCCTTCGGGATAGTCATCTTGCGATACAGAGAAGTTGCCTTTGGTAAGTTTTGCCACAGCCATGTCGGGATGTTGGTGCTTCTGTTCTGTCATGGGGAATGGTGGCAATCGGAGCGAGGCCTCCCCGCGCTTGGAGGCACTAAACTCTCACTCCGACATGGCATCGCTCCATCCTCTGCTCTGTCGTGCCCCGAGGCTCCTGCATCAAAGCCGCTTGGCTCGCCGGCGGCGACGGTGTCTCTAGCCTGACTAGAACACTAGGGGCACGTCGATGAAGGCCTAGTCCACACCAGCATCGTGGGTGGAACAGCTACTACAGCTGCCCCTAGAACACCATCAAGCTGTCCGGGTCATCCCATGCCATGCGCTGACGGTGCAGTCTGATTAGGTGGCGCATGAGCAAGTGCAGCAGTCCGCACACGAAGAAGACGATCACCAAGATGGCCACGATGAAGAGGATGCTCGGGCAGCAAAGGAGGACGGGGCGCCGGTGCAGAGGACGAGGAGGCGGTTGTGGGCCAAAGGACGGGGTGGGTGTGGACTCAATCTGGAATGTGTGTTGGGGGTAGAGGAAGTGCGTGTGGTGTGTCAGTGTGTGTGACTGGAATGAGATTTGGGGGTTGAGGTAGTGCGTGTGCCCACGAGCTAAACGAGTCGAGCGAGCGGCTCACGCTCGGCTCAAAAAAAGGCGAGTTGTGAATGAGGCTTGCCTCGGCTTGTGTACGTCACGAGTCCGAGCCGAGCCGGCTCAAGTTTGGTTCGAGCCAAGAAGACGACTCGTGAGCCCCGAGCTATTTTTTCAGCCCTATCTTTCACCACGGTAAAATCACCTACGATACCATCTAAAGGGGTTATGTGCTTCGGTTTTAAGTAGACGATTTTGTAGTTCAAGGGTAGAGTAGACGCACCCCAATAGTTTAAGGGTCAGATGCACCCCAATAGTTTAAGGGTCAAATAGAATTTTTCCTTTTAAGCAAGCCACACATCATTGGTGAACCCACCGAATTGATGGCTAGATTTTTTTTTTTCTTTTGATAATTTCTAGTCAAGTCTATTTTTCTATTTTCTAGAGCTTTTAATCATACATAATCAGCATATATTATACATTAAAACTTAATTTAGTTCCCACTCTAGTGTGACTTCAAGAATCATCTAACTTCAATGATATGGCCATTTTACCTCTAGTAAAAATATCGTTTTCTCTGACTGCACAATTTTTGTTACACTAGCTGATTGGCCCTGCGATTGCGTGTGTAGTGTGGTATTGCATAGTGTATAAAATTTTATTTGTGAATTCCAAATATTGAAATTCCTATTTCACAAACAAAATATATTTGAGATATTTGATTTCATATTTAATTAGCACAATTTATTTTGAGATTTCTCTCTAGCAAATTTGGTAGTGCTACTTGTCTCATTTTTTGCAAATTAATATTTATCTAAGCCAGCTATCAATCTAAGTATTTAAAATTAGGGTCCACCAAATTAAGTGCTAGATGATTTTGTCATAATTTCTAGCATATTTATCTTTTTTCTTAGCAGTTATGAATCATCTTTATCAGCTTTTACTATTATATAACTAGCGAAATTACCAGCGCAATTGCGCACTAGATATTGCAACATATTTTATTTCTTATATAACTCAAATGCCTTTGAAATATAGTTGTATTTGTTATATAATTGTAACAGTTGTAATATCTATATGTGATTAATCTACACCATTGTAATCCGGTCCACCGAATTAAGTGTAGATCCGCCCTCTCTCGATTAGCGAGAGAAATTCTAGGAATTTTGCTTGTTTTTTCTGATTTAAGGACTATTGTGGGATTTTCTAGACATCTAAAGGCAAAGAGACACCTTGAATATCACTATAGTTGTTTGTAGATATATAGATTATAATGTCATATATTGGATTGGAGATGTTATACCTCGCATTAAGTTTTTATCTTTTTTTTTTTTGAAAAAGGATAACTCGGCTTTTATAGAAAGCATATAACAAGTTTTACAAACAACCACAAAGTCCCAACCAGACTGGGATTACCAGTTCACCAAGCAACCAAAAGAAAATACGATATATTCAGCAAGCTAACAAAAGAGCTACTTCTAAACTTAGAAGCCCTAGCAACTTCCAAAGGTAAACTTCTGGGACAAGTCTTCAAACTGCCTGCAGCCCACAAAAGCTTTTCGTCCATTCTTCAGCCATATTGATCACTTTGTCCAACTCTTCCCGATCATCTACCTTGATCAAAACCCGCCAGTTCTGCAAACAAGATATATATTTGAATACAGCTTCAATCGGTTGCTTAAGAAATGTCTTCTCAATTGCCATTCGATTTCTGAGTTTCCAAAGCGTCCACACCACAGTTGCAAAACTAAATAAGCAGACGTGATAACTGTTCGCACCCCTAGTATCTAGCCAATCTTGGTTAAACTCATCAAGAGATTCCGAACCTTCTCCCACATCAAGCTTTCCTTGACACAGACCCACACAAATTTGGCTAGAACACATTTAAAGAAAATATGGTCAGTGTCCTCTCTCACCCCACACAAACAACAATTTTCATCACCTTTCTTTTTTCTGATTTTGAGCTGTGTTGCAGTTTGAAGTCTGTCTTGGAAAGATAACCAAAGGAAGATTTTCACTTCTAAAGGAATTCTACTTTTCCAAAGTTTCTGGTTTCTTCTAAGAGTAACCCCCCCAAGGACCAATGTCTATACAAGGATTTTACAGAGAAATTTTCAAAACTCTCCAAACACCACTTCACTTGTCTTTATCATTACTAATCTCTACCCCCTGTAAAGCATTTTTCAGGTGATCTCACAAATCCTCCTCCTCCCTACCAAAAGGTCTTCTAAAGATAATATTCCATTCTCCTTTCTTTAGACTGTCAGCTACACAAACATCAGGATTCAAACTAATTTTAAATAGTCTATCAAAACTGATTTTCAAAGACCAATTGTTAATCCAAACATCTTTCCAGAATGAGGTATCTTGACCATTCCCAATCTAATTAACAGACCCTTCTTTGAAACAATATCCAACGATATCTAACTTTTTGATTTCCAAAACTGAGAGCCCCTAAGTGTCTTGATATCTCTCACACCCCTGGGAAAATACTTGGCCTTCACGATCCTAAACCAAAGTTCATTTTTGGCTAAGCTCATTCTCCAGAACCACTTGCACGAAAGATAGTCATTCATCAACCATATATCAATCACACCCAAACCCCCATTTATCTTTACTAATTATATAAAGAGCACGAGTGTCAAAATTTAAACCATGTATGGATTTTTTTGCTTGGCCGATCAGACTATCTCAAGCATTCATCTTTTTTGATCGGAGCGTTGCATTGAAAGTTGGTCCATTGCCATAAAATACACCCTGTAATTAATCTATACGAATAATTATCCCTCGGTATGGATTATTCAAGAGAGAAAATAATTGACGTTTATGAGTGATCAATATATACTCTTATATAAATACAATAAATCACAAATTAATTATATCCATTCAATATATGCATGATATTCTCGTAAGATCATTTTCCGCAACGTGTATTAATTTCACATGCATGATTACTAGCTATTGTAAAGTTTCTCTGCTGCAGTGCAGTTCTGATATGATAATATAACTGAATAACAGGGATGATTTTCATCAGCCACCAATGGTGAAACGTTTGAAGAAGCGAAGTGAGCTGGAGGAGAAACTTCGTAATGGAGATCCATTTGTGGTCTATGTGGTAGGAGAAAGTGGTGTCGGCAAGACAACTCTTGTGAGAGATGTATACAAGCGAATGAAGGCCAAGAGATATTTTGATGTCCAAGCTATGGAGAGTATTGCACCTCATTTAAGTGCTGTCAACATTCGGCAACAAATTGTTCAGCAGCTGACAGAAGACGACAAAAATTGCCCAAAAGAGATGGTCGATGAGATGTTGAAACGTGAATTACAAGGCAAGAAGTTCTTATTGGTGATAGATGGTGAGATTAGCAGCACTGCGTGGAAAGAGATTCTAGAAGTTCTCAGCAATCCTGGTGAGCCAGTTAGAGGTAGTAAAGTAGTGCGTATCGCACAACAAGAACCAGAAAAGCTGCCTGGTAGTGATATCGATCATCATGAAACCATTAAGGTGGATCTTCTTGATGAAGATTCTACCAGAGAATTGTTCCGGAAGAGATTAGTCAAAAAGGAAGCAGCGATAGGAGAAGAGGCAGAACACAATCAGTTCGTAAAGGAGCATAGCAGAAAAATTTTCGATATGACAAAAGGGTTGCCACTGGCTGTTGTTCTTCTGTCAGGTCTTGTGCAAACCAAGGAGTGTCCTGACGAGTGGAATAAGGTATTTGACTACCTCTGGAAACAATCGAAACGGCTCCACAGTATATTGTCCCTGTGCTTCGACGATCTTCCACATGAACTGAAATCTTGCTTCCTCTACTTTGCTGCCTTGCCGGCAAACGTCATGATTGAGGCACGCACCTTAGTGTGCATGTGGATGGCAGAAGGATTCCTGAGACCAAAAGAGGGCAAGACAATGGAGAAGGTGGGCTATCGCTACCTGAATGAGTTGGTTATTAGGAATCTAGTCAATCTTGTGCATAAGGATGAGTCAAGTCCTGCGAGTAGGTTCTTGGATGTCCAGAACAAAGTATACGACTTTCTGCGGTTTGAAGCACACGAGGCAAGTTTTGTGGAGGTCCATAGTGGCGACGACATTCCCTCTCTGACAAGTGCTCGCCGCCTCTCTCTGCAGAATTACACGGACAAATTTGCTGCCCTGGCCAGCCCACTGCCGAAGCTACGATCCATCTTCTCTCATTTTGAGCTTCTGGAGGAGTACAAAGAAGACGGCCAGCATCTCGAGCAAGACGAGGATCCCAGGCAAGAAGACCCAACTCCAAATTATGATCTACGTCTAGCAGTATGTGGCTGCTCGCGGCATGGGGAGAAGCAGCCTAAGAAGGACAAACACATCAACTCCTATATACGGAAACTGCTGCTTGGGTCCGAGTTCCTCCGCGTCATCAACCTGCAAGGCATTGAGATTGGCGACAAGTTGCCAGATGAGATTGGCAATGCTGTGCACCTGCACTACCTCGGGGTTACCTCCTGTTCACTGGAGCATATCCCGCCATCCGTCGGAAGGCTCACCAGCCTTGAGACGCTGGATGTCAGGGAAACTAATGTTCGGAAGCTCCCAAAGGCCTTCTGGATGATCAAGACACTGCGGCATGTGTTCGGCTTTGTTCTCATGTTGCCCAAGGAAGTCGGCGACCTGAAGCTCCTACACACACTTGACTCCATACGTCCTGATAGTCAGAAAGGTTGGGATAGCAGAACACTTGCGAAGATGATCCATCTCCAATCCTTGGTCGTTTGGGGGCTCTCGGCCAGCACGGCGGAGGCACTAGGTGCAGCCCTCAGCCAGCTTGAGCACCTTACCGTGCTGGCCTTGCATTGTCAAGCTGATCAATATATTCCTCCAAGTGTGTTCACTAGCTCCTTCCTCCGGCACGTCAAGACCATGGAGCTAGAAGGGGAGCTGCCCTTGCCCTCTTCCCAGTCCCTGGGTTCCCAGCCCGGTGACATCCGCCTCATCCTTCCTAACCTCACTACGCTTGCGCTCAAGGGAAGCAAGGTGTCGCAGGTCTTCATCAACAAGCTGGCCGAGCTGCCAATTCTAGCCACCCTTGCCCTCTACCCCGGCTCGTACAGTGACGAGCAGCTTAACTTCTTGCGCTCTGGATTTCAATGCCTTAAGAAGCTCAAGATTGATGTGGAAGAATTGAAGACAGTCAAGATAGATGAGCATGCGCTCCCCAGAATCAAAGAATTGGATATTCACTCCCACTACTCTGAGTCTGATCACCCTCGAGTCAAAATTTATGCGTCTGAAGAACGTATTCGGAAGATCGTTGATTTTCAAGATGTAGAATTGGAAATCCACTAATCTGATCACCCTATCAACTAAGATAATATTCCTACTGTGTGCTTAATTATACGGCTCCTATATATGAGTGGGTATGTGTGCGTGTGATGCCACTCTGGTTTCTGTCGTACTAAGGTGTGACTGCGTGTTCGCCTCTCTCCAATATGTTGTGCGCGCGCGCGAGTGCGAGCGAGCGAGAGTTTATTGTAATATATTTGGCTTTCTCAACTGCTGTCAGTGTTGTGATGTACAAACGACGTGTGTAATAATGTGGCAAAAACATGATGATTACCCAGCCACAAGTTTGAAATATACATGATTGTGTGTTATTACTAAAAACTACTTCCTCTGGTGATAAAATAGTGACGTTTTTTACTTTTCAAAGTCAATCAGGTGCCATTTAACCATTAAATTCTTTTATTATATATTAAAAAAGTTGTAAAATCTAGTTTCAAAAAAAAGTTGTAAAAGTGTAATGTTATGAAAGTATTTTTAATGACAAATTCACTCTTATCATTTTCATATATCCAATATGTTTTAAATAATATTTTTGTTCAAAATTAATACGGTTTGGCTGCAGGTGTCACTTTCATGACCGAAGGGAGTAAATAGCAGTACTTTGCAAAGTTAATCATGGGGAAGCATCGATAATATATGAAATACTGGTAACTCGTTTACAATGACACCGGGCCGCAGGCGATGTTAGCCTTGAACAATGACATTCAGAGCTAGCTGGCCTTCTCAGTAAGCTCATGTGGATCCAAGCCTTCCTGCACAAGCGCGACGCCTGACCCTAGAGGTGCTAATGGATGGATATCCAAATCCAAATAGCAGAAGTCCAACTTAAATCCAAATAGAATTGATCCAATCCAATTTCAATAAGGTGATATATTCATGTCCATCCAAATTCAAATACACAAGGTCTATGAATATCCAAATCCAAATGGATCAATACAAATGTTATGTTGAGGTGATGACTTGGGGCTCACCTATGCGCTTGGGCCGCTAATTTGTATAAAGTAGCTCCTCTACATGTCAAAACATCTCTAATAATTTTCTGTCGATTTCATGAAACTTTTATAGTATGAACGCGAGTTAGAAATTTTAAATACCGAACTTTTTCAAAGGGTTCGTATAAAAGACCTTAGGGCCCACCTATGTACCTGGGCCCATCGATTTGCACAAAGTAGTTCCTCCACATACCGTATCATCTCTAGTAAATCTTCGTCGATTTCATAAAACATTTATGGTGTGGATATATCCAAGTATAATAAGATACCATCCAGCAAGGTCAAATACCAAACAAGCTCAATAAATCCAATCCCACCTCTACCCGACCCAAGACGTCAGGTCACCGCGACGAGCTCATCGAGGATGTCTGCGCAGCAGACCCACGGGCCCGCAGCGGCGCTTGTGATCGTGAATCGTGCTAGCTCGCTTGTCAGTGGAGGCCTGCAGAAACCCTTTCGATACATGTCCGCTAACCACGTGGCAGAACTAGTTGACCATCCTGCCACAGTAACTACATGATTGGGCTTGTTAAATCAAGATTCATTCCGACGGTGCGCGCGCGAGTGTATGTGTTCTGAATCCTGATCCGTATATGTGTACGTTGAAGTATAAGTTAATTGTTCATCTTTTCTCATCAGTTTAATTTTTTAGGTGAACTGGTTGGTGCATACAACTCAATACGGTATCAAATCTAGAAGGTCTTGAATTTAAAACTCGGTTTGTGCAATTAAAGAAAAATAATTGTAGCTCACTTAGTTTCTAATCCACGTCTTAGATCCGAGGAAGTCTACACGTTATAATTGAGCTCACAAGTGTAAGAGGTCCATTCATTCCTTAAATTTCAAAGCATGCATGGTTTACTTCCATACTGTCTAGCCAAGCTTTAGGGGAGCAGTTATAAGGTGGAGTCTTTGCCACCCCTTAAACATGTGACACATGGTATGAGTTGACATGAGAAAGACTATAACTAAAGTCATACACATGCACGTATGCACGCGCGCACGTATATTCGCTTGGCAATCGCGTGACTTGTGACTTACGACACGCGACCGTAAACGTGTCGTGAACCTAGTCCACCTTTCTTTTGCTAACCGTGTATTCCTCTCTCCTTTTAGACTGATCGAAATAAAATGGTCGATACTCAATGGTCGAAAAACACTAGTCGGATCCATAGACTAGCGGTAGAAATAAAGTTGTCGAAACACCGTGGTCGAAATAAAGTGGTCGAAATACAGTGATCGAAAAATAGTGGTCTGATTCATAGACTAGTGTGGTCGAAATCATGTGGTCGAAGCTGTAGCTTGAAACATGTGACACGTGGCATGCGGAGCACTATAGCTAAAGTCATGCACAGGGCGGAAATAAGGTCTCTGGTTAGCGCATTTGCACGACTGTTCGCTTCACTGTTTCATCTACGTTCTGCATTGCTTCAAGTCTGCGCTGCTTCCTGTTTTTTATCAAACCAGATTGTAAGTTGGTTGTGCGACCAAACTATTCTGTTATAATTCTATTATTGTGAATATTTAGAATAGCAATGAGTTGCCTGTTGTTAGTATTGTTTTATGCATATCTAGTTTTATATGATATTTGCCTCATAATAAAATATGGAATTAAAATATTGTCCATGTTTCCAACACATGAGGGAGAGTATTGAAGTATAGGTAAATTATTCATCTTTCCACACCAGCTTAAGCTTTTAGATGAACTGATTGATACACGCAACTCAATAGCATCTAGCTTGGCACAAAATAGGCCACTCATTGTTCAACACACGGGCATCCTCGGTTACTTTATCACAGGAACACCAATAGCAATTGCTGACTGGAGAACAATCAATCCTACTGGGCGCGCGGTGCCTGTAAAGCTTTGCAAAATGCGGAGATTACGAATTTACGACTAGCCGACTAGGAGCAAGTTATTGTTTGCCCCGATGATCCGCCGTTTTAGGCCCCGCGCGCGGAGGCCGTGAAGAGTTTCTGGGCTGCGTGAGGAACGCGAGTCTCGGCCGTGGACAGGAGCTGGGGGACATGTGGGCTATTGGTGGCCCATGTTGAGGTCACATGCAGAAGCTGCTTCATGTTGATGTTGTGGAGACTATACAGGCTATTCAGAGCAGATTTTTTTTTAATAATATTTTTTTGATTTTTTTTACAAAACTAGGTCATTGTCTCAAAAAAATTACAAAAATAGGTCCATGTCGCCAGAACTGGCGACAGACTCCTATCGCCAGTTGAACTGGTGTCAGGAACCTGAACAGTGGGGGTAGGTTCCTGTCCCTAGTTCAACTGATGACAAGAATTTAAGAATTTTTAAATATAACAAATAAACTCAAAAAATTACAATTTTTTTTGTGGAGCATCCAGATAAAGTGTTCTTGCTTGTGTAATTTTTTCATAATTTTATCCATTATGAATGTGTCTCTAAAATTTATTTAAGTATACTATTTGTAGAATTTGTAAATGTGGTCCAAACATTATGAAATTTTTTATGAACACTCCTTACATAGTTTAATTATTTTTGTAATTTTTCTAGAATTTTATATGTTCTGAAATTATCTCAAAAATTAAGGGTTTAGACAATCAAGTACATCAGTATGAAACCAAAATTCAAAATTTTCGAGACAATTTCAAGCACATATAAAATTCTCGAAACATTACACAAATAATTAAACTATGTAAGGAGTGTTCGCAAAAAATTTCATAATTTTTAGACTTAATTTTGTATATTTACAAATTCTATAGATAGTATATTTAAATAAATTTTGGAGACAAATTAAGAAAGGATAAAATTATAGAAAAATTACATAAGCAAGAACACTCTATCTGGATGCTCCACAAAAGTTTTTTTAATTTTTTAAGTTTATTTGCTATATTTAAAAATTCCTAGATTTTTGTCGCTAGTTCAACTAGTGATAAGAAACTGCCCCCACTATTCAGGGTTCCTGTTGCCAGTTTAACTGGCGATAGGAGTCTGTCACCAGATGAACTGGTGACAGGAACCTATTTTTGTAATTTTTGGTGACGATGACCTAGTTTTGTAAATATTTAAAAAATATTATTTCCAAAAAAAATTCATTTAGAGCATGCCCATCTACGAAATCTGAAGTCCTAATAACTCAACTACTTTCTGAACAATTGGCGAGCGCAATTGAACCGATTGGCTGCACACTTGTAGTTGTAAAGAACATCCGAGTAGTACGTACCTGTGAGTTCGTACCTCTACACCAAGTACACAGTGAAACACTCGGCCTGTGCGCCTATCCCTAGCTGTATAATGCAGTCTGGCTCGAACCACTCCACCGCACCGCTTTGTCGCTACCGCTGACGAGCAGGCCCTGCCTGTCAGCACCGTCTTCTCCGTCGCGCTGCTTAAGTCGAGTGACGCTAGCATCCGTGCATGCTAAACACGACGGCCCCGCGTGCCACCTCTTTCTTCCTCTCGCACTTTCTCGCTCCTTCCGACCACTTCTTTGCTCCGGCCGAGAAAGAAGACGTTGAGCTTGCGCCCATCTCGGTGTCGCCCTTGAGCCCGTGACCCCACCGCTGAGTTCCTCTCTGTACACCGCCTCCATTTTGGCCAATCCCAGCTCTTGGCATCCCCTGAGTCGTCTGGACCATCTTTGTCGTCTTCGCTTCATGTGGCCACGGCCCCGTAAGCTTGCAAGAGATTCGGTGAGTATTTGTCCTCGCCGTCTTGTCCATAGTGATCGCAATATTCCACTGAGTCTCTTAGCGAGTTTAATTTGGCTCTAGCGCATCACTGAGGGAAGGAGAGCCCGTCTTCTTCAGCCACAGTCAACCACCACCACCTCTATTCCGGCTGCAACTAACCTCCATCGGCGACGTTATCGTGTGCTCATGCTCCATGTTCTTGAAGACCAGGCGATTCCGGCACACCTTCTCGAAGCTTCTTGATGCCTGTAGTGACTTCTTCGCGTGAGCCACTGTCCGTCTCTGCCTCCGGCTGTCGCAAGCTCGCCGTCGGCATCCTTAGGCTTCCACATCACCACCAACGACTTCGCGAGGCTGCTGCGCACCTGGTGGTGTCATCCCCGAGCCCGGAGCACCCTTCCTTCACCAGATCCCTTACCTCGCCGTCGCGCTCGCGTTTGGGAACTCCGACAAGCCGTCGACGTATTAGGTAATAGGAAGTCATTAGTGCTTAATTGATCTCTTAATTGTTTGTTTAACATGTGGACCCTATTGGGATAAACGCAATTAGAAATCTAAATGAAACTGTTTTAATCATCTGAGTCATTGACATGTGGGCCCTCACGGCTGGTTAAGTAATTGCGCAAATTTGTGAAGTACGTTTTCTCTTATGATCTACGTATTTCTTATATGCTTAGTTGAGTTTACATTTTAGTAAGCAAAAGACGCATTCTTCGAATAGGCCTTCGACATCGAAAGTTGACCCAGTCAAGCCTTCACCTCGGGTCCCACCTGTCATTCACTTTGGCTAGTTGAGCGCTGGTATAAAAAGTATTTAAATCTTTTAGAATTTCCAATTTGAATTAAAATTACACCGAAAATTCAAATAACTTTAAAAATTCATAACTAATTCAAAATAGCTTCAAATTGAATGAAACCAATTTTGATGGTTTAAATTTTTAGTGTACTTTTAAATGGAATACATTTTAAATATGTTTCTGTTCCATAAAATGTTGGAATTAAATTAATGTCTAAAAGGAATTGTTTTTATACTAGAAAATGGTTTAAACTTTAAAAATTCATAAGTATTTCATCCTAACTCCAAATTGAGTGAAATTAATTTTGTTAATTTTCAATTTTACTGTAGTTTAACTTGGTATAAGTTTGATTTATGTCTCTATTTCAGAAAATTTTGGTAATTAATTTATTTGTACAATTATGCCTTTAACTTGTTAAATTCTTAGAAAATCCAACTAAATTCCTTTTGGACTAAAACTTTCACCTAAATTCTTTAAAAATCATACTATACCTGTTGTGTATGCATGTTAGATGAAATTGAATTTTGGTTATTTTTTATGTTATTCGTTCTTATTCGCTCTTTTGCTCGATTGATAGATTATGACGATTCAAGTACATACAAGAGTGATTTGCAGCAGTAAGAAGACTATCTTCAGTAAGGTAAGCAGTTCTTCCTTTGATGCATGTTGATCCTATTATATTCGCATGTTAATATTTTAGTTTCAATTATATGTATGTATGCTATGTTAATGAGTAATTTCTCATATTGCGATAATTAACCTAAATAGGTACTTGAACTGTAGGTAAACATCCATCATGTACCCCTGAGCCTAGGTTTATATCCGCTGTAATTTAGAGTTCGATAGATGGGCTCTAGTCACTTTATGTTTATTATGCGAGTTGTTGTCGCTTAGCAATGCTTAGAACAGTAGTAAGGGATCATCGCTTTGGCGATGGTCATTATATCAACATCATTTTAACTACTTGAGTCGTGGTATTCATGTATGTATTGTATTTGGAAAAACTAAAACCGAAAACAAAAGATTGGACTTAAGTAAGTTCTCGATTTTACTCCTTACCTATCTTAGCTTCTTAATCTTACCTAGTTCGATTTGATTTGTCAAAAGATGTTTCCTCCCTCGTTTCTTTTGAAAGCTATAGTATACGCTTTTAATTGATTCGGGTTTCAATGAAGGTGTTAGTATAGAAGTCTAGTGTTAAAGGTAGCCCTAGCTTACCGTGCTAATGCGATAAAATTTGGTTTTCGTGCTGGCTTTTATGTCTTCATACTTATGTTTGGAGTTTTATTCTTGATAAATAATTGTATGTGCATATGGTAGGGTAATATTGCTTTCTTCCTTAGTAGATTGCTTCTTCAGCTGCTGTCTTTTGTATCTACTGTTTGGGTGAAGATGCTAACCCTATTTGTCAGAATAGGATGGTTTGGATGAACCCGTAGTGGATAAGGTGACAAGTGGCCATGATGAGGAACTTCCGCCTCCACCCATGTGGCCGAGGTTCTCACTCGGATCGAAGCGGGCCGGATAGATCAAACGCGGATCCTCGAGGCTATTGCTCAGAACACTTCTGCTCTCTCAGGCTCCTCTAGATCAAGAGGAGGTGGACATCAGCCACGGGGGGGACTCTCAGAGTTCCTTCTTACTCAGCCACCGACTTTCTCGTGGTCTAAAGACCCACTTGACGCAGACAACTGGCTGCATCTGGTCGAGCATAAGCTCAGTATCGCTCAATGTCAGGATCATGAGAAGGCGCTCTCTGCCTCTCATCAACTGGAAGGAGCAACGCTTTCATAGTGGGAGAATTTCCTTGCCATGCAGCCTGCGGGCCGAGCTGTCACTTGGGAGGAGTTCTGTACTGCCTTGTGATGGGCTCACGTCCCTGCTGGCTTGATGAAACTGAAGGAGGAGTTTCTTGCGCTCAAGCAAGGGCGTAAATCAATGACAGAGTATTTATATGAGTTCAACCATTTGGCTTGGTATGCTCCAGAAGATGTGCCCACCGACGCCGCCAAGCATGAAAAATTCATGGATGGCTTGTCTGAGGAGCTACAGGATAAGCTGTCTATCATTGACTTCCCTAACTTCCAAACACTGGTCGACAAGGCCATTGGTGCCACGTGTCCCAGTTAAAGAAATGCCTTCGTGTTCCAACCGAGCAAGCTCCATTGGAAGGTCTTATTGTGGAAGAAGATCTGACCTACCGTGAGCATCCTATCTACATCCTTGAAGAGGCTGAATGGAAGACAAGGAATCCTGCCATCAAATTCCTTAAAGTTCAGTGGTCAAATCATGCTGAAGACGAAGCCACTTGGGAATGAGAGGATCGCCTTCGTGCAGACTTTCTGTCTTTCTTTTCCGAGTGAACGGAATCTCGGGACGAGATTCTTGTAGGGGGGAGGGGGTGAGTTGCAACAACCCAAACTTAGGTTTGTGTTTCAAATGTATAAAAGTATAAGATTTTTTAAACTTTTGATGAATCTCACGAGTTTGCACTTGGTTTTCTAAAGTTTGCTTTGAAATTTCAAACTTTTAACTTGAATTCAAGTTTTTATTTGATTCTAGAGAAATGTTTTTTTGAAGTTTCTAGAAATATTTTATTTAAATACTAGATTATTTATCATGAATTAATATAAATTTTCCTAAATTTTTAGAAGTAAATTTGACCTCACTAAAATCCTAACCAAGTCACTAATGTAGATTTGGAAAGGAAATTATTTCCTACAAATGTTTATTAAAAGTGCCTGAAATAAATTTCCCTAAGTTTTGATTACATCTGAGAACACTCACAAATTTTTTTAGAATTTATTTTCTATTTTTAACTGCAAGGTCAAACTTGTTGGTTTTCGGTCAAAACCAAATTCAAACCCTAACTCAAACCCTATTTCGACCGAGCCACCCGACTTGACTTGGCTGGACTGCATCGGTTCGCTCGAACCCAAGTCTAGCTCAAACCACTCCACCACACCGCAAATCACATCGCACGACGAAAGCAGCAGCCCACTGTCAAGACCGTCTTCTCCGTCTTGCTGCTTAAGCCGAGTGACGTTGGCGTTCGTGCACGCTCGCCACGACGGCCCCGTGCCACCTCCTACTTCCACGACCGTTCTCGAAGCATCGTGTTGACTTCATCTACTCCCCAAGCCAATCCTCTTTCTTCCTTTCGCACTTTCTCGCTCCTTCTGACCACTTCTTTGCTCCGGCCGAGAAAGAAAACGTTGAGCTTGAGCTCATCTCGGTGTCGCCCTCGAGCCCGCGACCCCACCGTTGAGTTCCTCTCTGTATGCTGCCTCCATTTTGGCCAATCCCAGCTCTTGGCATCCCCTAAGTCGTCTGGACCATCTTCGTCGTCTTCGCTTCCGGCGGCCACGGCCCTGTAAGCTTGCAAGAGATCCGATGAGTATTTGTCCTCGCCGTCTTGATCGCAATATTCCACTGAGTCTCTTAGCGAGTTTAATTTGGCTTTGGTGCATCATCGAGGGAAGGAGAGCCCATCTTCTCCAGCCACGATCAACCACCACCACCTCAATTTCGGCCGCAACTAACCTCCATCGGCGACATTATCGTGTGCCCTGTGCTCCTGAAGACCAGTTGATTCCGGCGTGCACCTTCCCAAAGCTTCTCGATGCCTATAGCAACTTCTCCACGTGAGCCATCGTTCGTCTACGTCTCCAGCTGTCGCAAGCTCGCCGTCGGCATCCTTAGTCTTCCGCGTCGCCACCAACAACTTCGCGAGACTATTGCGCACCTGGTGGTGTCATCCCCAAGCCTGGAGCGCCCTTCCTACTCTAGACCCCTGTAACGTCCCGTTTGTCCAGAGTTCTTGCAAGTTTTCAAAACCAAAAAGGAACCATTCGACTTTGTTGAATCACCCAAGCTTAACTTGAAGATTTTGGAATCTTGGAGATTTAATATGAATTAATTGAACTTCAACTAATGTGAAAGATGTGGTTTATTTGGAGTTGTTTGAGCTCTGGCATTGTTTTCCTCTCTCTTCGGTCGTTCAGACCTCTTCAGACCTCCCTCGTCCTCTCCAGACCTCCTTCTCCGTTTGAACTTTCCTTCGGTTTTGACCTCCCCTTCGGGTCACGACCACCCCCGAGGTGTTCCAAGCTCGGGTTTGTGTTTTAAATATCCTTAAATTCCAAAATTCAAATTTGGGTTAAATTCCTCCCTTCTGGATCCCTCTCATTTAACCATCTGTTTTCCCGTGTTCATTTAGACCTCCCCTCGTTAGATCTTGACCGTCAGGACCTCCCCTTGTTAGATCTTGACCGTCAGGACCTCCCCTTGATTCATCTTGACCGTCGAGACCTCCTTTGTGTTTGTCTTGACCGTCAAGATCTCCCTTGGCTTTGTTTGGACCGTCGAGACCTCCCCTTGTTTGGATTTGAGGGTCCAGACCTCCCTTCTATTTGGATCTCACCGCCTGTCTGTCCTTTCCTCTCCCCTCGCGTGAGCGCGCTCAGTCCGAGTCGCCCGATCGAGTTTGGACGGCCCAATTGGGAGTGAAGCGTTTGGTGGTCCAAACGTTCATATCCCTTTTGGACCGCCTGATCCAAATCGGACGACCCCGCTTCGCCGCGCTTTGCCTTGTTTCCTCAGGACCTCCTCGTCCTCAAGATCTTTTGGTCTTTTTGCAAAGACCACCCTCCTGGTCATGATCACCCCTTGAGGTCAGGACCTCCCTCTTGGTCACGACCTCCCTCTGAGGACTGCGACCTCCCCCTGGTCCGTGACCTCCTCCTCTTTTTGTCATTTTGCCGTGACCTCTTCTTTTTGTCGTTTTACCACGACCTCCTCCTTTTGTCGTTTTGCCGCGACCTCCCCCTGAGGCCGCGACCTCCTCCTCTTTTGTCATTTTGCCGTGACCTCCTTTGGTCAGGACCTCCCCGTGGTCTTTTTGCAAAGACCACCTTTGCGGTCACAACCTCCTCAGGACCTCCCCTTGGTTTTGATTGGTCCCACCTGCCAGTCCCCTACTCACCTTTTTCCCCCGCCACTTCACTTCTAGCGCAGTCTAACCGCGCATTAAATGGTGCTTTACCACATTAAATGCTGCTATGTCACATTGAATGTGGATGGATCGCATTAAATGCTGCTTCCACTGTAATTATTTTCTCCTCTTGACTCTTTTCCTACCTGCCCTCTCTGACCTTTCCTCACTGTGAGGACCCCTAGGATTGAATATATTTCAAGTTTACTAATCACACCTGAAAGCATAACTTTCAACAAGGAATATACACAATGCCAGGTTCCCAGATATATGTTCTACAATATATGAGACGGCGTCGGGTCTCGTATAGCTCCCGTACGGTGCAAATGTGAACTTGGTTCATGATATGAACCAACCTCGCCAATTGCCTTACTTGGGGATCTTCCCCGTACTGGATTCTGGCAAAAGTGTCCACATCCGAGCCATGTGCCTGCATAGGAAAATGTTCATATGTTGGTTGAGACAACTCCGTTAAATCATAACGAAGTCAACTCATAGCCATACGAGCCACTTCCTGAATGCCATGGCCTCAGAAGTGCCACGTGCCCGGAAACGGTACGGAATGCTGCCCGTAACTTGTCTTGCGATAATGTGGATCACAGCCTCAAAGACTTCCACTCCCGGTCCTCTGTCGCGTCTATAGATGGAGTAGGTCGGCTGGTATGTGAAGTTCGCTCTCCACATCATATCTCTGAGTAGTACCGGGTATCCATCCACTTCTTGCGCGTGGGTCTCCTTCACAAGGTACTGAGGATTCATCTAAAGACAAGAAGGGCAAGGTAAGTGAACAAAATTTAATTTGTAAATCCAACTAGAAGTTGGGGTAAGAAATGACACTAAGATAGATAAGGAGTAAAACATATCATACTTAAATTTTCAAAAATTATCTTTAGAAAATAATTTCACAGATACCATGCTATTTCTAACCTACAACAAGATGGCTCGATACTATATTTGTGAGGACCCCTCGATTTAATATATTTCAAGTTTACTAATCACACCAAAGCATAACTTTCAACAAGGAATATACACAATGCCGTGTTCCGGATATATGTTCTACAATAGTTCTCAAGATCAAAGATCATTGCACATATATCCTAAACAACATTGCACATAGTCATACAAGGCATACAACATATATACAACAAAACTTTGCAAATTGGTTCGGTTCAACATACACAACAGAATAGCAACAAAATAATAGAAGTTTAAGAAGCGGAAACAAAAGTATAAACAGCAAAAGCCACCAAGTGTGCCCCATCAAACCCAAGGCAACTGAGTGGAGGATAGAAATAGCTTCACTCATTAGCGTTACCCTGATCGGCGCTAACGGGCATTTCGTACAAGTATCCGTCCTCACCTGCAACAAGTGGTTAAAGAACTTGAGTACAAAAGGTACTCGCAAGACTTACACAAAACTACTAAAAGAAAGTGTTTAGTAGAACCTATACAAAGGATCAGAGATAACATGCATAAGGCGGACAATAGGAAGGTTGTAAGGGTAATAGTTTTGCATAAAACAAGTTTGTCACCTACACTTACTGATTTTTGTAAAAGCCAATTTATAGACGGATTTGGACTAAACAATAGTAAGTAAAATATTAATCAACAATCATTCACAAAATCAAAGCGGCTGTCCACTTTGAATAAACAACTAGCATGAATATACCTTCATGCCGAAAACAGTAACCCTGACAAAAATCTCAAAACAGATTCTATACATTGATAACCAACAAATCCAGTGTTGTCCATAACTGTGGACACGGCTATTCGAATAGTTTTAACTCTGTAGAGGTGTACATCTTTACCCACACGACTTGGTCAGCCCGTAAGCCCCCGGGAAAAATAGCATAATAACTTAGGTATGCCGGCCAGGTAAACCAAGACTCGATATTTTTCAGTAAGTTGATATTATTGAGTTGCATCACCCATGCACGACGTAATCCCGCTTAGTGTAGGTTATACCGCCTACTAACCAACCGGGCACGCAAGTTGTGTCGGGAATACCGAGTCAATGAACAAAAATAAAATAGTGTTCACCTACACATTATAGAATTGAACTCGGCACCCTACGAACAGGTAAACTTTACAAATGTCCTCACACCACCAGTTCCTCAACTCAATAACACCATCCTCTTACTTAACCATGCAGCGCCCATACATCGCGTGTGGAAGTACGCAAGGTACTGTAATTAAAGGGTCAAAGTTCAGTCCTTAACGATCCGGACAAGACTACTACATTACTCAATCTCGTGCACGAAGGCAGATCTAAAATAAAATTTTATCAAAACAGAAAAGACTTAACTCAAATTCAGTTTTACCCAAACTGAACAAAGAAAAACAAGGGTAGAAATAACAAGGATTTTCTTTTTCCCAAAACTGACAAGAGAAGCTTGTCAGTCACTACCGTTCTACAGACTTGCATTGCTAAGCAATTATCTGCAGAACAATCATGCCGATTCAAATATTCTACCTTGAGCATGTTGTAGGTGTAAAAACCAAACACGAGTGAGGGGGTGGACGTCGGCCGTCTGAAGGGCCGTCGTCCACGAGGGTAAAAAATGACACGAGGATTTATACAGGTTCGGGGGTCCGAGAGGACCGCTCTACTCCTGTCGGTGAGCCAACGGGGGGTTACCTCTCGAGAGGGAGCCCCCGAAGGCTCACCAATTTGAACATGTTGCTTATTGCTGAAGAGAGCCCTCCTCTTGAAAGGAGGGATACATGGGGTATTTATAGGCTCCCAAGCCTGTACAAATGACGGAAATACCCTTCAGTGGGATTGCTAGCCTAGGGGTACAAGCAAAGGGTATTACAGTCTTTCACGAGTATAGCTGCATCAATTGGACCAGTATGCGTGTCTTCTGCAAGGCGGGCCCTATTAGTGCGATGGATGAATTATTCTTACAACACTAGCCCCCCTGCCCCTTGGCGTTTTAGGGGAAACGCCAAAGGGGCAATCTTGAATTGTGCCTTTCATGCGGGGGTCGATACTTCAAAAGAGTTCTGGTAGACTTGAATGGTAGCTCGTTCAAGATGTGTGCCGAAAACGTCACAACCATGGCACCGTGGTGCGATTGCCATGAGGCCGCATGCAGGGCGCTGGGCACAGACATGATGGATCCATGGACGGCGTCATTATCATCTGTTATCATTGAATGTGCAGCATCAAAGTTGGTCAAGCCTTGTTCAATGGAAGCACTAGACTTTTTGTCATCTCTTGATGGTTGAAAATTAGTATCTCCAAAGTCCTGTATGCAGCACAATACAGGTGCATAGAGTATCATCAGACTTGGCTCGAGTGTAGGTACAACCTTTTGTTAGTTGCTATAGAAGTGGTCTAGGTCTGCCTTGTAGCAATACAGTAGGGGCATATAGCACCATGATATTTTCGTCTCGTGGAATCCAAAGCAATAGAGTGTCTTGTGGAATCCAAAGCAATAAAGTTTCTTTATCTCAATCTCCTTTCTCTTCATCTTTTCAACCGAATGGAGAATCTGATGCCACCTACCTTTCCCCATCTCCCCAATCCTCTTCTCTCCATTGGGGAGCCAGCAGCTTCTTGCTTGTCTCTCTCTCCCCCATTCTTTTCTCTCGGTTCTTGGTGATGCCGACAATTCTGGCTCGGCCTCAAGACGACCGGCCACGGCCGCTGCTTGCGCTTGCGCCACAAGATGGCCCACTCAGGCCATGCTTGGGTCGCCCGAGCGCCGCTCCTCGACCGTGCCTCGCCATTGGTCTCGCCACGGCGGCGGGGAGCCCTCTCAAGTCCTCGCCGCAAAGACGATGTTTGCCGAGGACGCCCACGGCCTCGACGCTACCACCACCTTTCGTGAAGTCCACGGCGCCGCGCCGCTAACGCGTCCCACACCTCGACGACGCCGAGAAGGTGATGGAGTAGAACTGCTATTGTGGTGGGTGGCATCTCGACGCCGTCGCTTGACGGCGCCAGCTTTCCACGCTGTCGCCCCGCCGTCGCAAGGCCGAAAGGCCGAATCGCTGGGACATGATGAGATTGAGGAGAAGCCGCCGGGCGCGGGAGGCGGAGAGGGCGACCTTGTGGTAGAGGCATCGGCGCATCTCGCCGCCGTTGAACGTGTACTTACTCGACCCAAGCCGCCGTGTGGTGAGCCGCCGGACCGAAAAGCGAATCGCTCCATCTCCACTACGAAGACGCGCCCAAGTTGAGCTCGTGGAAGAAGGGATGGTGGCGATGGCCGGAGCGCGACTGCTCACCGCTGATGGCCGAGGAGGCGATCCACGCCGGCTTTTCGGCCGTGTCGAGCCACCCGCCCGAGGAGCCAGAGACGTCCCCCTCGCTTGCAAATGCCGCACCACGCGGAGCACACAGCGACGAAGGCGAGGCGGTCGAGGAGTCCGTGGCGACCGCGGATGTCGGTAAGGAGATCCGGCGGGAGGACAGATCAATCGGCGGCGGCCATTCTTTGCTCGCGTGGCGGCGGTGGCGTCTCGTGTAGAGTGGTTTTGTGACTTCTGCCACCGTGTCACTGTGTGTGCTTTGCTAGTGTGTATGTGGTGCAGTTTGTTAGCTTGCAGCTGGTGTCTTGGAGGCAGATAATCGTTTGTATGTAGCTTGTGTTTGCTTGTTGATGGTGAACAATAAGGCTCGGGAGCAAGGGCACGGGTGCGTGAGGGCATGCGAGGACCTCAGGCGCGAGGGTACGTGCGAGAGTTTTGCGAAGGCCTCGGGCACAATGGTTTGGCAAAGGCCACGGACGTGAGGGTTTTGCGAAGGCCTCGATCGCAAGGGTTTTGCAAAGGCCTCGGGCACGAGGGTTTTGCGAAGTCCTTGGGCGCGAGGGTTTTGCGAAGGCCTCGATCGCGAGGGTTTTGCGAAGGCCTCGCGCGCGAGGATTTGGCGAAGGCCTTGAGCACGAGGATTTTGCGAAGGCCTCGATCGCGAGGGCACGTGGGGGTGCGTGAGGTCTTCGAGCATGAGGGCATGCGCGAGGGCACATGAGGGCTTCGGGCGTGAGGGCACGCGCAAAGGCACGCAAGGGCACGCGAGGGTGCGTCAGGGCTTCGAGCATGAGGGCATGCGCGATGGCCCGATGTCGACCAAGGCGCGGCGACGGCCCTCGGTGGTTACAAAAAGTCACCGCGTAGGTGCCCCGAGGCCGGGGCTCGTGCGGAGACGAGGTGGTAGGATTACTCAACACTAGCCCCCCTGCCCCTTGGGTGCCTGCAAGGATGCCTGAGGGGCAAAGAAGAGTGCTGAGATCTTATATCTTGTTGATGAATATGCTTGGCCAAATTCCAGCTTGACGGGAATGCAGGCACTCGAGACTTTGCCAAATTCGACTCGACTGTGCAACATGAGGCACGAGAGCCGAGGAATATGCGCAAGGGCACCTGTGACTTAGCCAATTTTGGCTTGGTGGATACGTGGGTGCCCAAAGACTTAAGCTTATTTTGTACTCCATGTCGCGTGAGTGCTCCACGTGAGGGCAGGTACTAAATTGACGCTTCTCATTGGCCCTTCGTGTGGGGTGGTTTTGCCGCCCATCCTCAAGATGAAGTATCAATGCCGAGGCACCCCACCGAGGCACAACCTCAGGTAGGGGTGCATCCCAACGAAGCTCGCAGCAAAGTCATGGACGCAAGACCGCCCACCAAGCATATCCTTCTAGGCGGGCGGCGCATCGTATGGCGAAGCTGTAGACAAAGTCGTGGACGCAGAGCCGCCGAGCCGAGGCATAGCCTTTGAGGCGGCAAGGCGTCAAGTGAAGCCTATGTAGGCGGTGTTGACGCGAGGCCGCCGAGCCGAGGCATAGCTTACGAGGCCGGGCAAGGCGTCAAACGGGTTTATGTAGGCGAAGTCTTGGACGCGAGGCAGCCGAGCCGAGGCATAGCCTTCGAGGCCGACGGCAAGGCCGGGTTAAGCCTAAGTAGGCGGAAGTCTTGGACGAAGGCCGCCGAGCCGAGGCATAGTTTTCGAGGCCGACGGCGCGTCGGCGAAGCCTAAGTAGGCGAAGTCTTGGACGCGAGGCCGCCGAGCCGAGGCATAGCCTTCGCGGCCGGAGGTGCGTCGAAGCGAAGCCTATGTAGGCGAAGTCTTGGACGCGAGGCCGCTGAACCGAGACATAGCCTTCGAGGCCCATTAGTTAGTGTTGTAAGAATAATTCATCCATCGCACTAATGGGGCCCGCCTTGCAGAAGACACGCATATTGGTCCAATTGATGCAGCTATACTCGTGAAAGACTGTAATACCCCTTGCTTGTACCCCTAAGCTAGCAATCCCACTGAAGGGTATTTCCGTCATTTGTACAGGCTTGAGAGCCTATAAATACCCCATGTATACCTCCTTTCAAGAGGAGGGCTCTCTTGAGCAATAAAGCAACATGTTCCAATTGGTGAGCCCTCGGGGTCTCCCTCTCGGGAGGTAACCCCCCGTTGGCTCACCGGCAGGACTAGAGCGGTCCTCTCGAACCCCCGAACCTGTATAAATTCTCGTGTCATTTTTTACCCTCGTGGACGACGGCCCTTCAGGCGGCCGACGTCCACCCCCTCACTCGTGTTTGGTTTTTACACCTACAACAAAGCATAAGTGTATGAAGTTAATTCAGGCTAAGCCACAATTAGTGGGATATAACTAACTACTCACAGTTCACAAATAATTCAGAAAATAGCATGCAACAGTATCACTGTACTTTAAAATTCTAAAGTACCAAAATCTGGGATCAACATGGTGCAGAGAGGATGCTTGCCTTGGTAATAATAAACCACTTGTTCAAAGTTCTTGTTGCTCAAGAGGATTTTCACTCACGCCGAATAGCGTAATCTAAAAGAACAAAAATCAAATGAACAAAGAAGAACATAGCGATTCAAAAATGCCAAAGAGATGCATGCTCAAAGTATTAATGTGCAAATAGCAACATGCTTAAGCTACAACTATATTTGGTAAGGATAATCACCTAGATTAATACTTGCTAGGACTAACCGATAAGAATTTAAGGCTAAAATCGAACTACGCTCTTACAAAACGACAATGTAACCAAATACAAGGACTTGTCGATTTGCAAGCACAATAAGCAAAAAGACTTTTGCTTAAGCTGCTAGGGTTAAAAAGGAAGCTACCTCGACTTGGAGATTGAACAGAAAAGCTCTAGAACTTAGAAACGATATGAAAGACCGAAAAACGACAATAAAATGATATCCTTCGACAAGGTAACCTGGTCAAAGATTCTAGGAGTGAGTGATTGAGATAGGTTAAGTAAAGCTCCAGGGTGCTCTAAAACAAAGGAATTGAGTAAAAGCTCACCAGGTTGGGTTTGAGGACACCAGAACCGATGTTGACCGAAAAGGGGAAAATCCAAGATTCTTGGTGATCCTGTGCATCAAAAGATAAATGGGTTGAGGGGTTTTGCTCTTTAGCTCATATGACACGAAGTGACGCAAAAGAGCTAAGAAAAAGCTCATCGGAGTAAGAAAAACACCACGGCGGCGCTCCGGGCGTGCACTGGACAACCAGTGGACAAACTCGAGTTGCCAAATCTACAAACAATGCCAAAGATGCCCATTAACAAGGTGAATAAAGCATTGAATGAGATTAACAAGGTGTGAGAAAAAGAAGGCTACGCCGGAGTTGGAGAAGAAACACCGCGGCAACAAATTTGACCGAAACATTGAGCTAGGGTTTTTATACCCATTTCGACGGAGAAGATGAAGGAGTCGTGCGTGTCCCCTTGGCAGCGAAGGGGTGCCAGGTGGCGGCTGCATGCTGCGAAAAACACGACGCATCGCCACCTCAGCGGCGACGTGTTTGGTTCTAGCTTAGCAACATGGAGAAGACGATGTTGTGCCATTGACATGAGGACCCCACTGTCAGTCTCAGCAAGGATACACAACTGCGAGCTCAAAAGAATGTTGACCATCCAATTTTAAACGAATGGCTCATATTGAGTGGGGCGTTCGGACGGTCCGAACGACCCAACTAATGTGAACCACACGATCGAAATTCAACGGTCACAATAACGGGCGCGCCTTAAAGCTTCAAAGGATAAGAGCAGCACCGTTGGATTTTGAATTAAGGGCTAAGATCGAGGGGCGCTTCGGACGGTCCAAACGGCCCACTCGAGGAGGAGCATTGGATTTAAATCCAATGGCTACGCTTAACTGCGCGATTTTGAGTTTTAAAACAAAAAGGGTGGCGCGGTTGGATCTAAATCCAACGGTTGAGATCAACGGGCTGTTCGGACGGTCCTAACGGCCCAATTGATCATGGTCGTTAAATTTGAATCTAAGGGCTGAAATTGAGTGGGGAGATTAGGATTGTCCCAACGCATCTCGTTCGCTCGTTTTTGAATCGGACGGCTCACGGCGTCAAGGTTGGGCCGAGCCCTAATGTGACTGAACCAGGTTCAAAAGCACGTGGCTGGGTCGCACGAGTTTGCTAAGGGTTGGGTCCGGTCGCTACAATGCCCAAGGACTGGGTTTGAGTTAAAAGTTGACTTGAACCCAAAAAAAACAACTTCAAAAGTTTGACCGGGGATTTTAAAATATCAAATAAATTTGTAAAAATAAGAAATTTTGCAGAGAGGCTACTGGGATGATATATGTCCCAGATAAATTTTGTAAACCACTGTTTTCATTTTTAAAATGCTTAAATAAATACTTTGACCAAATAGATTTGATTAAAGATTTTTCTTGGGCCAAGTTGAGTACGATTCAAGGCCTAAATTGGCCTAAACAGGTGATATGACATCTTTTTTTTTGGTGATTTCGATGTGCACAGAAAGAATTTAGAAGTGAGACCAAATCCGTTGGAAAGAGGATGAAATAAGCTTTCCATCAAGTACTCGTGGACCTCCAACGGACTCCGTATGTGAAAGTTATGCATGTTTGAAGCTGGTGCTGTCAGGCTGATTCCGAATTGATCTGGAATTGACTTTTAGTCGACCTAGACTTATTGTGGTAGTAGTGGTGCTCTCCTTGCCTATGTTCCTAAGTAGAATAATATCACAAGAATTAGGTAACAATCCATCCTCAATGGAACAATTATGAACTCCTAGAAACGAAGTTACCTGATAATTTAGTTGGCGAGCACGAGCTCTAGTAATTGATCCTTGCATATCAAGTGGAAGGGTAGAAGCAGCTTGGTATGGTTGTAACAAAGGAAGGATGTCCTCATCAGAGGGGTAAATCTCATATCCACTACCATATTCCTCCACATGTTTCATAGCATACCCGAAAGCTACCTTTATAACTACCCAGTTACGAATAGTATTTGGCAACCCCTAAGTGTACTATTACACATGTAGGAAACCAGGCTGATCTCAGGTCTAAGGATTATATATCATCGTTGCTTGAGACCAACTAATGACATATAAAATCATAGCAATCTCAATAATATCTCAAGGTGGGTTAATCCAACACTATGTTCTCTAACATGTGTTCACATTATTAATTCTATATCCATGACAGGTGAAACATGGTCATCAATCAATACATGTGCTAGTTGATAAGTCACTAATGTTCCAACTAGTGACATTCGACCAGGGATACATTTAGAATGGCATCATATAAATTAAAGAGCTTCACCAACAAGTCACATACTTATTAATCTTTATAACCGATGATTCATTCAAGGAACATAATAACATTTATTCAATAACTTATAAATATAGACGTGATACAACCATCTGTATGATTGTCTCTAGGGCATATCACCAACAGTCTCTCACTTGCACTAGAGTCAATCATACATGTATCGACTACCGGTGCTCAATGATCACCGTCGCGCCAATGACAAGACAATCAAAGATAAGTTCCCAATTCCCATCGTGAGACGAGCTCCTTGACTAACCACGGGTGCCAAGTACTTCACCAAGCTTGACCTTCGCCTAGATACCATTAAGTGCGCATGCATCACGGATATCGAGAAGACGGCGTTCCGCACACATGAAGGGCTCTTGAGTTCGTTGTTATGCCCTTCGCCTAGCTAACGTGCCAGCCACCTTTCAACCCCTCATGAATGACGTCCTCCTACCCTACTTACGCCAGTTTGTGCTTGTATTTTTTGACGATATTCTCATCTACAGCACTTCTTGGTTGGACCACTTGCGGAATGTTAGGGCGGTGCTTCGTCTACTCCAGCAGCATATGCTCTTCCTTAAGTGGTCTAAGTGCCTTTTTGGGGAACCTCGGTCGGCTACCTTAGTCCTATCATCAGCGGCGATGGCGTCACTATGGATACACAAAAGGTCCAGGGGGTGCGCGACTGGCCTACACTGTGGACAGATCATGCCTTGCGCGGATTCCTAGGATTCGTTGGGTACTACTGGAAGTTCATCTGTGGATTTGGTACCATCACCGAGCCCCTCACACGCTTGCTCAATAAAGAGGCGTTCCGATGGATGCCTGAGACCACAGTGGCCTTCGCTTCCCTACAGGAGGCCCTCTCTCGGCAACTGTTTTACAATTGCCCGATTTTGTAAAGGATTCATCGCCGAAAGCGACGATTCGGCTCGGGATCGGCCGTTCTTTATCAAGGTGACGGTCCGTGGCTTTCTTGGCCGTGCCATTGTGCTTCAACATGCAAAGTTGGCGGTGTATGAGCGGGAGCTTATTGGGTTAGTGCAAGCCGTCAGACACTAGCGGCCGTATGTTTGGGGGCGTTGTTTTCTCGTACACACCGATCACTACAATTTGAAGTTTCTCCTTGATCAGCGACTATCCACAATCGTATAACACCATTGGGTCAGCAAACTCCTTGGCTATGATTTCCGAGTGGATTACAAACCAGGCAAGCAGAACGTGGTGGCCGACGCATTGTCCAGATGCGACGCTGAATCTAACTCTCTCCATGCGATATCATCCCCTACCTTCACTATCTTTGAGGATCTTTGCAAGGCAGCCATAGGGACCTCCATCTTAGCTACTACAAGAACTCAGATTGAGGCCGGCTAGCTCTCAGCGCCCTGGAGCATCTCGGATGGACTTGTCATGTACGCACACAAGGTCTATCTTCCTCCGTCCTCGCCTTGGCTTGATTCCATCTTGGAGACAGTGCACACGGCTGACCATGAAGGTGTCCAAAAGACACTCACTCATTTCCGAGTAGATTTCTACACACCTGGGATGAAACGTGTCGCCCAGGACTTTGTTAGCAATTGTGTGGTTTGTCAATGGAACAAAGTGGAGCAACTATAACCGGGCGGTTTGCTTCAGCCCTTGGAGGTACCCTCTCGCATTTGGGAACATATTTCTATGGATTTCATTGAAGGCCTTCCGCGTGTCAACGCAAATCTGTCATCCTCACCGCCATTGATCGCTTCTCCAAGTACGCCACTTTGTGCCACTATCGCATCCATACATAGCGAGTTAGTGGCACGCGTCTTCTTTGACGAGGTGGTTCAACTCCATGGTTTTCCGTGCTCCATCGTTAGCGGCAGGGATCCAATTTTCACCACCATTTCGAAAGAGCTCTTTACTTTGGCCAAAGATCAAGCTCAATCTTAGCTCCGCTTCCACTCGCTATCGACGGTCAAACCGAAGCGACAAATAAGATCATTGCCATGTATTTGCGCTTATCTCACGGTGACCGCCTCAAAGAATGAATGCGCTGGCTTTCTTGGGCGGAGTATCGCTACAACATGTCTTTCCATTTCTTTATGCATTATGCCTTTCTAGGTCATCTATGGCCATGATCCTCGTCACTGCCTTACGACGCATGTACTGGTAATCATGATGGATCAACTTCTTGCGGACCGCGATCGATTGCTAGTAGATGTCCACGATCGCTCGCTTCCTTACTTAGCAAGATATACAAGTGACATTACGATGCAAAGCATCGGCTAGTACTGCTTTGAGATCGGTCAATGGGTTTGGCTTCGCCACATCACCGCTCGCGACTACCATAGCACTTAAAGCTCATCGCAGTTAGCACCTCGCTTGTACGAGCCTTACAAGATTCTCGCCAGATTGGTGCACTAGCATATAAATTGGAGCTTCCTCCGTGCTCAGATCCACGACGCCTTTCACGTCGGTCTACTCAAGCCATTCCATGGCTCACCACCGATAGCACGCCACCATTGCCTGAGCTCCATCATGGTCGCCTCACACCCACGCCCAAGAAGGTGGTGCGCTCTCGCCTAGCTCGTGGTGTTTGGGAGTTACTAGTCCAATGGCATGATCTCGTCGATACTGAGACATCTTGGGTTCCAAATGATTTAATTCAAGCGTCGTTTTTGCTTTCACTCGAGGATGAGCCGTTTCCCAAGGGGAGAGATGTCATATATGGTATTACGATCGCACCGCCCGACGCATCGGATAACGCGGATGATGTTGGCTCGCCTCAAGAAAACACCGAACCAATTGGTAGCAGAGAAACAACTGTTCTCGGACCGCCTATACCTTGTCCGACAACAATGATGCGTGATCTGGAAGGCATGGAGTCCTAGTTGAATACATTTGCTAGTCTCAGTAGGATACGTTTGCATTAGGAAAGTTGAGTCCGGTTTTGTATCTTGGTTTGAATTAGGAATATAGAGTTTGATAGATATCCTTGTTAGGAGGCTGTTTCCTGGAGTATAAGGAGTATAAGGATCAGCCGAATCAGTTAAAAGAGCAATAAGAAAATAATTCAATCTTCCTTCCTCTGCTCCCTACCTATCTCTACCGTTCTTCTATCTCGACAACTACTACCTCTGGCGCTTCCTTCTCTCGGCTATCAACCACGACGTCTGGCCGGCGACTCCCGTCGGCGTTACCCGCACAACACATGTACAATCCGCGATCAAGACTTGGCCGTGACACTACTTTGTTTCAGGATTCAGTTTGTCCATCTATGAGGTTTCAAAAAAAAAATGGTTCATCTATCGCAAATTTGCTCAAACCGGTTTCTCTGTAACTGCAAAATTTGTTTTTTTTTTCTGAAAGAGGGCAAAATTGATTTACTATTGTCCCTTTTGCTAAAAGAATGAATATAAAAATCAGGATGGCTGGTAGAAGCTAGAAAAACTTGATTACTTTAATGGAGATCTTGTTAACCTCATTTGTTAGTGTGTAAAAATCTCGGTACAAAGACAAACAAATACTTCGAAAAAAATATGAGAAGGGAGGCACAAATGGCTAACACATGCTATCTCCATACAAGTAAACAACAAATTACTATCCAACCCAGGTTTCTGCGCTGTATCAGGTGCATGGTCAATTCATCACTTCTCTCTTCCTAATTGGGGCTTGCACCTGATGTGGGGACGGAAGGACAGACGACGGCGGGATTGGGAGGGAGGCAATGGAATGCTAAGTACCGTACCTGCGATCCGAGGCGGAGGACGACGTAGGGGTCGCTGCTGTGGGTGAGGGGGTCGCAGATGGACAGGTTCACCCCGCGCACCACCCGCACCTTGAGCAGCCCCAGCAGGCACTCCTTGGACGCTACTCTCTCTGACCACTGCAATTCCCAGAAGAGAAGGTCGTCGTCAAATGAAACGCACGGCAGGAGCGGCGCGACAATGGGAGTTAAGAGACAAGGACATCCAGCGGGAGCGGGGTGTGGGGGGAAGGTATGCAGGGCTGGCGACAAGGCGGGGCTGCGGCTCCCTATTTCTAAACCGTCTTGCCTCTTCTTCCCGATCCATCCGTTCCTTTTCCTTTCCCTGACGAGTCCTTTCGCCTCCGTAGCACGGGTATGTGACGGACGGAACGGGTGCAGTGCTTCGTCAGCTGATCGATCGGCTCATCAGCTGGCTAGTCAAGTCATCACGTACGTACGTCAGAACGTTGTGAACATGTGGGGAAGTATCTGACTACTAGCTAGTTCCTACTCGACCCGACCTGGCGCGCGACCCGAAGGAAATAATTAACATTGAACATTGCTCGGTCTTGGTCATCTACCACATGCACGGCGACATGGAAAAATTGGGGAAAGAAGAAAGAATACTGAATACAAGCCGCCGGCTCAATGGCTGGAGTCATAGTTCATTAACCTTGTATATTTGCAACTCGACGTGTGCAGTTGTATATAGCATTACCAACAACTCCTAATCACATTTTACTGATGTATCTCTGAAGTCTGAACATTGTTGATCAATAGTTTTTTTTTGGGGAGAGGATGTTGATCAATAGTGACGTTCCCTCCAGAGTCCAGAGTCCAGAGACCGGAGGTCCGGAGCTGGTCTACAGTAACAACCTGCTGCAGCAGTGCGCCCGGCCCATGGGTACAGCTAGGTTGCAGCTGGGCCGGTGGACGCAAGCGCGGCGCAACCTGATCCAAATCCATCCGCAGAGTCTCACTTTACGTGCGATGCGTGTGCAACGGAGAACGCTTCGTAGCGGGCGGCGCGCGCCGCTTCGTTCGGCACCACGACGTGGTACGTGCGCTCGCCACCGCCGGCCGGTAAAGGTTGAATAACCCATCATGCATAGTCTTCCATCCCCGGCCAGCTCGACGAGTGCTGGAATATTTGGCCTCGGCACAAATGAAAATTCCTATAAATCACAAAAGAATAAAATAAAAATATTACATGCATATCACCGAAGCCTTCCTTGTCCATTTATCGCCAGCCATCGAGCCTTTTCCTCGGCCAACCCGAAACCCGACCCACCGTTCCATCGCCCGCCATCGACTAACACACAAATAGAAAACCAAACGCGTTAGAATAAGATTAGAATAAAGAAGATTGCCGTCAGAATTCACGAAGCTCGGTAGGGTTCCCAGACCAACCTAAGTTAGTCGGCACCTTGGTCATCAAGATACCCAGACCAACTTAAGCCAATCGGCACTGTTCACTTCTATAGGTTTCATCACCCGACGTTTATTAAAACCCCACACGCATGTTTACAAGAACAGTAACCGAGACACCCTATGGACCAATGGTTCATAAACCCATAGTGCATTATGAGAAGGGAATGGCTAGAGCCATGCATAGAGGAAATAAAGAGAGCACATCCAAAGCCATTTCCCCTACATAAAGCCTCATTTCCCCTTACTGCCTCTCACAAAGACTCACACACAAAGCCGCCCCACCCCACTTCTTCTCAGCCAAAAGGAAAGCAACCCCAAGAACACCTCAAAGCTAGCAAGAACACAAGCCACACCAAACTTCCATCTCACAAAACCAAACAACCTATATGCCAACAAAAAACCACTACCATCCGCCACCAAAAGCCACAGCCTAGAATAGCCAAAGTAAGGCACTGCCACCATTGCACACCCACAAGAACCACAAAGAAGGAGGAAGGGAGCAAGAGAGAAGGGAAAGACGAAGAGCGTGAACGGCACCGGTGACGGCATGGAACCATCGATGACCCCCTAGGCACCGTCAGGCCGACAGGAACAACGGGACCAGAAGCACCGACAAAGCAACCAAGGAAGCACCAGAAGCTCGACGACCGCAATAAGGCTGACATCACCACACCATCTCCCAAACCAACCCAGGCCATCAAGGTAGACCACCATGCCCCCCGGTTATTTAACCCCATCCAAAACTCCCTGGTGAGATGCATATTTCTTAAAGAAGGCACATAACGCATCCACCATTTCATTCAACCAGTCAATGCATCACAGAGCAAGGGGAGGAATCAAGGAGTAGAGAGGAAGGGGGAAGTTTACCTCAGTACATTAGACATTGGTAGCCGGGCAGTAGAACCCACTCCATCACCAATATTCGTGCAAGAACAACAATCATCACGAATCAAGCAAAACTTAAGAAACCAAAATACCAGCAGAAGGAAAATGAGGGGGGAGAATCGAACATAGAGGGGGAGGCACTCATGGGCCTCGAGCGCACGTGGAGGAGCGCGGCGGCCAGAGGCTAAGCTGCGTCGGGCCACTGGAGGCGCAGCGCGCGGACAAGCACAGGGGGACCAGGCGGTGTAGGGAGGAGGGCGAGTCGCGGGCGGGCCCAGGAGGTCGATGGCATAGCCAAGCAGGCCAGTGACATTAGGGCGTAGAGGAGCCAGAGGGGCGGTGCTTCGCGAGCCATGGTGTAGCAGTCTGTTTTCGGACGATCAATAGTAATCCCCTTTTTGTCATCTGGAGTTCAACCGTAATTCAATTAGTGAAGTATTTTCAAAATTCTCTAGCTTCTATCTCCTTTCAAACTTCTTATTCAATTTTCAAATTTGAACTTCGGTTTCAAAAAAAAATTCCCTCTGTTGGGCCAGCCCATCCTTCCTTCTGGGCTTAGCCCACATTTTCCCCCGGCCCATCCTCTCTCTGGCCCAAGCTTCCCCCCTCCTACCTTCTTCCCCACCCGGCCATCACGCCCTTGCCCCGTTCGGTCCAAGCGCTGCGCCACGCCCGCCCTACCGCGCCTACGTCACCCACCTACCTAGGCCACCGAACTTGTCACGCGCCCACTGCTCATTTGCTGCCCCGCCAAGAATCCTCGCTCCGCCTCGCCGCTTTCCATCACAGGTTACAGACGACGCCGCGGCCCCACCTACTTGCTCGCATCACTGCGCCTGTGCACGCTTGTGCTCCCACCTTTTCGTGTCGCTCCGTCGCTGCTGCACCTGCTCATCCTCGCGTGTGACCGCCCTCGTCAAGTCGCCTCCTGAAGCTGTGTGCACCTGCTCTATCCAGAGCTTGCCCATGCCAAGCCGCCTCGGGACCGCGTGTGACAACCCCACCCTTTGATATACCGCAAAGGTCCGGGAGGACTATTTTTGAGTGCGGTACTACCGCATGGAGGAGCAGTAGTACCGCGCAGTACTTCCCGAGGGTGGTCTTCCAGGACCTCCCAGGAGGTCTTCCAGGACCTCCCAGGAGGTCTTCAAGACCTCCCGGAGGTCTTGGCCAACATCCGCAGTGGCACCTCTAGGTATATCATCGGGAGGTCCGACAGATCTCCTGTGCTAAGTCCGTAGGACCTCCCCGAGATCCTGCTCTTGTGCACTGAGCTAGTCCCAGGAACGGATTGGCTAGCTCACACAGATCTAACACAAAGTGTAATCAAGTCCATACACAAACTAAGAGAAGCAAGAGACAAAACAACAAATAATATTAAAGACCAAACCGGCCAAGCTTCTTACAGGAGTTTGCCTCATGGGCTACAACAAAAGAGCAAGAACAATGAAAGCAAAAACATTAACGATAGGTCCAACCGATCAGCCCACCGGCTATCGAGTGGAGGACGTCCCCTAGGTCGCAAGGTCTCCAAAGATCTCTTCTTCGCCGAGCTTTAAGCTCCCTGGAACTTCCTGCAACTGCTGATTAAAACAGAGGGCAAAAGCCATAAGTACATTGAATGTACTCAGCAAGCCGTGGGGAGTGTATGCAATAAGTAATCATGCAAGGCTTGCCAAAAGAGAGCTGTAAGGTTAGTTGCGTAAAGCAGTATTTGACAACAAATAATATAAGTAGATTGGAATGCTCAAGTTAAAACAATAATACATAAATACATTTGTTTTCGAGGAGGTCGTGAGCACCCGCTCACTCCCAAAACCCACTCTGGAGCACCCACTCCAAAGTTCCAAAGACCAACCGTGGGAGGCCTGGTCACACCCATGGCCAGGACCTCAGCCACGACCACCCTGGAACACCCACTCCAGAGTTCCCAACCAGCCCCTGGACCTCATCTCGAGCCAACCATGACCCCTCTAAAGCCGGCCAAGGTCTCTTCGAGGCAAAGCCACGATCTCTCAGAGCGCCCAGGACACAATTTCACAAAGCTACCCTTGCACCATTTTCACGGGCATGTTCATAACCAAGGACTTGGCTATTGAATAGATTTTACACTCTGCAGAGGTGTACAACTTACCCACAATCCACGGTCCTCTAGCGGACGGGTTCCGGTCACCCTTGCTCACTTCAAGGTGAGCGGTCTAGAGAGTGCGCAAGGCCTTTACAAAGCTTTGAAATGACTCGGGGCTGCCCGCTCAAGGTTTCATAATTCCCCCTTTGGTCTAGAAGTCCGCAGGTTATGGGTGCCCCTCTTGCGCCGGCGCCCACACGCCAACCACAACAAACACCAAGCCATCTCATTGCTAATTATTCAGCCTGACCACCCCCATAAAGTGATCTTGTGGTTGCACTAATTGGCCCAGATCAACAGAACACAAAGTTAAGTCCTTAATTGTGCTCGAGACAAGACATCCACAACCCCAAAATGAAGCATCCACTACTCACTCCCGACCTTCTTGCCCGAGCAAAACAATTTGTAATTAACCCCGCTAAAAGACCACCTATCCCGCACAACAATTATTAATTTGATCTCGCACCACAATCAACACAACTTAGGCATCCCGCCATAGTTGCTTAACAATGGCACCAACCACGGGTTCCATAATTCAATTAGTCAAGATTATTAATTGATGAAGCATGATTCCCAAGACCCACGGTTCTCGACAATATTAAGCATTAAGCTATCGGTCCCATGTTGGTAATAATGAAGATACCAACTAAAATACCCATCCTAAGGTGTCCAAAGAGTTCATGTCAACATGTTGAGTTCAAGCACACAAAGGAGGCATAATGTCAACAAGGGATATAGCTCTTGCCCAAACCAGTTCTATAAAGATAGCCATGCAAGTTTAACAAATTAAAATACTTTTGCAAAATGGGATCAAGATGATCAAGGTCCACGACTTGCCTCCGCTGAAGGGAAAAGCTTGTTGGTGTAGCTTGAACCACGAGCTCCTCAAAGAATCAACCGAGATCTACACGCAAGCAAAAGAAAACCAAATAAGCAAATAAACTCCAAGAAAACCAAAAGAACTTACTTAAAGCAAAGAGAGAAGAGGTCCAAGCCCAAAGAGCTCGGGACCTGTGGAGCTTGAGGAGCACACCCAAAACCAAGAGGAGGCTAAGAATGACGAACGGAAGGAAGTGGACGCCCCGGTGCTCTATTTAGAGAAAGGAGAATAGAAGCACCACAACAGGAGGTGACCGGTGTTCAGAGTATTGGTACAAAAGGTACTTTGCTACAAGTACGAAAAAGGACTAGAGCAGTAAAGGAGGAGACAAGAGAAGGGAAAGTCAAGGAAAGGCCGACAAAAAGTAGAGAAGAGTACAAAAGGTAGGTGGCGGCATTTAATGTGATTCAACCCACATCAAACGCACTTTAGAAAGCTGGGGCAAGGGAGATAGTCAAAGGGTGAACATAAGGTCAAAGGAATGGTCCAAGAAGGGGGGTCTCACGAGGAGATCTAAGGACCTAAGTCCTAAGACAACCAGGAGGTCTTAAGGACAAAGGGTCCTGAAGACAACAGAGTGGTCTTGACCACAAGGTCCAAACACAAGGAGGAAGTCTAGACCACCAAGGTCTAAACACAAAAGAGGAGGTCGGACTACAAAGATCCAAACACAACACAGGAGGTCTGAACCTAAAGGAGGTTCAAACGCATAACGGGAGGTCTAGACCACAAAGGTCTAAACACAAAGAGGTCCCGTGGACAAGAGGTCCAAAAGACTAAAGATATCCGGGCCTCAAAGGAGATCCAAACCACAAAGCAGATCTAGACCCCAAGGAGGTTTAGATCATTAAGAAAACTAGACCTCAAAAGAGGTCCAAAGCACAAGGGTATGGCACTCGAGGAGGCCCCGACGGTTAGATTTCCAAAAGGAGATCCGACGGTCAAGATCTCAAGCAAAGGGAGGTCTGACGGCTAGATTTCCAAAAGGAGATCCGACGGTCAAGATCACAAAAAGGGGAACCTTAACGGTCCCGATCAAAAGGTGCAGGAGGTCTCGGCGGAGAGTCCACGACACTCAAGAGGGAGGTCTGGGACGGAGGTCCAAAGGACACTGAACGAGAAGGTCCGAGCAAAAGGGATACTCCGGACTAGGAGGGTGGTCTTTACAAAAAGACCAAAGAAGGATCGAGGAGGTGGTCCTTGCAAAACAACTAGGAAGAGGTCCTGGCGACAAAGGAAGGCGCGCAGCAAAGTAGGGTCGTCCGATCGGAATCGGGCGGTCCAGAAAGGAAAGGAACGTTCGGACCAGCCGAACCTTTCATCTCGATCGGGCCATCCAAAAAGGATCAGACGGTCCACGAGTGAGAAAGGCGCGGGATTAGCTCAGACTGCGCGAGGGCAAGGGAGGTCCAACGCCAAAAGGAGATCTAACGGAGGAAAATCCAAAGGGGAGGTCCGTGCGGTTAAGATCTCCAGAGAGGAGGTCGTAACGGCCAGATCAGATCAAGGGGAGGTCTGTGCGGTTAAGATCTCCAGAGAGGAGGTCCTAACGGCCGATCGATCAAGGGAGGTGCATGCGGTTAAGATCTCCAGAGAGGAGGTCCTAACGGCCGATCGATCAAGGGAGGTCTGCATGCGGTTAAGATCTCTAGAGAGGAGGTCCTAACGGCCGATCGATCAAGGGAGGTGCATGCGGTTAAGATCTCCAGAGAGGAGGTCCTAACGGCGAGATCAGATCAAGGGAGGTCTCAGGCGGTTAAGATCTCCAGAGAGGAGGTCCTAACGGCCGATCGATCAAGGGAGGTCTGCATGCGGTTAAGATCTCCAGAGAGGAGGTCCTAACGGCCATATCGATCAAGGGAGGTCTGTGCGGTTAAGATCTCCAGAGAGGAGGTCCTAACGGCGAGTCGATCAAGGGAGGTCATGCGGTTAAGATCTCCAGAGAGGAGGTCCTAACGGCCGATCGATCAAGGGAGGTCTGCGGTTAAGATCTCCAAAGAGGAGGTCCTAACGGCGAGATCTCGATCAAGGGAGGTCTCATGCGGTTAGGATCTCCAAAGAGGAGGTCCTAACGGCCGATCGAGATCAAGGGAGGTCATGCGGTTAGGATCTCCAAAGAGGAGGTCCTAACGGCCAGATCTGATCAAGGGGAGGTCTGTGCGGTTAGGATCTCCAAAGAGGAGGTCCTAACGGCCAGATCAGATCAAGGGGAGGTCTGTGCGGTTAAGATCTCCAGAGAGGAGGTCCTAACGGCCAGATCTGATCAAGGGGAAAGCCCAACCAGAGGAAGGTCTAGAGAAGGAGAGGAAGATCTAGAGGGAAAAGCTAGGCTGGAGGACAACCAAGGCCTTCAAGGAAAGAAGGATAAAACCAAAGAACAACAATAACTCGAGAGCGACCAAAAGGGATTAATTGAAGTTTGATTAGTTCAAGTTAAATCTCCAAATTTCTGAAATCTTCAAATTAAGCTTTGAACTCTCAACAAAACCAAATGGTTCATTTTTAAAAGCTTTTCAAGACTCTGGAAAAACGGGACGTTACACCGCGCGACCTCCACCGAGCTCCAACGACTCCCTCGCCCTCTCACCAGCTATAAAGAGGCCCCATCCTCCCCCTTTGCCTCCCCACACTGCCCCCATCTCCGGTAAGTTCCACCCAAGGACACACCCGTGTTTCTCGTTCGGCCGCGCCTTCCCCCGTTGGTGATTCACCGCTCCGCACCGCCAATGCCGCTGCCGACCCTGTCACCCTGAGCCTCAGGCACCAAGGAAGCCACCCCCAAGTTGTCCCACCTTTGGTCCATTATCGCGCTCAGATTTTGAGTTCTCCTCCACCTCCAGCCACTTCCTTCTCCGACACCGTTCTCCGGCTACCATCCTCCTCTGGACCTCCTTCTGGTCCCGGTGAGTCTGCCATGGGTTGCCCTTGCCCATGCTCCCTCCCTCTTTCCCCCAACGCCGCCCCACCACCGGTTCGCCACGCGACCATGGCACTGCCGCCGCTTTACCGCCACTGTGCCACTGCTCCGGCGACCCTCCGACCGTGCCACCTCTATCAGTGCCACCGCCTCGCATCCCCGATGATATCACCACCCCCTGCCCAGCACCGCCGTGCCCTCCCTCGCTGGCGGCGAGCCCAAGTCGCGCGTACCCAAGTGCTCCTCTCAGTGCTGTCGGCTTTGGGACAACACTGTTCATCCGCATTAAACCCCCTAATCATGTCTTAAGGGCTAATCAACCATTACTCCCTTTAATGGCTGGTTTATTAATGCCTTGTCTCACTGCCGCGTGGGCCTGAGGAATAGTAATGAGGCCCAATCAATTTTGGTTTCCCCCCATGAGTCACTAACAATGGGCCGTGCAGTGGTTAAAACTCCCATGGACCGGTCGTGCACAGCGTGCGAGCTCAACCCACGCGGTTGTCCAAATGGCTAAGGCTTTGTCAAAGCGGCCCGCGTGTCGTTGGGAGAAATTCTCTCTTCTCTCTTTATTTTCTAGATTTATTTCCATTTCAAACTTCGGAAGCCCTCTCATCCCTCGTTTTAACTCCAAATTTAGTGAAATTTGTTTCTAATTTTGTCTAAATTCAAGACCTTGCTAATGGCATTGGTCTTATTTAATTTGCAGTTCATTTAATATTTCTTTAGTATTTATTTGCTGTCTTTGCTTGTTTGTTCCTTTTTCCAGTACATTCGTCTGATTAGGGTTCGAAGAAGCGGGAGATCTCCAGTTTGATCAAGCAAAAGACCACCAAGACTCTCTTACCTTTAATCCAGGTGAGTCGATACTTTGATCATTTTGAGCCTACATTTTATGCAAATTATATTCCTTTAAATTACAAAAATTGCATGCTTTAATTCTTTAATCAAATGTATATTAAATCTTAAGGTAGTTAAATACCCATTTGATGATTAATTAATTATTATACAATCCTTTGGAAATTGAATCCATTATTCCATGTCACCCTGGTATTTATGTTGTAATTACTAGTTATAGGTTGTACTTAAGCAACATGCTAGTCTTGCTTAAGTATCAGGGCATTAAAATGCCTAATCATCAGATCTTACAACATGAAATAGTTTTGGGCAGTCATTGGAGGTACATGACTGAAGTATTTGAGATAATTTAGTTTTACTCCTCAAAACTCTAATAAATTACTATTTCCACATCTGGGCGGATGGTATGATGGTGGGTGCTGACGTAGCATGAGAATGTGTGGAATGTGATATGAACTGCCGGGATGGCTTAAGGACTTAATCTTGGTGTGACCTCCCTTGTAAAACATGTACAACCATAAGTCTGTAAAGTACAATTTGACTTAGTAAATTTATTAAATCGTGAATGTCATCTCGCTGGATGGATAACGGGAAAGTGCAAGCACTGGATACGTCCAACTTGAATGGGACACCGATGCAAGGTGAAGTTGCTAGTCGCTATTGTGTAGTCCAACTACGCTAGTCGTTGAGGTGAACATCCTGCACAACTTATGGGTGCAACCCATATGGGTGAGTTGATGGGAGGGGGGAGATATTTTGAAAGGTTACTGTGATGGTCTCTCAACCACATGACTAAGGAATCGTGTGGGGCAATGAGTTGATTATCTCTTGTGGGTATAGTGTACAACCTCTGCAGAGTCTAAACTATTTAAACAGCCGTGCCTACGGTCAAAGGCGGACATGGAAACTTACTAGAGTTAGTTCTATTTATAAAACCTTTGTGCGTGGGATGAAAATCAGGTTGGGCTCACCTAGCCCTGAGATTAGATTTTTTTTTCTAAGTCATCGTGCTCAGTGTTGAAAATGGTGGATGTAACCACAATCAAAATAAGCATAAGGTGGAGGTAACCTTCGTTGTATTTAATATTGTACAATTATTCTCTTTAATAAAATGCGATTTGGTTAAAACACTAAGTGGTAGGAATTACTAATATTGATAATTGAAAACATTGCTTTATCAACTAAAAGAATCCGAGCCATCCTTGTTAAGATTTGCATGTATATTATTGCATCTTGTGTGTTGGCTCGCGAGCACGGAAGTTGTACTCATTCTCGCTCTTTCCCTCAAACCCTTCAGATCACGCGGATCAGGGAGATTATGCATACTATGAGGATCCCGAAGTCGATGGACAAGGCAACGATGAAGAGTAGTCTAGTTCTATTAGTCTAGGTCTCGTCTCAAGATAGTTGGTTTCGTTTAGAATCGCGCATAACCGATGTTATCCGAATCCTTGGTTAATATCAGTTGTACACAGGTTACCCTAGTCGTTTGCTTGTGGAGAGATGAGCTCTACCCTTTTGCTTCTGCTACTTTTGTAATGTAATCAATTTGGCCTGTTCGGCTCTTATTGTAAAACTCGACCCGACGCGGTCCATGTCACGCTGATGTGTGTAATATATTGAATGGTTTAGTTCACACCATGTATGAAATGATTCAGCCATGTGTCTGTGAGTGCTATCTACTGATCTAGGGAGTAGTACAGTGTTTTCACAGAGGATTTAAATTTGCGAAATCCGGGTCCGACAGAGCTGGTATCAGAGCATACGACTGTAGAATCCTTAGTTAGATTGGTAGTTGTCTTAGGACTTGGGTTTTATTTTTAGAAGTTAAGAAAAACTTTGACAAAAATATAGAGCACTTATTATTTCTGCTCATCACTCTTAGTTCTGTACTTATCTCGGCTTTCATTAAGTTTTTACTGACCTTTTCTCCTGTTTCAAAAACTGTAGATGGATACCCCGTCGTCCGATGGTCTGTGGGACCTTTTCTCTCATGAAGAGAGAGAAGGAGGATCCGCAGACATCCTCCGCTAGCTGATGCAGTACCTAGGTTACTCCCGCCTGCCTATCTTCAGGGGCGGATGACAAAGATTTTGGACCGAGAATCTTGAACCATGGAGGTTTACCTCTATGCTAGGGTTGGTGAGTTTTTTCCCACACCTTCAAGGCCGAGGCACCCCGACACAGTTGTTCTGATGTAATTCAGGACGCAACCCGCTTCACCTCCACTCGCTTGTGCTGGATGTGCGCGAGAGAGCAAGAGAGAGACATGAGAATGAAGGGGGAGATTTGGGGAAGAAAGCAAGTGAAGGAGATGGCCTGGGGTTCATTCGGCCGAATGAGCAGACAAGAGGGAGAGAGAAAATGGATGTTAATTAGAAAAAGTAATTAGATTAAGAAGAAATTAAGAAGAGAAATATATATATATATAAATCTTGTAAAATAGAAAGAACACAATCATGGCATACGTGCAAGTTTCGGACGAATCGCCAGCAGTATGAATTTTTAGACCGCATTAGAATATTTAACCGCAGACGGACCGGGAGAAAAACTAAAAGCGAGGAAAATGAGATAAAATAAATCTGATAAAATCACCATTGTGTTAGATAAATAATTTGATGCTTTATCTGCGAGTCTTAGTCAAATCGCCAAAAAAATGAATTTTTAAATCCCGTGCAGGTAAATAATAGTAGATAGACCGGCCTAAAATGAACATAGGAAAAAGATGCAAAAATAAATTAATCACTGGTATGAACCGTAAATTAAATAGATAGCCGAATGCGTTAGAATTAATTTAATCAAGTTAAAATAATTACATAAAGCAACCCAGAGTCTATTTAGGGAATTAAATAAATACATACACAACTAAATAAAATTATTTAGCCGTATTTGGGCAAATAAAATTTGATAGACTTAGTGACATGATAGTATGAGTAATATTTTATTTTCTGTACGTTAAAATGCGTGTTTCGACAACTTCGACCCTAGAGCGAATAGACCGTAAAACAAACACACTTGGGGAGTGCTAACTTAACGGGGGTCTGAAAAATATTATTAAATTAAAATATGCTAATGAAATAAAGTCCACTAACTTATGTACGCATAATAGAACCCAAAATCAACTAAGTATTTATTTATTATTCGTGCTGCCGCATAATTACAGAGGACGAACCCACGCAGACCGGAGTAGCTGATCCAGAATTCTTCGACACCAATCTTTCCTCCGACTACGAAGGTAAGCTTATCTCTTGAATATAAATATAGTTATATTAAATGCAAACTGTATATTGCTGTATCATATATGTACATGCATCAAAACTATGTCTCAAAATCAAATCGGGTTAAAGATGAAAATGAGAGAAAGATAAGAAACGAGAATGAGATGAGGAAAGAGTTAATATTATGGCTGGTAAAAGGGGCCCGAGTAGGGGAACACGACGACGATGATGATGAGGGAAGTGGTAGGACCCCTTTACATATGGTTAAAATATACGGACTAACAAAACTCTCACCAAGTCGGAGGCCGTAAATTCAGTGCTAACCATTTTCGCGCTTCAATGGGCAAAAAATGCTGCCTTGCTACGTGACTATGCTCTCCACATCAGGTAAGTAATATGTGTGAGTGTGATGGAGGAACCTAGGAGTGGGGGGGCGCTATAGCGCTAGGTGGAGTGTTAGGTGGCGGGGAGTCCGGCCCAACCAACATTACAGGAACTCGGTGGTAAGGTCAGCACCGACGGAAAGTAATGGGTGGAGACTTAATCACATAACCTGAAAAACATTATGTACTCTAAACATCGAAACCGCATCAATGGAAATACGGGAGCCCTAGCTCAAAGAGAGCTCAAAGTAGCTATAAGTAAAGTGGTACAAAGCCTATGCAGTGCTATATAAAATCATGAATTCATGCATGTCTCCTAGATTAGAGTCTACGGGAACCGCTAGGGGGTCTATCCTCTCTTCGAGTAACTAGTAGTCTTTTCAGTATTAAAATCTGCCACCTTTTGACGAGTTATTTATTTTCAGAAAAGAGAAGATCTAGAAATTGTGATAACGAACAGATATAAGTCATCCAGTACATTCTTTTGCTATTAATGCTTGCTGATTACACTAGTACTCAAACTTGCTATTATTCTCCTTTGTTAGATCCTAGTCCGACCGGGAATTATCCCAAGTGGAATGAAGGACACGCAGGTACTGCGGAGATCGCAGGAGGTGAGGGAGCTAACTACGAGGACCAGAGCAAGATAGACACCTTATTCGATGACTAGGATGAGTAGACGACAGGAAGTTCAAGGCAAGCAAGCGAGGCTAAATCCGTTTTCCCATTGTAATTAAATAATTGTATTAAAAACCATAGCCTTGCGTGGCTAACTATGTAATAAAGTGCAGTTTCTATCTTATTGTTCTGTTGCGTAGACTTTGGTAAGACTTACTATTCGTTAGAACGGTATCCTACTGAGCAGACGAATAGTAATCTGTATGATTAAGTGTGGTTACCCTACAGGGTAATGACACGGGGCGCCATAGTGCACATCCCAGAGTGGAGTGGCAGCATGTATTGTACCAGTACTCGGGCAAGGGCAACCACTGATGCCATTTTGTTGGTGTCTCCTGTGCTGCGCACTGTAAATGCATTTCCAAGCATTGGTTTACCCTTTCGCTTTGACCATCTGTTTGAGGGTGATAACCCGAGCTCATCTGCAATTTGATGTCAAGAAGTTTGAATATTCCTTCCACATAGAACTTGTGAAGATTCTGTCTCTATCAGAGATTATAGTGCCACTACTACAGAAAAGACCTTCACAGACGGTTCAAAAACGTCATCACAGACGGTTTCTTGAGCCGCCTGAGTTTATGGGTCGATGATGCATGAGGTCATCACAGACGGTTTTCAAACCGCCTCGTGATGCATACTACCACGCGGTTTGACAGCCACAAACCGCCTGCAGTGATGACTATATATCACGACGGTTTCACCACAAACCGTCAGTGATATCTATATATCACGAGCGGTTTGTGGTTGAAACCGTCTATGATGACTCTTCTCTATAAAGCCACCAAGTGGTGATTGTGCCTTATCATATATATATATATATATATCATATATATATATATATATATATATATATATATATATATATATATTATTTCTATTGTTCCTAGTCCCTTAGCCACGGAGTAGTGCGCCCACGCCACTTTCTTGACGAAGAGAGCGACAACGAAGTGGCATCATCATTAGCAACCAAGCAAATGGATGTCCCGACGCTTGCTGCAGCGTCGGGACATCCAATTACTTAGTTGCTCAATACAGGTTGCCACTTCGGTTGTCTGCGCGTCCTTCACTCATCTCAGGTGGACGCCGACTTCAAAAAGTGGCCGAGGGACTGTAATATACATATATATATATATATATATATATATATAATGCCGGTTTTAAAGGCACAAGTAGCCACTGCTTGGAGACTTTATAGAGAAGATATTAGGAATGGAATGGTAGGACGACGTACCTAGGACGCAAGATAGGAGAACTTGACCTGCATGAACACAGTTACACAGACAAATGTGAAATGAATGGCGAGAAGCAACAGATGACATCTTGACAAAATGACAAATCGACAAATAAGTCATAACATACATATCACACATTTTATACATCTATTTTTGCAAATCATCAATCATACATATCAACAGTCCATGGTTCACCAAGCAAGTTTCCACTATCAATAGCAGACAACACTTGACACTTCTGAATAAGTCATAACTCATAACAATATAACATATCAACGACTCATACATATCAACAACCCAATAAGTCATAACATATCAAGCCCCATCCAACCCACAACATGAACTAAGCAAGATGCATAGAATGCACATACACCAATAGCCCTCGGTTTACATCACGAGCAAGGGACTATTAATATGAACTAATTATCAATTCAATTTCAGCATAAGACTATTAACATCATTACATCATAGAGCAAGGGACTATTAATATGAACTAATTATCACTTCAATTTCAGCATAAGACTATTAACATCATTATATCACGAGCAAGGGACTATTAATATGAACTAATTATCAATTCAATTTCAGCATAAGACTATTAACATCATTGAGCAGTTCAACAGCAAGACAGCAAGACCAAGGGTGTCCAAACCCGGCCACCACACAGAGCACTAGCCATTTTCATCACAGAGCAAGCGGGTAGAGATAGAGAGGGAGTAAGGTAGGGTGATACCTCAATGCAAATAAGAACCACGGTGGCGACCCACTACCAAAGACAACCCTCATCTATCTCCTTCACCTTGCATAAATCACACAAACATCAGGACACAACTTAAGGCTCAAGCATAAAAATTAAACTCAACACAAGACATTAAGCTAACAGATCTAGAGGAGAATAGAGGGAGGATGGGGAAAGCAAAGACCGGCCAAGGCCCGAGCGCAGGAGGCCGAGCAGGAGAACCAAGCCATGGCAGCGTAGGCGACACGCGGGGCCAAGCCTAGTGTAACACCCTGACTATTCGGAAGCCAAGATGTCACCTAATTCATCTAACATACAACCATAATGCGGAAGAATTCGAATAATATCATCTAATGACATAAAGAGATCACTGTTTAATAGAACCATGGCATGAAAATATTCTGAATTCAAGCAAGTATAATGAAGGGTGATCGAAGATCACAAGCAATACTTAATCAACCATAACATAGAGAGGGTTATCAACCACATCTAAATTTAATTATTACAGTTCATCATTAACGAATGAAAAATAGAACTAAATTGTAATCTTGGACTTGATTAAGGTGAAGTGAATGAGTAGTGCGTGTCTACTCCCTCCCAATAGAGCCAACATCAATGATCACCTAAAAAAAATAAACAACGCAAGAATGAGTCCGAGACTCAGCAAGTACAGAAAATAAATGGGACATACAACAACCATGATCATGACAACATTATTGAAGAATATGAATAAACCACATAACGAATATTTGAATGAATGGAATGAATGAATTGAATGAAATGAAGGGACTACACACATGCATATACCGGTATAGCTGGTGACACACCGTCGGTGTTCACCTAAGCCCGCATTTAACAAAATGCGGGATCCAAGTCCCGTTTGAAGAACGTTTCATCTGGTGTCCCAAAGCGCCCACATTGGAATGGTGGGTCTTACGTGCCCATCTTTGGAATTGATGGGTCTTTACATCCCACTCCGTGGGTAAATCATGAACCATGAATGAATGGATGAATGAATATATATGAATTTGTAAGAAGAAAACTCAAGAAGCATGATTCATATACATGAAACGAAGTAGAAGTCAACGAAACCTACTCACATACCATAGTACTCAGTCATGGCATGAACTTAAAACATTATGAACAATCGACAGCAGTACATTACACAATGTACTTGCCCATATTGGAGTAATGGGACTTCACTACCCACTCCCGTGGGTGAGCAGGAGCGAAGGAACAAATGAATGTAAGGAATGTAGTCTTATTATTGAAGAATCATGGTATATCCACTATGAAAGGAAACAAGGAATACCGAAATTACCCATTTCATATTCATCAATCAAGTGGAACAAACAATAAACAAGACAAATCAATTGTACTTGCCTCAACCGTGATTCAGAAGTCAACGATAGAAAGCTCTAGCCCCGGGGTTCACCACCACCTGGCAGCCGTAAAACAATATACTAAGTACACCAACCAAAAGTGTACAGCAATGCAATGAAACAGAAAGAGAACAAGCGTCCCTAATCGCAATCCCAACAATTAATCAAAACTCTCTCAAATTCTCAAATCTATCCAAACGAACAGCTGTTAAGGAAAAATTCTTAACTTTTGAGTCAAAACTCCAAAAGCCATGAATCCAATTTTCCTAGAACCTACACAAGCCTGGCTATTACTTCTCAGGTGACCGAAAGATCAAACTAGTTCATCTAAGTCTTTGTTTTTAATCCCGAAGACCGATCTGCCATCTCCGGTACTACTAACTTGTGAATTTCATAACTTTTGTTTGGCTCAACCAAACATATTGTTCTAATACTTTCTGGAAACTACAGGAAACCAGATATCTCAATAAAATTATTTCAAACATTTCCATTATGCAACAAATATTGTAAATAGTCAAGTAAAACTCTTCTGTCTACAATAGAGATGCAGATTACAGCCTGAGCTTCTAAAATTCATAACTTTTGATCTAGAAATCCAAAGATCATGAAATTTAACTTTCTGGAATCACAATGAAAATACCTACAACTCTCAAGCAGACCAACTGACCCAATTCGGCCGTATCCCATATCAAATCTACAGATCTATGTTCGCTGCACAAATCCTGAGACTGATTTAGCATCCTGTCTTGCAAACTTCATAACTAATTAACCGTTCATCCAAAAATTATGAATTAGCACTTTCTGGAAAGATAACAAAAATTTCCATCTATCTCCAGGAGACACTAATCCCTGAATCTGCTCGGATCTAACCAAAAACCGTGCGTCAACAAAAAGACAGATTCAACCGATCTATTACAGAAATCTCAGAACAGCTAATGAATACGAATCGCATCTGAATTATCTATCAAAACTAATTGGGATCACGAATTTACCCACAAGAACGATGCGAGATGCCGCTGAAACCTTCATAAAGCCCTCGCGAAGATCAACCCCACCTTCTTCTTCTTCCTCTCCTCTCTTCTTCCTGTCCTTCCTCTTCCTTATGGCCGGCAACAATGGAGAAGCACCGGAGGGGAGGGGCTCATTGTAGCGCCGTGCTACTGATGTGACGGCACACTGATGCCGTGCTACAGTACTTAGGTGTTAGGGTTTAGTTCCCCCCACATGGGCCCAAAGAGCTATGGGCCAAAGGCCCGAGTTCTAAAACTCCTCCAAAATTCTGAATTTTCCCTTTCTAATTATATTTAATTCTAATACTAGTCACTTATATGTTTTATATTTGAACGGTATATTACACCTAGTCATCACAGACGGTTTTTGAATCGTCTGTGACAAAGCTATGATAATTACTTATCACAGACGGTTATGAACAAGAACCGTTTGTGAAAATAGACTATCACAGACGATTCTTGTTCAGAAAAATCGGATTTTGAGCCAAACCAATCAAGTGCTAGACAGTAGTTTCCATATGCAACCTCTAGCAAGACAACTAAAATCCAATTAAAATTCTGATGGCAAACACATTATAGGAAAGGGAAACCAAAAGGTTTCACAACGTCCCCTCTGAATGGGAAAAAATAATAAAGTTACAAAGTTAAACTAGCTAGAAAACATCTATGCCTCCAAGCTCCTGAAGAATTGGTCTTGTGAGCTCCTCTCTGTACCTCACCAGCATATCACAAGATGTTCTTGCATGTCGTCGAGTTCGACTCAAGCTCGTCGGCAAGGAGAGATGACTGAAAACCTCCAGCGGCACTCCGACCTTAGGTAACACAAAATTAAGATAATTTTCTTTATAACAAACAGCCAACAAATTATGTATGTTATGGGGATGTATATGTACCTTCCGGCAGACAAGGAGCTCCTCCGCATCCCTCCTCATCGTCGTCGTTGGCTGTGTCTCCTCATTGAACATGACGGGAATCGAGGGTGGTCGCTGGAGCTTCGGTGGGGGGAGGAGGAGAGAGGCGATGGAAAACAAGGCTGGGGTGACTATAATATATAAGGATAGCGCCAAAATATTTTGCCTCCGCAGCGTGCGTTCAAAAATTTTCGAACTCCCAAGATCGTGAATCACGAGCGGTTTCATACAAAAAGCTATGCGTGACGACATATCATATGAGCGGTTCTTATCTGAACCATCGTGATAAGATACTTATCACGCACCGTTTGTATTAAGAACCATCTGTGATATGTATCTTATCCTGAGCGGTTAGTATTAAAACCGTCATTATATATATATTATCACAGACGGTTTGTATTGAAAACGAAATTCGTGACTTGGAATTTTCCTTATTCTCTAATTTTACCATGGCTTTGAAATCACTAACACTAACACGCCATGGTAAAATCTTCAAGCCATGGTAAAATCAGAGAATAAGGAAAATTCCAAGTCACAGTCGGTTTTCAATACAAACCGTCTGTGATAATATATATATAACAAACGGTTTTTAATACGAACCGTCTGTGATAAAATCAGAGTGTTAGGCATTTCAATCAATGGTAAAATCAGAGAGTTAGTGATTTCAAGCCATGGTAAAATAAAAAATACTTATCACAGACGGTTTTTAATACGAACCATCTGTGATGAGGATGGGAAGTCACAGACGGCTCGTGTTGAAAACCGTCTGTGAAGTATCACAGACGGTTCTGAACAAGAACCGTCTGTGATACTACTAAATATCACAAAGCATTCTTGTTGAGCAAATGCATGATACTTCACGAGCGGTTTTCAACAATAAATGCGTGATGAGGATGGGAAGTCACATACGGTTTGTATTGAAAACCGTATATGAAGTATCACAGACAGTTCTAGTATCACAGACGGTTCTTGTTCAGAACCGTCTATGATACTTCACAGACGGTTTTCAACACGAACCATCTGTGATATTACTTCTTCACAGATGGTTTTTAGCGCAGCTAGTAACACAGAACGGTCGCTAAACCAAAACCGTCTATAATTGTATTTAATACAGACGGTTTTGGTCAACCGTCTGTGATGAGGCGTCCAGTATTAGCCTTTTTGTAGTAGTGGTTTTGCCCTATGTTCCTTGCGGTGCGCCGCCTTAGTTACTCCATCTCTACACCAGCGTGCACCATTGTAGAGAGAGCAACGTCTCCGAAACCATCCCCCTCTTTGGTCCTGCACGAGAAGGGGCGAATTAGGTTGTGGATCCGACTATGAATGTATTTTGGGTCGTGTTACCGAGACCTCACCCTGCCAGTAGGCAGAGAGAGTATGATACGGCTACGACAGTGTAAGGAAAATTTTAAGCCATGGTAAAATTTCTAGTCACAGACGGTTTTTAATATAAACCGTCTATGATATACGGAGACATCACAGACGATTTACATCACATACGGTTCTTAACAATAACCGTCTGTGATGACTGAGATTATCACAGACGGTTCTATTTACAAACCGTCTGTGATATATAAACCGTCTGTGATAGTTACGTATCACAGATGGTTCCAAAAGACCCGTCTGTGATAATTTCATCACAGACGGTTCCTCTGTGATGAGGCGTCTTCTATAGCTTGTTTTGTAGTAGTGTGTGTGTTCGGCAAAGTTGGTTGGTGTTAGGACGTGGTTATATTTTGCTAGTTGGTGCCCCTAGCTCTGGTGCTGTTGCTAGGGTGTTGCGAGATGTGCCTAGTTGTGGGTTTCCTCCCGCCGGGGGTGTTTCCGATATATCTTTTTATCTTGTTTTCTCCTGCTTTATCAATACAAAGGGCAGCTCTCTTGTCTCTTCGCTTAAAAAAACTGCTAAAACATTAGAAAACCACTAGCTTAAATTAAGAATGATCCCCTTCAGATTGGTTCACGCTGCAGTATTTTAACAAAAATATATTTATTAATATAGCAAAATATACTAAGAGATGAGCTGCGTATAGATAATTTGTTCCATAATTATTCCAGTTAAGCATCCTATTTTCTGGAAGGCATTGTTGTGGGGTTTTATTCGCAAGCTCCTTTTTTTTTTCCCAAAGTGCACCTTTGATCTTAATACTTTTAAATTGACGCGTCATGTTTGCTGCTTTTGTGTTTTGTTGATTCCTTGCTACGGTAGCTATGCTAAATCATAAGAAGGATGGTGTATTCAAAGCATTGAACACTCCAGTGTTGTTGATGTATTTGTTGTGTCCCTAATTTGTTAGTTGTCACCTGGCATGTTTCGTTCACTCATGTTAGATTTTTAACAGGTGGCCATTTGGGTCGGACGATTTTTTTTGGGGGGTTAACCTGTACGGAAATATCTCATGTCAGATGCCTAAAATTTTCACCAACCTTTTACTTCCACGTTGCCATTGCTGTACTTTTTTTTCCTTTTTTTCTTTTAACCCCAATAAGCGCGCACAGATCTCTATAGCAGTTTGGTTTGGAAACCATAAGTTTAGCATAGCAGTCGGTCTATAGGTGCGTGTTCTATTTAAAATTCTAACAAGGTCTTTAGTATATAAATAGGTAGTATTAGTCATTGTTAAAGGCTAATCATGAGAAAAGAAATAAAGAGAAGAAAGAAGTCTACCTATATCTCTATATTAAATCTACTATTTGTTCTTGTATTGTTCTATGCGATTCTACGCTTGTCTACGAGGTGATCGATCGAACTGGATTCGCCAGCGACGGTTCCTCACACGTTATCAGCACGGTAGACTCTGGCCTACTCTACTCGGATTGAAAAGTAATCATCGCAGCACGACGCTCGTAGATTGAATCGTATTTTCTAGATCGTTTTCAATTCCGCAAATTTGGCTTTATAGATTATATCCTACGGTGCAATTTTTTTTTAATCTACCGCGAGTCGACTTGAAGTCGCCAGCACAATGCCGATCGGTAGCTTGCATGAAGGAGTACATATCGATTGCACTGTGGATTATAGATTGCAAACCCGCTCTAATCTACCGTGAGCCGACTTGAAGTCGCCAGCTAAGCCGATCGGTAGATTACATGAAAAGAGTAGATTATGATTGTACTATTCATGGATGAACAATAAAAGAAAAAATGGCCGACGCAACCTCAGACGATCGCGACCATCGCGATCTGCCGTCGACCACCGCGACGTGGTCGTCTTGCCGACGGACGCCACCGGCTGAAGCCGCTTCGTCGCACACACGCCTGCGCGAGCATTGGCTGGGGCCGCTTCGCATGGCGCGCGCCGATCGACGCCACCGCCGATCACACCGCCGCTCGAAAGCCACCTCGCGCCCGCATGCGCCGCCGAACCCATGCCGCATCGCCGCCTAGCCATAACGCCCACTCGGTCCTCCGCATAAGGCACCGCCACCAACCCCCTCGGCCCTCCTCATGAGGCATCGCCGCCAAACCGCGTCGACTTTTGCCGCCGGCACATCGCGCCGCACACGCCACCCTCGCATGGGCTCTGCCTGCCGCGCTCCACCGCGCTACCCCAGACAGCTCCGCGCCGTGCACCACCGGCGTCGCCCGCCATCGCCACCTAACGCCGGCCGCTGAGCAGCTGCGCTGCGCCGCCGCTTCGCCGCGCCCGCCACCTAGCACGCGTGCTGCCGCTCGCCAAGCGGAGCCGCCACCTATCGGGGACAGGTTAGAAAACCCTAACCCTTGCCCCCACCCCTACTTTGTATGGGCCATCATGGGCCAAGTAAATGGGCTCGACCGGAAAGGAATTCCGGAAGAAAAAAAGGGCTCGCCGGAAAGGAATTTCGGAAGAAGAAAAAAAAGGGAGAAAAAAAGAAATCCCAAAAATTTGCAAGAAGGCCCTCGAAAATATGAAAATTGCGCGAATAATTTTCTCAGAACAAAAAATAAGCGGTTTAACCCTTGGAAATTACAAAATTCACCGAAAGTTCATATTCTAACAAAAAAATCATTGGGAATTCAAATTTTGAATCTTTTGGAGCATTTGAAGCATGTTTAACTCTGTTATTATTATTTCTATGCAATTTATATATTGTATTTACTGTTTTGATTATCTGTGATTGTTTATATTACTTTTAATCACTAAAAATAGTAGTAAATCATAAAAAATGCATAGAAAAATACGTGAACGTTATGAGAATTTTGCAACCATTTTATGCAAATTACCATCAGTAATCTTATGAACTCTTTGCATGAATATGGAGATGACTGGCATCACGAACTAGGAGTTCGAAGAGTTGGCCCAGCATGACCAGAATTTTGTACAGAATTTGTACCAGTCTTCAACTCTGTGGTAAGATAATCATGGATGAGCAGAAGATTGACAAGGCTCTCTCTATCTTTTACCTGAATGCGGTGCAATCTGCACGCAACTATCGTCAAGACGACTACAAGGAGTATGCCGAATTGATTGACTTCATGCAAGTTACGGAAGCTCAAGATGATGTTCTAAGGAAGAACTAAATCTCACAGCCGCCTAGTAGCTATGTTGGTCATAAAGCCAATGCTAGCAGCTACAAGGTGAGGAAGCCTCTCACAAAGGAGAGGGGCAAGAAGGGTAATGTCATGGGTCGCACGTTATTGATGCTTCCTAGTCTAAGAAGAAGGGAAAGAATAGCATGTGGCACACCTCGCCATTGCAGGCACGAAGGATCCACAGCCATTAGTTGCACTCATGGATGTGGATAGCCCGGTAGCAACCCCCATCACCCCTCCTTTGGATATCGCAGTGGCCGCGGCCGTAGTTGTCTAAGAGGAGAAGATCGTCACGGAGCAGATTAAGGTAGAAGTTTCTAAGTACTTCACTGATTCGATCTAGTGTACGTATTGCACTTAGATATTTTTATAGATACTTGTAGTTTGTGGTTATGATGGAACATTGAATTATTTTATTCTTTGAATAATGGTTGTAAGCTCTATGAGAGCAAAGTATTAAATTCTTATGATGAGTCCTGCAATGCTTAATTTTTCTGTATTTATAATAGCAAGTTATGTTCTAATTTTAAAGTGTTTTATTTATGTGTGGATTGCTTCCTGCCTCATATTAATAGATACTTTATATCAAAACGTGTGTGGTGCCCTATGGAGGAAGTATGCTTAGCGGATAGCGGCACAACAAATACCATCTTAAGAGATACGAATTTTTTTAATCGATCAGTAAGAATGCTGTTAGTCTTACGACAATCGCAGGCACTGATACTTGTATAATAGGCTCAGGAAGGGCCACAATTATACTCCCGATGGGAACAACCTTGGTCATTAAAGAAGCCTTGTTGTACCTAGAATCAACTGTAACTCTCAAGGATATTTGCGCTAATTGTTTCCACGTAGAAACTGAAGAAGAGTATGGTAAGGAATATCTGCTCATTACAAAGCATGAAGAAAGTAGAAAAGGGTATTAGAATGACTTCTTTCATATGAAACTGGGCTATACTACACTAGTATTAAGGCACCCGCAGCCTATACTGTCCTAAAACCGTATTTAGAAGCTCTGAACTTTTCTGTCTCTAGCATGATAGATTAGGTCACCCAGGTCTTAGGATGATGAGAAATATAATTAACAATTCTCAGGGATATAATATCAACGTAAATAATTTTTTGAATCAGGAAGATTTTGTGTGCCCCGCATGTGCCACCGGGAAATTAATTTCTAAACCTTCTGCTCTAAAAGTGAAGGATAATCCTTGCATTCCTAGACCATATCCAGGGAGATATTTGCGGTCCTATACTTCCCCTATCAGGGCCATCTAGATACTTTATGGTGCTCATCTATGCTTCCTTAAAATGGTCGCATGTATGTTTATTGTCTACGAGAAATCACGCTTTTGCAAAGCTAATTTCGCAGACAATTAAAATTTCCCTGATCATCATATGAAGTCCATCAGAATGGACAACATCGAAGAATTTACTTTGAAGGCATTTGATGATTATTGCATGGCAATAGGAATTAACATTGAGCGTTTCGTACCGCATGTCCACACCTAGAATGGACTAGCAGAGGCATTAATTAAAAGGATTAAATTTATTGCCTGACCCTTTTTGCAGAATTGTAATTTACCAACTACATATGGGGGACATGCAATCCTGCACAGAGCAACTCTCATCAATTTTAGACTATGGGCATATAATGCAGCTTGTGTTGCACAAGTGCAGATGGGTTTGAAGAATCTAGACCCGCCATTATGTGTTAATGGAGTTTTGGTTATTGATGACAAATCTATTTTTGAGACTAACACTCTTATTGATATATCTATTGTTTAGTCTCAGCTTGGATATAAAAGGAAAAATCCAAACAGGTATGCATTCATTTTGATAAATCTAATTGTGAGACTAACATGTTTATTGATATACCTATTGCTTAGTCTCAAATTGGATATAAAGGTGAAAATCAAAGAGGTATGCATTCTACATTATATTTCTATATATTGTTGCATTCCTCGGATCCAAAATATAGGATGAATTCCACCAAAAGTCTAACTTGAATATGTGCATATGTTCTTATTACACATTTGTGTATGCACACCTTTAGGGGGAGTTCACACTATGTTTTGTGGTTTCATTAGTATTGATCCATATTCCCGTTTCCACATATATTAAGGATCTTTACTTTGAAACATATCCTTGAGTATATATAACTTGTGTAGTTAATATATTCATATGAATATATGAGACTTGTGTAGCTCATACATGCTCATATATCCTTTGAGTATATACAACTTGTGTAGTTCATATATACTCATACCAATCTACATTCAATTATTTGTAATTGAAGTGGTTGTCATCAATTACCAAAGAAGGAAAGATTGTGGTATCTTGTCCCACCATTATGAGTTAATGGTATGTTGTGGTAATTAATGACAATCACATTGTGGAACTAACATTTTCCATGAGTTGGATGAATAGGTTATGTTCCATGAGGATGGAGACTTTAGATGACATCATGAGTTGATTGTCATCAAGTCAAGACTCGGAATAAAGGAAATCATCATGTGTTGATGATGTTCAAGTCAGAATACCGAAGTAAAGAAAAACATCATGTGTTGATGATATTGAAGAGCTTGGAGTAAAGGATGCATCATGTGTTGATGTGTATCGAGTTCAAGAAGAGGAGATGATCATGAGTTGATCATCAAGTCAAAAGACCCATCATGTGTTGATGGAAGTCAAGTAAAAGGTGCATCATGTGTTGATGCATATCAAGACTTCGGGATGGAGGATGTCATCATGTGTTGATGAGCGTCAAGTCAAGATCCCGGCGAAGCTTCATCATGTGTTGATAAAGGTCAAGTGAAGAACTCATCATGTGTTGATGAGCATTCAAGTCAAGAACCCGGACTTGGCGTGAGGATGTCGTCATCAAGCTTCAAGTGGTTGCTCAAGGCAAAGGTATGACTAGCTAGGGCTAAGGATGTGTTCCTAGTCTTTTACCGGTCTCGGTGTTTGGTTGGGAGATCGGATTGCTAGTATAGGTTTGCCGTACTATTAAGAGGGGTCTTGTTTAGTAGCTTGAGTCTCATCATGTGTTGATTGCTCAATCTTGCTTGCTCTAGCTCTCCGTGGCATGATGCTATTATTTGCGAATATGTTTTGCAAATAGCCGAGGCTCATGCATTTAATCCTTGTAGCATGTGACTATACTTTGCAAATGTGTTTTGCAAATGGTTGAAGTCCATGTACCTACTCTTTGTGGCATGATCTAAGTTTGCAAATGTGTTTTGCAAATTGTTGGGTTTCATGCATTTTCCCTTGGCATGGTCTAAGATTGATTGTTGCTAATACTTTGGACTTAGATCATGGTAGTGGCTTTTTGGAGTTGTGCTTTTTGATTTGATAAAATGTGTTTGAGATCAAATCAAATAGATGGGTTGTGTAGCCCTCTGAATAAGCTTTCCATAGAGTCCAAGATCACTCAATTCCGACATCGGAGTCAAAAGTTATGACCGTTTTTCCGAGTGTCTCCTGCGCTGAAATCCAGGGCCGGACTGATCGCCCACATGCCTGCGGACTGACCGCCCACATGCCTGCGGACTGACCGCCCTTGTAAGGCCGGTCAACATTTTCCAGAGGGCATATTTTTCGGTTTTCTTGCACCGGAAGGCCCGGACTGATGGGGTCGGTCGTCCGGACCTGAGGGCGGGTGGCCGAAATTGCATCTAACGGCTATTTTTATAGCCGTTGCCTGCGGTCTGACCGGGTTTCCCCGATTTTCAGCAGATTCTCCTCCAACGGCTAGTTTTTGTGTGTGGGCTATAAATACTCACCTTGGCCGGTTGGAGGGCAACCTTTGGCATCCCATTTCACTCTCTTGAGCTAGTATGAGCTTCTCCTCTCCATTGTGCATGTGTTGCACCTTGTGAGCAAGGAGAGAGGTCTCTAGTTGCATGTGTTGCATCTAGAGGTGGATTTCGTATCCACTTGAGCTTGTGCATTCGTTGCACGTGGTGAGAGTCAAGCAAGGGGCTTGGCTTATTACTCTTGGTGTTTACCGACACCTAGACGGCGTGGATGCGTCGTAGACCGGTGATCTTCTCAAGAAGCTTGTGAGAAGGCCCGGCGTGTTGTGAAGGTTGGAGCTCACCTACCCGGAGCGGGAAAGAGCTACCACTAGTGGAATCGAGGTGTTTGGCTTAATTCGTGGAGCCGGTCCAATTAGTTTGGGCTTACCTCAACGTGGATTATGGGAGACCGGCAAGTCTCCGATCACCACGGTAAAACATTGCCGTGTTAATTGTGGTTTGCATTCTTGTGATTTACATATTGCAATTTATATTCCTTGTATTAAATTGCTTATTTATTGTGTATGAATGCTTGCTTGCTTTGTGCTATTCATATTGCTAATTGAATTGTTTACAAGTCATATGCTTAATTATTACTCTTATCATTAGACTTGTATTGTTGGTGCACTTAGGTGAACCTAGTTGATTTAGGCTTTAATTGTGCAAAACCGTATTTGTATTAGCTTCTGCATTAGAAATCGGTTTAGCCAAAGAAGTTTTTAAAACGCCTATTCACCCCCCTCTAGTCGGCCTCCTCGATCTTACAAGTGGTATCAGAGCTTGGTCTCTCATTTATTAGACTTAACCGTCTAGAGAGTAAAGTATGGCGACTAGAGATTTAGTGCACCTTGGTGAAGCACCTCTATTTGTTGGCACAAATTATGCTCATTGGAAAATCCATGTCATGTTATTTTAAGGCCATGGGCCTAAATATATGGCGGATTGTAGATGTTGGCTTTTCTCCTCCATTGGATCAATTTGCTCCAACAAAGAGGAAGAGAAATGCTTACATCTCAACGCTCAAGCAATTAACGCCTTATTTAGTGCTTTGAGTGTGGATGTGTTTGATGCCATATGCGATCTCAAGAATGTTCATGAGATGTGGACCCATCTTCAAGAATATTATGAAAGGTCCACTTCCACTAGTGATGATTGCATAGAAGAATGGACGTCGGAGAAGAATGCTCAACCTCTAGCTCGGCGATGATGAATCCTCAACTCCATCAACATCACCTCATTGCTTTATGGCAAAAGGTAAAAAGAAGGTAAATGATGATGATGATAATGATGAGCCTTCATATGATGAGTTGATTGATATGCTAGAAGAGCAAAATGTTTTTATGGGAAAGGAGGTTTCAAAATTCAAAGCTTTGAAGAAAGAATTTAACTTGCTTCAAGAAAATTATGATGTTTTAAAAAATGAACATGAAACCCTCCTTCTTAAAAGTTATACTAGCTCTAAAGTGGATATAGGGATTACATGTGATCTATTAGATGATTTGCCTTGTATTGCTCCTATCTCAAGCAATTCATCTAAAGTTAATATATCCACATCTTGTGATGATTTAATTGATATACCTTGTTGCTCAAATATAGATGCTTCTATTACTTCTATGTCTTGTGATACTAACCTTGTAGAGGAAAATAATGAGCTCAAGGCCCAAGTCAAGAAATTGACAATTGACTTGGAAAGAAGCTACAAAGGGAAGGCCACTCTTGATGAAATATTGAGCAAGCAAATATGCTTACAAGATAAGAGTGGTATTGGCTTTACTCCCAAGAAGAAGAAGGAGAATAGCAAGATGAGGCACAATGCAAGACACACGAAGAATATCAAATGTCTTGATTGTTATCAAAAGGGACATCTTGCCTCCGTATGCCCAAACAAGATAAATGAAAAGAGAGGATTTGGTTTCACCACCAAGAAGAAGGTGAAGAGCATCCCAAAGCAAAATGGAAGACAATTCAAAAATATCAAGTGCTTTGGATGTAAGAAGAATGGTCACATTGCCTCGGTGTGCCCAAATCAAATGGATGACAAGTCAATGTCATCAAAGAAGAGGCAAACCGGAATTGAGCAAGATAAGAAGATATCAAGGGGAAGCAAAAGCCCTACTTGCTACAATTGCCGGGAGAAAGGACATTTTAGTAAGGAATGTCCCAAAGGTATCACTCTTAAGCCAACTATTTATAATAATGATTATTTGCTTAGGAAGGATAAGTATGGCAATGTGTTTGCTAGAATGGTTAGTTCACCAAAGCTTATTGTTAGGGCCATTTGGGTGCCCAAATCTATTATGACTAGCACCTGTCTATAAGGTGATCGATCGGACTGGACTCGCCAGCGACGGTTCCTCAACACAAATGTCCCGCAACAATGTACGGCGTATTATCTAGTATATAATACATCGGTGAATATGGTGTATTATCTAGTTCTACAAGGCATCCCAACAGTAGGTGACTACATCAGCATTTACAAGTTGGTTGCCAAGGGAAACTGACTAAGCTATTACCATATTGAAGGCTTATGATATAAACAACACGATTAAGAGTTATTATGGAGCTTCAAAGTAAGGAACAAGTGGACTTAGTATCTACCTGCTCAAGAAATCTCACTAATGCCCAACTACAGAACCAAACAAAGTGAACATACTCCAGGTTAACCATGAACATGCAACCATTTGATACTCTAGAAAACCAGAATAGATCAAACCATATGATATCAAGACACAATTAAAAAACACAAGGTAAATAAACCATGGAATTGAGTAGACCGTCCAAAAAAAAGTGGGGAATACTTCCTCAGTTCCCCAGGTTAATATAGGTACCATCTTTGCCATATCTACAACCCAACCAACCAATGTAGACTCCCATTAGAAGATGGTCCGTACCTGAGAATTCTAAGTTACAAATGTACTTCATCAGCCATCGCCATCATCCAGATCCTCTGTCGTGTTCTTTTGGTGAGAAGAGGCTGAAACAATGGAAAGTCATATATTTATGTATGATTATTTAGTAAAGTAAACTGACAAGGTTAAAAAACAATTAAAGAACTTACTATCTGCCTTAAGCCAATCTTGAAGACAAATCAAGGCCTCAACGGTGTTGCTGGAGAGCCTGCTCCTATAATCGCTAATAACTCTTCCTCTAGTGGTAAAAGCGGGCTCAGATGCAACAGTGGAAGCAGGGATAGTCAATACATCACGTGCCATACAAGAAAGGATGGGATACTTTAGAGATTGTACCGCCCACCACTGTAAAATATCAAGGGCTTCTCTGCGAGGGAACAACTCTTCCTTCAAATATCTGTCAGGCTCATTGCTTGCTTGACTTTTTTCGCACTTAAATGTTGATCCCAATCGGCAAGAGGATCATTTTCAGCCTCCACATCATCACCATTTGCTCCTTGTGATGAATGCTCAAGAGAGTCTCTCACTTTAGTAGCATATTCGTCGAAATAAAGGACTCAGATAGCTTCATGACCTCATTGAGATATTTTTCAGCATGACCTCCAAATGCTATCTTCAAGCGAAACTCAATGTAGTCGTACTTGTACCTCGGGTCAAGTATGACAGGTCTGCAGTTTGACAAGTACGACTCTTTCTAATACTTGTCAAATTTCTCTTGCATTTCTTTCACCATAGCCACAATGGTAGGGTTTCTACTTTTAGCTTCATTTTCCAAGGTTTTTTTGTAACTAGCCACACCTCATGGAAGTAATGGTTGGATGTTGGATATTTTGAACCCGAAACAACTTTAGTAGCATTGTAGAAAACCCTCAACAGATTAACAACATCTTTAGCCCTTTTTCATTCTAAAGATGTGAGAGCATATTTGTAATTTGAGTCTTGCTTTCCTAGGGCATGAAATGCTACTTTGAAGGGAAACACCGACTTAAGCATAAGAAAAGTTGAATTTCATCTTGTGGCTACATCAAGTGAAGGGTGCTTTTCAAATAGACCTACCTGTGCAATGATCTCTTCAAACTTCTCTTTCCTTGATTGCGAACTCTTGACATACTTGACACTATTTCTAATGTTATCAATCATAGTATCCATTGCCTTTAAACCATCTTGGACGATAATATTGAAGACATGAAAAGCACAGCGAATGTGAAACAATTTACCTTGGCAATGTAGAAGATACTTCTCTAGTAAATTTTCTTTGAAGAAGTTGATCATTGCAGTGTTAATCGATGCATTGTCTAATGTAAAGCTGAAGATTTTATCCTCAATGTGTCAATCATGAATGCTCTTCAATATTACATTATACATATTCAATGCATCGTGTGGAGTCTCCATAAGACAAAATCTTATGATTCTTTTTTGAACATTCCATTCATTGTCGATAAAATGGCATGTAATGCATAAGTACCCTATATTCTGGTTTGAGGTCCACATGTCGGCAGTCAATGATACTCTAGCATTGTAGTTCTGCCAAAAATCTCGCAAAACCAACCTATGCTCCTTATAAGATCTAATACATTTCGCTTGAGCAGTTGTTCTAGAAACCATTTTGAATAGGGGGTTTAAACTAGCCACAAAAGATCTAAAGCCATCATACTCCACTGAAGAAAATGGCAGCTCATGGAGGACAACCATTCGCACAAGTTCTCTCCGCGAGACATTGGGATCAAATTTCCAATCTTTCAAGACAACTCCTTCAGGGGAAGTTGCTGAAGAATGCATTTTAATTCTCATTTCACACACCTTCAAATGTCTACCAATTTGGCTAGTTCCCGAGTCTCGAGATGCTGGAAAGGTTTGGTGGCAATGTATGCACCTTCCTTCTACAAGTTTCGCATCACGATATATTGGCTCGGCCTCCTTCCATATAATAGATGTCAACTTGCGCGGTTTACGTTTAGAGCCTATATCATGAAAAAAAATATTACTTTCAACTTGATATAGACAAATCAATGCAGCATCACTATTTGAAGTGAAATCACTATTTCATCATTATGACAACATTAGAATAACTACATATTTATGTTACAGCATTAGAAATTACTATAGTAAAAAGAACATGAAAGTAAATCTCACCAGATTTAGTCTTGGCCGGGGACGGAGACCTCGTCGGTGATGGAAAATATACCATACAACATGATGTCACTAGGGAAGGAGACATCATCCCTTGTTTCAATGCCGCCGCTCTCGCCAATGCCTCAAGCGGAGACATCAACAAGTTTATCCCTGGCGATCTCACCAATGTAACTGGAGACCGAATTTGTAAACTCTATAGAGTAGCCCACGGTGAACACCATCTCTAGAAAACAAAGAGAACACGTGAATTAAAGATGTCAGTTTCATGGTTTAGGTTGCAATTGTATATGCATGCTCATGATTTTTCGCATCAGTTTCATCTTTCAAGCCATGCACTAAAGATGCATACAGTAGGAGACAGACTTGTATATCTCCTGCATGCATTGTCTTCTATGTACTTTGACCTTTGTAATGCTGATACTATCATTAGTAAAGACCCAAAAGCTAGCTTTTATTACTGGTCTTCGACGTTGCGTGGGTCATTGAATCCGTAAAGAGTTAGGCGTAAATTGTTACATATTATTTTTGAATTTTATTTATTAATATTTCAAAGTTAATCACTCGCTAATTTTATTTCCAATTCTGACCGTTTTGACCATGCTATTACTTTGTGATGTGATCAAAATGTACTGTCACACCACCTATAGCGATGTAACCAAAACTGCCACACAAACCCTCACAAACGCACCATGTTAGCATAAAAAACTTACGTGATAGCTGTCACACCATATCTCATGATGTAACTAAATAGCTTGCCACGCCAATGCGTAGCGTGACAATGTCTGCTAAGGAAGCGCATCCACTCAGAAGCTTGAGCGAGGGAGGCAAGCACGATCGAAAGTGGCATGGCCACCCGCGAGTCAATTGACTAATCTAAAGCCTGAAAGAATGGCGAAAGAGGGGGAGTAAAAAGGCAGCCGAATTAAATGAATTGGCCCTTTGACCAAGACGGCAGGGCCTGCTCACTGTTGTGTGTCTCAAGGAGCAAGCCAGAGGCTAATACCACTACAGCAGTGTATAGCACGTACGATCACGTCAGGGTCACAGTGCGGCAGAGCCTCTCTGTCCGTCACGTGCGGCCTATTGCCGCATCGTCTCCACCCCCGCACGGCTCCCTTCCCGTCAGCCCTCCTCTTCTCTTTCACCGAAAAACATGTCGCGCCATCTCGTCCCCTCCGTCTAATCGTTATCTCATCCGTTTAATCGCTGTTCCCTATTAAGTTTCGCCATGTTGCTCTCACGGTTCTGTCTGTCAATTTTATATTCAGTGATATTTTAACGTTGTTAAGCACTGTCAATTACAGCCATATTAGTAGATAATTTTTTTCTTATCTTAGCTGCGTTGTTAGTAAATTGGTCGTAGTATTATTTTCGTACTTAGTTAGTTGTCATTTTCAGGCGTACTTATTTAGGTCATTTTGGAATTTTCGTAGTTAAATTAATGTTACGTAAATAATTAGTTCTAAATCTGTAATTTGTAGTTAAAAAAATGTCATGCGATGCATGCACTGTTGACCATGCAAGCAAATAATTGCTAGGTACTCAAGTATGCATGTACCATACAATGAACACAAGCATATGTAATTAAATTTTTTTAACAAAAAGAAAAAACAGTGATTAACATGTATAATTATTGAGGTAGGGTTAATTAGTTACGAAATAATTAGTTTGTCTTAATTAATTAGTTTTAAACAGTTAGTTGATGTTCATAATGGCAGCAAATAGAAAAATAAGAAAAAATAAAGTTGCTAGTTATTCATGCAACTAATTATTTATGCATGTACTGTTGGACATGCAAGCAAGTAGTTGTTAGGTATTCAAGTATGTATGCACCATGCAATGAACACATATATGCAATTAATTTTTTTTAGCAAGGGGAAAGAACATGGATCAACACGCACATGCTTTTTTAATTGTAGTACGTAGCACAGGTTCATTCCAAGTGACATAAAATCACGAAACCCTAATTTCTGAAACCTAAAATCCAAATGTTCCAAACCTAAATTCTTAATTTTTGAGATAATTCCAGAAGACATATAAATTTTTTGAAATATTACACAATCAAGTTCACTGTGTGAAGAGCCTTCAAAATAAAATTCATAATTTTTGGACCTCATTTTCTACATTTACAAATTCGTACAAAACAATACACTTATATGAAATTGTGAGAAAAATTCAGAATAAATAAAATTATAAAAAATTTATATGAGCGAGTACACTTGTCGGGAGGCTCCACATAAAATTTTATAATTTTTCGAACTCATTTGCAGTATTATAAAATTCCTACAAATGGTGCTCAAACCGCGCTGAAACTCTAATTTCACCGGAGGAGAGAGAGAAACAGGGCCACCGTGGCCACCGCACGGTGGCTGTGCGGGAGGCGACGACCTAGTGGTGGCCATCGCACGATGACCGTGCGGTGCGGGGGACGTGGCGGATGGGGGGTCATGTTTGTAAAAAAAAATATTCAAGGACGACCATTTTTATAAATATGGCACGGAATACAGCTAAAAATTCCACTTCACTATACTTGGGATAATCTTGTGTGTATGTTTGTCATATTTTATCCAAAGTGTGAGAATCTCGTGTGAATTGATCAAAAGGGGTATGTTTTATGGCAACAACGTGATACCTTTGATCGCAAATATTTATCATTATGACCAAAACATTTGTTCGCAAATGGTTCTCACTCCATGTTTTCTTCATGCATTATGTTCCAGTTTGCTCATCCCCCAACCCAAGACAAATTATTTTATCCTGTTTGCTCATCTGCATACACAGATAACATATAGACAGGGATTAGTAGTCAAATGACATTTTGGCCATGCTGGATAAAAAGGAATAATTGCCTAGGCAGGAGGGAGTACTAGCTGCAGCCCTGGCCGTGACGTGATCGTACGTGCTGTACACTGCTGTAGAAGTGTTCGCCTCTCTGCTTGCTCCTTGAAACACACAACAGTGAGCAGGCTCTGCCGTCTTGGTCAAAGGGCCAATTCATTTTGCCTTTTGACTCCCCTCTTTGCCGTTCTTTCAGGCTTTAGATTAGTTAATTGACACGCGGGTGGCCATGCCACGTTCGATCGTGCTTGCCTCCCTCGCTCAAGCTTCTGAGTGGATGCGCGAGCTAAGCGGACAATGTCACGTCACGTGCATTGGCGTGGCACGCCGTGGGATATGGCCTTACGGCTGTCCTGTAAGCATTCCACCCTGAAATGACGCGTCTACGAGTGTTTGTGTGGCAGTTTTAGTCAAACCGCTATAAGTGAAGTCTTTCATGCTGGAACATGCGTTTACGAGTATTTGTGTGGCAGTTTTAGTCACACTACTGTAGCTGACATGACACTATGTTTTAGTCACAGCTAATGAATGGCACGGTGAAAGAATTAGAATTGGAAATGAAGTTAGCGAAAGATTAATTATAAAATATTAATAAAAAGATTAAATATAAAAATTCAGTGAAATATTAACTTTAAAATATTAATAAAAAATTAAATAATAATAAAATCATTATTTTTGCGGGTTCTGACTTCTGGTCACGTATTATTTTTTTCAGTAACTAAAGAAGCATAATAAACAAATGGGCTTCTAGAAATGGACTGACTGACCAAAATTCCCGTGCTTGTATATAATCTTGACCAAATTGTTCAGTTCATGCTCTACTCAGGAATATTTGTTCCCAAATCTCTCAGTTCACTATATTTGTGCATATCTAGCTGGACAAAGCGCAATAGATTGGAAGGAAAAAAACTCAAGGATAAACCAGTTCAGTTGAAATAATTACTCGTTTGGTTCTGCAGTTCAGAATTAGTGAGATAAAAAGCAGCAAATCATCAATAGACATGTGAGTACCGACCAAGAAGCGAGTGCAGTTTCTAACTTTCTACCGACTCATATGCCGTCATGTATGACCATGGAGAGCAGCCAGAGCATACATGTAGAGTCTTTGCAGTCATATAGGGTGTTGTTACAAAGCTTTAGTTAGTTCATCTGAGGGAGGTATTATTCGCCGGTGGCTAATGACGAAAGCGCAATCTCTCTTTTGGCATTATTGATTGGCTCAATTCTATTCTCCTTGCTCATGTTTCAGATTTCCTCCCTATTCAGCAGGGTGGTTAAAAAGCTACGAGTAGGAAGTCTTTGAGTCATGACTGTTAGTGACATTTTTTTTAGATAATGGAAGAGAAAAATCTCATCTGGCCACTGTATTAAGGATATACACAGCCCATTTTATTGAGAAGAAATGTATCACAATGACCAAAAATGATTAAAAAAATGTCTGGAAGCCTTACAACCAAGGGGTGATTAGAAATTAAACTTAATCATTACAAATCATGTGACTAAACCACCACCTACGAAGGTTTAAGATTTGCTTCGCCACGAACTCCAATCTGGTATTTCCAGCCATCATTGCCTCCTTTTGAGGTGCTTTCTGTAAATTTGTCCAAGCACTTAGCCGATACCCACTCAAAATGATAACCTGCAAGAGATTAGTGATAGTATTTTTGTCAAAACAACTTCGTTCCGACATAATCAAATAGACTAACATAAGGCACTAGCTCCCACTAGGAGTTGTGACTTTAAAATTTTGGAATACCAACTAGCCAATTGCCAAACATGTGCGCTATACTCGCAGGAGGGGATAAATTAAACGCACATTGAGTAGCCCACCATACCCTACGTGCAAAAGGGCAATCAATAAAAAGATGTTGAATTGTTTCTTCTTTAATTAAAAAAACAACACTTTTTGCTCCCCCTCTAATTTCTTTTAAATAGGTTATCTTTAGTTAATACCACCCCTCTTTTGAGATAGTATAGAATTATTTTCACTTTTAACGGAATTTTAATGAACAAAAAAAAATCCCAAATAGGAGCTTGATTGGTTCCAATTAGTGCCCCATAGAAAGATGGTACCGAGAAAAGTTCAGATTTATTCAGATTCCACCTGAAAGCATCTTTTTAAGAGCTCAATGTTAAATTAACAATTCTCATAATTAACTCATTCCAAGCATGTAACTTAGGTCCAATAATAGGTCTTCGAAAAGAAATATAAAGAGGATCCGATCGCAGAACATTTGCCACCGTATCATCCTTTCTCCTCACCACATTATAGAGTATTTGATATTGAATTTTCAAAGGAGTGTCTCCTAACCATATATCTTCCCAAAACCTGGTTTGCATTCCATTTTTAACATAGAATGAACCAAATCGAAGAAATTAGTTTTTGATTTTTATAAGACTTGACCAGAATTGGGAAGTCCCAGGGTTTATTAACCACCTGCGAGAGACTTTTGCCACCCAAATATTTCCCTGTTAGCAAAGTTTTGCAAACCTATTCTTCATTAAGCAACTTCAACAACCATTTTCCTAATAAAATTTTATTTTTTGTGTCTAAATTTTAAATGCCTAAACCGCCTTGCTCTTTGGGTGTACACACTAAACTCCATTTAGCAAGCCTAAATTTACGTTTATTGCTATCACTTTGCCAGTAAAATCTAGATCGATAGAAATCAAGTCTTTTAAGAACCTTTCTGGGAACTTCAAAAAAAGATAGTATAAACATTGGTAGACTACTGAGTACCGAGTTAATAAGCACCAATCGTCCACCAACAGACAGATTTTTTTTCTTTCCACCCGCTAAGCTTTTTATCGACTCTATCCTCAACTCCTTTCCAATCACAATTCCTTAATTTCCTAAAGTGAATTGGAATACCTAGGTACCTAAAAGGAAATGTACCCAGCTCACAACCAAATAACTTAGTATATTGTGATTCATCTTCTTTGGTAGTACCAAAACAGAAAATCTCACTCTTGTGGAAATTAATCTTTAAATCCGATAATTGTTCAAAGACACATAGAATAAGTTTGAGATTTTTTGCTTATTCTAAATCATTATTTAAGAAGAGGATAGTGTCATCAGCATATTGCAATATGGACAATCCATCATCAATCAAGTGAGGGACTACTCCCGATAACAGACCGTCTGCTTTAGCTCGAGAGATAAAGATGGCAAGCATGTCCACGGCAAGATTAAACAGAATTAGGGACATCAGATCACCTTGCCTAAGACCTTTTTGAATTTGAAAAAAGACCCAATATCATCATTAACTTTTATGCCCACACTCTCTCTCTTAACAAAACTTTCCACCCAGGAGCACCATTTAGGTAAAAAAAAACCTTTCATCCTTAAGGTTTGAAGTAAAAAAGGCCATTTTATTTTGTCATAAACTTTCTCAAAATCGATCTTAAAAACTATTCCATCCAAATTTTGTTTATGTAACTCATGGATGGTCTCATGAAGGATAATAACTCCATCAAGAATCAATCTCCCCTGCATAAAAGCCGACTGGGAAGATCAAACAACCTTTTGAGCTACACCAATAATTCTATTAGTAGCCACTTTAGTAAAAACTTTAAAGCTAACATTTAGAAGACAAATCGGTCTATACTGCTGTATTTGTTTAGCATCAGTTTTTTTGGGGATCAATGTAATGATCCCAAAATTTAAGCTAAAAAGAGGCATTGAACAAGTATGAAACTCATGAAACATAGCTATTATGTCATTTTTAATGACTTTCCAAAACACCTGATATGACTGTTAGTGACATAGCTAGTCTAGCAAGCTTCGATGGAAGTAAATATTGTGAACTCTATTATGTGCACATTGCTCACATTCAAATTAACAAGGATATGAATCAATGTGAGAGACATGAAAAGGCAAAGGGAATAAAAAATGTATAGCTATGCAAAGCAGGCATACTCACCTTGCTCGTCTTCATTGTCTCCCTAGGTCGGCTATGCTCCTTCACCTTCTTGCTCTTCTCTAGCTTCTTTCTCTTCTGTTCTTTTCTAGATCTGCAGAGCAAGCACACGACAACAACAAATTAGAAAAAAAAAACTAGCAAATGATTAATCAAGAACTGCAAGAGGGAAGGGGAGGATGCAAACTTTTTGGATAGTGGCGGCTCATCACAGTTGCACGGATGTCGTTGCTCATCGCCGCCAACAGCCAGTGACTCTTCCCCGCAGCCTGTGGAGAGCCCCACCATATTCTCCGCATCAGACGTTGAGCGCTCACCGTCCGCCATACCATTGGCACCAGCAGCCCCGCCGGATTAGCCTCCTGTAAGCCCTCTTGCGGCGCCCTCGATCTGTCGGCCGTCGCCCTCGCATACGCCCGTTGGATCTGCCGCCCATGCGCCCTCATTGCGGCGCCCGCGGATGCCGCCCGTGCGCCCTCTCTGCGTGACTACGTGAGTCGGGGATAGGCAAATAGTGAGATAGACAGATATGGGCATATGGCTACAATTAACGGGAGCACAGGAGGTGGGCTAATTTGTGGGCTACGTGGCTGTCACTTAAGTCCATTTAAAATAGAAGGTAGCCCACGGGAGCCCATTTACTGTTTATTGTGGGGGCAGGTTTAGTGGACTCGCGAACAATCTGCACCCACTTGCACCCTATGTACAATAGTGTGACGTCAGCTGTCTGTAAGACTTACAACGTAGGATATTAGATGACGTGAATGAGAGAGAGAGGGAGTATAGAAAATTGAGCCGTCTCTCATACAATAGTCGACTGTAACACGAGAAACAAAACACATTATATATAAAGGAGTTGTCTATAAAGACATGTAAGTAGACAGTTTATTGTAGAAACTGTTTTTAGTGTTGTCTATAGTTAACATTAAAAAAACATTATAGGCAACAATTATTTACACCATTATGTATACTCTTATATACGCAGGATCGGTTTTCACGTTTGTCGGAGGAACCGATCCCTCCCTTTGACACCCACTCAAAAGCGAGCCGTTTATTATACTCGCGTACTAGTACATGGTATAATATATATATATAACATCAGTAGCATGCTCTGTCATATAATGCTATTACGTGCTATCACGTACGTAGGAGTTGCTCTCTACGTACAGCCCTGCATCTGGCCTTGGCACATCCGTGACGACACAGAGATCGATCGAAGAGGAGAGAGATGGCGGAGGCGATCGGGCCGCTTGTGGGGAGGCTCCACCAGCTGGCGGTGCACGAGGCGCGGACGCTGGTGGCGGTGAACAAGGACATGCGGAGGCTCCGCGACAAGCTCATGTGGCTGCAGGCCTTCCTCCGCGAGGCCGACAACAAGCGCCGCGCCGTCTCCGATGAGCTTACCAGGGTGTGGTTGCAGCAGACGCGCGACGCGGTTTTCGACGCGGAGGACGCCGTCGATCACTACTACCTCCAAGTGCATCCACTCAGGTAATATATATATATATATATATATATATATATATATATATATATATATATATATATATATATATATATATATATATATATATATACTACTACTCGAATACGTACTTACACTTCTCATATACCATTTAAATCGTATGATGATACCTATTTATCAATCTGAGCATACTCCCATAATGATTATAAGATACCCTCAAGTGAGTTCAATGAAAAAAATTCATTGAAGTCCACCTTTTATAGCTAAATTTGTGAGTATCTTGAAAATGATAAAGAAGTATAATATATTTACTTAAGTGGTATATTAGAAGTGGGAGTATGTACTCGAGAATGCAAGCAGACGTCATATATATATATATATATATATATATATATATATATATATATATATATATATATATATATGAAAATGGTATAATATACGAGAGTACGTACTCTCACTTCTTATATACCACTTAAATCGTATGATGATATATCTTTATCTATTTAAATATACTACAATAATGATTATAAGATATCAGTAAAGTCCACTTTTTATAGCAAATTTTTTGTATATACTTCTTTTATATATGATAAAGGGTATATACTTCTTTTAATGTATCATGTATTATTTCGTGTTCACGACAGTCTCTTCAGGAAGAGACGATATGTGCTCTCTCCTCTCTCCCTCTCTTCTTCACGTAGAATTTTGTTGATGCATATGGTATAACTAAGAGACGATAGTAAATACACTATTGAAGATGTCCTAAGTAGCTCGAATTGAATGATCTGGAATGGTGCACTCCCTAAGAGTAGTGCATGATTTTATGTTTTGTACCAACGTTCATCATTCGTAAATTTTTTTCTATAAAGCCTCATAATTAACCTTTTGTAGCTCTATATTGTGTATTGGGTGTCCCGTTGCCGACCGACGATCACACGCTCACAAAATATGAAGTAGACAAAAGTTATAGGGCAAGGAGGTTTGTCTTGAAAACCAAATAAACAATATAGACTAAAAGATGCTAATGAGTCTTATGTGCCTTTGACCTTTAATGGGACGGTTTAGGGAAATGTCCGCACCTAAATTATTTCACAACAATAACAAAGTAACTACTGTACTGCTTGTTACATCTATCTATCTTCTATTACATTATTAAAGCAATAGAAAAATAAGCCACCAAGTTAATTCTTAAGGGCTATAAATTCTCACGTTAATCGGTGAAAAAAAGAGAAATATATGATGTCGATTCTGATGGGTTCATGTTATAACGGTCTAGATTAAAAGAAAGAGTTTATATCACGTACAATAAAAAATAAATGAAATACAAAAAATAGTAATTTAATTTCCATACGAACTAGTTTACATGGTATTAAAGTGTGAGAACCCGGAAGATTCGGCTTGTAATGCTTAACCATCCACTTAGTCATCACAAACAAAATATTCCGTGCCTTAGGAAAATACGTACATCCTAGAAGATACTGTACATACACCTTTTTACAAAATCATGCATCAATTCCATACAAGCATAGAACCAAAGCACGAACTAGATTAAACAAAAGACATACATAGTAGAGTTATTACAAAAGGGGCCGACCGGTCAAATAACAACTAAAGAGAGTTAAATAAACAGCGGAAGCAAAAGCCATAAGATGACGATAAACAAGAACCAATTAGTGTGCCTTTAACCCACAAAGCAACCAACCAAGACACGCCAACCTAGTCGTTAAAACCATGCACATCTCACAAAAGTGCATCCCTTGGGGATCGACTTCCTCCTCTGCAACAATTAGTTAAGCAAAGCAAATGAGTACAAAAATATACTACTTAAGACTTCGTGTAGTGTAACGAGACCTATACATAGCTACATGCAAGCTTATTTAAGTGGAGGAGGATTTAGACTCATTTTCAGCATAAAGAAAGTTTTCATTTGCAATAATGTAATAGATTCAAAGCAGTTTTACAATCTGTTTTATTTGACAAAAACAGCGATATAACAAGTAACAAATATAACAAGACATCCTGGAAGTGACTAACCCAATAGCCACCACAACAATATCATGAATTCCCCATTCATACCACCCACATCAAGTTTTAATTAAATGTTGTAGTCTAGTTCTTGCACGACCTTACCAAGCATGTCCATAACCTAGGACGAGGCTATTCGAATAGTTTGAACCCTGCAGGGGTGTACCAATGTACCAACACACCTAACCGCTTTTTTGCCACTAGATCAAGCACACTTCCTTTGGTATGCCGGCACGGCTAAGTCCTACGAGACATTTCAAATATTGTGTATTAACTACGAGTCGCCCGTATGGATAGAAACCCATACGTTGAGACAGAGTCATTGTAAAGCCGAAAGTCAACTACCACTGTAGGGTAAAGCTCCCGGACAACTACAATGCCCTTCGGTGTAGAGAACCTAAACCGGATTCCACTCCCGCTCACCCAACACATAACCACAAGTTTCTTTTTTTAACACAACACAGTCACACAACCTCCTGCGACTCGGAGCTAACACACGCCAAAGTACTAAGTCAAGAGAGGTCCCATATCCCCCTCGTGTGGTTAGCACGCAATAATCTCTTGGCTTAGTGACACAAGTAACTTAGTCCTTGTTGACCTGGGCACCATTCCAGTCACACCATAAGATCACACCATCAACCATTGTGCCCAAGTCTCAAACATTTCATTTTCATTTTCAGTTTTTGACTTTACAAAGTAACAAAGCACAAAATGCTGAGCATAATGGTAATAATAATTTTGTGTGATCAAAGTTATCGAATAAGTTGATAACCGCCCAATTCTACCGTTAGCTAAGTATTTCTAAGCAATATCAACACGTAAACTACTAAGTGATAAGAGCTCATCCAACGAACTCTAAATCACAGCAAGATATTCCTAGGCTTAGTAGTAGAGATTGAACACTTACCTATAGAATATGCATCTATAAGATCAACTAATCAATTGATAGTTTAACAACAAAATAGAGCATGCATAGATATCATTTACAAACAAAGTATTAGACTTTAAAAGTAATGGGATTGGATATGATCAAACTGCTTACCTTGCTGAAGTTGCTCAATATGCTGCAAAGGATCACTTCCGTTATCAACGGACTCGTCGGCACCTAACGAAAAGAACGAAAAGATCCGATCAGAACGAAGAACACCGAAAAGACTTAACAGTCAACTTTCGCCAAATGCTCTGAAATTTTTACAGCAGCAAGAGAATGATTTTTAAGGAATTTAGCAATAAGAACCAATTGATTTGGATTCTCAATGCAAAAGTTATGGCCAAAACAAAATCAGCCGGCTGGAAAATGCTGAAAAATTGCAATTGGGTACTGTTCATCTGAATTTAATTCTTTAGCACAATTTTCCAAAGAGGTGTTGCACTTGGAATTTTTATGGTAAATACAGCACCTCATGAGATGAACAACACAATTTGATTCACCTCATTTGGAGTTAGGATGCATTTTCTATGATTTTTCAAAGTCATGCAAAAGAGCACAAATAAAATGCAACCACAAAGACTTTAAAAATAGTGGCATGCCTAAAACCTATTCTACAATTAAGCACACTAACAGAGGAACCCAAAAAAATTAGTTTCACCCAAAAATGATCTATAGAGAATTACTTACGCAATTTTCAATTTAAATACAATTTTTAGAGCAACAATTAAAGCCTATTTCTAAACAAATTTACCAAACCATTTTCTGGAGCCGAACTGAGCTTCCAACCATTTTTAGATTAAAGCTTAGTTCAAACCAGAGCTAACAAAATTTGAATCGACTAAAACGGAGCTAAAATGAATTAGTTATGCAATTTTGAAGTTTATTACCTTTTTTCAGTTCACAAATAAATCTCTCGGGAAATTCTTTAAATCGAAACGACGTGAAAAAACCTGGGCCATTGATATTGCATCGCACGGCCCAAGATGAACGGGACGGCGCGACGACACGCACGCGGAATCAAACGAATGTGGACCGTTGAGATCAAATCCAACGGTTCACACGCATCGGACACTGAGGCGTTTGAACGCGGGCGAACTCCCGCGAATCTCAGCCGCTGATCTAGAGATGGAGAGCTCAGATTGACAGCCACGTTTGGAGGTTAAAACATCCATGCAATCTGAGCCGTCGATCAAGAAACGGATGGCGCACAACAAATCCACACTGTGCACGCGCACAACGCTCGTTTAAGTGCGCGGGCCCACCCGTCAGTGAGTCAAGAGCCAGATTAGGACAGCCATTAACTGCGCTAACTAATCATTAGACTTAATGACAAAGCTACAGTTGCCGTCCCCGTCTGACAAAAGACCCGCTGGGGAGATTGGCTCGCCGCCCGCGACCTAGGGCATGGCGGCGCAAACCAAGGCCGACTCTGGTGTGCAATAGCGATCGCACATCTTTGGTACCACTCACCGCCGTCGGTGGCCCGAAGCAGCCGTGGCCGAGGAGAGCGGTGCAAACACGGCCGAGATGACAAACAGCAAAAAGCTCTGCCGTAGTTCAAAGAAGCGGGTGCCCGAGCACTAGGGACTACTAGAATGCTACCTGAGCACGGAGGAGGTCCAAAGGTGGCCGGAGAAGCTCTGGCGGCGGAGGATCTTACCGACGCCGAAGAAGACAATGCGGGGAAGATGCTCTGAGCAAAAATAACAACACCGGGTCATCAATAGAGCTTCAACATAGCCCATGGATGGTCCATGAGCAAGCAATTGAAGAATGAAGCACTCACCGGCGATGGAGACGAAAGGGGGTGATTTCGGCCGCAACAATCCAAACTTCAAATTCAAGCAGCTCCTGTAGAAGCAATCTAAAATTAATTTAGGGGTTTTGACCACCGAGATAAGAGACACAAGCTGAAGCAAAGAGAGAAGAAGAAAAGCCACTGGGGCACTGTCTTCACCGAAGAGCTCGAGGTGCAACAATGGCGGCCAAGGTGCTTTGGGGTGACTTGAGCTCAATAAACCGAGAGCAAGTGGTGAGAGTGTTTAAAGGAAGCCAAGGAGGAACAAGCGGGGCTTAAATAGCCAGAGGAGCAAGGCATGGAGCTAGGCTTGGGTTTTGGGGCGTTGGGATGAGACGAAGAAGGCTCTCCCGATGCTCCTATTTATAGGGCGCGTGCGTGGTCGGGGCGGCGTGTATCGCAATAAGGTCCGAGCAGGTCTCTGGCGAGAATTAGGGGATTCGGCGCCGAGAAAGGAAGGGGCGAAGCCGTGACGGGTGCGAAATTACCTCGTCATTTTAATGCGCGCGCAATCGTGGGATTTGATGGAGATTTGGTTGGGTTTTGGAAGCTTCCCGATTTGTTTCCATGGCAGACGACGTGAGAGAGAAAGGAAAGGGCGCGGGGAAGAAGGAAAGGTGGAGGGAGATAACACTGTAGCGGCCCCACTTGTCGGTGACGGAAGGAGAAGGAAAGAAAAGGGCGCGCAATGGCCATTCGATTTTAATCCAACGGCCGGGATTTTCGCGGTGGAGCGGACCGCGCGTGCGTGTGCGAGAAGATGGGCCGGAATAGTTTCAGCCCAAGACTGTTTTGGCAATTTAAAAGATTTAGCAATTTAAATAATTTTGATAATTCAAATAGGCTTTAGAAAATAGCAAATAAAAGCCAAAAATTTTGAGAAAATTCACATAAATTCTCAAGGACATTTTTGACTTAAATAAAATATTTCCAACTTAACTTTGGTAATATTTTTTGTAATTAAATTTATTTTAGCTTTTAAAATAATTAAGGTAAAGCTTTTAAAATTTCATAAAATCCACAAAAATAATTAAGCTTTAATTTTAACTAAAATTTGAAATTTTGGGCTGTTACAACTACCCTTCCAAGACAAATCACAGGACCTCAACATGTCCTCCAAGGTCTGGATGGTTTGCTCTGACTGCCCATCTGTCTGAGGGTGAAATGCTGTACTAAGGCGAAGGTGAGTGCCCAACGTACTCTGCAGACTCTCCCAGAACTTGGAGACAAACTTGACATCCTTGTTAGAAACGATGGTCCTCGGCACACCATGCATTCTCACAATTTCGGCACATAAATAGTAGCCAACCCGCTTGTCATATTTGTTGTGCATATAGGAATGCAGTGCGCAAACTTACTGAAACGGTCCATCACTACCCAAATTGCATCTTTTCCTCGCGGAGAACAAGGTAACGCAACCACAAAGTCTATGGAGATATCATCCCAAGGTCACTGGGGAATCTCCAAAGGCTGCAACAATCCTGCAGGATCCTTATGCTCGGCTTTCACTTGCTGACAAACTCTACAAGAAGCCACATAATTAGCAATGTCCACTTTCATCCTTTTTCACCAGAAATTCTGTTTTAGATCACGGTACATCTTGGTCTCACCAGGATGAACAGTGTACGGAGTGCGATAATCCTTCCTTAAGATGTCATCTTTGACCTCCGCCTTATGTGGCACAAAAAGGAGGATTTTAAACCGCAAAACACCAGTACCATCAATGCTAAAATCCCCCTTCTTGCCCTCATCCAGACGCTTTCTAACCTGCTGTAACAACCGGTCACTCTGTTGTGCTTCCCGCACATGGTCTGGAATAGCTGACTCAAGGATTAACCGCATCTCAGTATGTGCCTTGCCCGCATAGCAATAAGATATCCCCCATGCGATCAAAATAAGCAATGAGACAATCTAGAGTAGCGGGAGTCGCCTCGCGACTAAGAGCATCAACAACAACATTGGCCTTGCCTCGATGATACTGAATGGTAAGATCATAATCCTTGATAAATTTCAGCCATCTCCTTTGCCTCAAATTCAGATCCTTCTGAGTGAAAATATACTTGAGACTCTTGTGATTAGTGAAAATATCACAAGACTCCCTGTACAGATAATGCCTCTAAATCTTGAGAGCAAAGACAACCGTAGCCAACTCTAAATCATGAGTGGGATAGTTCTGCTCATGCTTCTTTAACTACTTTAATGCATAAGCAATCACCTTGACATCTTGCATGAGCACACAGCCAAGACCCACTCGAGATGCATCTTAAAAGAACATGAAGCACTTCCCTAGCTCGGGCAGAGTGAGAATTGGAGAAGTTACCAACTTCTGCTTCAAAGTGCAGAAACTGTGCTCACACTCATCAGTCCACTAGAATCTCACGCCTTTGTGAGTGAGCTGAGACATCGACTTGGCGATGATAGAGAAATCCTACACAAAACGTTGATAGTAGCCAGCCAAACCCAAGAAACTCCTCACCTCTTTAACATTGGTTGGCATCTTCCAGTCCACCACTGTAGAGACCTTACTAGGATCAACAACAATACCAAGAGGATTGATCACGTGGCCCAGAAAACCCACTCCTAAATTCCAAAATTCACATTTCTTTAGCTTAGCATAGAACTTGTGCTCTTTCAAAGTTTCTAGCATTGGCCTCAAATGTGCTTATGATCCTCATTGGTCTTGGAGTAGATGAGAATGTCATCGATGAACACCATCACAAAGTCATCCAGATACTCGTGCAGCATACTGTTCATGGTCTCCATAAAAACAGCAGGCACATTAGTCAGTCCAAAAGACATAACCTTATACTCATAGTGTCCATACCTAGTGGAGAAAGCAATTTTCTCAACATTCTGCTCACGCACACGGATTTGATTATACCCCCGATTGAAGATCAATTTTGGAGAACACCCGAGCTTCAGTCAACTGATCAAACAAGTCCTCAATGCGGGGCAATGTATATTCATTCTTAATCGTGACTGAGTTAAGCGCACGATAATCTACACATATGCGCCAAATCCTATCCTTCTTCTCTATGAACAGAACAAGAGCTCCCCATGGTGACATACTACTCCTGATCAAACCCTTAGACAACATATCATCTAGCTATTTCTTTAGTTCCTCCTAAAACGGATGTGTCAGACGATATGGAGACAACGAGATAGGCCGAGCGCCCAGGACAAGATCAATGTGAAGCTTCATGTCTCGGTTGGGAACACATTTGGATAATCACATATCTCCGGAATCTCCTCAATCCGCAAAGCCACACTCGACTTCTCAGCAAGAGACAAGAGAATCCTGGTCTTAACCCCACACTGACCAGGGAACAATCCGGCCAACACACAAATAAAGCGAGGAGGCACACTCCCCTGAAAGGTCAAACTCTCACCAGACTGAGTCTACAAAGTGATGGTCCTCCAAAAACAAGATATCATGGCCCGGTAGGAATGCAACCAATCCATGCCCAGAATGACATCAAGTGGTTCCAACTGAATGGTCATTAGGTTTGCTGTGAACTTCTACCCATCGATAGAAATAGAACACCCAGGACAAACAATACAACACACAATAATAACCTCAAGAGAACTGACTAACAAAGACTGAGAAATCCGCTACACACTCAAGTTCGCTCTCCTAGGAAATGTCATCCAAACAAATGAATAGGTGGCCCCTGAATAAAAAAGGACCAAAGCATCAAATGAATCCACAAGCAAGGTACCTGTCACCACGTTTGGACGACCTGTGGACTTCGAGGTAGGCATGATGTACACTCTAGGTGGCGCCATGGCAAAAGAAGGTGGTTCCAGGGCGGCAGGAACCCCGACACTCTGCTGTGGTGGTGCAGGTAAAGCTGGTGGAGTAGCGATCTGAAGTGGAGCGGTAGGCGGTGGCTGCCAGTAGTACCCCATAGTAGGCACCCAAGCTAGAGGAAACTACAACGCAGGTGCGACGACCATCATTTGGACAGACCCCTGCACAAGACCCACTGAAGAAGACGGAGGCACAGGCTCCTATTTGATCACACTAGTGTGGTTCTAATGACACCCCCGCTCCTTGTGACCCAGCCGACCACAGTGATGACAAACTTCTGTCCAAGAACACTCAGTAGCACGGTGGTCATCACCACACTTGAAGCATAGCATACCCTGCCCTGGGACAGGACGAAGTGCTGGAGCACCTGAAGAAGGACGAGGCACCGAAGAAGAAAACGACCTCAACTACCTGGACTTGGAGAACTACGAAGAATGTTGTCCCACCTTGAACTTCTTAGGAGCAGGCCGCTGAAAAGACCCACTCCCCTCACCAAAGCTCCTCTTCTTGTCACCACTAGAAGCAACAGGCCCACCAGAAGCCTACAACCCCTTAGTAAGCTGCATTTCCAACTCCATGCCCTTGGATTGCTCTACAACAGAGCTGAAATCATGGAGTGGAGTGGCTCCCAAAACATGTCGGTACTTAGGATTGAGGCCCCGATAGAACCTCTTGGCCTTCAGCAGATCATCGTTCGCCACTGATGGAACAAAGAGTACCAAGTTGTTGAAGTCGACCTCATACTCAGCAATAGACAACTTCCCCTGAACGAAGGTAGACAAAGCAACCTCCATCTTCTCAATGAAGGAATCGGGATAGAACTTTGCCTTAAAATGGTCAACAAAGATCTCCCAAGAAACTAGACCCTGAGCAGTGGTCCTCAACATTAGAACGTCGTCCCACCATATGTCTGCTTAACCTTTCAGTAGAAAAGCTACAAAATGGGCCTTTTGGTGCGAAGACAGCTCCAAAGCTCCGTACTGTCTCTCCATATAGCGCAGCCAATCCGCCGCTTGGACTGACATGCTGGATCTGTCAAATGGATCCAACCTCCCATCCACTCTCAAAGCGTCATCCATGCCTCGAGTGCAGCTGTAGGAATGACAGGAGCAGCAACAGATGCCGCAGTAGCAGGGGCTACTCACGCCTATTGACGAAGAGCACAGATCTCTCCCACCAACTCTCTCAGCAAAGTGGGGCTCTCATCTTGCCCCCCGGTCGGAGGTGAGTTAGCAGCAACCCCCTCCTCAGTGGTACCGTTCCCCTCAGCTACTAACTCAACTGCCACAGGCGGTGGCTCCATAGGACCACGCCCATGGACGCGACCTCCATTGTGGCCTCCACGACCACGACCACATACTCTACCTCCTAGCATAGCTGTCAACCGCAATCAACAAACACACAATAAGCTCAAAGAACAATAATCAAAGCAATAATCATCAATACAACATGACGGAAATGTAAATGCAATGCTCGACCCATCCCCATCTTATGTGCACTAGTGTGTTAATTTTTTAGTTAATTTTACTAGTCCTAAAGAAAATTTTAGCAAATTAAGTTTACCTAAGTTATTAATCTATTCACCACGGGCCTGAAGCCCGCTCTGATACCAACTGTAACACCCCGACCCAACACTGACACTGGAATGAACCTAACTATTCTAACTATTAATTTTAACAACAATTTACAACAAATTCCAACAAGTAGTCTAATAACAAAACTCATCCACGGGTCACAATAAAACAGGAATAACGACACGACAAGCGTAGTCCTTTAATCTCTAGATAGCAAAGCGATGTAATAATCCAAGAATTAAGTAAAACCAGCCATAAAGAGTCTATTGAATGAATAAACATATTCCAACCAATCATCTATAATTATTTCATGTCTACCAAGCTCTAAGGATAAATCATCACACTACAATAAAGTTTTTTCATGACAAATGAATCAAGTATTTGAGGTGTATGGAATTGTTCCAAGTGTACTGTCCCTTCCCAAGTGAAATGACGTCAACGGTCACCTAAAACAATAATAGAGCAAGAGTGAGTCCATGACCCAGCAAGCACAATAATAAAATAATAAACAATGATATATCAACCATAATCAATATCGTCATCAACTATTTACTTCTCTTTATACTCATACTCAAATATCAAATTCACTTTTCATTTAATGCAAAGTAACTCTGTACTACATGCTCACATGCTCATTTCATCACTTATACCGGTATAGCATGAGTGAAAACACATGACAGTGTTCACCCGTTCATCAAGCCCATCCTTAAAGGATCGGAGATCTCTCTATTCCCATAGAGTCTCTACCAACGAGGTAGATATGTGATCAAGTCTCTACTAACGAGGTAGATATGTGATCACCATGATCACCTTATCTTTTTATGCAATGATGCACATGACGCACAATTCAACTTAAGTTCATCAATTATTCCATTAACCACCTTTCATGACTTCATCATCACAATTGATACCATAACCATTCACAAGACTTGTAATTAAACAATGTAATGGAATAACCACATAATGGCAATGAATAACAAGAATACAACGATCAACCATCAATCATTTTTCTACCATGCACTTGCCTCTTTATCTCCTTGGAGCCGAATAGCGATATGGCGGTAAGGTACTAGAGCTCACACTTCCCGAATAAACAATTCAAAATATATTAAAAAAAACACATCACCATAGCATCAAAACATTACACTAAATGCCGTCGCATATCTACGCAAAAATGACATATTTAACTCGATTCTACCGGACGCACTACCTGCGGTCCCTGTAGTAAAAAGGCTATAACTCTCTCATATAAACCTCAAATCTTGCGAACTATATACTTTATGGAATGCTCACAAAATTTTCGATAACTTTCTAGTTATGACAAACTCCTGAATCCACCATTTACTTCCCCGTTTTCACCCCCGAAGTCTACCCTAGAATCTGTCAGGACAGACCATTTCGCAATTTCGTATCTTTTTTTTTATAAAACTTGAAACTTAATGAACGATTGCAGTTCTGGAATCTACTGAAAATTCCCTAGCTTGTTCAAGTTATTACCAAAATTAAATTACTTCATTTACCAGGTGAAAACTGCTCATCTATACGACATCTGCCAATGACATCCGTTTTCTGGACAACGACCTTCCCAATGCCATAACTTTTCGCTCACAACTCTAGTTATATTGACCTTCCTAGAAACCTAATTAAATTATATACATCTTTTCTTATTGTGCTAAACCCTAATTCCGATGTTAAACGCCTCTAATTGCCCCCGCAAGGTTCTATGTCGCAACTCGACGATCTAGAGCTTACAGAAAACTACACTTCCCATGGACCAAACGATCTATGAATTGAACAATGAAATGATCTATGAATTGAACAATGATTGATCTATGATAAATATATGGATTATTAGTCGTTTCCCAAAGAAAAACTTTGACAAACACCAATCCTTTGATCTTTCCTCCTTTCTTTCACTTCTTGTTCTTCTTTTCCTCCTTCCTTTCTTGTTTCCTCTTACTGACCGAAATTCCCTGATCTCCCTCCTCTGGCTGGCAGCAAGGACTACAAGGGTGGCCGGCCAAGGGCAGCAGAGCGTCGGCCTTGGGATGGAGGTGGCCGGCAGGGAGGACATAGCGGCGCAAGGCAGGGGGTGACAGAGGGAGGAGGCAGGGGCGGTAGGGGTGGGGGTGGGGGTGGCTAGGGTTAGGGGCTGCTGCCCCTCGTCCTCTTCTGGACGGTCGGCCCACTTGGGCCAAGACACGATGACTGAATTTCCACTTTAATTCATTTAATTCCATATCTATTCCAATTAAATTCTCTAATGATAAACGGATATTACACACTCGTCCAACGTCTATATGTATAGTTATATTGAATACAAACACAAACTTTCTGAACCTAGATTCGGCTACTCCACGTTGATTTGCCGTTAGGCGCGCTCCCCGAAGTTCACAGTTGTACTGTAGCAGGATTTGTTTGAACTTGAATATTTTTGCTTTTTTACAATGTATAATAAATTAAGCAGGCACATGTAGATATGTGTTCTTCCTTTGTGGTGGGTTAGGGAATTAAAGGATGCATTTTTTGTATGAGTTTTCGGTTCTTGTGCTATCCCAATTCTGACGTGGACCACAAAAGTAGGGACTGACATAGTTGGAATCATTAGCATATTTCAGTATTTTTACATGTTATATGTTCAGTAGTTAAGATATAGTATTACATCATTATGCTTTGATAAATTGTTTTGGGTTTTTTTATAGCTGTGCTATGTACGCTTTCTATTGAGAGCTAGATATCACGTGTATACATTTTCTTTTTTCTTTTTTGAAACAAGGCACGTGTATACACATGTCCAGATTCCATTCACCAGTTTAATATCCACTTGCACCGGTGTGGAAAAGAAATAGGTCTAGGTGAACTAGGGTTCTAGGTTGATTAGTGTGCAATGTTCTGCAAATGATCAAGAGAATTGTTTATGTTGCACTTTGGAAGCATGAATCTCGACGACGATGTGTGCTGAGTGAGGGTGGTGCAGCTACACCTAGTGTAGAACATCATTTTCGTAATTGTATATAAAACTCTATTTCCTGGTAGACAGTAGGGTTGTACACTATATTTTCAAATCTAGTCGTGCGCGCTATTCAGCTACTTGTACTTAAAATCACCATACGGTGTATATATTGTCTACATACGGTGTATATATTGTCTACTGCACAATTTGTTATGTACAGCGCGCCGTCTACTACGAACTACGAAGTCTCAAATAATAATAATAATAAAACTTTGAAGGTACCATAGCTGGAGACGTGCCATTCATGGGTTCATAGCGACCTTCACAACACAAGCGGTTGTGCGGCACCACCTGTCTAGCAAGATCAACGACATCAACACAAGGCTTGAGGACATCATTCAGAATAAGGGTAGTTACAAGATTGACGAAACGGCTGCAACGACAGCCGAGACATGGAGAGCTTCTACTTCTATCTCTGATGGGCACAAAAAGTTGTAAGTACACACTAGTTCTACCTTCACTCCTGGTTTAATTTTAGAGATTCGCTAAACAACATTCGATTGTTTTCTTTTGTTAAAATAGTCAAATATTTTTCTATCTGATATGCTTTAAGATTTGCACCTTTTCTTATGTAATGAATTGGGTCCGAATTTATTATGATTTTGTTTCAGAATATAACGGGTTTACCATATTGCCGTATTTTGTTGGTATAGAATTTTATTTTTGTTTTTGTTTTTTCAATATTTCAAAGTATATATTAGATTTTAAATCATGTGATGGATATATGAGTTATTAAGACTTTCAATAATAATTACGGTGACTAAGAACAAAAATTACATAAATAAATTATTGTAGTTTATGTATAATAAAGTTGTAAATGAACTAAAATTTGACTATTTTGAGCTGAGAAAATAGTCGAATCTTGTATAAATGGACCCTTAATTATATGTTATAGTCCCACGCTATAGATCTCATCAGACTTGTGCTAGGCGCTTGGGCAAGATTAATCGGTTACCTAGTGGTGGTCAAGCCGCCCACCCGTTTAGGCCCGACCTATTCAGCATAAACTAAACAAATCTTGCCGTGTCAACACACATCGGCGAGACAGCCCAGCCGACTGACGACCTTCAGTAGTGTCGTCTTAGGCGAACCGGTTTAGCCGAAGAGTAATTCGCCCACTTAGCCGTTATGCTAGAAAATTCAAAAATCAGAAAAATAAGAAAAATATGTAGAATTAAAAATACTATGAAATTATATATATAAAAATGAAACAATCACATTGAAAATATAATAAATACTTTTATTAATGTTATAATGGCTATATATATATATATATTAAAATGGACAAAAGAGGGCCATCCGTATCCAGCCGTGTTGGGAGGACAAATTATCAAATTAGGGATTTAGGTTTGAGTCTTGCCTCTCGGGGAGTAGTAATTCTACAATTGTCACATCTTCGTAGGGTGGTGGAGTTATGGGCTTCCACCAAACATATTTGAATGTGACTTTCGAATGCGTTTTAGTAAATTTTGTGGCTCGATTGAGGAGCCGATGATGTGTGTGAATTCTCAAAAAAACATGAATTCTTTTTTTAGAGTATACAGAAGAAGTTATGAAAGTCTAATGTTTCACACCGATCCTTTTTACTTGTGCTTTTATTCTCTCCCGGAAAATAAAATTCACAAGTCGATCTCAGTGTAACATGGTTAATTTAGGAGCGGAGTAGCTAGCAAGTGGTTGCAAATGTGACCCTTGTTGTGCATTAAGATTTGTTTTTTTTTTCACCTTTAACAAAGAGCGTTGAATCATTTCCTTCTTATAAAAACTGGTTTAATTAGCTCTTGCTCACTCTTGTAATGCTTGTTTTGCAATACGTTTATCTATAGCAATTGGTCTAAAAAAGTGGTAGCTACCTGTTTGTAGGAAACTCATGGTACCCCAATCCCTCCTGTCACAAAACGGTATTATATTTTACTTGGAAAATCAACAAGATGCAACTTCACCAATAGGTTTTATTGTCATATATTTGATTTTTTTTACAAAAATAGTATGAAAGTGTCTTTATAGTAAATTTACTCATATCACTGTCAAATGCCCAATATAGAAATTCATAACACTATTTTTTTTTGTCAAAATTAATATGGTTTGACTACATTTGTTCTAGGGATCTCCTTTCAAACTACAAGGAGTATACCATAATTTAATATTAAGGTCTTGGTAATTCACATATTCTACAATTTAGTTGAACTAGTTGGCTACATAGGTAGGCCTTCCGTTTTGGTCCCCATCTCCGATACAACTTCTTCCTCGTCGCCGGCCACTAGAGACCCTTCGACCACGCCGGTAACCTCTTTTTCTTCCTCGTGCCACTTCATCTCACCAAATTGCTTCATGGCTTCTCAAGATCTCATTGGTGAGTCGTTGTCACTGCTACCACCGAGCTCCGTGGATCCCTCCATGGTCGGGACCACTTACATCTTCTTCATGGCATCCAAACAACATTTGAATTTGAATTTGATTATAATTCCACTCCACAATTTCACATGTCATCCAAACTCTAGAATTTTTCTAAGTCAACTTGGATTTGAATTGGAGCCTGAGTTACATGAGCCCAATTCAATTCCCTAAACCAAATAGACCCTAAGGACTACATTGGTTTTTATTTAGGTCCTGATCAGTCTTCCTTAGCCTCGTGAGAATAGAGTACGACATTAAATCTGCATAGCTCCTTCAACCCCCAACAGCCTATAAATTAGCATACCATTGATGTGCCTTTGAGATGTAAAGATTTAAATGCTGAATTGTTGCTATCCGACTTCTTAAAGATACTGCCTCTATTGTGGTAACTGTTGGGGTACAGGTCCGAGGATCGAGGGTAGTGCATTAGCCCTCGAACAATTGGTCATGCCATGTCAAGGCTCTGAGACTTATTTGAAGAGGAGGAGAGAGACTAAGAACTTTGTTTATTCATTGCTTGATTGACAATGGATACATGCTATCCCTTTTATAGGGACAACTTGACTTGACGCCTAAGAAATAATCTATAAGGAAACCTATCAATATAATCTAATCTTTCCAGCTATTACAAATAACCTTCCAAATCGATAAGATCATATCCCTAATAATAAATTGATAGATAAGACATCACAAAATAACCTACCAAACCAACTATTCTTTATCCTAGGAAACCAATCAGCATTGTTCACGCACTTGCTACAGCTCCTCGTGTCTTGCTTCATAGCATTACACCCCTCACGATGAGGCAATTCATCCTCGAGTTGCCGTGGTGGTCATGATTGAAGTCCTTGGTGGCCCTATGTTGACAAGATTTTCCGGTACCGGCATCGGTTCACTCGAGAGCAGATCAGTGACACTCCGACTTATGGCGCCCAAGGAAGAAACACCTTAGCATGTTGTGGCGTTGCGAAAGACGTCGGCGGCATGGGAAACCGACATGGGGCAGCAGTTACGCCCTTACTGCCCTAGAGCATGACGATGGCGGGAAGGACTCGATGGCGACGTTGGCCCATCAGTTGTCGTGTTCTGCATTGCCTACGGCACAACATCGGCCAGTCATGTGGAAAAGATCGCCGCTGGATAGCGATATCCTTCCTCCAGCGGTGCCGCACCAGGGGTGCAACCAAGGGCAGCGATGCCCACTGAAGTGACGTTGGTGGTGCTGTTGAGGAAGGTGATGGTAGCATCGCCATTGCAATGGTACGCGACACCTCCTCCTACTCCTTCAACTTGACCATCAATGCCCACGTTTTTGGAGGATGGCTGTCATGTTGTCAATTAAGGCCGTCATATTTTTGTTGCAGACTTCAACATGGCGAATGGAGATAGTTCAGCACTGGAAGCCATAGTGAGTGGCTCTGATACCAAATGTTGTGATAATTGTTGGGGTATGGGTTCGAGGACCGAGGATAGGACACTCACCCTTGAACAATTGGCTATGCCACCGCCAAGGCTTTGAGGCTTAGTTGAAGAGGAGGGAGAGAGACTAAGAACTTTGTTTATTTATTGCTTATTTGATAATGAATATATGTTATGCCTTTTATAGAGACAACCTGACTTGACGCCTAAGAAATAATCTATAAGGAAACCTATCAATCCAATATAATTTTTCCAACTATTAAAAATAGCATTCCTAAACGATAGGATCATATCCCTAATAATAACTTGATAGATAAGGCATCCTAAAATAACCTACCTAACCAACTATTCTTTATCCTAGGAAACCAATCAGCATGTATGGAAAATAATTGTGCTACAGTACCGGTGGACACTATTCATGCGCCTGCTACAACACCTCGCGTTTTGCTCCATAGCATTACACCCCTCGTGGAGAGGCAGCTCATCCTCGAGCTGTAGTGGTGGCCACGGTTGAAGTCCTTGGTGGCCCTATGTTGACAAGAGTATCTGGTACTAGCATCGGTTTGCTTGAGAGCAGATTAGTGACACTCCGACTTATGGCGCCTAAGGAAGAAACGCCTTAGCATGTTGCGGCGTTGAGGAAGACGTCGGCGACATGACCAACCGACATGGGGCAGCAGTTATGCCCTTACTGCCCTGGAGCGTGACGATGGCGGGAAGGACGCAACGGTGGCATTGGCCCCTCAGTTGATGCGCTCTACATTGCCTATGGCATAATATAGGTCGATCGTGTGGAAAAGATCGCTGCTGGACAATGGCATCCTTCCTCCAGCGGTGCCGCATCGGGGGTGCAACCAAGGGCAGCGATGCCTACTGGGGTGGCGTTGGTGGCATCATTGAGGAAGGTGATGGTAGCACTGTCATTGCAGTGGCACGCGACGCCTCCTCCCGCTCCTTCAACTTGACCATCAATGCCCACGTTTTTTGAAAGATGGCCATCATGTTGTCAATTGAGGCCATCATCTTTTCGTTGTCAACCTTCAACATGGCGAAGGGAGATAGTTCGGCACCAGAAGCCATGGTGGGTGGCTCTGATACCAAATGTTGTGGTAACTGTTGCGATACAGGTCCGAGGACCGAGGGTAGGGTACTCACCCTTGAACGATTGGTCATGCCACCACTAATGCTTTGAGGCTTAGTTGAAGAGGAGGGAGAGAGACTAAGAACTTTGTTTATTCATTGCTTGATTGATAATGGATACATGCTATCCCTTTTATAGGGACAACATGACTTGATGCCTAAGAAATAATCTATAAGGAAACCTATCAATCCAATCTAATATTTTCAACTATTAAAAATAACCTTCCTAATAGATAAGATCATATCCCTAACAATAACTTGATAGATAAGGCATCCCAAAATAACGTACCTAACCAACTATTATTTATCATAGGAAACCAATCAACATGTGTGAAAAATAACAGTGCTATAGTATCACAAATGGTTGGTAGATGAAACCATTTGTGATAGCTGATGTATCACAAATAGTTTGTCGTAAGGAATCATCTATGATATTCTTTTGTATTGCTAAATATATTTCTGTTTATTGGCTAGCCTCAGGAAATGCCAGCAATGCCCTCTTAAACAAGCTGAAACACAACAAGTACATGTATAAATCCAATTCACATTTATTTCAGAAACAAGCACATCTATTTCACAAATCAATTAACTGAAATGAACTAAAATTAACCATTCATGAACATTTACACAAATGTATCATTAAGTTCAATCTTATCCCAATCAAGTTCAATCTACATTGTGGAACTTACCTTCTGGATTTATGACCTCACGGTTCAAGAAAGACGCAAACTGTCATTGAATGTTTATGAGCTGACCCTGTTCCAACATAGTTGTATCGATACTCGCAACCTGTCGCTAGGAAGATTAAATTTATGCATATATAAATTGATAACTATGAAATAATTATTGCAAGATTGACAAACCTGAGGATCATTGGTCATCACGGAACCGACAAGTAGTTCCATGTTGTGGCAAACATAGTATCCATAGGTGTTTCCCGACGTCTGTTGGTGGCACTACAAAAATAGAATTGGTTAGTTCAAGAGGCATTACTACGAAGTGTTATATAGGATTAATGTGTACTAGCGAATGCCGAAAAATTTAGATCGTGTCGCAGGATCCTTCCCTTGGATTTCCCTCCTTTAGCAAAGTACATGACGAACAACCTACGTGATTCCAAAAAATTATCCTTAGCCATTGCAAAGGAAGGAAAGACTACAATAGAGTTATCTATGGAGGAAATATGTTTACCCATCGATTAATCATTGGACAACTGTGAAGTCATTTTCGGACCTTCTTTAGGGAATCTAGGTATATTACCTTGTTTCGTTTTGGTATAATTACAATTAGAATCCAGTGGAACCTACATAGATATGTCGCCATGGTCATTAAACATAAGTTTGTGTTGCTTATAAAGTACAAATCAACAAGTATAGCCACTAGTGCAACACTTACTCCTGGTTGTAGGGCAAAAGTATGAATTCCTTGTCGCGGTGAGCCAACAATGACTCAGTCATGTAATCCTTAACGAATTTTGCATTCTCCTTAATGTTTTGCATGGAGACCAAGTGTGGGTTGAGGAAACCTGCTAGTGATTTCTTTAATTGCTAGTGATTTCTTTAATTCTATCTATCTATATGTGTATATAATATCATATATATGTGTGTGTATATATATATATATATATATATGTGTGTGTGTGTGTGTACACACACACACACACACACACACATATATATATATATATATATATATATATATATACATGATGTACGTTGACTATGATTGTACACATATACACACACACACACAAAGTTATATAGTCCAACATCGCATGTACACACTTATAGTGAGGCATTGCATGAGTGAGGCGTCGAGGGTGTGGAGGTTGAAGAGGAAGAGCAAGTCCATGAAGGTCACCGTGAAAACACAGTTTTGAACCTCGTGGTGAAGATGATGCGGCCCGAACTTGACATTGACACTTGTGCATCGTTGTCCATCCATCTTGTTGGCCTGTTCCATGTACCATTTATGCAATCTCGTGCAAGCCAATCCTAGGATTTTGAGGTCCTTTACCCTCTCAACCAACGAATGGCCTTGCACGAATTTCCGAACCAACGGTAAGAAGGGGATATCATCGGGCTTCTTCGATTTGCCCTTGCCGCCTTGCTTTTTAGAGGTTGACTTCACGAGAGTCAACCGGGCACGAGGTGTAGATGCATCTGATGCACTGGGCCCTTGCCGCATCGGTATAGGTAACTCTGATGCAGGTAGCTCCGGTGTAGGTAACTCTGGTGTAGGTAGCTCCCGTGGACTTGGCATCGTTGTAGGACATTCTCGTGAAGTTGACATCGGAGATAGCTCTAGGCAGATATCCCTCTTGGGCCACTGGATGAATGTACCAATGGCTTGCCCTAGAGTCACAACCTCGTCGTTTGGGGGTGTCTGCAGTGGGACGACCTCGAAACTAGCCTGAACACCGTCCACATTCACTTTTGTGAAACCCGGTGCTAGATTTACACCATGCAACAAGACCCGGCACCAGATGGATACACGGCCCCAAGCAGCTTCCAGGGCAATGGTGGTATATCCCACTTGGAGCTTGCACTTCATAGCCACCTACATAAAGATACAAAATTAGCTACTCCAACAGGACTATCAATGGATTGAGCATTCCAGAGATAATAATTATCACTATGATGTCATTGACAGGAAATCTGTCATCGCTTTCTAGCCTGGTAGGGTTGGACGCACAGCTACTCCGACGATTGGGGGGCTGGCTAGCACAGTAGGGGCGAGGGCTTACAACTAATTTCCCCTAAGCTTGTCCTCAAGGCTCTCTATTTGCCGTTGCATCTCATCTCTAACGCGATCAGTGATATCATCTCTTAGAGATTCAGTGTTCTCATCTCTGAGGGATTCACGAATCTCCTCTCGTAGCCATGCATCGCGCTCGGCTTTGGCTCTCTTCCTACTTCGGTACGCTTCGGAGTCCTCTGGAAATCCCTATTTCCATGGAACATAACGACCAAGGCCTCTCGTGCGACCCGGGTGCTCATTGTTTTCTAGGGCTGTGGAGAGAATATCTCTCTCCCTAACTACCTGGAATGAGCCTTGGGAAGATTGTGAACTCAGCACTTCCTGCAATAGCCCGACATGTTACTTTATTTCCTATGAAGTTATGGAGTAATTACAAACTAGGTAGTTCGATATCTTACTAGGCACTGGGACACTTCCTCGTCTGCAAGGTTTGGAAAGGAGATGGCCCCTGAAGACATGGTAGATGACCTCGCTCTTATCTAGTTTCGGGCATGCTCATCAGGGATCCCGGCAAATGGCGGGGAGGCATCACAACGGATTGCCTACTCGTCCTGCTCCCTCCATTGCGGGATTTTACCCGCATACCCAGTGGTGCCGAGTCTGTGGGGGTACGTGTTTTTTGCTTGGAGGGCCTTGTGTGCCACACTTTCACTCCTAAAATCATATGTCGTCTTCTTCGCCAAAAGTCTTGCCAGAACTCTTCCACGAACGGATACTTTTGAAGGGCGTCAGATCCTTCTCCATGTATTACTTGACAAGCGTGCTCTTGAAGTTCTTTCACGCTTTGCATGCCTATAGTAACGTGTGTCATCGCACGGAAGCTTGGTGTTGTTCCGGGATCTCGAACGATCAAAAAATACCCGTCAGTAGCTCACCTTTTGATGTTTGGTCAACTTCTTCCACGAATCGTAGGTGATATTGACCCGTTCCCGTGCAACTATTTCGACCGTTCTTCATAATGCAGACGCTGCTTGGCGAGGATTGAGAGGGGTCCCAGACGTATCGACCTTCGTGATGGTAAATTGGCCCTCGGGCCTTTTTGATATTCCTCTTCTTTTATCGCGCTTGGATATTCCGGAGGACGGCGCACCAGACGCATGGGACGATGATGACGAAGAATGAGCGGAAGACATTTTCACAAAAAATAGAAGTTCTAGCATGCATGAACATATTATCGTAAGATTCGATCTCTATGTGTATGGGTATACACACCAATTAATAAATAATTGGAATATTTAGGGAAGAAATTAGGACCAATACAATGACATAATTAACATATAGACATGTTAATCCTCCAAGTCATTTAAAAGGAATAATATGCTCAACACAAACATCATGTGAACAAATGAAATCAACATAAAGCTAAGATTTAATATTTTGATATTGCTCTCAGATGTAGAGTTGCACAAGATTTAATCTTGGCCTTCTTGCTACTTTAGTCTATACTCTTCATTAATTGAATTTGACAATATTAATTCAAACTTTGAGCTCTAAAATAGTGCTTTACTTATTCGCCGACATGATCTTTAAACAAAAGACAATAGATAATACTTTCACTGGAGGTTTAACCAATTAACCAACCAAAAGTAACAGACTAAATGCTAAAGATCAATCAACAGTAGTAAGCATTCCAATTAGAGCTCAAGTTAAAACCCGATTATCAAAACAATTTTAGTACAAGACTATTATCATCACAAAGCATTCATCTCAAGCCCAACACACCACATTACAATATATTCTAGTAGCAATATCAAGCCTACCACATTGCATCGGTTACCTTTGGGTGTTGAGGAGAAGGATGAATAGAGAGCATCGAGCAGCAGAGCGCATCGTCGAAGGGGAGGTGCACCGGGCTCAGGGGAGGAGGAGACGATGTGTGCTCGGGGGAGGGGAGGAGGCAGGCTCGGGGAGGAGAAGCGCCAGGCTTGGGGAGGAAGGGCATCGGGTTCAGGGAGGCGGCGGCTGGTGCTCGGGGTGGAAGCGCGCCGAGCTCGAGGAGGCGGTGTCGAGGAAGGCGGTGACGGGCTCGGGGGAGGAGGGAGAGTTAGAGAAACTTAATCGTTTGAGTGGGGGGCGCGGGCAAACCCTAGAGTCCGAATATAAATAGGGTTGGACATCACAGACGGTTCTAAAGTAGAACCATCTGTGATAAATACACATCACAGATGGTTCCAATAAATAGCTATCTGTGATAGTTGATGTATTATAGACAATTTGTAGATGAAACCGTTTGTGATAGCTTATTATAGATGGTTTGTTCGAAGGAACCATCCGTGATATTCTTTTGTATTGCTAAATCTATTTCTGTTTAGTCGCTAGCCTTAGGAAATTCTAGCCATGCCCTCTAAAACAAGCAGAGACACAACAAGTACATGTAAACATCCAATTGACATTCATTTTAGAAATAAACACATCCATTTCGCAAATCAATTTACTCAAATGAACTAAAATTAACCATTTAGAACATATGACACATAAACATTTCATTCATCATTCCACTTACTTATTTCCTTTAAAAATTAGCCCTTCATGATGATCGACGCATATATAGCTTGTTTCATCACGTTGTTCTTCCTCGACCCTTATGCCGTTTCCGAAAGGAGGTAGCTGGTCAAATTGATTGTAATTTTCCTCCTCCACTACATTCTCAACTCCGATAATCCTCATTTTTCCATGAAGAACTACGTGACGCTTCTTATTTGCCTAGTCGGTTACATAGAAGACTTGAACAACTTGGTTAGCGAGTACGAATAGTTCATCTTTGTATTCGACACGTTCGAGGTCCACGGTAGTGACGCGTATGTGTCGATCTTCACCTGTGGGAGATGGACCCAACGGCACCGAAACAGGGGGATCTTAGTAGGAGCTCCTCAGTCCATTGGTACTGAACATACCTATGCAGACATCGCTGTTCTGGTTAGTGCTCTTTATATCCTGAGCCTACATATAGAATGTGTACCCATTTATGTCATATCCTTACCATATCACAACTGTAAATGTTGGCCCTTTTGCCAACCATGTCAGCATATCAATTGACGAACTCCTAGCGAGTCACTCCTTCAACTATTGGTTGAACCGTACTGTCATCTTTGCCTCATGATCCAAACATTCTACCGCTCCAGATTCTCATTCAAGCACGCCTTTATCTTTGGTCGATATACGGGGACACTTCAGTCATGTGTTGCAATACCGTGAAATGAGCTTGAGCATACACATTCATATCTGGAGTGATTGCTTTCCTTCCTATGGTCCTGATACCCTCGAGCCTCCCCTCATGGTGAGATCGAGGCACATCTATTGGTTCGACCTAAGCCATGTAATCGACGTAGAACTCAATGACCTCTTCGGTTGCATAACATTCAACAATGCTGCCCTCTGGCCGAGATCGATTCTGCACATAGGACTTGAGAATTCCCATGAACCTCTCGAGTGGGTACATGCTACATAGGAACACAGGCCCGCACATCTTTATCTCCCTCACAATGTGAACAATGAGATGGAACATGATATCGAAAAACGATTGAGGGAAATACATCTCAAGATGACATAGAGTCGTCACCACCTCGTCCTGCAGAACATCTAGTCCTTCGGGATCGATGACCTTCTGAGTAATTGGGTTAAAGAAATAACATAGCCTAATGATTGTCTCTCGGATCTTGATCGGCAAAATACTTCTAATTGCAACAGGGAGGTACACATCAATATTTTTAGATCTTCCATCAATGGTGCTAGGTACACATCAATATTATTCCCAGGTTGCTTCGGCCCTTGGATAAGTATCGACAGCAAAATATACTTCCACTTCATACACAACCAAGGAGGAATGTTGTAGATACAGAGAGTCATAGGCCAAGTGCTATGTCAACTGCTCATGTTATCGAAAGGATTCATTCCATCTGTACTCAATCCAAACCTTATATTCCTCTGTTAAAATGCGTCAAGTCTCGCAAACCTCCTATTGATGTTTCTCCACTGGGCGGAATCAGCAGGGTGTCTTAGCTTTCCATCCTTCTTACGCTCCTCCGAGTGCCAATGCAGCAGTTTTGCCTCATTTGGGTTAGCAAAAAACCGCTTCAAATAGAGAATTATAGGAAGATACTACACCACCTTAGCAAGAGGTCCTTTCTTCACATCGATTCCCTCGCCGTCATCTGATTGATTCTTACACTTGTATCAGGATGCGTTACACACCGGACATACATGCATGTTTGCACACTCTTTACGGTAGAGGATACAGTCGTTCGGATATGCATGTATTATTTCTACTTCCATTCCTAATGGATAAAGAACCTTCTTGGCTTTGTAGGTGGTTTTGGGCAACTCGTTTCCTTCCGAAGCATGTCCGCTAAGAGACCTAACAACATCGTGAAACTCTTATCGGACCAACCGTTGCTTGTCTTCAATTACAACACTTCAAGCAAGGATGACAACTTTGTGTACTTTGACTTGCAGCACATGGACAAAGGTTTCTCTGAGTCCTCCATCAATCCTCGGGATTTAACATACTCTTTCTCATCACACTTCCCTTCTACATCGCGAAGCATCTGATCCAGATTGTCATTGTGCAGCCTATCCGAATCGGAACCACAATCAACATCATCCGACAGTATATCGTTGACTTCATCGGTGATGTCGTTATTACTACCTTCCTGTATAATCTACTCTTCATCGTGACTAGTCTAACGTGATACCCCTTTTTGAAACCCCTTCAAATCAAGTTTGCTTCGATCTGTGCTCGGTTCTTAAATATCTTCAGATTCTCACAGTCAATGCATGGACAGTACATATATTCCACCCCCTTATTCAACATATCCTCCTCGACATCTCTTGTAAAAGAAGACACACCATTAATATATTCTTCACTCACACGGTTCTCTGCGTACATCTAGCTTCGGTCTAACTACGCTATGCATATAACAAAATTTAGTGTTAAATATTGAATTAATTAATTAGTATACTATAGATGCAACTTTTGATATGTCATTTGAAATATGTATTTCTAATGAACTGAAAAAATAGTAATGTATTACAATAGGAGTGCAGTAATATGTGTTAAAATCCAAACTTTGATTGTGCACCCTATGGTTAGGTTGTTCATCACAAACACATTATAGACAACCCACCCAACTTCTACTAATTAATTCGCAAAATTAATTGAAATATCAAGTACTTATAGTCAACTTCAGATGGCAAGAAGCTAAGACTTGCAAAATAACACAAGAAGCTAGATCTAAACCATCTTCAATTCTCTCTTTACCAAGCTAGATTTAGAATATAATTAAATTAAGAATAAATTACTAACCATCGATAGTCAAGAACAAATAGATCTACAATCACTCTTTCCAAATCCACGATCTCCTTTCACCAAATCGCCTCAAAGGCCCACCTCCTCAAAGTAGTAGGAGTGAGAACAGAGCTGAAATTTAAGAAAGATCTGTAAGGGTCGGGTCTGCAATAAGTGAGATTATCGCAGACGGATTTTAATACAAACCGTTTGTGATGAAGACGAAAAGTCACAAACGGTTTTCAACATGAACTGTCTTTGATATTACATCTTCAGAGACAGTTTTTAGCGCAACCAGTAACACATACATTCACTAAACTAAAACCGTCTGTGATTGTATTTAATACAGACGGTTTTAGTCAACAATCTATGATGAGGCATCCAGTATTAGCCTTTTTGTAGTAGTAGGAGGAGATCTAGGTGGAGGAGGAGGCGGTGGTGCATGATGTCGATGGGAACAAGGTGTCGGCCGACCTGCTGGTTTCTTGAATCCAACGGGTCAGTGCCAGATCTATAGATAAATCCCCAAGAACGTTAAACTATGTGATGGAAATCGGGGGAGGAGGGAACGTGGTGGCGGAGGTTAGGCTTGGGGCCTCGGGGCTTGACTCCTACTGCTCAAATATGGCTTGGGGTTTTCTTCCCTTCGAGATGTGGCGGCATGCAGAGAGTTGGAGGAGGGGGGGTGCAGCGGTGGAGATGCAACGAGGAGATCCAGGAATAGGGGAAACACGGTTGCAGGCAACGACAAAGATCGGGGGAGGAGGTGAACATGGCGGAGGAGGTCTCGGGGTCTCGGGGGCGGAGGAGACGCCGACTCTACTAGCTACTATTCAACCCAAACCATAGAGACCCATGGGTTCAAACTGAATGGAACCAAAAATACTCCACCCGAACCAACCCAAACCAACCTGCTTCACAAGCAAACCCGACCCAACCCACTTAAACCATTTGAACCCAAGCCATTACCAGGCCTATACATATGGGTAGGTGGCGGTATGATGGGGATGGAGTTCAGAGAAGGTGGGTGGCGGTGTGATCATTATTACTACTGACGATGGACAGCTTGGATTTAGGACGAGAGAGAGAGGAAGAAGTATTACACATTGAAATGTGGACATGTTGGTTAAAGAATTTTACTAATTTTGTTTGTTGAGTTGTCTCGCTCATTATCAGCCATGTCATCAGCCATTAGGGCTAGAAATGAGCCGGCTCAAGCTTGGCTCACTCAAGTTAGGATGAAATGACGGCTCAGCTCATTTTGGGAATGAACCAAAACCAGAGCTCAGCTTGGCTCGATAGCAGGCTTGAGTTTGCTTGCGAGCCAAGCTGCTTGTTGGGTTGCCTTGCTCCGACGACCCATAGCAGAGTCGTCACGAACGACGCCCTCTCCTTCACGAGAGACGACATGACGCCGTTGCCGCAGCTCCCTGCCTCCATGTCCCAATCCGCCTCGCTCCCGCTCTTCTTGTTGCCTTCCTTATCCTTGCTCACCTTTTCATCGAAACGACACCGCTGCGCCTCTCCATCGGGGTCTTTCTTGGATGGCACCAACCAAATCTTGGATACAGAGAAGCTGCCTTTGGTAAGCTTTGCCACAGCCATGTCGGAATGCTGGTGCTTCTGTTCTATCATGTGGAATGGTGGCAACCGAGCGAGGCCTCGCCACGCTTGGAGGCGCCGAACTCGCACTCCAACATGGCGCCGCTCCACCCTCTGCTCCGTCATGCCCCGAGGCTCCTTCGCCAAAGCCGCTTGGCTCGCTGGCGCGGTGTCTTTGGCCCGACTAGAACACCAGGGGCATGTCGATGAAGGCCTAGTCCACGCCGGCGTCGTGGGGTGGAACATGCTGCAATGCCTCGAACGTCGTTATCCACGCCTGCACCGTGGTGCGGTCGATCGAGTGGCGTGAGCGATCCGCACACGAAGAAGACAATCGCCAATACGGCCACGATGAAGAAGATGCTCAGGCGGCGAAGGAGGATGGGGGAGGACGGGGAGGCGACGATGGGCCAAAGGACGGGGCGGGTGTGGGCTCGATCTGGAATGTGTGTTGGGGGCAGAGGAAGTGCGTGTGGTGTGTCGGTGTGTGTGACTGCGCGACTGGAATGGGATTTGGGGGCAGAGGTAGTGCGTGTGCCCACGAGCCAAACGAGCCGAGGCTCGGCTCGAAAATAAGACGAGAGGTTTGGCTCGACTTGTCTACATCATAAGTCTAAGCCAAGCATACTCGAGTTTGGTCTGAGTCAAGCCGATTCATGAGTCTTGAGCTATTTTTTTAGTCCCGTCTGCCACCATAGTAAAATCAACTACAATACCATCTAAAGGGGTTATGCGCTTCGGTTTTAAGTAGACGATTTTGTAGTTCAAAGGTAGAGTAGACGCACCCCAATAGTTTAAGGGTTAAATAGACTTTTTTCCTTTTAAGAGAGCCACACATCATTGGTGGACCCACCGAATTAAGGGCTAGATTTTTTTTTTCCTTTTGAAAATTTATAGTCTAATTTTCTCTATTCTAGAGCTTTTAATCATGCATAGTAGGCATATATTATACATTAAAACTTAATTTAGTTCCCACTTGTGACTCAAGAATCATCTAACTGCAATGATATGGTCATTTTACCTCTAGTAAAAATATCGTTTTCTCTGACTGCACAATTTTTTTGTTACACTAGTCGATTGGTCGCGCAGTTGTGCGTGTAGTGTAGTATTTACTGCATAGTGTATAAAATTTTATTTGTGAATTCCAAATATTGAAATTCCTAATTCACAAACAAAATATATTTGAGATATTTGATTTCATATTTAATTAGCGCAATTTATTTTGAGATTTCTCTCTAGCAAATTAGGTAGTGCTTCTTGTCTTTTTTTTTTCAAATTAATATTTATCTAACCCAACTATCAATCTAAGTACTTAAAATTAGGGTCCACCAAATTAAGTGCTAGACGCTTTTCTCATAATTTCTAGCATATTTGTCTTTTGTTTTCTTAGCAGTTGTAAATCATCTTTACCAGCTTTTACTATTATATAATTAGTGAAATTACCCGCGCAATTGCGCACTAGATATTGCAACATATTTTATTTCTTATATAACTCTAATGCCTTTGAAATATAGTTGTATTTGTTATACAATTGTAACAATTGTACTATCTATATATGATTAATTTGCACGGTTGTAATCCGGTCCACCAAATTAAGTGTAGATCTTCTCTCTCTTGATTAGTGAGAGAAATTCTAGGAATTTTTCTTTTTTTTTCTGATTTAAGGACTATTGTGGTATTTTCTAGACATCTAAAGACAAAGAGATACCTGGAATATCACTAGTTGTTTGTAGATATATAGATTATAATGTCATATATTGGATGGGAGATGTTATACCTGGCATTAAGTTTTTATCTTTACTAATATAAAGAGCACGAGTGTCAAAATTTAAACCATGTATGGATTTTTTTATTGGCCGATCAGACTATCTCAACCATTCATCTTTTTTGATCGGAGCGTTGCATTGAAAGTTGGTCCCTTGCCTATACAATACACCCTGTAATTAATCTATACAAATAATTATCCCTCGGTATGGAATACTCAAGAGAGAAAATAATTGACGTTTATGAGTGATCAATATATACTCTTATATAAATACAATAAATCACAAATTAATTATATCCATTCAAATATATGCATGATATTCTCGTAAGAGCATTTTCCGCAACGTGTATTTCACATGCATGATTACTAGCTATTGTAAAGTTTCTCTGCTGTAGTGCAGTTCTGATATGATAATATAACTGAATAACAGGGATGATTTTCATCAGCCACCAATGGTGAAACGTTTGAACAAGCGAAGTGAGCTGGAGGAGAAACTTCGTAATCGAGATCCATTTGTGGTCTATGTGGTAGGAGAAAGTAGTGTCGGCAAGACAACTCTTGTGAGAGATGTATACAAGCGAATGAAGGCCCAGAGATATTTTGATGTCCAAGCTATGGAGAGTATTGCACCTCATTTAAGTGCTGTCAACATTCGGCAACAAATTGTTCAGCAACTGACAGACGACGACAAAAATTGCCCAAAAGGGATGGTCGATGAGATGTTGGAACGTGCATTACAAGGCAAGAAGTTCTTATTGGTGATAGATGGTGAGATTAGCAGCACTGCGTGGAAAGACATTCTACATGTTCTCAGCAAGCTTGGTGAGCCAGGTAGAGGTAGTAAAGTAGTGCGTATCGCACAACAAGAACCAGAAAAGCTGCCTGGTAGTGATATCGATCATCATGAAACCATTAAGGTGGATCTTCTTGACGAAGATTCTACCAGAGAATTGTTCCTGAAGAGATTAGTCAAAAAGGAAGCAGCGATTGGAGAAGAGGCAGAGCACAATCGGTTCGTAGAGGAGCATAGCAGAAAAATTTTCGATATGACAAAAGGGTTGCCACTGGCTGTTGTTCTTCTGTCAGGTCTTGTGCAAACCAAGGAGTGTCCTGACGAGTGGAATAAGGTATTTGACTACCTCTGGAAACAATCGAAGCGGCTCCACAGTATATTGTCCCTGTGCTTCGAGGATCTTCCACATGAACTGAAATCTTGCTTCCTCTACTTTGCTGCCTTGCCGGCAAACGTCATGATTGAGGCACGCACCTTAGTGTGCATGTGGATGGCAGAAGGATTCCTGAGACCAAAAGAGGGAAAGACAATGGAGAAGGTGGGCTATCGCTACCTGAATGAGTTGGTTATTAGGAATCTAGTCAATCTTGTGCATATGGATGAGTCAAGTCCTGGGAGTAGGTTCTTGGTTGTCCAGAACAAAGTATACGACTTTCTGCGGTTTGAAGCACACGAGGCAAGTTTTGTGGAGGTCCATAGTGGCGACGACATTCCCTCTCTGACAAGTGCTCGCCGCCTCTCTCTGCAGAATTACACGGACAAATTTGCTGCCCTGGCCAGCCCACTGCCGAAGCTACGATCCATCTTCTCTCATTTTGAGCTTCTGGAGGAGTACAAAGAAGACGGCCAGCATCTCGAGCAAGATGAGGATCCCTGGCAAGAAGAAGACCCAACTCCAAATTATGATCTATGTCTAGCAGTATGTGGCTGCAAGCGGCATGGGGAGAAGCAGCCTAAGAAGGACAAACACATCAACTCCTATATACGGAAACTGCTGCTTGGGTCCGAGTTCCTCCGCGTCATCAACCTGCAAGGCATTGAGATTGGCGACAAGTTGCCAGATGAGATTGGCAATGCTGTGCACCTGCACTACCTCGGGGTTACATCCTGTTCACTGGAGCATATCCCGCCATCCGTCGGAAGGCTCACCAGCCTTGAGACGCTGGATGTCAGGGAAACTTATGTTCGGGAGCTCCCAAAGGCCTTCTGGATGATCAAGACACTGCGGCATGTGTTCGGCTTTGTTCTCATGTTGCCCAAGGAAGTCGGCGACCTGAAGCTCCTACACACACTTGACTCCATACGTCCTGATAGTCAGAAAGGTTGGGATAGCAGAACACTTGCGAAGATGATCCATCTCCAATCCTTGGTCGTGTGGGGGCTCTCGGCCAGCACGGCGGAGGCACTACGTGCAGCCCTCAGCAAGCTTGAGCACCTTACCGTGCTGGCCTTGCATTGTAAAGGTAAAACTGACACTGATCAAGCTGATGAAGCTGATCGATATATTCCTTCAAGTGTGTTCACTAGCTCCTTCCTCCGGCACGTCAAGACCATGGAGCTAGATGGGGAGCTGCGCTTGTCCTCTTCCCAGTCCCAGGGCTCCCAGCCCGGTGACATCCGCCTCATCCTTCCTAACCTCATTACGCTTTCGCTCAAGGGAAGCAAGGTGCCGCAGGTCTTCATCAACAAGCTGGCCGAGCTGCCAATTCTAGCCACCCTTGCCCTCTACTCCGGCTCGTACAGTGACGAGCAGCTTATCTTCTCTCGCTCTGGATTTCAATGCCTTAAGAAGCTCAGGATTGACGTGGAAGAATTGAAGAGAATCAAGATAGATGAGCATGCGCTCCCCAGAATCCAAGAATTGGATATTCACTCCCACTACTCTGAGTCTGATCACCGTCGAGTCCAAATGGATGTGTCTGACGAACGTATTCGGAAGATCGTTGATTTTCAAGACAGAAAAATTGATTAGGTTAAAGATGAAGAATTGGATATCCCTATCAACTAAGATAATAGTCCTACTTGTGTGTGTGTGATGCCACTCTGGTTTCTCTGTCGTACTCCTATATATGAGTGGGTATGTTCGCCTCTCCACTATGTTGTGCGCGTGCGCGAGTGCGAGCGAGCGAGACTTGATTGTAATATTTGCCTTTCTCAACTACTGTCAGTGTTGTGATGTACAAACTACGTGTGTAATAATGTGGCAAAAACATCATGATTACCCTGCCACAAGCTTGAAATATACCTGATTGTGTGTTATTACTAAAAACTACTCCCTCCGATCATAAAATAGCGACATTTTTTACTTTTCAAAGTCAATCATGTGCTATTTGACCATTAAATTCTTTTATTATATGTTAGAAAAAGTTGTAAAAGTACAATATTATGAAAGTATTTTTATGATAAATTCACGTATATCATTTTCATATATATATATATATATATATCAATACATTTAAATAATATTTTTGTTCAAAATTAATACGGTTTGGATGCAGGCGTCACTTTCGTGACCGGAGGGAGTAAATAGCATTACTTTACTAAGTTAATCATGGGAAGCATCGATAATATACAAAATTCTGGTAACTCATTTACAATGACACCGGGCCGTAGAGAAGGAAGCTGCCGGCGCAGGCGATGGTAGCCCAGAACAATGACATTCAGAGCTAGCTGGCCTTTGCGGTAAGCTCATGTGGATCCAAGCCTTACAGCGCAAGCGCGATGCCCGACCCTAGAGGTGCTAATGGATGGATATGCAAATCCAAGGAGCAGAAGTCCAACTTAAATCCAAGTAGAATTGATCCAATCCATATCCAATCCAAATTCAATAAGGTGATATTCATGTCCATCCAAATCCAAATACACAAAGTCTATGAATATCCAAATCCAAATGGATCACTACCTATGTTATGTTGAGGTGATGACATGGGGCTCACCTATACGCTTGGACCCGCTAATTGTACAAAGTAGCTCTTCTACATGTCAAAACATCTCTAATAATTTTCTGTCGATTTCATGAAACTTTTATGGTATGAACATGAGTTAGAAATTTTAAATACCAAACTTTTTAAAGGGTTCATATAAAAGCTCTTGGGGCCCACCTGTGCACCTAGGCCCACCAATTTGCACAAAGTTGTTTTTCTATACACCGATTCATCTCTAGTAAATTTTTGTCGATTTTATAAAACTTTTATGGTGTAGATATATCCAAGTATAATAAGGTACAATCCAGCGAGGTCAAATACCAAACAAGCTCAATAAGTAGTAGACTTGATTCCAATCCCACCTCTACCCGACCCAAGACGTCGTGTCAGATGCGACGAGCTCATCAGGGGATGTCTGCAGCAGACCCACGGCGCGCGCGCTCGTGCGGTGATTGTAACTGTTCTAGCTTGTCAGTGGCTCAGGGCTGCAGGCCTGCAGCACTAAAGTGGCAGAACTGGTAGACCATCCTGCCACACTTAATACATGATTGGGTTTGTTAAATCAAAATTCATTCCGGCGGTGTGTGCACAAGTGTGTATGTGTTCTGAATCCTGATCTTGAGTTCATGACCCTTGAGAAACAGTATATGTTGAAGTATAAGTAAATTGTTTATTTTTTTTCACATGCTTAAACTTTTAGATGAACTGGTTGGTGCATAAAACTCAATATGGTATCAAAACCAGGAGGTCTTGAGTTCAAGATCCGATTGACGCAATTAAAGAAAAATAATTGTAGCTCCACCCTTAAACATATGACGCATGGTATGAGGTGACATGAGGAGGACTATAGCTGAAGTTACACATACGCACGAGCGCGCGTATTTTCGCATAGCAATCGCGTGACTTGTGACTTGCACGACCGTGAATGTGTTGTGAACCTAGTCCACCTTTCTTTTGCTAACCGTGTATTTCTCTCTCTCTCTCTCTCTCCTTTTAGACTGGTCGAAATAAAGTAGTCGAAAAATAGTGGTCGGATCCATAGACAAGTGTGGTCGAAATAAGGTGGTAGAAGCTGTAGCTTGAAACACGTGACACATGGCATGAGGTGACATGAGGAGTACTATGGCTAAAATCACACATACACATACACACGCGCGCGCATATTTTCGCGTGGCAATCGCGTCACTTGTGTGACTTGCGACGTGCGACCATCAACATGTCATGAACCTAGTCCACCTTTCTTTTTACTAACCGTGCATTTCTCTTTCGTCTTTTAGACTGATCGAACTAATGTGGTCGAAATAAAGTTGTCGAAATTCAGTGGTCGAAGAACACCGGTCGAATCCATAGACCAGTGTGATCAAAATAAAGTGGTTGAAACACTATGGTCAAAATAAAGTGGTTGAAACACTGTGGTCAAAATAAAGTGGTTGAAACACAATGGTCGGATCCACGCACTGGTGTGGTCAAGTTCGTAAACTAGTGGTCGAAATCAGAGATCAGGTAATCGAACTCGATAAACATTGCTTAATTATCATTAATTGGTTTTGAATTTGCAGTTACCAGTGGTTTAATATATGCTTTGTTATACAATTACTATAGAGTAATTGTCTCGACCTTAAAAAGATCTGGAGACGTCCAAACCTGAGATCAATTGATTCACTTCTATGTTCTTCTTCTATCTCTCTGTTCAATTGTGTTAGAGAGTTGTGCTGTCGAACTAAGTCGTCTCTTCTCCTTGTTGTGCACCGGCAAAGAGGGTGAGCAGTTATCTCCGAACCATTATCGCAGAGGTCACCTACATGGGGCGGCAATAAGGTCTCTAGGCAGCGTATCTGTGCGACCGCTCGCTTCACTATTTCATCTTCGTTCTGCACTGTTTCAAGTTTGCGCGGCTTCCTATTCTTCATCAAGCCTGATTGTAAGTTGGTTGTGCAACCAAATTATTCTGCTATAATCATATTATTGTTATAATCCTATTATTGTGTATGTTTGGAATAATAATGAGTTGCTTGTTGTTAGTATTGTTTTATGCATCTCTAGTTTTATGTGATCTTTGCCTTATAATAAAAACTGAAATTAAAATATTGTCGGTATTTCCAACATACGTGAGGAGGACTGTTGAAGTCTAAGTAAATTGTTCACCTCTCTTTGTCAGTTTAAGTTCTTAGATAAACTGATTGATGCATGCAACTCAATAGTGTCTAGCTTAGCACAAAATAGGCCGCTCATTGTTCAACACACGGGCATCCTCGGTTACTTTAGGAACACCATTAGCAACTGCTGACCGGAGAAATCCTACTGGGCGCGCGGTGCCTGTACACCTTTGCAGGCGGAGATTACGACTAGCCGACTTTTTTTTTTGACAGTACGACTAGCCGACTGGGAGCCGGTTATTGTTTGCGCCGATGATCCGCCGTCCTAATAACTCAACTACTTTACGAACGAACTGAAAACTTCGCCCATTAGCCTCATATGAATACAAGCAATATTCATAACATAGTATCGAGACTAGGGTTAGGCTTTCTCACGCGGTCTCACGTTTTCTGCTCGGCGGGCGAGAGTTTCTGGGCTGCGTGAGGAACGCGAGTCTCGGCCGACGGGCGCCGGGGAACATATGGGCTCTTGGTTGCCCACGTTGAGGTCACATGCAGAAGCTGCTTCACGTTGATGTTGTGGAGACCATACAGGCTATTTACTTTAGATCAAGCCCATCTACGAAATCTGAAGTCCTAATAACCCAAACTACTTTCGGCTCGTGCAATCGATGACGAACGAACTGAATCGGTCTTTGGGAACGGATTTCTCGGGATGTGACTTTGCTTCCTCTGTGGACTGATATATCTGAGCCCCTCGCTCTTGGTTTGAGCACTTCTCCTCTGTGGTCACTATCGCTGGCTTTTTAGCGAGTGATCATGATCTCAAGCGCTTCTTCGTCCACACTTCGCCTCGTGGTCGGACTCTTCTTCTTTGTATGTTGATGATATGATCATTAGGAGATGATTCTCGAGTACGATGGTTTCTTTATGTTCCAAGAGAAGTATATTCAGATCTTCTTGATCGCGCCTCTCTCACCGATCAACAGATCGTTGAGACTCCTATGGAGCTCAATGTTCACCTCCGACCCTCCGATGGCGAGCCTCTTTCTCGATCCGAACGAACTGAAAACTGACTGCAGTTGAACCGACTGGCTGCACACTTGTAGTTGTAAAGAAGAACATCCGAGCAGTACGTACCTGTGAGTTCGTACTTCTACACCAAGTACATAGTGAAACACCCGGCCCGTGCGCCTATCCCTAGCTGTATAAGACATTTCAGAAATATGTCGTGATATTAACCCCTAGGAACGTACGCACTACCATTTGCGTCAGAAAAGAACGTATAAACGTACGCGCGCACCATCCATATATGCATGATGCATCCGTGGCACCAGTGCACGCGGGCTACCTCGAATGGCACACGTATCTGGTGCACCCACCCAGCACCGCCGTACGTTCTGCTTTATGAAAGAGAGCTATCAGATCACATACCACATTGCAGCCTGAAAATAGTGCACGCATCACGCAATCCCAGGTTCAATTAAGATCCTTGGTTACGCAGGACGCGGCGCATGCATTGACGGAAAGCACAGACACATCAACAAGAAAAAGATCAACATAACTCCCGTTACACGTCTAATTATCAGAGGAATCAATCCTTCCCTGAGCAGCGACTCAAAGCAAGAGCTAGCTCCCCGTACACGCATCTCACTATATATATGTGTAGTAAATTGTAAACATGGCTATAATCTTTCAAAACAAACGCACAAGCAAATTAATAACCCTAGTTACAAGAGACGATGGCGGAGGCGATCATCGGGCCGCTGGTGGGGAGGCTCCACGAGCTGGCCGTGAGCGAGGCCCGGGCGCTGGTGGCCGTGAACGACGACATCCAGAGGCTCCGGGACAAGCTCATGTGGCTGCAGGCCTTCCTCCGCGAGGCCGACGCCAAGCGCCGCGCCGTCTCCGATGAGGTCACCAGGGTGTGGCTGCAGCAGACGCGGGACGCGGTCTTCGATGCCGAGGACGCCCTCGATCATTTCTATCTCCACGTGGATATGTCCAGGTATACATACATACATATATGATGGCTCTGTACGATACGCGGTAACGTGTGTGTGTCTCCATGGGCTATTGCGCGCGTGGCCGTCCAATTCGAGTTACAGCGTGAAGTTTCGCATCTCGTGGTTCTCCTTTTCCTTTGATTCAGTTCGAGATTGAATCAATGTAGAATAATATTTCCTATTAATTTTGCTATTGCAACAAGGAATCGATTCTTTATCTGATTTTGCCACCTTCCTTTTGTTTCAATCGGAGGTCGAAACCTGTAGATTGACTTTTATTCCAAATTAAATGGAATAAATATTGTTCATGCTTCCAAAATCGATCTGTTTTGCGTTTCTTCTTTTACTGATTGGAAATTATGTAGATTAGGTCTACACGCAAAACTATCAAGCACAAAGCCTGACGATGAACGTTAGGTTAGATGCAATCTTTGCCTGATCAACGTTTGCGTCCTGCATGGCTAGTGGCCGGTGCCCAGTGCAGCGGCGTAGCGATGCAGTACGACCAAGGCGGCACGGCGCGATAGCCGCGGCGGCACGAGGCCATGCTCGCAGTGTGGCTCGGTCGGCACAACGGTGGTGAGCAACACGGTGGCTACCCGAGGCATCGTTGGCGTGGCGGCGGTGAGGCCAAGCTCTTGGCACGGCGCGGTTGGCGTTGTGGCGACGGTGACGGCGTGATAGGCGCGGTAGACGATCGATGGCAAGTACGACGGATGTGGTGCGGTAGGCATGGCCAAAACAAGGTCCCAGGTGGCGACGACGGTGGTGCGGTAGGCACGGCCCGATAAGGCCTCAAGCATGACGACAACGGTTGTCGGACTAGGACTTTAAATCCTTATATGTGTATCGTATTAGTCTTATGATTAGTGACTAGTACACACATCCACAACATTAACAATCACTTCTATACACAATTCACAAATACAACATGGTTCAATAGGTCTTAACCATAAGTGATATATAGCAAGTTTATGTTGCGATGGACCAACTGGCCAAATAAATTCGAGTACCAAAAGAGAGTGGTGGAAAGCATAGTAAATAAATCAAAAGGGTCCAGCTTTATGTCACATACATCCCATATGCAACCGATAAGGACTAAGCCCTAAAAAGACCCGTCGTCGTACCCTCCTGTACCGGTGTGAAATACATATCGTCGGGGATCGTTTCTTTCTCATACTCTGAGCAACAATTTAAGAAAGATTAAATACATTGTGTATTCAGCAAAACTTGTAATGTATCACAACATAATATAAATGCATGGCTAAACAACGAATATGGCTCTACACTACAAGTTATTTTTAGCTTAAAGCAAGTTTACATTTGCAATGCTGATATGTAATAATTTACAACGGGGACTTAAAGAGCAATTGACATGTAATGAAATAACAAGTATGTAGCTTTAATAAGAGTAAGTCACAACCCTCCTTGGCTGCGAACATTGAATCATTTTCAGCCATAGACATGGCACATAGGTCAACAACAATCCATCCCATCATTTCCAACAAAATCATTTTTTGCAAAAAGAAAAGAAAAGAAGAGAAGACTATGCCCAAGGTGGCTGCACTAAGCACGCTCATGACCACTAGTATGGCTATTTAAATATATTTACACTCTGCAGAGGTGTATAACTTTACCCACATAATATGAGCTCTCTAGTTTATTCGGTATCTGTCGATACCACTACACACAACATGATAGTATGTAGTCTAGAGTTCATAATGAAGCATTTACATCACCTAGTCCTAACCTTGTACCAGCCCGATAAATGATAAACCCTCACTTCAGCGAATACCCTCCCTTTAGTACTACGGCTACCGAAATGCAAGGCTAGTCATAGATAACTTAATTAGCTAAGGATATCATGTACTAGCACATGTGGTTGTACGCTTAGGCTTAGATTGACAGCATCTACATTTGGTCCTTAATCGACCCGATCGAGAATGTCCCCCAATCTACATGTGAGATCACACTCTCACATTCCACAGTTCATAATATAACCCGTCCGCGTCAAAAACTAGGTTTTCTCATTTTTGATTTTATACCAAACTAACAGAGGTTGCCCCTCTGGTCTAACTTTTCAAAATCACCCAAGTCCATGCGCAAATTTTTCCAAATATTCAAACCTAGTGAAAACTAGAGCATGACTAAGCATCTATACAATACACGTAAATGAAATATACCCAAATTGATATTAGCTACTATTTACACCATATCCTAAAGGCTACAATAGCAAGGATAACAATATCACAAGGATGATTCAACATACAATAGGAATTTAACTACCGTTACCTATGAACATATCAATTTTTAGCCAAACATACACGCATGCATAATAATCTTTGCAAACAGAATAAAATAATTGAAATAATAGGTTCAAAATGATCAAAGGGTGTGCTTGCCTTACTCAGGTTGCTCTGAGTGTGGGGGTGCTTGATCTTCATAAACTCGTTCGCGACTCTAATGTTTATTCGAAGGAACCGAGAAAAACAATAAATAATAAAAAAATTCAATAGTAACAAAATTCAAATATTTTTACATATTTATAAATAGCATGATTTTAGATGAATTTATCAAAAATAATAATTCAATTTGGAGTTCATATGCGAGAGTTACTAGAGAAACAAGTTAGCTCGGCTAGAAAAATCTAGAAAAATAAAAGACAACATTTTATGCTAACAGAGTTTCGAGCACCTGAGATTAATTTCTATCCTTGTCCCTAATTCACGATCTTTATCGAACTTAGTAATTTATGATAAATCCTCTAATTTGATGAAATTTATTATTCATGTGTTACTCCACTATCACCAATTAGGGTTACTCACCATGCACAACCTCATGTATCTAGTCCCCTCATAATAATTCACTTAACCGATTCTCAGGTGCTGAATCCAATCACATGCATAACACTCTCCGATCATATTTTCATATCTTGATCTAAATCCCGCACTATCATCTACTAAGGTATAACCAGAGTAGTCAATTCAACAAATAATGCCCATATTCACGATCTTCCATCTATACAGTCCATCTGGTAATTGTACGAAATCCACCAAATTATGGGCATATGATCATGACTAAATCCATCAATCATTCTCCACTAGACTGTTTAAGCTAATTCTACCTATCTAGCTCTACTATTCTCACATTGGCAAATCATAATTGCATATACCAAAATTTCCACCAATCGAGGTTTATTTGACAAACCGGCGCCTAATGAGCTTTACAATTTAATTGCACATCCAACATTTAATATCTCACTAATCGATCAACTTATGTCCATATCATCGAGCTAGTCGTGCACGACATCCACCATTCCAGTCATAAATGTGCCTCTGTGGTCAACTCATAATCATCCATTTTAATCCAAGTGCGGGCACAAGACTATCAACTCGGGACATAGGACTCATCCACCAATCACACGGTACTCCAATTAATTGTCCCTGATCAAATAATCAATTTCTAGTTTGTCCCAATTCTAGCATCTATGACTCACCTAACTATTGCTTAAGACATCCAATCAAATTGCTCATGTTTAATTAATCATCCGATTCAACCTCCATATTACATTTAATATCGTCACATGAGCTATCCCTCGAGTATCGATTATCAGATCCTTATACATCCTAAATTCTAAAATCACTAATCCAACTTTGAGGGAAAACTTCCAATTAATCCAACATCTCAGGCTCACCACCAATTTCCATGCGCCTCCAAATTAATCTTATCCAATCTAATTATCTAGTAAAATATTTAATCCGACATCCGCTGATCGGCAAAACACATATTCAACTACAACGATCTAATTATTCACATCCACAAAAATAATGCCATTAGATCATACCTACGTGCAATTAAGACCTAACTAGGGAGTTATACCATTCTAGGCTACCGGACACACTTTAGACAAACATAAAAAGATGTCATGCTGCAAATTCAACTAACATTGAAATGCATGCAAAAACAAGAAAACAAATTTATTTAATTTTAAGCAAACACTTTCAAACAATTCGATTTACCTTTTTAGAAAAGAAAAAAAAATTTAATTGAATGCTGCAAATTTTTTTTTAAAGACGGTCAAATTTTTTTACAGATCTCCAAATTAAATATTAACATCCCGATTTACAAGATAGCAGGCACGCTACGCAAGCGCAGTACGCTATGACCAACAAGATCCGATCTAGGACGGTGGCAACAGTGTGGTAGGCTTGGCCAGCGACAATCCATTCTACGACGACAACAATGGTGCGATAGACACAGCCGGCGAGGTCACGGGCTAGGACGATGGCAGCGGCGGTGTGGTTGGCACCAGGGATTTTAATATCGGCCGAAAACCGGTTCTACCGGACCCCCCCCGGTAGAACCATAAACCGGGGCTGAAATTTCGGGTTTGGTTGAATTTTGGCCGAATTTGATTTTTTTTCATTTTAAATCCGAAAAATTCAAAAAATTTGAAAATTTCGGCTGAAATTGACCAAAAAATTCCGATTATCGATAGAATCGGCTGTATCGGGGGTCCGGTAAAAAAAACTTCCGATAGAAAAAACCTTGGTTGGCACAGCCTGGTGCCGTCGATGTCGACGGCAACGACCCGGTAGGTGCGGTCGGCGAAGACAAGATCAACGAGGGCTGCATGATAGCGGCGATCGGATCAACAACAGCAGTGGTGCGGTAGGCACTACCGGCGAGATCGATGAGTAGCCGTGAACGAATGAGCATCTCCAATGCTCCACTGTGGACAATCGCTCTAGCCGTCTACGTAGGAGAGATATGCCACAATAGCACGTACGTATAGTAGCTTCAACTAATTCATGTAGCTCCAATCTGGAGAAACTCCATCCCGGATGCATTGGATTTTGTGGCATCCTCTCCTAGGGCTACGATGCCTTGGGTCGGGGGTGTAACTTTACTTAAATTTTGTGGACCCATATATACCGTGCATGGGTTTTTTGGTAGTAGCTTCAGCTGATACCGCACAAACACTCTCTCTTTCCTTAAGCTATTACTCGAAGTTACTATGCATTGAAGATGCCCTATGACACGTGCAGGACTAGGCTATGACCACATTTGGAACATAGGTATTTCATGGGAATTTGTCAATAATTTCAAAGTAAACTGTTTGATCAATTTCCGCGAGAATCGGGATAAATTCCTACATTCCAAATGAGGATACCTTTTGTTTCTCTATTGATTTTGTTTGGGTTAAGATGATCAGGTTTTTGCAAGTGAGTCCATAAATTTTGAATTTGCTTCAAATATTAAACAAAAGTTTGTGCTACTGAAGTCGAAAGCTGTAATTTGTTGCCAAATAAAAGATTTTATATATAGCTTCGGAAAGTAGGGGAGATATATATCTAGTTCACAAACAGAATTTGGTGCATAAGGGCACAAATTTTTAGTTTAGTTTGCACATCAAATATAACATAAAAGATTCTGAATATTTTTGTAGATGTAGCTAGTCAATAGTGTCTTAAGACCCTTTAAGAAATGAAAAGGGGGATAAGTTTGCTGTGAATAGCAGCATTTTTTTTCTTTCCTTCTTGATTTATCATTTGTTAGAATTTTTTCATTTTTTGTACTCTCAATGTGTAATGAATTTGTACCTGAATTTTTTTTGCATAAGTACAGTTATTTCAGAAGTACATCTACTTTTTCCCCAGAAATTATCATGTTGATTTGATACCTAAACCAAAAGTTTGTGCACTTGTCCACCAAATTGTGCTAGTGCACTAGATATCTCCCGTGGAAAGTGTGAAAACTGTTCCATTTATCTGAAAGTTCAATTTTCCTTTTTTTTCATGACAATGAAAGATGCTTTTTACCAAGGTGTTTGTCAATGTGACAAGCACACATCCACAAGAAGTGTGCATTTTCACTTTGTTGAAAGTTTTTCTTCTATTTTGTAAGTAAATGGTCTTTTTAAATAAATACTAAACAAACTATGAAATACAACAACAATAAAAAATAGTAGAAAATCATTGTCCAGCTATACACCATAAGCAAAAGACAAAACCCATGCAGCAAAACTGTCACCGGGAGAAAAATCCAGAAGCAAATTAAAGACGGCCTGAATACAGGAATTCTGCTCAGGGGAGGTTACAATAGGGGTACACCTTTCCATTTTTGGCGTCTGCGTGTCATGGTTTGTTTAGTTGCTTACCTTGTATTTACTACAATTCTGTACTAAAAGCCACAGTTTTTTTCTAATGAGCAAATCCTTCACTATAGGGGTAGAAAATTTGACAAGCATTTGTGTAACATGTTGGCAAGAGCTAAGAAAGTGTGGTGCGCCGCACAAAGGAATTACTAAATATCATCCTATTCCTAGCAAAGTAAAACTTTATTAACTCATGTATGTCAAATTGTGGCAATCAACCAAATAACCCCTTAGTTTTGCTGTTTTTATCATCTTAATAATACTTTGAGTAGCGCTTCTGTACTCTCCATTAATGGTCCAATTGCAAATATCTCCTCTAATATTTCTTTATACAAATATATATTTTGAAGGTTTCCAAGGTGGGCTCAACCATGTCTGAGATATGTTACAACCTTTACGACACAAGTACCTATGCGACGCATTCTCTCTAGAAAGATAAAGGATATCAACATAAGGCTCGAGGAAATCATTCAAAACAAAGATAGGTACAAGATGGAGGACGTGAATAAGGGAACAGATGTGACATGGAAGGCTTCGACATCAATATCTGACACCCATGGAGAGCTGTAAGTGGGCAAAAGTACCTTTTTCATTTAATTGTGTTTGACAAAACTCTATACTTAAGACATATACAATGGTATATACAACTACTGTCTATAACAACTATCTATGTCACTTGTAGACAGCTTATACAATGGTATAGACGGCTGCTATCTTTTTAGTTGTTTTTATAGAACACACAATCTTTTAATGCTTTTCTTATTTCTTGTGCTATAGTCGATTACAGGATTGTAGACAACATCTTTTTCTCTCTTCATTCTCTTTCATCCACGTCAGCAAAAATCCTATGTGGTAATGGTTATAGACGACTGACATAAGACCATTATACATACTCTTAGTTCTCCATTTTCCAACGTACTTGTGCTAAGGCTATGTTTAATTGCTAATAGAAATATTCCAAAAAGTATTAGTATGTACTTAGATATATAGCATGGTAAATTAGTTTATACAATTTTAATATGCTTAGGTATATACTAAGTATTAGCACATGTTAGATGTATATTGTATAAGGGGTTACCTGTATATATGCCATACCTGTACTTGTATATATATTGGCCCATTGGCCTCATAATGAATACAAACGCTATTCAAAACATGGTATCAGAGCAAGGTTACGGTTAGGGTTTTACCTGTTGCAGCCGCCGCTGCCTCCACCCTCCCTGTGTCCTCTTTTTACCAACTGCGCTTGTCGCTTGTCTTCTGCCAACGCTGCTCGGGGCCTCGCTCGTCGCTGGTCGCCCGAGTGCCTCGCCGCCCATCGGCGTCGCCCCAATCGGTGCCAATCCGGCGTGTGCCACCCGAGCTTCTCTTCGCTCGGGGTACCGCCTCCATTCGAAGGCTCGCGGAGCCACCGGAGAGCCACTCGTCGCCGATGTACCCCCTCGCGCTCTACTTCCTAGCCGACCAGCTCGAGAGCTTCCGCAACGCGCACTGCCTCTTCAACATCATGAACATCCTCCGATTCCTGGAGAAGGCCGGCCCGGAGAACCAGGGCTCCGCGTGCAAGAACCAACGCCAAAAGTGCTTGCCGGAGTCGCCGCCGCTCAAGGCTCTCCACTGCTCGGAGAGCCACTCGTTCGAGCCGCCCACCGCCCTCGACCGTGAGGCCGCCGCCTCCACTTCCACTTGTGCCGGAGCTGTTGCCACCACCGCTCGCCGGCGGGGTTGCCGCCGCCGCTAGGGGGAAACCTAGTTCCCCCCGCGCATGCTGCTCCCTTGTGAGAGCCTTCGGCTTGTGTGGGCCGAGTGCCACTCTTAATTGAGCCGGCCCATGAGTTAATTTTTTTTTAAAAAAAAATCGTCGTTCTAACCGCCGCGCCGTCCAACGCAGCCTATTAGACTTCGTTATCTTGGCCACCGCGCCGTCCAGCACTGCCTACAAATGAGTACTGTTTCTATTCCTCGCTGCTCGTTGATCTTCGATGGTCTCAATTATCAGGACTGGTTTCAGCACATGCGTCTCCACATGCGTGGTCAGTGCCTTTGGGAGTTTCTTACCGGCGAGTTACCTTGCCTGCCTCGCCCTGCTCTACCTGTTGAGCCTATGTTCCCAAAGACTACTTATGAAGATGTTTGTAAGGAGGCATCTGATGCTTTTGAGGATGCTATGGAGACTTTTCAGACTCAGTATGCTTCCTACAAGACATGGGTTGATGAGGATGCTCGTGCCTCTGACATTCTGGTTGCTAGCATGAAGGTGCAATTCATTGGGGATGTGATTGGTTTGGCTTCAGCACAGTTGATGTGGATACATCTGCGCAACCGCTACGAGCTGTCTGATGATTCGTTGTATCTTTCTATCGTGCATTAGGAGCAGTCGCTACAGCAGGGAGATGGTACTGTGGATGAGTTCTATGCTCAATTGTCTGCGGTATGGCGTCAGATTGACTCTTTGGAACCAGATGTTTTCCACACGTGTTAGTGCTGTCAGCGTCAACAGTTTCACCTGGAGCTTCGTCGTATCTACGACTTCTTGACCCATCTCCGGGCTGAGTATAAGCAGACTCGTGCTTAGTTGCTGGTACGTCACCCTCGTGTGACCTTATTGGAGGCCCTTGCTGCTATTCTTGCTGAGGAGATTCGCCTTCGTGTTGCGGGTCTGCTGCCGTCACGATCGTTTCCTTCGATTTTGGCAGCTTCTCCAGTTCCTACACCCACTACGTCTCCAGCTACTCCTTCACCAGTGTCAACTGCTGTTGGTAGGGGACTACACTGCACTTACTGCAACAAGGATGGACATGTACAGCAGACCTGCTACAAGAAGAAGACGGATTTACATCGTGGTGGCCGTCCTCCACAGGGAACTGGTGGTTCCTCCTCTCAGAGGAGCTCTGGTGCTTCTGATTCTCAAGAGTTTCTCACACCGCTTCTGCGGCCACATGGTCGCTCTTGCACCGTCTGGTTTTGTTTGTTCATTGTACGATCTTCTAGTGAAAGACCACCTTCTACTTCTTCCTCGTATATCGCCTTGGATTCTTGACTCGTGCTTCCTTTCATATGACATCTGATTCCACCAGTCTCACTTCCATTCGTCCTTTAGCTGCTCCTATCACTGCTCGCATGCAGATGGTACCACTCTTTCTGTCACAGGACGAGGCATTTTTCCAATTCCACTTTTCATATTCCTGCTGTTTCTCATGTTCCCAAACTAACCATGCAGCTCATATCTGCCGGTCAACTCACTGATCATGGTTGTCGTGTTATTCTCGATTCTGATTCTTGTTGTGTTTAGGATCGATGCATGGGGACTTTGGTTAGTACTGGCCCTCACCGCCGCGACTCACAACGTCTCTGGGAGCTTGACTGGCTTCATCTTCCTTCGCTGCCCCTGCCAGTCTTGTCGCCTCCACCGCCGCCGTCGCTTCTGCTGCATCCTCCACTGCGTCTTTTGCTCTGTGGCATCATCGTTTGGGACATCTTTGTGGGTCGTATCTATCTTCTTTACTTCGTCGTAATCTTTTAGGGTTTGTGTCTGGTGATATTTCTCTAAATTGTCAGGGTTGTAAGCTTGGTAAACAGCTTCAACTTCCTTATCCTTCCAATGAGTCAGTGTCACAGCGTCCTTTTGATCTTGTTCATTACGATATATAAGTCCGCTCCTTTCGTTTCGAAAGGAGGTCATCGATATTATATAATTTTTATTGATGATTTTTCTCACCACACATGGATATACTTTATGTCATCTCATAGTGAGGTTTTATCCATCTACAAGACTTTTGCCACCATGATCTGTACTCAGTTTGATTATCCTATTCGTGTCTTTCGTCGACTCTGGGAATTCTTGTTAGGAGTCCTTCATGGTTTTCTTCTCGAAAGGTGTCACTCTCCTTAGTTTTCTTGCCCTGGTGCTTATGCCCAGAACGGTGTGGTTGAACGGAAGCATCATCATCTTCTTGAGACAGCTCGTGCTCTTATGATTGCTTCTACAGTCCCACCACACTTCTGGGCTAAGGCTGTTTCTACTGCTACTTTCCTGATTAATATTCAGCCTTCTTCTGCTCTTCAGGGTGGGATCCCAGTTGAGCATCTCTGTGGCAAAGACTCCTGACTATTCTAGTCTTCGCCTCTTTGGGTGTGTGTGCTATGTTCTTCTTGCCCCTCGTGAGCGCACCAAGCTGACCTCTCAATCCGTGGAGTGCGTTTTTCTGGGTTATAGCGCTGAGCATAAGGGATATCGTTGTTGGGATCCTGTTGGCCGGCAGATGCAGGTTTCTCGGGATGTCACTTTTGATGAGTCTCATCCTTTCTACCCTCGTCCTTCTCCTTCCACCACTCCAGCATCTCTTGTCGAGCTGCTTTCTTTCCTAACTTTTCATGCCACCCCCATAGTCACCACACCTCCATCTCAGCCTTTGGCCTCTTCAGTTACTCCTTCACTGCCTCCTTCGCCACCGCCACCCTCTCCAGAGGCTCCTCCCGGCCTTCGTCCTTCTTATCCTCTCTACTACACTCATTGTCCATGAGTTGAGGATTCTTTTGATGCGCCATCTTCTTCTTATGGTTCATCTTCTTTGGTCTCTCCTCGATATGCTCTTCGTGATCGCCAGTCTATTCGGCCTCTTGTGCGCTTTTGTTTAGCGGCTCTTGCCGAACAGACTTCTTATCATGATGCTGCTGTTCATCAGGAGTGGTAGCATGCGATGGCAGAGGAGATTGCTGCCCTTGAGCGTATTGGCATGTGGGATCTTGTCCCTCTTCCCACACGTGTTACTCCTATCACGTGTAAGTGGGTCTACAACATTAAGACCTGCTCTGACGGTTCTCTTGAGCGCTACAAGTCTCGTCTTGTGGCACGTGGTTTTCAACAGTAGCATGGTCGTGATTATGATGAGACATTTGCTCATGTGGCTCACATGACCATCGTTCACACTCTTATTGCTGTGGCGTTTGTTCGGGCATGGTCCATCTCTCAGCTTGATGTCAAGAATACCTTTCTCAATGGTGAGCTGCGTGAAGAGGTTTATATGCAGCCACCACTGGGGTATTCTGTTCCTGAGGGTATGGTTTGTCGCCTTCGTCGATCTCTTTATAGCCTCAAGCAAGCTCCTTGTGCTTGGTTTAATCGTTTATCTTCTGTTGTCACTGCAGCTGGTTTCTCTGCCAGTGCTCATGATCCTGCTCTCTTTATTCATACTTTGCCTCGTGGTCAGACGCTTCTACTTTTATATGTTGATGATATGATCATTACTGGAAATGATTCTCAATACATCACCTTTGTGAAGGAACGTCTTAATGAGCAGTTTCTCATGTCTGATCTGGGTCCTCTTCGCTACTTTCTTGGGGTTGAAGTTATTTCTACTCCTGAGGGCTTCTATCTGTCCCAAGAAAAGTATATTCAGGATCTTCTTGATCGTGCTTCTCTTACTGATCAGCACACCACTGAGACACTTATGGAGCTTAATGTTCATCTTCAGCCCACTGATGGTGAGCCTCTTGCTGATTTTACTCGCTATCATCACATTATTGGGAGTCTTGTTTATCTGGGTGTCACACGTTCTGACATTTCATACCATATGCATATCTTGAGTCAGTATGTTTTTGCTCCCACTCAGCTCCACTATAGTCATCTTCTTTGTGTTCTATGATATCTTCGTAGAACTATCACTCGTCGTCTGTTTTTCCCTCACTCCAGCTCTTTACAGCTCCAGGTATATTCTGATGCCACCTGAGCTAGTGATCACTCTGATCGCCGGTCTCTCTCTACTTATTGTGTTTTTCTTAGTGGTTCTCTCATTGCTTGAAAGACTAAGAAGAAGACAACAGTTTCTCGTTCGAGTGCTGAGGCTGAGTTGCGAGCTATGGCTTTGTTGACAACGGAGGTTACTTGGCTACGGTAGTTACTTGAGGATTTTGGTGTTTCAGTTCTAGCACCCACTCTTTTGTTTGACAGTACAGGGGCTATTAACATTGCTACAAATCCGGTGAAGCACGAGCTTACTAAGCATATTGGTGTTGATGCTTCCTACATACGGACGCAGTGCACGAGACTGTTGTTGCTCTTCAAGATGTGCCTTCCGAACTTCGGTTGGCAAACTTCTTCACAAAGGCGAGACTGTGAGCCAAAGACTTCTATCTCTCCAAACTTCATGTTGTTGATCCACCATAAGTTTGAGGGGGTGTTAGATGTATATTGTATAAGGGGTTACCTGCATATATGCCATATCTGTACTTGTATATATATTAGCACATTGGCCTCATAATGAATATAAAGCATAAATCCTCTGCATCTCTACGTCTACAAGATCACCTACAATCCCTAGCATCATTAATGTGACTATAATAGGGAATAAAAGAGAAAAACATAGTGACGAAAGTCTGAATGTCAATGATATGATGTTCTACAATGTTGCCGAACAACCTGATCACTCGAAGATGAATGTTTACCATGGAGAGATGCAACAAAGGATGAAAAATGGTGGAAAATATGGTGGAGATGGCGTTTTGAACGTGATGGAGGCGGCAGTCTTTTCTCTCTCAATCTGTAGATGGCATCTGATTCCTTTAAGTGCAGGTCTGGCTAAGGTTTTTTTCTCACGAAAGGGTTTGTGTTGTCATGAAGTGGAATTCCATCATCGGTCCTTCATAAAAGTTGCTCTGTTTGATGTTGGTAGTCCCAATAGAAACTAGTACAACCCAACGGTACGGGCGGCTGGACCATACCGCTGATCGTAGTTGTTGCTAGTGGCTCTATACGTGTTGATCCAAATATGGTTTCCTTACTTTTTATCTTCTGGGGAGAAGCCGAAGCTAGCTGGCGAAACACTTTTGGCTCCAAGCATTTTTGGAGTTGGAGCTAAAGAAGCTAGCGTCCACTTTGTACTAGGAGGATGGAGCTAACCAGGGGTTGCTTCACTAATGACTTGCTCCAAAAGCTATAAAGTGGGCAAATTCTCATAGAACTAGCTTCTTGTGAAGCCCGCTTCTAGAGCCCAAAAGGTGGAGTAGAGCTTTGAAAACAAAGGCCTCAATCTTAAAAGAAGAAAAAAAAGGAAGAAGTTCATATGACCCGCTGAAGTATTGTTGTGCAGCCACTTAACCCTCTAACATAGAAAAATGGACCTTTAACCCCCCCCCACATTGCAAAACCAGTGCACTTAACCCTAATTATTGTTTTTTGGGGTGGTTTTGCTTACGTGGCAGTGGGTTAGGGTGGCTTCGCCACTTTATCTCGCCCGAGCTCCACCTCGACCAATTCCTGCTCCTCGCCGTACACCCCGTGCTCCGCTCCACAACGCTGCCGCTCCTCCATGACTCCTCCTCACCCGTGGAGTCTCCTCCTGTGACACCGCCCGCGTCTTCTCGGCCTTCCCATCCCTCCTCACCTCCCCCCCGACGAGCTCATCCGCTTCCTCTCCATCACCGCGCCGCAGTGCTCCTGGCCCCGCTCCTCTATGCCACCGTCATCTGGTCCCCACGCCTCCTCGCGACCTCCATTCCTCTTCTCCCACGACGCCACCAGCATCTTCTTGGCCTTCCGATCCCTCCTAACCTCCCCTCCCAATGAGCCCCTCCACTTCCTCTCCGCCACCGCATCACTCCCGGTCCTGCTCCTCCGCGCTGCCGTCGTCCGATCCACGTGCCTCCTCGGCCAGTTGGTCCCACATGTCAGCCAACGCACACCTTATTCCTCCATCTTCCCCTCTGTCTATCTTACTTCATCCTCCACCTAGAAGCCAATGCACACCTTCTTCCTCCGTCTTCCCCTCTGTCTGTCTCACTTCATCCTCCACCTAGAAGCTATGGTCGCCACTTGCTAGCTTGCTGCCGGTCTTGTGTGTCAAACCAGCCTCATCGGCGGCCCACGCTCACCAGTAGAGCCTAGCAGCGCTGAGGTCCGGCTGGCGCACAAGGCGCACATCAAGCAACACAGAGGAAACACCTCGTGCTCCTGCGGGTCGTACCTAATGAACACGCAGAATGGCTCTGACGACAGCAGCAATGGCGACACCGTCATGGCTCCTGGGATTCTTGTTGTTTCCATCATAGCCCGGGGTGGCGCGTGTGCTTTGGGGTTGGATCTGGGGCCAAGAATGGAGGAGGCTTGGGCTTTAATGGCTGGTAACGAGAGATTAGGAAGGCAAGGTGGGGCTAAAAGTGATGTCATGGAGGAAACCTTAGAGGAGGAGGGGATTTGGAGGCGAGGACGGATCCTTGGCGGTGATGGGGACGTCGTTGGTGGTGGCGACGATGTTGGAGGTGGCGACGATGCTGGCGGCGGCGGTGACCATCTTCATCACCTTCGTGCTTTGCTTATACCTCTTCTTCTACATCAAGTGCTACCGTGACACCACGCCTACCATCAGCGGTGGGAGTAGTCGAGCGGAAGGCAGGTTCCGGGCATTGTTCGTCCTCGCGGGGCCCGGGGACGCGGACTGCCATGGGAGGGGCCTAGACGTGGCGGTCATCGCCGATGTGCCACAGAGGGAGGTGGTCGAGGGGACCCCGCCGTGGAATGCGCTGTTTGCAACGTCGCCGACAGCCAAAGACCTCTCCTTAGCGGAGGCCTGCTTTGCCTGTCCTCGAGGGCCTCCTCACCTCCTACGGCGTGTTATCCGAGCACGGCTCGAATGGCTCGAATGGCAGCGGTGGAGGACAGAGAGAGAGAGAGAGAGAGAGAGAGAGAGAGAGAGAGAGAGGAAGAATGATAGGTGGGACCAGACCTTACAAAAGGAAAAAAGAAAGAAAATCAAGCGCTTGGGACAACCATGTCGCAGCCACATAGTCACCACAGTGGCAAAACCGGTCGAACCTAGTGCCACATAAGCAAAACCACCCCAACACAGTTATTGGGGCTTAAGTGCACTGGTTTTGCAACTTGAGGGGGTTAAACGTCCGATTTTTTTATGTCAGGGGGTTAAGTTGCTACATAGCAATACTTCAAAGGATCATATGGACTTTCTTCCAAGAAACAAAATAGAAATTATGATATAAATGGGATAAAGAGTCTAGAAAGTTCATAGTAGAAAAAAAGTTTCATCCACCTCTATTATAACTTTGATAACACTATCACGCAACCGGTTTGCGCAATGGGCTTCAAGTGCTACTAGTCATGGATTTAGAGAAGACCAAGCCAACCTATAAATAGCTCATGTGGGTCCCACTGCAATATCACTTCTATTTTTCTTGTTCATTTCCCTCGTCCTCATCTCTATCCCCACCTCACTACTCTTCCTCCATCTCCCTCTCTCTTGAGGAGTTTTTTTGGCTCATTTAACCTTTTTTTAACAAAATAGCAAAACAAGCCCCTTCCCTATGAACAAAATGACAAAAATGGCACCCCTAGCTCGCAAAATCACCACGAAAGGTGATGTGCATGAATCGGGACCACAAACCGACGACTTGAATCGGGGATCATGTAGGCGACCTGTCGTGAACCCAAATGGCGACAGGTGGCTTGTCATGTTGCCAGTACGTCCTCCCAGTGCGGCAAGCCACCTGCCATGCTCTGGGTTTGTGACAGGTCACCTGCCGCCGTCTTGGTTCGTAGCAGGTCAGCTTTCGTGGTCCTAGTTCACGACAAGAATTTTGTAGGAAAAAAATATCCACTTCTAATGGATGTGGGTTGTTTACTAAAAATTCTCACAAGAATCATGTGTTCCAAACATGGCCTTAAATAACATTTTGGAAATTGGTGCGATCAAAATTCTATAAAATATAACCATATATGTTTTAAAAAATAACTTCACAAGAACTATGTAGGAATTTCATAGAAATAGTGCAGCTCTTGTTAGAATTTGGAAAATTCCTGCTTTCAAACGGGCCCATAGAATGTGAAAATTCTGTAAGAATTTCGTAGAAAAGAAACATCTACTCTCATTGGATGTGGGGCATACTATAAAATTTTTACGAGGATCTTGCATTCCGAATGTGTCTTAAATGGTGTTTTAGAATCTGTTAAATTTATGTTAATTTGACCTATGTCTTTAAAGCTATCAAGGCCAGGCATATGAAATATATCAATTTTTTTACAAGGTGTGAAAAATATATCACTTGATTTTTTTCATTAAAAGTACTTTTTAATATTATAATATTATTAATTTATAGTAACATAAATTTATACAAAGTACACTACTACAGAAAATGCCTTCACAGACGATTCAAAAACGTCATCACAAACAGTTTCGTGAGACGTCTGAGTTTATGGGTCAGTAATGACATGAGGTCATCACAGACGGTTTTTGAACCGTTTGTGATGCATATCATCACAGACAGTTATTAACTTAGAACCGTCTATGATAGTTGCCTATCACAGACGGTTTCTAGATGAAACTGTCCGTGATAGCTGATCTATCACAGACGGTTTGTAGATGAAACTGTCCGTGATAGCTGATGTATCACAGGCGATTTGTCCTAAGGAACTATCAGTGATATTCTTTTTGTATTGCTAAATCTATTTCTGTTTATTGGCTAGTCTCAGGAAATGCTAGCCATGCTATCTGAAACAAGTAGAAACACAACAAGTACATGTACATATCCAATTCATATTCATTTTAGAAACTAGCACGTCCAATTCACATTCATTTCAGAAATAAGCACATCCATTTCACAAATCAATTAACTCAAATGAACTAAAATTAACCATTCATGAACAAATATACACACATGTTCCATTAAGTTTGCATCATGGAACTTTCCTTCTGGGTTTATGACCTCATGCATCAAGAAGGCCGTAGAATGTCTTCAAATGCGTTCGAGCTTGGCCTGTTCCAACAGAGTTTCATCGATGATCACAACCTGTCGCTAGGAAGATTAAAGTCATGCATATATAAATTAATAAGTATTAAATAATTATTGCAAGATTGACAAAACTGAGGATCATTGGTCATTGGGGAACTGAGGAGTTATTGCATGTTGTGGCAAACATAGTATCCACAGATGTTGCCCGCTGACTGCTGATGGCACTGTAAAAATAGAATTGCTAAGTTTGAGAGGCATTACTACGAAGTGTTATATAGGATTAATGTGTACTAGCGAATACCTGGAACTTTAGATCGTGTCGCAGGGTCCATCCCTTGCATCTCCCTCCTTTTGCATAGTATGTGGTGAACGACCTACGTGATTCCAAAAGCTTAGCCTTAGCCATTGCAAAAGAAGGAAAGACTACAATAGAGTTATGTATGGAGGAAATGTGTTTACCTGTCGATTAAGTTTCAAACAACTATGAAGTTGTGATTGGAATTCTTTAGGGAATCAAGGTATCTTATCTTATTCCATCTTGGTATGATTACAATTAGAATCTAGTGGAACCTACACAGGTATGTCGCCATGGTCATTAAACCTAAGTTCGTGTTGCTTATAAAGTACATATCAATAAGTATAGCTACTAGTGCAGCACTTACTTCTGGTTGTAGGGAAAAAGTTTGAAATCCTTCTCGCGGTGATCCAGCAAAAACGTTGTCATGTAATCCTCGACGAAGGTTGCATTGTCCTCGATGTTTTCCATGGAGACCAACTGTGGGTTGTGGAAACCTACCGATGATTTACTTGATGTGGGTTCTCGATCATGTATCCATATATATGTACAAAAGCAAGGAGTTACATATGACATTTATCAGTATTACACGAACGTAGACCGTGATTGTACACACTTACAGTATCCAGCATCGCCTGAGTGAGGCATCGAGGGCGTCGAGGTTGAAGAATAAGAACAAGTTGGCGAAGGTCACCGTGAAGATACAGTCTTGATACTCATGGTTAAAATGAATTTTCTTGAACTTGACGGTGACACCTGAGCACCGTTGTCCATCCGTCTTTTCGGCCTATTTCATGTACCATTCACGCAGTCTCTGGGAAGCCAATCCTAGGGTTTGGAGGTGCTCTACCAGGACGACTAATGGCTCACCATGCACGAATTTCTGGGCCAACGGCAAGAAGGAGATATCATCGGGCTTCTTCGATTTGCCCTTACTGCCTCGCTTTTTAGAGGTCGACCGGGCATGTGTAGATGCATCTGATGCACCGGGTAGTTGCCACATCGGTGTAGGTAACTCTAGTGCAGGTAGCTCTAGTGCAGATACTTCCCGTGAAGTTGACAACGGTGCAAGTAGCTCCAGGCAGATGTCACTCTTGGGCCAATGGATGAATGTTCCAATGGCTTGCCCTAAAGTCACGACCTTGTCGTTTGGGGGAATCTCCAGCTGGATGACCTCGAAATTGGCATGAACACCGTCCACATTCACTTTTGCGAAACCCGGAGCTATATTTGCACTGTGCAACAAGGCTCCGACACCGGATGGATACGCCTGGCCCCAAGCAGCATCTAGGGCAACAGAGGCAGATCTTACTTGGAGCTTGCACTTCGTAGCCACCTACATAACGATACAAAATTAGCTACTCAACAGGTCTATTAATGGATCGAGCATTCCAAAGATAATAATTATTACCAGGATGTCATCAACAGGAAATCTGTCGTCGCTTTCTAAGTTATGGTTGGACATGTAGCTACTTGAATGTTTGGGGGGTTGGCTAGCAAAGTAGCGGCGGGGCCTTCCAACTGATTTGCCCTAAGCCTTTCCTCTATAAGGGATGCACGAATCTCCTCTCATGCGACATCTCGCATCTCCTCTCTGAGGGATGCACGAATCTCCTCTCGTAGTAGTGCTTCGTGCTCGGCTTTGGCTCTTTTCCTACTTTGGTACACCCCGGAGTCCTCTAGGAATCCATGTTTCCATGGAACATAAAGACCAAGGCCTCTCGTGCGACCCGGATGCTCCTTGTTTCCCAGGGCCGCAAAGAGTATATCTCTCTCCCTGACTGCCTGGAATGAGCCTTGAGAAGATTGTGCAGTACTCAACGCTTCCTGCAAGAGCCCGACATATTATTTCACTTCCTATGAAGTTATCGAGTAATTACAAACTAGGTAGTTTGATATATTACTAGACGCTGGGACACTTCCTTGTCTATGGTGTTTGGAAAGGAGATGGCCCATGAAGACACGGTAGATGACCTCGCTCTTATCCAATTTCGGGTGCGCTCATCAGGGATGTTGGCAAATGGCGGGGAGGCGTCCCACTGTCTTGCATGCTCGTCCTGATCCCTCCATTGTGCGAATTTACCCGCAAACCCAGCGGTGCCGGGTCTGTGGGGGTGCGTGTTTTTTTTGCCTGGAGGGCCCTGTGCGCCGCACTTTCACTTCTAAAATCATCTGTCATCTTCTTCGCCACAAAGTCTTGCCAGTACTCCTCCACGAATGGATACTTCTAGAAGGGCGTCAGATTCTTCTCCACGTAATTCTTGATAAGAGTGCTTTTGAAGTTTTTCCACGCTTTGCACGCCGCTAGCAATGCGTATCATTGCATGGACGCCTAGTGTTGTTCCGGGATCTCAAACGATCGTAAAATTTCCGTCACTAGCTCAATTTTCTCATCATCGGTCAACTCCTTCCACGAATCATAAGTGATCCTAGCCCATTGGTGTGCAACTATTTCGACCGCTGTCCGGAATGCGGACGTTGCTCGACGAGGATCCAGAGGGGTCCCAGATGCATCGACATGTGTGATGGTAAATCAGCCCTTGGGCCTTTTCAATATTCCTCTTTCCTTGCGCTTGGATTTTCCAGAGGACGGCGCATCAGACGCATGAGGCGACAATGGTGAAGAATGAGAGGATGACATCTTCACGAGAAATAGAAGTTTTGACACGCATGAACATATTATCATAAGATTCTCTATGTGTATGGGTATACACACCAATTAAATGACATAATTGACATATAAACATGTAAATCCTTCAAATCATTTAAAAGGAATAATATGCTCAACACAAACATCATGTAAACAAATGAAATCAGCATAAAGCTAAGATCTAACATTTTGATATTGCTCTCAGATATAGAGTTGCACAAGATTTAATCTTGGTCTTCTCGCTACTTTAGTCTATACTCTTCATTTATTTAATTTGACAATGTTAATTCAAACTTTCAGCTTTAAAATAGTGCTTTACTTATCTACCGACAGGATCTTTAAGTACAAGACTATTATCATCACTCATCACAGAGCATTCATCTCAAGCCCACCACACCACATTGCAATATATTCCAGTAGTAGTATCAAAACAAGTACAATATGAATCACTGACTAGAACATATCAAATGCAAAGGGATAATTAAATTGAAATGCTGTGATACTCACAAAGCAAATGGCAATCAAAGCCACTGAGCAATGTGCGACATGATGTGTGCTCGGGGGAGGAGGAGGAGGAGGCGGGCTCGGGGGAGGAGGGGCACCGGGTTTAGGGAGGCGACGGCTCGTACTTAGGGAGGAGGCGGCGGGCTCGAGGGAGGGGAGGAGGCGGGCTCGGGGAGGAGGCGGCGATGGGCTCGGGGAGGAGCGAAATGTTAGAGAAACTAAATTGTTTGAGTGGGGGGCGCGGGCAAACCCTAGAGTCCGAATATAAATAGGATTGGACATCACAGATGGTTCTAAAGTAGAACCATATGTGATAAGTACACATCACAGACAGTTCTAATAAATAACTGCATGTGATAGCTTATGTATCACAGATGGTTTGTAGATGAAATCACCTGTGATAGCTTATGTATCACAGACGGTTTGTAGATGAAACCGCACGTAATAGATTATCATAGAAGGTTTGTACTAAGAAACCGTCTAAGATATTCTTTTATGTTGCTAAATCTATTCTTGTTTATTGGCTAGCCATGTCCTCTGAAACAAGTAGAAACACAACAAGTACATGTATACATCCAATTCACATTTATTTCGGAAACAAGCACATCCATTTCACAAATTCACATATGACACATTCTCATATACATAAATGCAAATTCAGAACATATGACATATAAACATTTCATTCATCATTCCACTTGGTTATCTCCTTTAAAAATTAGCCCTTCATGATGATCGATGCGTATGTAGCTAGTTTCGTTACGTTGTTTTTTCTCGACCCTTATGCCATTTTCGAAAGAAGGCAACTCGTCAAATTGATTGTATTTTTTTTTCTCGTCCACTACATTCTCAACTCCGGCAATCCTCCTTTTTCCATGAAGAACTATGTGACGCTTCTTATTTGCCTAGTCGGTTACATAGAAGACTTGAATAACTTAGATAGCGAGTATGAATGGTTCATCTTTGTATCCGACATGTTCGAGGTCCACGGTAGTGACGCCGTACTTCTCGACCTTCACCTATGGAATATGGACCCAATGACACCGAAACAGGGGGATCTTGACAAGCATGTAGTCAAGCTCCCAAATCTCCTCTATGAGCCCATAGTAGGAGCTCCTCAACCCATCGATACTGAACGCATCTATGCGGACACCGCTGTTCTGGTTAGTGCTCTTTATATCCTAACCTGCGTATAGAATATGTACCATTTATGTCGTATCCTTGCCATGTCACAACTATAAATGTTGGCCATTTTTTCAACCATGTCAGCATATCACTTAACGAGCTCCTAGTGAGTCGCTCCTTTAACCATTGGTTGAACTGACTGTTGTGCTGTCTCGTGATCCAAACATCCGGCTGCTCCAGATTCTGTTGCCGAAACACGTCCTTGTGCTGGTCGATATATGGGGACACTTCAGTCATGTGTTGCAAGATCGTGAAATGGGCTTAAGCATACGCTCTCATCTTTGGAGTGATTACTTTCCTTCCGATGGTCCCGATACCCTTGAACCTCCCCTCATGGTGAGATCGAGGCACACCTATCGGTTCGACCTAAGCCATGTAATCGACGCTGAACTCAATGATCTCTTCGGTTGCATAACCTTTGATGATGCTGCCCTCCAGACGAGATCGATTCCGTACATATAGGACTTGAGAATTCCCATGAACCTCTCGAACGGGTACATGCTACGTAGGAACACGGGCCCGCACATCTTTATCTCTCTCACAATATGAACACTGATATGGACCATGATATCAAAAAACACCGGAGGGAAATACATCTCAAGATGACATAGAGTCGTCGCCACCTCGTCTTGTAGAGCATCTAGTCCTTCGGGATCGAGGACCTTCTGAGCAATTGTGTTAAAGAAATAATACAACCTCATGATTGTCTCTCGGACCTTGATCGACAAAATACTTTTAATTGCAACAGGGAGCATTTGTGTCATCAGCACATGACAATCATGAGACTTTATACCAATTAACTTCAAATCTTCCATCGAAACAAGTTTCTTCATGTTGGCGGAGTAACCGGACGAAACTTTCACACCATGCAAACACTAGCATAGTTCAGTTCTTTCGACCTTGGATAGAGTGTAATAAGCAGGGGGAAGGCACATTCGTCCTTTATCAGTCTTTGTCGGTGCTAACTCAGGTCTGATGTCCATATCAACCAAGTCAAGCCGTGCGTTGATACCATCCTTTGTTTTGTCACGAATGTTTAGTAAGAGACCAATCAAACTATCACAGACATTCTTCTCTACGTGCATAACGTCGATGCAGTGGTGAACTTCTAGGTGCTCCCAATAAGGTAAGTTCCAGAATATTGATCTCTTCTTCCAGATGTTCTTCTCACGGGTCCTCGATTTACATCCCTTTCTGAGCACAACATCTAAATCCTTAACCATATCATAGACCTCTTTCCACTTAAATACCTTGGAGCTGAACTGTCCTCCTTCTCTCTGTTGAATTGTTTCATCATCCCGTGGTATGGGTGAGCCCTCTGAAGGAACCTACGGTGATGCATGTACACGATTTTGCGCGAGTGCTTCAACCACACACTCTCGGTATCATCTAAGCAGTGAATATAGGCTTTGGCCCCTTTTGTACTTTGTCCCGGTAGGTTAGTAAGGGCAGGATAATTATTTATGGTGCAGAACAACAAAGAGCGTAAAGTGAAGTTCTCTCGTTTGTACGCATCCCATACGTGTACCCCTTCGATCCACAATATTTTTAGATCTTCCATCAATGGTGCTAGGTACACATCAATATCATTCCCAGGTTTCTTTTGACCCTTGGACAAGTATCGACAGCAAAATATACTTCTGCTTCATACACAACCAAGGAGGAAGGTTGTAGATACAAAGAGTCACGTGCCATGTGCTATGTCGGCTGCTCATGTTACCGAAAGAATTCATTCCATCTGTACTCAATCAAAACCTTATATTCCTTGGTTCAGCACCGAATTATGCAAATCTCCTATCGATGTTTCTCCACTGGGTGGAATCAGTATGGTGTCTTAGCTTTCCATCCTACTTACGCTCCTCCGTGTACCAACATAGCAGTTTTGCCTCATTTGGGTTCGCAAAAAACTACTTTAAATGGGGAATTAAAAGAAGATACCACGCTACCTTAGTAGGAGGTCCTTTCTTCACCTCGATTCCCTTGCCGTCATTTGATTGTTTCTTATACTTGTATCAGGATACGTTGCACACCGGACATACATGCATGTTTCCGTACTCTTTACGACAGAGGATACAGTCATTCAGACATACATGTATTCTTCCTACTTCTATTCCCAATGGACAAAGAACATTCTTGGCTCTGTAGGTGGTTTTGGGCAACTCATTTTCATCCGGAAGCATGTCCGCTAAGTGACTTAACAGCGTCGTGAAACTCTTGTCAGACCAACCGTTGCTTGCCTTCAATTTCAGCAGTTCAAGCACGGATGACAACGTTGTATATTTCGGCTTGCAGCCTAGGAACAAAGGCTTCTCTGAGTCCTCCATCAAGACATCGAATTTACCAAACTCTCTCTCATTATAGTTCACTTCTGCATCGCGAAGCATCTGATCCAGATTGTGATCGTTCAGCCTATCCGAATCGGAACCACAATCCACATCATTCGGCGGCATATTGTTGACTTCGTCGATGATTTCGTTATTACTACCTTCATGTATAACCTTCTCTTCACCGTGGCTGGTCCAACGTGTATATCCCTTTTTGAAACCCCTTCGAATCAAGTGTGCTTTGATCTGTACTCGATTCTTAAACAACTTCATATTCTCGCAGTCAATGCATGGACAATACAAATATTTCGCCCCCTTATTCAACATATCCTCCTCGGCAGCTCTTGTAAAAGTAGACGCACTATTAATGTACTCTTCACTCACATGGTTCTCACCGTACATCCAGCTTCGGTCCATCACATGGTTCGTATTGAAAACCCTGGAAATAAATAAAAGGGTGGCGTCGAAATCGTATTTTATGAGACATACTCTTTCGAACAGAGAAAGTGTATTTTGCTCTGAACTAAAAGTGGCTTTTCTCATTTTTACATTTTTTCGGATTTTATCAACTTACATGTGAGCCCTACTTGTCAGTAACTCTTCTTTTTATTTCATGATTTTATTTATAAAATCTATGGCGGTCCCACATGTCATAGACTCATTAGTTTATTAACTAAATGATTAAATCCCGATTTGATTTAACCTACTGACAGCTAGGGTCCACATTTCAGTTTCTGTTAAAATACGTTTTGAATTAGATTTCTGTTAAACTTTTCATACCCTCACTACACTTAACCACTATCATTTAGTGCTAATCCTCTCCTAATCTCGTGGGTCCCAAACCAGTCAGAGAGAGAGAGAGAGAAGGAAAGAAAGGAGGGCGTACGGGGCTCAAATTGGGCTTAGGGTGCCATCGCATTGCTAATAGTTGTGGCTCGGGGCCCTAAGGTCGCCTGAGGCGAGCGACGGTGATGTCCCGTGATGGCACCATGGGCTTCACTAGCGATTTTGACGTAAACGCCTGAAACTACTCAAATTAAAGGATGCTTATGCTCCAGTAGCTCACCTCGATCACGAGAAAGGTGTCAATGGTGTCGGGGAAGGTCCAAGGTGGTCGTCGGTGAACAGAGGCAACGGCGGTAAGCTCCTCGGTGACAGGTCTTCTCGATGGAAATAAACTAAAACGAAGCACATGCACAGCTTTAGGGGGACATATAGGTGGGGAAATGGACCTTGGTGGGGTCGAGGACTCATCGGAGAAGAGTTGGCATCGATGGCAGCGACGGTGACTAAGAGGTCCACGGTGATAGCTCGACGTGGGCGACAATAGCTGAAATGGACCATACGAGCGGGCTCAGTGAGGTGAGGCGATACTCAAACCGGGCACGGAGTGGCGATGGACTCACCGGGCTTGGAGATCTCCCACGGCTACCGTAGTGCTAGAGATAGAGAAGAAGACTTTGTTGAGAGGAGCTACACTGCACCAGATGATCAGTAAGTGAGCAAAATGGCGCACCATCTGTGATAAGTTAATTATCACATACGGTTTTAAGAAAAATCCGTATATGATATGTAGTAATATCACAGACAGTTCTTGTTCAGAACCGTCTGTGATACATCACATATGGTTTTCAACATGAACCGTCTCTGATATTACTTCTTTACAGATAGTTTTTAGCGCAGCCAGTAACACAGATGGTCTCTAAACCAAAACCATCTGTGATTGAATGTAATACAGATGGTTTTGGTCAACCGTCGTGATTAGGCGCCGAAGATAGCCTTTTTGTAGTAGTGGTAATATAAAATCATTTTCAAAAGGAAGAAAGGACCAATATACACATACCAAATTGCTAATCACATTAAAAGTACACTAAAGCTAGGGAAAATGAAGGGTTGTTAATGAGAAACCATTCATACTTTAACACCTAAGCTTGGGCAAACACATTGTTCATACTCGAAGGATTCCACGCGCGTTGCAAAGTGAGAATTTATAGAAATCAATTTGTTGGTTGTAATATTTGAACAAATCAAGGTGAACATATGGTAAAGCCTAAAAAAATTAGAAGACAATGCAAATGAGGAAACATTTATGACATTCTATTTTCATCAAAGGTTGTGGACAATAGGGGTGACGTGGCTTCATGAGAAAAGAGATAAATAATATAGATCGTGGTTAGTGGGATTATTTGTTTGATGTATATAGATTCCAAAGCTTCGAATTTCGCAAATCTATGCATCAACCAATAAGCCACGGCGGTTGTTCGACCTGCCGTACTAAATGCATCCTGTTTGCATTATTGTATTGTTGTATAATTAAATCATTTTATCGAATGTACATGTACTTCTTTGCATGTGAAGATGAAATCTTTGATTTGGAAATTTTTTAAAAAAAACTTTTGAGTATTGAAAAATTGCAAGCCAAAAATATTATATACAGAATTAGAATTTTATATATAATCCAAGGGAACCTCGATTATCGATTATGCTTCTATCTGATATATAGGTTTAACACAAATAGTGTGAGACCCCTGGTGTTGAATACCCAGAATCCTCGTGTGTGTACTAGTCCCATGATCGGTGGCTAATACACAAATCCACAACATTGGCATACACATCCATACAAAATTGCATACAATAAACAAATATGGTATGTAATGGATTAAATGCAAAAGTCCAACGGCATGCCCATCCAAACCCTCAGGAAACCGATAAGAAGCAAACCTTAGAAAGACCCGTTCCCGTACCCTTGTACCAGGACCAAAGAAGGCATTGTCTAGCATTTGATCATCCTCATCCTCTTAACAACAATTTAAGCAAGATTGAGTATATTGTGTACTCAATAAGACTTGTATGTGTATCGCAAAATTTATAGGCATGCTTGGCTAACAAGGGATCAGACGCTATGCTACAAGTTGTTTTCTGCATTACAAAAATTTTATTTGCAATATCAATACATAGTATTTTGCAACGGGAGTTTAAAGAGTAGTTAAATAAATAAGGAACAACAAGTAAGTAACTTGATAAACAACAAATCACAACCCTCCTTGGCTGCGATCAACTTCTTATTTTTAACCATAAACAGGGCACTCAATTCAAATATCACCAAAAATATCCATCCCAATATTTCCCGATATGACTGTTTTGCAAAAGTAGAGACTATACCCGATGTAGCTGCTCAAAGCACACTCATGACCGTGCGCACGGCTGTTTAAATAGATTTACACTCTACAGAGGTGTACAACTTTACCCATAGCATACGAACTCTATAGTTTATTCAGCATCCATCGATGCCACCGCACACAACATTATAGTATGCAGTCTAGAGCATGTGTCGAAGACTTTACATCACCTAGTCCTAACCTTGCACTAGCCCTGTAATGACAACCTTCACTTCGAACCCGGGTACCTTCCGTCAAAGTGAGGGATTTACCGTTGTATCGGATGGCTTTGGTCCTAACACCTCAGCGAAGGGAGCCCCTTCGAGCAGGCTTACCCGTCATGCTCGTACTACTACGGCTACCAACATGCAAGGCTAGTTTTCGATGACTTAATTAGCTAAGGCTGTCCCATGCCGGCACATGTGGTTGTACGCTTATGCTTATATTGGATGCATCGGCGTTCGGTCCTTAATTGACCCAGGCGAGGATCTCCCCATATCTACCTGCGAGAAACCCTCTCACATTCATCAGTTCATAATATAACCCGCTTGCGTAGAAATCTAGATTTTTAATTTTTTTTATTTTTATACAAAATTAACAGAGGTAACCCCTCTGGACCATAATTTCAAAATCTCCCAAATTGGTATTTCGACATTTCATCCATTTTCAATTTTTTTTTTTTTGTAAAACTAGAGCCTAGTTAAGCATATATGCGATATTCGCATTCGAAAGGGCCAATTCAACATCATTTATTGCCTAAGTCATACCCTAATGGCTGTAATAGTAAGGATATCAATATTTCAAGGACAATCATGCATTGAATAGGACTATAACTACAGTTATCTCTAAATATAGCAATTTTAAGCAAACATACACGCATACATAATAGATTTTGCAAAAAAAGACATACAATAACTAAAATAGTAGGATCAACATTGTCAAAGGATGTGCTTTCCATGCTCTGGTATCTTAGAGTATGAGGATGGTGGATCGTCAAAATTTTGTTCGAGGTATCGACGTCTATTAAAAAAACCCATAGCAAATTAATTATAGAAAAATAATTTCAATAGAAACAAAATATAAATATTTTTTACATATTCGGACATAGCATGATTTTAGATGAATTTAGAAAAAATATTTATCCAATTTGGACTTCATATGCAAAAGTTATTAAGATTTTAATTTAGCTTGGGTTTGCAAATCCTAAAATTAATAAAAAAAAAGGCTGACGTCAAAAATGTATTTTCTGAGGTTTACATTTTCTAACAAAGAAAGCGTATTTTTCTCTGAGTTCTTCTGAGGTTTACGCTTTCCAACAGAGAAAATTTATTTTCCTTTGAACTAAAAGCGGCTTTTCTCATTTTTTTTCTAATTTTTTTAACTTACACGTGGGGCCTACTTGTCAGTGACTCAATTTTAATTTCCTTTTTTATTTATAAACAGTGGCGGTCCCACATGTCATGCACTCATTATTTATTAACTAATGATTAAACCTATTTTTTATATTAATTAACTGGTGGCTAGGGTCCAGATGTGAGTCTCTCAGTTTTAAAACCAAAAATAGTGAGTGGTCCCACATGTCAGTGACACATATTCTTAAAACGTTTAAAATTAGATTTTTGTTAACCTTTTGAACCGGTACCACTTGTCATACACTCACCACACTTAACCTCTGTTACTTAGCACTAATCTTCTATTAACCCCATGGGGCCCACTGGCAGAGAGGGACGAGAGTAGAGCAAAGGCGCGTTCGGCCGAGAGGAAGAGGGGCTCGCCGGCGGCGAGGCGTGCGCAAGAAGGCTCAGGGGAGCCCAGAAATGGGGAGAGGGTGTCACGGCGATGCTAGAGAAGGTGAAGATGGCCGGAGAGGTGGATGGAGTCGGCAGCGCGACGGCGAGAGGCGACGCGAAGCTTCGGGTCCGCGACGGCTTTAGCGAAGGGGGTGTTCTTAGAGCTAAAGGAGAGGCACACTAAACTCGGAGGAAAGGGGTACTAGGGAGTAGGCGCGGGGACCTAGGGTCACCGGAGGCGAGCTAGTGGCATACAACCGTGGCAGTGCCATGGGTGGCTAAGAGGAAAGGAGTACTAGGGATTCGCCCTTGACAAAATGATGCGCGCATTAGAACCAGAGGCTTACCACGATCACGAGGGTAAAGTAGATGTGGTCGGAGAAGGTCTGAAGCGGCTTGTCCATGACGAGTAGCGGCGACACATAGGAATTTGGCGTGGTTGATCCCTAATTGCTCTTTTCCTTCATAATTTTCCCCAAAAGGGAATTTGGGCTTAACTATCTACGCAACATAGCGATTATGCACTGGTTATTGGGAAAGGCAGCCAAAGATCTAGGATATGATTGTATACTTACTCCTCAAAATTATACTTAATTACTACTACTAATCGTATAATGATTGAACTACAGGGATGATTTACATCATCAGCATTTGGTGATATACAAGGAGCAGCGAAAAAACTGGAGGAAGCCCTTACTACTACAACTGAACAAGAACGGAAGAGCAAAGATTATCGTCCAGTCATGATCTCCGTGTTTGGAAAAAGTGGAGTCGGCAAGACAACTCTTGTGAGAAACATATACAAAGTAATGGCTAAGAAGAATTGTTTCGATGTTCAAGCTATGGAGAGTTTTGCACCTTATTTAACCGCTAACAACATCCTACATCAAATCGTTCAACAACTGACAGAAGACAACAAAAATTGCCCTAGAAGCATGGTCACTGAAATGTTGGAAAAAGAATTAAGAAATAAGAAGTACTTGCTGGTGATAGATGGTGAAGTTAGCAGCACTGAATGGAAGCACATTCTGACTAGCCTCAAACTTGGTGCTAAAGGTAGTAGAATAGTGCATATCAGACATGACAAACCAGAAGAGCCACCAAGCTATCATCATGTCCTCATTCAGTTAAAAACTCTTCAAGAAACTGCTACCATAGAATTGTTCCGCAAGAGACTACTATATGAACAGGACATCCAAAACAATGCCCGAGTCCCCATTTTATTGAAACTGAAGAGACTACTCCATATGGAAGTACAAGATCAAAAAAAGCTTGAAGAATACTACCAAGACATTTGCAAAATCACGGAAGGGTTGCCTCTGGCTGTTGTTCTTTTATCAGGTCTTGTCCAAACCAAGGAGTTCCCTCATGAATGGGCAGAAGTATTCAAGTACCTCAGGTCCAAGCAATCGAAGCGGCTCGACAGTATACTGTCCCTGTGCTTCGATGATCTTCCACATGAGCTGAAATGTTGCTTCCTATACTTTGCCGCATTGCCAGCCAACATCATAGTAGAGGCACGCAACTTGGTGTGTATGTGGATGGCAGAGGGATTCCTAAGACAAACAGTTGGGAAGACAATGGAGAAGGTGGGCTACATCTACTTGAATGAGTTGATTGCCAGGAATCTAGTCAACCCTGTGCTTATCGATGATGATTCTAGTGCTGGGAGTAAGTTCGTCGCCATCCAAAACAAAGTCCATGACTTTTTGCAGTCTGAAGCACATGAGTCGAGTTTCGTGGAGGTCCATAGTGGCGACGACATTCCTACTTTGACAAGTGCTCGTCGCCTCTCTCTACAGAATTACACAGAGAAATATGCTGCCCTGGCCAGTCCATTGCCAAAGCTACGATCCATCTTCTCTCATTTTGAACAAGAGCCTAAAGAAGAGGATCACGAGCACAAGCTCAAAGGAAACCGAACTAATCTATGTTGCAAACCTGAACAGAGGGCAATCTATAAGAAGAAGAAAGACATCAAATCTCACATACGAGGACTATTACGTGGATCTGAGTTCCTCCGTGTCATCGATCTGCAAGGCATTGAGATCGGTGAGAAGTTGCCAGATGCAATAGGCAGTGTTGTGCACCTGCAGTACCTTGGAATTACATCATGTTCATTGAAGGAGATCCCACAATCCATTGGAAGCCTCACTGGCCTTCAAACACTAGATGTCAGGGAAACTTATGTTCGGAAGCTCCCACTGGCCTTCTGGAAGATTAAGACACTAAGGCATGTGTTTGGTTTTGTCCTCGAATTACCGAAGCAAATTGGCAGCTTGAAGCACCTACAGACACTCAACTCCATAAAGCTTGATGATTATGAGCAGAGTTTGGCCGAGACGCTTGGAGAGATGATCCATCTTGAGAACTTATTTGTTTGGCATATCTTAAATGACAATATGAAGGCTTTGTCTATTGCTCTCACAAAGCTGGAGAATCTTAGGACTCTGGCCTTATATGGTGACAATATTCCGTCAAGTGTGTTCACCACCATCTCCCTCCGCCGCCTCAAGTTCATGGTGCTAGAAGGGAAGATGGAATTGTCATCTGAGCTGAATGGTATGGACGTATGCCTTCCTAATCTCAGTATGCTTTCGCTGAAGGAAACAAATGTATCTCAGGGATTCATTACAGAGCTGGGTGAGCTGCCCTCTCTTGCCACCCTTGCCTTGTATTCTGGCTCGTACAAGGGCGAGCAGCTTTTATTCCCTTCAACTGGATTTCTTCGTCTGAAGAAGATCAAGCTTGATGTGGAAACATTGAAAACAATCGACATAAAGAAGGGTGCGCTTCCTAATCTCCAAGAATTCGATATCCTCTCCGAGCAGCATCAAGTCAAAATCAATGCAGACGAAAAACGCATTAAGAAGACCATTGTCTAATGACTTTCTCAAAACAAAGAATATTGATGCAGTTGATGATGAAGACTTCTGATGAGAAGGTAATTATGATACTATTCCTACTGTGTGCTTACTGCTCCTAAGAATGGCTATGTGTGTGTGTGCGCGCCATGGCGCTCTAGCCTCTATGTCGTGTGAAGGGTGTGTGACTGTGTGTTCGTCTCTTTCAAATGTGTGTGTGTGTATGCTTTGTAACATTTGGCTGTCAAAACTGCTGTCAGTGTTGTGATGTGTATACACTTATTTAATAATGTGGCAAAAAACGTGATGGTTGCCCTGCCACAAGCTCGTCAACATACTAGATTATTGTGTGTAATTAATAACAAGAATTTACGGGGTTATCATGGAGAGTATGTAATTGCGCAGGCGGTTAACATATTAACATAGCTTCCTTTCTAATTGCGTCCGCAAAGCAGACGGAATCAGTTCTTGCCTCGACGACGACTCAAAGTGGAGCGCGCTTAGCCCCCACCTGCATGGCGCTCCATATGCATGCGTAGGATCGATCCGTCGCGCGCGCGACGCACGGGACATCTACAAGAAACGAGGCGATGGCGGAGGCGGTCATCGGGCCGCTGCTGGGGAAGCTCCAGCAGCTGGCCGTGAACGAGGCTCAGATTCTGGTTTCGGTGAGCGAGGACATCCAGAGACTCCGCGACAAGCTCACCCTCATCCAGGCCTTCCTCTGGGACGCCGACCTGCGCCGGCGCGCCAGGTCCAACGAGTTTACCCGGGCCTGGGTGCAGCAGATCCGAGAGGCTGACTTCGACGCGCAGGGCGCCGTCGAGCACCACTTCCTCAGGGACGACCTCTCCGGGTGTCTTAAACTGCTAATATACGTACTGCGTTTATTGATTAGTTTAATTTCGCCAAATCTAGATTTCTAAATTTGAATTCGATTATAATTCAGGATTTAACTCTAATTTATAATTTAATTCCGAATGGTATATAATATATACTTTTCCAACTTCAATTCACATTATATAGTTATATTTGGCTACATAATTTTAGTCGTTAAATTTAAATTAATATACAGAGTGGATTTTTAAATTTTTAATTACAAACTTGGTTTCCTAATTTACTTCAATTCGATTAAGTTTTAATCCAATATTTAAATGTATGTGTTCTGAATCTAAATGTACTTTAGATATGTTATGAATAGCACTTGTATTCATCATGAGGTCAATGAGCCAATATATATACACAAAGTATAGGAGGTGAATATGCAAATAACCTCTCATAACAATGGGGAATAACACACTATACATATATCTCTAACACCCCCCCTCAAAATCATGGTGGATCAACAACATTGAGTTTGGAGAGGTAGAAGCCGTGCTGTGCTCGAGTTTGGGCCTTCGTGAAGAAATCCGCTATCTGAAGCTCTGAAGGCACATACTGAAGAGCAATCACCTGATCAAGCACACAAGACCTCATGAAGGAAGCATCAACACCAATATGCTTGGTGAGCTCATGCTTCACAGGATCACGCACATCTGATAGCATCTCTGTCTTGTCTGAAAAGAGAGGAGTCGGTGTAGTGACAGAAACACCAAAATCCTCAAGTAACCACCGTAGCCAAGTAATCTCTACTGTCAGGAGAGCCATAGCTCGCAACGCAGCCTCTGCTCTCGAACGGGACACTTGTTACGACCCACCCCGTGATGTACCGCAAGAGGTCCGGGAGGACCATTTTTTTTTTGCGCTGCGAAGTCACCACGGAAAGATGTGGTAGCACCGCATGGAGCTTTACCGAGGAGATCTGACAGGACCTCCCAGGAGGTCTTGTGGACCTCCTAGAGGTCTTGGTCCGCCACTGACCTCCTAGGAGGTCTTGAGGACCTCCTGGAGGTCGTGGCCGCCACCCGCTCGGTAGCACCTCCAAGCACATCACTAAGAGAGGTCCGGCAGGACCTCCCAGGCTAAGTCCTGAAGGACCTCCTGGTGGTCCTGCCCCTGTGCATCTGAGCTAGTCCCAGGACAACAGAGCTAGCCCGCACAAGAACACAAGCCAATACCACAACCACGAGGTCAAACAAAGATGAAGCAGACAAATTAAACTTTATATAATAGGACCTTATGGCCAAGCTTGTTAACAAGAGGTCCGCCACTGAGGGCTTACAACACCAACGAGGACTTACTGGCGGCAACAAGGAGCTTCTAGGGCTCAAACACCAGAACACGCAAAAGCCATCCAACAAGCACCACAGGCTGTCGGGTGGAGGACGTCCTAGGCAACTTAGTCGTCGAAGAACTCCTCCTCGAAGAGGTCTGCACTGCCCTGCACTTGATCATCCTCATAATCTGCTTTGACACAGGGCTTAAGCCATGAGTACTTGGAATGTACTCAGCAAGTCACAGAGAGCAAAGATGCAATAATATTCATGCAAGGACTTACCAATGGAGAGTGTATGGTTAGTTTCGCAAAGCCGATTGGAACAATAAAAATAGTAATAGATTGAAAAGCAAACAAGGTAAAACCATAATACATAATAGATTGAAGTTGGAAAAGTGGAGGGAGCACCACTCACGCCCACAACAAATACATGGGGAGGTCAGGTCACACCGGTGGCTGTGTCCTCACCCAACAACCACTCAAGAGCACCCACTCAAGAGGTCCGAGGCAGCCCTCGACCACTACCCGAGCCAACCCCGACCCCTCTAGAGCCGGCCAGGTCTCTTCGAGGCAAAGCTAAGGCATCTCATTGTAGTGCCCAATGACACCAAATTTTCAAAACAACTACCCCTTGCACCATTTTCACCGAGCATGTCCATGACCAAGGACTTGGCTATTGAATAGATCTTTCACTCTGCAGAGGTGTACAACTTTACCCACAATCCACGATCTCTCTAGCGGGGCGGGTTCCGGTCACCCTTGCTCACTTCCTAAGGTGGCAGCCTAGAGAGCGCAAGGCCTTTACAAAGCTTTGAACCGACTAGGGCTGCCGCTAAGATTTCGCAATCCCTCCAAAGTGGTGTAGAAACCACAGGTTATGGGTGCCCCTCTTGCGCCAACGAATCACACGCTCAACCACAACAGCCCCAAGCCATCTCATTGCTAATTATTCACCCAGACCATTCCCATAAAATGATCTTGTGGTTGCCTTTGCTTGGCCAGTTCAACAGACACAAAGTGAAGTCCTTAGTTGTGCTAAGGCAAGACTTCCACAACCAAGTGTGCAAAGCACCCACTACTCACTCCTGCCTTCTTGCCTCAAAGAAACAATTTGTATAAGCCCATGCCAAAAGACCACCCAGTCTGGCACACAAATTTTAACCAAGTGGTCTCACACCATGGTCAACACAGACTTAGGCATCCCGCCATAGTTGCTCAACAATGGCACCGACCACACAATTCATAATTTATTAGTCAAGATTATTAGAGATGAAGCATGATACGCTCAACCACGTTTTCTAAGCAAGGTCAGTATAAGACCCACTGCCCCCATGTTGGCAAATAACAAAGAACACCAACTAAATTATCCACCCTAAGGCTCACAAGGTGAACATGACAACATGATGGAGACAAGGTATAAAGGAGGCATAACGACAAGTAGGCAAGTAACTACAGCCCAAACCATTTTCATATAAACATAGCCATGCATGATAAAGTAAAACCGAAATACATTTACGAAACTTGGTTCAAGATGATCAAAAGAGGATATGTGGCTTGCATTGGTCAAGCAGTGGTGAGCCTTCTGCAGCAAGAGCTGAGTCCAAGATCTCCTCGAACTCGTGATCTACACGTTCGTAAGAAAACCAAATAAGTAAAACCACACTAAGCCAGAGAACTTCAAAAGAACCAAAAAGGAACTCAAACCAACTCGGCCAAAAAGGAAACCAAGAGGCTTAACACAAACCTCAAAGAGCTCCCGGGAAAGGTCTTGCACAAGGAAGAAGCGAAAGCAGATAGGCAGGAAGGAAGAAATGAGCAACAGGTTACAAAGGCTTGCCCGCCCAGGCTTTATATAGCCGGAGTTGGTAGTGTGCACCACAAGGAAAACTCAGTGACGTGTAGGCAATCGGGACAACTAGGGCAAGGCTTGCCCTAAAAGAATTGAAATAAAGTACCTCAGATGTGACTGCATTTAATGTGACCCGACACCTATTAAATGCGCATAGAGTTTTGAGGCAAGAGCAATAATTACAAGGTGAAGAGGGCTGGCAAGTGGGGCCAGTCAAAAGGGTGCACCACCAGTCAAAGAGGTGGCCCCACCGCAAGGGTCATCCCCGCCAAAGACCCTTGTGAGGTCCTAGGCAAGAGGTCCAAGACACTTAGAGGGGAGGTCTTGGACAGGAGGTCCAAGGACTCAAGAGGAGGTTCGGACAAGAGGTCCTCAAAGCTCAACGAGGAGGTCTCGACGAGACTGCACAAGGGAGGTCTAAGGGTAAAGATTTCAAGGGAGGACCTCAACGGTCCAGATTAAAGGGTGCAGGGAGGTCTGACGAGTAGATCTCCAAAAGGGAGATCTACTACCAAGATCTCAAGGGAGGACCTCAACGGTCCAGATTAAAGGGTGCAGGGAGGTCGACCAACAGAATATCGATTTAGGAGGGTGGTCCTTACAAAAAGACCAAGCAGGACCGAGGAGGTGGTCTTTGCAAAACAACTAGGAGGAGGTCACGAAACAAGGAAAACGAGCGAAGAAAGGCGAGCCGTTCGATTGAAATCAGGCGCCCAAAAAGGATAGGAACGTCCGGACCAAACTAACGTGCCCTTAGGATCGGGCCATCTGAACCACATCGGATGGTCCTAAGGTTAGAAGGCAAGGCCTCAAGCGTCTGACCACGAGAGTCAAAGATGGGTCTAAGCGCTAAGGAGGTCTTGGACCTAAGGAGGTCGGAACCTTTGGATCCAACTAAGGGAGGACACGACGGCTAAGATCTCCCGAGAGGAGGTCCTAATGGCGAGATCCTAACAAGGGGAGGTCCGGCGGCTAGATCTCAACAAGGGAGGTCGAGCGGCCAGATCTCAACAAGGGAGGTCTGAGCGGCTAGATCTCAACAAGGGAGGTGCGGCGGCTAGATCTCAACAAGGAGGTCTGAGCGGCTAGATCTCAACAAGGGAGGTCTCGAGCGGCTAGATCTCAACAAAGGGAGGTCTGGCGGCTAGATCTCAACAAGGGAGGTCTCGAGCGGCTAGATCTCAACAAGGGAGGTCTGAGCGGCTAGATCTCAACAAGGGAGGTCTGGCGGCTAGATCTCAACAAGGGAGGTCGGCGGCTAGATCTCAACAAGGGAGATCTTAAAGGACGCGGAGGAGGTCCAAGGACCTGAAAAAAGTCCGCAGAGACGAGGGAGGTCTATTTGGACACAAGGGAGGTCCAAATAGCCACGAGGAGGTCTAGGAGGGTCCCAAAGGGGTCTTGGGAGGTCGAGAGACGCTGAGCGCCCAAGAGAACTCGGGGTTCCAAGAGAGCGTGGAGAGGTCCACGGGAGGTCCAAAGAAGCAAAACCAAGCGTGGCTTGGGGGACCAAAGAAGTTTTGAAACACAAACCCGAGCCGGGTCCTTGACAGAAAACCCCAAGCAAGGGAGAGGTTCAACAGAGGGGAGATAAGAGAGAGGTCGGATCTCAAAGAGATTCAACCCAACAAAGGAAGTTAAGAGAGAAGAGACAAACCCGTGGACACACAGAGAGGCTCAGGAGAACCAACGGCCCGAGGCGACAAAGACACCAGAGAGCCTCAACGAGAAGGAGCACCAACAAAGAACTTAGTTAAGGTTTAATTAATTCCAATTGAACTCTCTAGATTTCAAAACGTCAGGTTAAGCTTTGGATTCTCAATAAAGCCAAATGGTTACTTTTATTTTGAAAACCAGGCAAGAAACTTTTAAAGAAAACGGGACGTTACAAACCTTCACCCCTTAAGGGAATCTCGACCCCGAGATTCAAGCTGAGCTAGGGAACAAGTGGGGGAACTCCTTCTTGAGGTCCTCTTCACGTTCCCAAGTTGCCTCGGCTTCAGAGTGGTTACTCCATTGCACCTTGCATGCCTTGGTGGTCTTGTTCCTTGTAACTCTCTCTGACACGTCCAAAATCTTGATGGGGTGCTCTCTGTAAGTGAGGTCTTCTTGGAGGTCCACAGCTTCTAAAGGCATCTGGTCCTCTGGCACTCGCAAGCATTTCTTCAACTGTGAGACATGGAACACATTGTGGACTCAATGAAAGTGACGAGGAGGTCCAACTTGTAGGCTACTTCACCTTCTGCAAGGATCGAAAGGGTCCAATAAATCTTGGAGCAAGTTTCCACTAACTCGAACCATTGCATACCCTTGAGAGGTGACACTTTGAGGTAGACTTGGTCTCTCGAACAAAAGCTAGGTCTCGACGTCTAACATCTGCGTAGCTCTTTTTTGCCGAGTTTGAGCAGCCCTTAGCTTCTCCCTTATTGACCTTACTTGATCTTCGCTTCTTTTAGTAGGTCCTGCCAAGAACTTGACCTTCACCCGATTCTCGCCCAAGACAAAGGAGTCCTGCATTTCCTCCCATAAATAGCTTCAAAGGGACATTTGAAGGCTCGCTGGTAGCCTGTTATTGTAGGAAAATTTCAGATATGGCAACATCTTGTCCCAACTAGATTGCCTTTCCAGGCACAAGCTCTCAAAGATGTCCTCAAGGACTTGATTAACTCTCTCGGTTTGGCCATCTGTTTGTGGGTGGTACTGATCTTGAAATTAAGGTCTGTGCCCAAGGCATCATGTAGCTTTGCCAAAATTTGGAGGTGAATTGGGATCCTCTCGTGCGAGACTATCTTCTTTGGAACACCATGAAGGCACACAACCTTTGCCATGTAGATCTCGCCAGCTTTGTCTCCGAATAGGTAGTCTTCACAGAATAAAGTGAGCTATTTTTGTTAACCTATCCACGATGACCCAAATGGAATCAAAACCAGCTTGGGTACGAGGTAAACCAGTTATGAAGTCCATCCCGACCTCTTCCCATTTCCACTCGGGTATGGGTAAAGGCACTAAAAGTCCTCTGTGTCTTTGGTGCCATCGCCTTAACTTTTTGGCAAGTGTCACATTTGGCCACAAAATCTGCTATTTCTCTCTTCATTTTCGCCACCAAGACAATTCCTTGATATCTTGGTACATTTTGTAGCTCACCGGTGTATAGAATACAATGTCTCATGTGCTTCTTTAAGTATTACTCTCTTGAGCTCGTGTTATTGGGCACACAGAGCCTCTTATCAAACCAGACTGCACTCTAGGTCATCTATAGAAAACCTTGCGCCTTTCCTTCTCTTATGTTGGCCTTGATTTCTTGGATGTTAGCATCTCCTCTTGGGCCGCTTTGATCTGTTTTTGCAATGTGGGTTGCACTTCAAGTGCTGCTAAGAATCCCTCTTCAACTAATTCAAGTCTAAGCTTCAAGAATTCTTCATACAAAGTAGGCTGGCTCTCCTTGATCATCAAAGTATTAGCATAAACTTTCCTGCTCAAGGCATCTGCCACCACGTTGGCCTTGCCTAAGTGGTAATGAATTCCCACATTGTAATCCTTAATAAGCTCTAGCCACCTTCTCTGCCTCAAATTCAGATCTGCTTGAGTAAAGATATACTTTAGGCTTTTGTGGTCAGTATAGATTTCACACCTATTACCTATGAGGTAATGGCGCCAAATCTTTAAGGCATGAACCACAGCCTAACTCTAGGTCATGAGTAGGGTAGTTTGCTTCATGGGGCTTCAAGCTGTCTTGAAGCATAAGCTATCACTTTTCATCTTGCATAAGAACACAGCCAAGTCCTTGCTTTGATGCATCACAATAGACCTCAAAATCTTTCCCGCATCTGGAAGAACCAAAATCTGGGCAGAGGTCAACTTCTTCTTGAGCTCTTGGAAGCTTTGTTCACACTCGAGGTCCAGAGGAACTTTTTTCTTTCTTTAACAGTGAGTGAGAGGTCTTGCAATCCGGAAGAAGCCTTCAATAAACCTTTCAGAGTAAGCCATGCCAAGAAAACTCCCCGACTTGAGGCCTTGCCCTAGGGGGTTCCCAATTGAGCACATCTTGAACCTTACTAGGGTTGTGAGACACTCCTTCTTTTGACAAGACATGCCCCAAAAGACCACTTCTTTTAGCCAAAACTCACACTTACTAAACTTGGCAAAGAGGCGATGAGCTCTCGGCTTCCCCAAAACCGAAAAGAGATGGCTTGCATGCTCCTCTTCACTCTTGGAATATACAAGAATGTCATCAATGAAGACAATGACAAACTTGTCTAGGTACTCCATGAACACTCGGTTCATCAAATTCATGAAATAGGCGGGGGCATTGGTCAGCCCAAAAGACATGACAGTGAATTCAAATAACCCATACCTAGTTGAAAAAGTCTGTCTTAGGATGTCTTCCTTGTAATCTTGAGTTGGTGATATCATGTTCTCAAATCTATCTTTGAAAACACAGCAGCCCTTCAATTGATCAAACAAATCATCAATTCTTGGCAAAGGATACTTGTTCTTGATGGTGACATCATTGAGAGCTCTATAGTCCACACACATCCTTTGAGTTCCATCCTTTTAGGCACAAAATCACTAGGGCTCCCCAAGGTGAGGAGCTAGGTCTAATGAAACCCTTGCTCGCAAGTCTTCCAACCGCTTCTTCAACTCCACATGATCATCAACATGCAATCAGAGGGCCTTTGGAGATGGGGAGGTCCACAGGACAAGGTTAATGACAAACTCAAGGTCTCTCGTCAGGGGCATTCCCTGGAGCTCATCAGGAACACATCCACAAATTCTTTAACAACGAGGACATCCCCAAAACTTGAACTTGAGCACTACAAGAAAGGGCTCCTTGAGCTTCTCGAGGTGGCCAAAACTTCACAAAGGGCACCACTAGGGCTGGTCAAAGAGATACTTTTGCCACTACAATCCAACATGGCATGGTGGTTAGCTAGCCACCCATGCCCAAGATCACATCTAGGGACCCGTGTCCAAAAGGATAAGGTTGGCTAGAAATTCTACTTCTTCTATGACCATTTTCACTTGTGGACAACCCCGGTTCATACTTAGTTCGAGCCGGGATTGAACCAACAAGGTAGTCTTAAGAGCAACAACTCAAACTGGTGCTTTGGCAAAACTCGAGAAATAAACGAATGGGAAGCTCCAAAGTCAAACAAAACTGCAACAAAGACCTTGAATTTACTAGGAACATACCTAGTACCACATCCGAGGAGGTCCGAGCTTCTTCCATCGCCACATGGTTCACACGGTCCCTTCCAAAAGTCCGGGAGGTCTGGCTTGAGGAGGTCCTACTACCGAGAGGTCTTGGCCGAGGAGGTCCTCAAGTAGAGGTCTTCTTGGTGCTCGGTCTTGATGGGCATTGATTGGCAAAATGCCCCACTTGATGACACTTGAAGCAGTGATCCCATTCTTTGTGGAGGTCGGGGTTGACTTGGTGCTACCAAAGGATGCGTGTGGCCGAGGGACAAATGGGCGGAGGTCTTGACAGAGGTCCCGGAAGGTCCTTGGCGCTTGGTTGGAAGCGCACAAAAGCTTTGTGGCGCTAGGGAGGCCTTTGTTGAGCCATCGAAGGTGGCACCTTCCTCTTGAAAGACTCGAAAGTTCTCTTCGAACTCCTCAATGAGCATTGCCTTGTTCACCATATGCCGAAATCGGGATAATCGTTGCCCACAACTTGAACTTTTAAATCGGGATGAAGGCCTCGCTAAAGCTCTTCGCCGTGCATCATCGTAGCCACATCTTCACGAGCATAACGTGACAATTGGGTGAACTTTGTGAGATACTCGCCACCGACATGCCGCCTTGCTTGAGCTCTCTAAACTCTTCCTTTTTCATCTCTACCTTCCCATCGGGACATGCGAGTGACGAAAAAGTGCAATTCCGCCCAAGTGATCCTCGGGGTCAAGACATGTGAGGCACAAAATGTGTCCCACCACTCACCGCAGTCCTTCCAGTTGATGTGAGGCAAACAAAACCTTTCACTGTCTTCACAAATGAGCAATATCCAACTTTTTCTCGGTTGATCTCGCCAATCATCTGCATCTAATGGCTCGGGGAGCTCGAAAATGTAGCCGGGCGTGTCTTCATGAACTCGGCGGCCTTTGATTGATGGTGAGTGGGGTGGAGGGGGTGGCTGCCGCCGCTTGACTATTCTCGACTCATCATGGCAAGTAAAGCATTGGTGGTCAGCTTTGTTGAGCCATAATCTGTTCATATTCTCGCATCATGGAGCTCATCATTTGGGCTTGTGCCGCCATAAACCGCCCAAAACCCGGTCTCTGTCGCTTGATGGAGGAGGTGGAGGTGGAGGCAATCGTGCCTGGGGCTCACCTCGACTTGTGGATCGCCGAGTCTGCACCATCTAGACAAAACTCTAAAGGCTTAATAGGTAAGACAGAAAGCATAGAGGATAAGAGGGTTAAAGCACTAAGGCAAGAGGGATCGAGAGAAAGATAGAGCATCAAAAGGGGTAACTTGGTTAAACCCAAGAGAGAACCAAAAGGCCAGGAGGCCAAAAGAGGCAACCAAAGCTTCAAAACAGAGGCCTTAAAGACACAAGCTAGGCGAGACTCAAAATAGGACCACTAGCCCTAATCTTACCACAGTCGGCCCTATAGAAATTATAAAGGCAAGGAGGTCAAATTAGACTAAAAATTGAGGTTCCAAAGAAGGGTAAGGTAATGTAACTAAAGAGGAGTTAAGATTGAAGTAGAACAGGTAAGGAATGATTTAGACAAGTTAAGTCTGAGATAGAACCGTAACAAGGTAAGAACCTCCAAACCGATTTTAAGTTGTTTTGCTTTAGAAAATAACCTTTTGAATCAAAACTAAACCGACCTTTCTACCTAGGGTCACGCCCTACAGACGATCAGGGCTCTGATACCAACTGTTACGACCCACCCCATGATGTACCGCAAGAGGTCCGGGAGGACTATTTTTTTTTGTGCTGTGAAGTCACCACGGAAAGATGTGGTAGCACCGCATGGAGCTTACCGAGGAGGTGCCAGACCTCCCAGAGGTCTTGCGGACCTCCTGGAGGTCTTGGTCCGCCATCGACCTCCCAGAGGTCTTGAGGACCTCCCGGAGGTCGTGGCCGCCACCCGCCCCAGAGCACCTCCAGCACATCACTAAGAGAGGTCGGCAGACCTCCCGAGCTAAGTCCCAAGGACCTCCTGGTGGTCCCGCCTGCATCCGAGCTAGTCCCGGGACAACAGAGCTAGCCCGCACAAGAACACAAGCCAATACTACAACCACAAGGTCAAACAAAGATGAAGCAGCATAAATTAAACTTTATATAATAGGACCTTATGGCCAAGCTTGTTAACAAGAGGTCTGCCATCGAGGGCTTACAACACCAACGAGGACTTACAACGGCAACAAGGAGCTTTAGGGCTCAAACACTGAGAACACGCAAAAGCCATCCAACAAGCACCACAGTCAGTCGGGTGGAGGACGCCCTAAGCGACTTAGTCGTCGAAGAACTCCTCCTCGAAGAGGTCTGCACCGCCGCACTTGATCATCCTCATAATGCTTTGACACGGGGCTTAAGCCATGAGTACTTGGAATGTACTCAAGAAGTCACAGAGAGCAAAGATGCAATAATATTCATGCAAGGACTTACCAATGGAGAGTCAGATGGTTAGTTTGCATAAAGCCAAATTGGAACAATAAAAATAGTAATAGATTGAAAAGACAAGGTAAAACCATAATACATAATAGATTGAAGTTGGAAAAGTGGAGGAGCACCACCACGTCCACAACCGTACATGGGGAGGTCTGGTCACACCGTGGCTGTGTCCTCACCCAACAACCACTCAAGAGCACCCACTCAAGAGGTCCGAGCAGTCCCCTCGACCACTACCGAGCCAATCCCGACCCCTCTAGAGCCGGCCAGGTCTCTTCGAGGCAAAGCTAAGGCATCTCACCAGAGTGCCCAATGACACCAAATTTTCAAAACAACTATCCCTTGCACCATTTTCACCGAGCATGTCCATGACCAAGGACTTGGCTATTCAATAGATCTTTCACTCTGCAGAGGTGTACAACTTTACCCACAATCCACGATCTCTCTAGCGGGGCGGGTTCGGCCACCCTTGCTCACTTCCTAAGGTGAGCAGGTCTAGAGAGCGGCAAGGCCTTTATAAAGCTTTGAACCGACTAGGGCTGCCCGCTAAGGTTTCGCAATTCCCTCCGGTGGTGTAGAAACCACAGGTTATTGGGTGCCCCTCTTGCGCCAATGAATCACACGCCAACCACAACAGCCCCAAGCCATCTCATTGCTAATTATTCAGCCAGACCATTCCCATAAAATGATCTTGTGGTTGCTTTGTTTGGCCCATTCAACAGAGACACAAAGTGAAGTCCTTAGTTGTGCTAAGGCAAGACTTCCACAACCAAGTGTGCAAAGCACCCACTACTCACCCATCTGGCACACAAATTTTTAACCAAGTGGTCTCACACCATGGTCAACACAACTTAGGCATCCCGCCATTGCTCAACAATGGCACCGACCACACAATTCATAATTTATTAGTCAAGATTATTAGAGATGAAGCATGATACGCTCGAACCACGTTTTCTAAGCAAGGTCAGATAAGACCCACGGCCCCTATGTTGGCAAATAACAAAGAACACCAACTAAATTATCCACCCTAAGGCTCACAAGGTGAACATGACAACATGATGGAGACAAGGTATAAAGGAGGCATAACGACAAGTAGGCAAGTAACTACTGCCTAAACCATTTTCATATAAACATAGCCATGCATGATAAAGTAAAACCGAAATACATTTACTGAAACTTGGTTCAAGATGATCAAAGGGGATCTGTGGCTTGCCTTGGTCAAGCGATGGAGAGCCTTCTGCAGAAGAGTCGGGTCCAAGATCTCCTCGAACTCGTGATCTACACGTTCAAGAAAACCAAATAAGCAAAACCACACTAAGCCGAGAGAACTTCAAAAGAACCAAAAAGGAACTCAAACCAACTCGGCCAAAAAGGAAACCAAGAGGCTTAACACAACCTCAAAGAGCTCTGGAAAGGTCTTGCACAAGGAAGAAGCGAGCAGATGAGGAGGAAGGAAGAAATGAGCAACAGTTACAAAGGCTTGCCCGCCCAAAGCTTTATATAGCGGAGTTGGTAGTGTGCACCACAAGAAAAAACTCGATGGACGTGTAGGCAATCGGGACAACTAGGGCAAGGCTTGCCCTAAAAGAATTGAAATAAAGTACCTCAGATGTGTTGCATTTAATGTGACCCGACACCTATTAAATGCGCATGAGTTCGAGGCAAGAGCAATAATTACAAGGTGAAGAGGGTGGCAAGTGGGGCGACCAAAAGGGTGCACCACCAGTCAAAGAGGTGGCCCCACCGCAAGGGTCATCCCCGCCATAGACCCTTTGTGAGGTCTGGGCAAGAGGTCCAAGACACTTAGAGGGGAGGTCACGGACAGGAGGTCCAAGGACTCAAGAGGAGGTTATGGACAAGAGGTCCTCAAAGCTCACAACGAGGAGGTCTGGACTTTCGAGACACTGCACAAGGGAGGTCTAAGGGTAAAGATTTCAAGGGGAGGACCTCAACGGTCCAGATTAAAGGGTGCAGGGGAGGTCCTGACGAGTAGATCTCCAAAAAGGGGAGATCTACGGTCAAGATCTCAAAGGGGAGGACCTCAACGGTCCAGATTAAAGGGTGCAGGGGAGGTCCTGACCAACAGGAATATCCTGATTTAGGAGGGTGGTCCTTACAAAAGACCAGCAAGGACCGAGGAGGTGGTCTTTGCAAAACAACTAGGAGGAGGTCCCGAAACAAGAAAACGCTAAGAAGAAAGTGAGCCGCTCGATTGAAATCAAAGTGCCCAAAAGGATAGGAACGTTCGGACCAAACTAACGTGTCCTTAGGATCGACCATCCAAACCACATCGGATGGTCCTAACGTTAAGAAGGCAAGGCCTCAGCGTCATGACCACGAGAGTCAAAGATGGGTCCAAGCGCTAAGGAGGTCTTGGACCTAAGGAGGTCGGAACCTTTGGATCCAACTAAGGGAGGACACGGACGGCTAAGATCTCTCGAGAGGAGGTCCTAATGGCGAGATCCTAACAAGGGAGGTCCGGGTGGCTAGATCTCAACAAGGGGAGGTTTGAGCGGCCAGATCTCAACAAGGGAGGTCTCGAGCGGCTAGATCTCAACAAGGAGGTCTGAGCGGCTAGATCTCAACAAGGGAGGTCCGAGCGGCTAGATCTCAACAAAGGAGGTCTCGAGCGGCTAGATCTCAACAAGGGAGGTCTGAGCGGCTAGATCTCAACAAGGGGAGGTCTCGAGCGGCTAGATCTCAACAAGGGAGGTCTGAGCGGCTAGATCTCAACAAGGGGAGGTCTTAAGGGACTTGGAGGAGGTCCAAGGACACTGAGTAAAAAGTCCTTGCAGGAGAGGAGGTCTATTTGGACACAAGGGAGGTCCAAATAGCCACGAGGAGGTCTAGGAGGGTCCCAAAGGGGCGTGGGAGGTCCAGAGAGACTCGAGCGCCCAAGAGAACTCGGGGGTTCCAAGAGAGCATGGAGAGGTCCACGGGAGGTCCAAAGAAGCAAAACCAAGCGTGGCTTGGGGGGACCAAAGAGGTTTTGAAACACAAACCCGAGCAGGGTCCTTGACAGAAAACCCCAAGCAAGGAGAGGTTGAGCAGAGGGGAGATAAGAGAGAGGCTGGATCTCAAAGAGATTCAACCCAACAAAGGAAGTTAAGAGAGAAGAGACAAACCCAGGGACACACAGAGAGGCTCCGGAGAACCAACGGCCCGAGGGTAGCAAAGACACCACAGAGAGCCTCAACAGCAAGGAGCACCAACAAAGAACTTAGTTAAGGTTTAATTAATTCCAATTGAACTCTCCATTTCAAAAGCGTCGGGGTTAAGCTTTGGGTTCTCAATAAAGCCAAATGGTTACTTTTATTTTGAAAACCAGGCAAGAAACTTTTTAAAGAAAACGGGACGTTGCAACACTGCAGTCTGTTTCTTCGTCTTCTAGGCAATGAGAGAACCACCAAGAAAAACACGATGAAGCAGAGATAGGTAGCGTCGGAGGGTTATTGGCCCAAGTAGCATCCGAATAAGCCTGAAGCTATAACGAGCTGGAGCGTGGAAAGAAGAGACGGTGAGAGATAGTCCCACCAATGTATCGCAGAACTCGAAGAAGGTGGCTGTAGTGGACCTGGGTGGGAGTTGAAACGAACTGACTCAGAACATGAACTGGATAAGTGATATCCGGACGAGTAATAGCAAGGTAGACAAGACTCCCAACAAGACGACGATAGCGAGTCGGATCAGAAAGAGGCTCACCATCAGAGAGTCGGAGGTGAACATTGAGCTCCATGGGAGTCTCAACAATACGCTGATCAGTGAGGGAGGCGTGATCAAGAAGATCCTGAATATACTTCTCTTGGGACATAAAGAAACCATATGGAGTGGAAGTAACCTCAATTCTAAGAAAGTAACGAAGAGGATCAAGATCCGACATAAGGAACTGCTCACTAAGACGAGCCTTAACAAAGGCAATGTACTCAGAATCATCTCTCGTAATGATCATATCATCAACATACAGAAGAAGAAGAGTCCGACCACGAGACGAAGTGTGGACAAAGAGCGTAGGATCATGATCACTAGCTGAAAAACCAGCAGCAGTGACCACAGAGGAGAAGCACTCAAACCAAGCACGAGGGGCTTGCTTAAGGCCATAGAGAGAGCGACGAAGGCGACAGACCATGCCCTCAGGAACCGAATACCCAGGTGGCGGATGCATGTAGACCTCCTCACGCAACTCGCCATTTAGAAAGGCATTCTTGACATCAAGCTGAGAAATAGATCAGTGGCGAACAGATGCCACCGAAAGAAGAGTGCGGACAGTGGTCATGTGGGCCACAGGAGCAAAAGTCTCATCGTAGTCACGACCATGCTCTGCCGAAATACGAGCAACAAGACGCACCTTATAGCACTCAAGAGAGCCATCAGAATGAGTCTTAATCTTATAGACCCACTTACACGTGATGGGATGAGAGTGAGACGGAAAGGGAACAAGATCTCAAGTACCAATACGCTCGAGGGCAGCAATCTCCTCGGGCATGGCATGCTGCCACTTAGGGTGAGTAACTGAGATCGGGTAGGAGACAAAGCTCACGAGCAGTAGGCTGCGCCCGGCAAAGGCAAAACGGGCAGGAGGCCGAATCGACTGGCGATCGCGGAGAGCATAGCGAGGGAAGATGGCCCATCAGGGGAAGATGAAGCATCAGAAGAAGATGGAACATCAGGAGAAGATGGCTCATCTAGAAGATCCTCAATACAAGGTCGACAAGTGTAGACGAGTGTAGTGGGGGGAGCCTGAGGAGCCGCAGGAGACGAAGCAGGCGACGACAATGGTGGAGAGGCCACAGGAGGAATATGTGGAGACTCGGTGGGGCCAGGTGGGCGAGAGCAAAGGCGGATATAGGTGTATCCGAAAGGTCAAAAGGACAGAGACTCCACAGAGGAAGCCGAAGGAGAGGCGGGACGTGGGTAGAAGGGACGAGACTCGTCGAAAGTCACATCCCGAGAAATCCGTGATCCGTCGACCAACAGATCCCAAGATCGATAGCCCTTGTGCTCAGATCAGATCCTAGAAAGACACACTCAACAGTCGGCGGTCGGTTTGGTGCATTCTCGAGGGCGAGGAGAACGAGCAAACGCATAACCAAATGCATTTAAAGGCGAGTAATAAGGAAGAAGACCACAGAGACGCTCAACAGGATCGCACTCGAAGAGCGTAAGAGGGTGGATGTTGGCGAGATAGGTGGCAAAGGGAAACGACCTCGGCCCAAAAGTGAGGTGGAATAGAGGCGGCAATCATCGAGGCACGAGCCGCCTCAAGGAGGTGACGATGCTTACGCTCAGCTACACCATTCTGAGCATGAGCACCAGGACAAGAGAACTGAGCGAGAGTGCCCTGCTCAGCAAGGAAGCTGCGCAAGTAACGAGAGAGGTACTCGCCAGCAGAGTCAGCACGAAAGACACGAATAGGGGTGAAGAACTGTGTGTGAACCATAGTGGCAAATTGTTTATAGATAGATAAGGCCTCACTACGAGAAGACATGAAATAGATCCAAGTGTGGTGAGAGAAATCATCTATAAATATGATATAATAGCGATGACCCCCTTTCGAAACAAAGGGAGCCGGACCCCAAACATCTGAATGAACAAGATCAAAACACGGACTCACTATGGGGATAAGGCAGCTGAATCTGTTTACCTAACTTAGAACCCTGACAATCTAAAGACACGCTCTCGAGATGCAGACCTCGAAGACCACGACTTAACTAAGGACGATGCAGAGATCCACACAGATGGCCAAGACAAGGATGCCCTTCTTTGGAAAGAGCCGGTAGACGGAGTAGCAAAAGCGGAGAGACCGGGCGGCGACGGGCAAGCAGAAGGAAGGTGAAGCCACCAAGCTCCTAGAGACGCTGTGAGTCAAGGTGCCGAGGGCAGAACCAACGAGCTCCGTGTGGCGGTCTGAACACAACAAGAGTCGAGTCGAGAATGACCCGATAACCAAGGTCGATGTCGCCCTGCAGAAAAGAAGTTGCATGGTAAGGCGAGGAACATGAGCAATGGAAGGAACATGAAAAGATGAGTTGCTAAGAGATCCCCGACTAGAGACGAAGAGATGTACCATCGCCGCAGAAGAATCTTGTGGGAGAATCAAGAGGTGTAATGAAAGACAAAGTGGAAGGATCTGGAGTCATGTGAAAAGATGCTCCGTAATCAAGAATCCACGGGAAGTGCTCGATTGTGGAGGTGGTGGTTTCGCAGATGCCCAAAGAGTCGATGTGAGCTGAACTCAAGCGGCAAGCAAAGCGTCGAAGTCTGGCTATCTTGCTTAGTGAGAGAAAGCTAGCTGAAGGAGTCGATCTGACGCCGATGTAGAAACCGCAGAAACGCCGAGGAGAATCTGAAGCTGCAAGCAGCGCCAAGTCCGCTATCTCTGCTTTCGAGAGAAACTGGCTGAAGGAGTCGATGTAGACGCTTTGTGCGGTGCTAGTGGAAGAACGGCGTGAAAGATGCCGCCGCTTAGAGCACCGACTCAACGTGGCCGACCTTGTCGCGAGAGGAAGCGATGGACGGCCACCGCCAGATGGAGGGCGGCCACCACCACTGTGGCGCCCATCGGAGGAGGCATGTCTTTGAAGCGTGGAGCGATCGGTGTAGTAGGTGGACGAGTGGTGAGCACGGAGGGACTAGCATCGCATCAAAGCACCACTTAGAAGCTTCATTACGAGAATGGGATCACAGCTGATGGAACTGAAGCCATTGGTAGGCGGCGCTGGACGGCGCGGCGACCAAGGCAACGAAGTCTAACGGTATTTGGGCGACACACGGCGGTTAGAGCTACGTTGTTTTTCTTTTTTTTTTTCTTTTTTTGAGCCGATTAAAATCGGCTAACGTGCCGTCGGCCCACAATGTAACATAAAATTTTCAAGACGCCAAGACGGAACTAGGGTTCCCCGACGGTAACGGCGGAAGCGAGCGGTGATGGCGAGAAGCGTGGATGGCGGCGTACGCGGCGAAAGCTGAAGGCTGGCAACCGGAGCGACCAAGTTCAATGAGTCTGGCCGACTTCGGGCTTGGATGAAGACGGCGGTGACGTGGGAGAGCGACCCGAAGCGATGTGGCGGCCCATGGAGACCCCGAAGCGCCGGCGGTGGGCGCTGGCGGAGACGAGGCGGATCCCGCGGGGAACTGGATCGGTCGACGACGGAGGAGACGACCGGATGGCGTCGAGGAGGCGGCGGATCATGGCGCAGAGGAGGAGACGGCCGGTGGCGCTGTAGTCGGGTGGCGTCGAGGCGCGGAGGAGACGGCCCGGGTGGTGGCGGTGGCCCGGGTGGCGTCGAGGCGCAGAGGAGACGGTCCGGTCCGCACCGCTAGGGCTTGCTCTTGGTCGATGAGGGCAAGCGCCGGTAGCAAGCAGCGGAGAAGACGTCAATGACGACAAGCGACGGGACACGGGGAGGGCGGCGGCGGCAAAAAAACGGCTGCGGCAAGGCAATAAGAAGACCCTAACTATAACCTCGCTCTGATACCATGTTATGAATAGCGCTTGTATTCATCATGAGGCTAATGGGCCAATATATATACACAAAATACAGGAGGTGAATATGCAAATAATCCCTCATAACAATGGGGAATAACACACTATACATATATCTCTAACAAGATAAACCTATTGAAGTTACATATTATGAGTTGTGCTTAAACTCTTAGTTAATTTAATTCCAAATTTGATTTAATTCAGAACAACTTTTGATTCATAATTTTAATTCATACAATCTCAATTTGAGTTTAGACACGCCTGTTGAAGTTTAATTCATAATATGATTTTTTTTTAGAACTATCTGATTGGCCCACACAATTGCACAGGTACGGGGCGTATAGTGTGGTATATTATATCATATAAAATTTTCTTTTGAATTACGAATGTTAAAATTCCTATTTCGCAAACAAAATACATTTATGTTACTTAGTTTAAGTATTTAATTAGCATAATTTGTTTTGAGGTCTCTTCCCTACGTGAAAGAGAGGATTCGGAGGTGGACCTCTCTAACAAATTTACATACTCTTAGCCTTTGAATTGTAGGTAATACTATTTATCTCTTTTTTTATTATTTAAAATTAATATATATTTTTAAGATAACTATGAAATGGTTTGCTTTTAAAATTAGTCTCCACCAAATTAAGGGCTATATATTTTTTGTAAGAAGTATTTCAAATTCTTATATCACCGAGCCAATTATGAAATCACCTGCCATTAAGGTCCACCAGTTATTTATTTTACGAGAATTTATAGTGTATTTCTCTTTTTTTTATCAGTTGCAAATCACCTGTCATTAGCTTATTATATAATAATATATATAGAAATAATATAACATTGATTCGGTTTTAAGTCTGAATTTCATTTAGTTCCTATCTAATCTGGATAGACATGATGCTGAAACTAAAACGTGGAATTCATTCTCCTGGGACTTGGGAGTGAAGGTATCCAAGCTGGATCCACACTAGCGTCAGGTTCTTGGCGAGCTTCCCCACGCAACTGCGCGTGTGTCACAGCTTATCCGATGAAGCGCCTGACTGGTCCATCCCCCGATTGAGCCATTCTATTTCCACCGGGACATTTGCAACCACCTCAGAACTGTAAAAGCATGTATATAGGTAGCTTTTGTCTATAGTAATTCTTTATGTCACCTATAGACAGCACAAAGACGGTTCATACAATGGTACATACGACTGTTGTCTTTTAGTTGTCTTTACAGAACACACAATCTTTTAATGTTTTTCTTGTTTCTTGTGCTATAGTCGGCTACAGAAGTGTAGACAACATCTTTCTCTCTCTTCATTCTCTTTCATTCACGTCAACAAAAATCCTACATGGCAATGACTATAAACGGCTGACATAAACCCATTGTACATGCTCTAAGTTGACAGTATTACTCACCCTTCCCTTTTTATACTAATATTTAGATTTAGGTCATTAAATGACTGAATGATTCGCAACATCATGGTCATTCATCTCTTTCATTCCGATGGCTATAAGAGCATGTACAATGAGCTTATGTTAGCCGTCTATAGTCGTTGCCACGTAGGATTTTAGGATTTTTGCTAACGTGGATGAAAGAGAATGAAGAAAGAGAAAGATGCTGTCTACAATCCTGTAGTCGACTATATCACGAGAAACAAGAAAATCATTAAAAGATTGTGTGTTCTATAAAGACAACTAAAAAGACAGCAGATGTCTGTACCATTATATGAGCTATCTTTAGTGCTATCTACAGATGACATGGAGAGTTGCTGATGAGGACATCGACCCTAAGGATGCAACCACTGCTTCGACCTGCTGCACTGCATCCTCTACTTCAACACCATCCTCTCCAATAGGACTTTCGACCATGCAATACCATATTACCCAATTGATCGCGCCACGCCTACATGCTATAGTGCTACGCCTACATACCATGGTACTATGTTTACATGCCATGGGGCTCCGCATGTGCCAATCAGAGTTCAAGTTGATACATTTTAGTCAGATCAGTTCGGAATCAGCCTGACATCACTGACTTCAAACGTCCATAACTTTCACATACAGAGTCCGTTGGAGGTCCACGAGTACTTGATGGAAAGGTAATTTCGTCCTCTTTCCAACAGATCTAGCCTCACCTCCAAATTCCTTCTAGACTGATCAAAATTATCAAAAGAAGGTGTCATATCACTTGTTTAGGCCAAACTGGGCTTTGTAATCATACTGAACTTGGCCCACGTGAACAGTAACCCACGACCTTTTAGTACCACCCCGCTAGTTCTTTAGTTTTGTGGCTCCTCGTTCCCTATTTAAGGAGACCACACCCTCTCTAGTTTTCTTGGATTTTGTTGAGTTAAGAGTTAGCATTGCTGCAACTTCGTGTATTGGCTTGTGTCGACTAGACCAACCTTAATACCGCTATCAAAATCCCAATTTCAATATTTCAATCTTTATTTGCAATTTCAGATTGTTTTATCTTGTTCTTGCGTGCTTCTTCGGTGTATGCAGGAATCGACCTTCGTGGTCAGGTCAACCGGGTATTCGTGCACTGCTGATAACGACTTGTCAATCGATTCGATGATTGCGTGCTTCTTCGGTGTATGCGAGAATCGACCTTCGTGGTCGTCAACTGGTCGCCGCCGCCGCGACGGCCGCCGCCCGGTGTCGCCGCCGCCGCACGACCGCCGCCGCCTTTGATCCGGGCCGCGCCCACTGTGCCACCGCCGCCGAGGTCATCTCCGCCGCCCGAGGGCAAGCTTAGCGCTATCGAGGTCGAACCTTAGCGCCGCCACGGCGGACCATTCGGCTCGCCGGCTGCCCGAAAGCCGCCGCCACCGCCGTTCCGCCGTCTTGCGCCCGCTGCGCGCCTCTCGGCCAAGCAATCGCCGCGTCCGCCGCTTTGCGTCATGGATCGCCGCCGTGCTGAAGCTTCGTCAAGGCCGCCGAGAGCGACGCCGCCCTCGCCTCTCCCGCCTTGGCGCCACCAAGACAAGTCTTGCCGCCACGCCTGTACCTTGAGGCCGCCCAGGCCGTCGGCTGGCTGCCGCCTCCGCCATCGCCTCCAAGAGCCACCATCGCCGCCATCGCCTAGAGCCACCGTCGCCGCCAGAAGATTTGGGGAATCGGTTTTGTTTTCGGTTTGTTTCGAGTACCTTCTGGTGTCCCTTTGACATTGAGGCTTAAAAGCAAATCCAAAAAAAAAACAAAGAAAGAAGAAAGAAGGAGAAAAAAAGAAAGAAAAAAAAGAGACAGAGACAAAAAAAAAAAGGAGAGACAGAGACAAAAAAAGGAGAGACAGAGAAGAAAAAAAATCATCAAAGCTGCCTCTTTGTTCAGTTTGGCATAGTTATCCATTGCTCGTTGGCGTTGATTGTTCAGTTTGGCCTTCCGTTGTTACTACTAGTCGTTCTTGCGAGTCGCTCTAGCTAGGCTTGGTTTAGACTAGGACCAGCACTTGTGACTAGTACTTTGAACCGTTTTTCAATTTTGCATGCTGAATTGAATAATTGCTATTCCTTTGCTACATACTAGCCTTCCGAGCTCCACTTCCTACTAACTCAGCAGGTGCCGTTCCTCGCAATCGTTGGGCTGATCACAAGTGAGAGTATCACGAACCAGCCACCGGTTGTACCACTTCCTTGCTGCATTGGTAAGAACTGGGTATAAGCTTGAGTGTGAGTGACTTGTGAAACTCCAGAACCTAGTAGTTCATAGGGACATATATACTGTGATTTGCTCTTTGCTTTGATACTAACAATGGCAGGTTCATCGTCACAAGAGGAGCATAGCAGGCCCAACAATGAGGAAGATGCACCTCTCACTCCTCGCACGAAAAAAATCATGCGCCGCTTTTCCCGCATTTGGATTAACATTCAGGCGTATGGAGTTGATTCTAGATCGCACCAGCGATTTAACTTGCGTTGTTCACACGTGGAGCGACTAGAGAGAGCTCCACCTCTCGTTGTCGGCGTTACTAACGGCGTCAGAATTCCATCCGCTGCTCACCATGGGCCGATGAGGTAGAAAATGAAGCGAACCCATATGTTGTCGAGCACTGAGTCCGATGATGGTCGTGATCATCCGAACGACGCTTCAACCAACAAGGTATGAGAAGAAACCCACCGTGTGAGGTGCGTGACTATAATGATTCACTTGGTAAAATTAAATTCACTATGCCTCCTTTTACTGGTAAATATGATCCTGATGCTTATCTCACATGGGAGTTAGTTGTGGACCAAAAATTTGCATGCCATGAATTTCCTGACAATAAAAAGGTTAGGGCTGCTACTAGTGAGTTCACAGATTTTGCATCTATTTGGTGGAGTGAATATGGTCGTACTCATCAGGACATACCTAGAACATGGACTGCTTTAAAGAGAGCAATGAGACGTAGGTTTGTACCTTCATATTATTCACGTGATTTGCTTAATAAATTGCAACGCTTAAGACAAGGTAGTAGTTACAGAGAGGATTATTATCAAGAATTGCAAACCGGTTTGTTGCGTTGTGGTTTAGAAGAAACGGAAGATGCTAAGATGGCTAGATTTTTGGGAGGTTTAAACTGTGAAATTCAGGACATACTAGACTATAAAGATTACAATTCTATTACTCGCTTGTTTCATCTTGCTTGTAAAGCTGAAAGAGAGATACAGGGACATCAATCTAGAAACAAAGGAAATGTTACAGGTTCTTTTACAGGCCGCCCAACTTAAGGGCAATCAAGAACACCACTTACTCTCTCCAGCCGAACACCTGCACCTACGGACTCCTCCAACAGCCGGCGTCCATCTACTTCCACTACACCATCACGTGCACCTAAAACGAGTAAGAGCATGGTACAAGTCCCCACACAAAGTGCTTCTTCTGTTGCTTCTACAGGGCGATCTAGAGATGTACAATGTCACCGTTGCAAAGGATTTGGGCACTTCATGCGCGATTGCCCAAGTCAGCGAGCTTTGCTTATCAAGGACAATGGTGAGTACACTTCAGCTAGCGATATTGAGGAAGAACATGTGTTGGTTGCAACTAACAATGCAGGTGATGAAACTGAGGAAGAACAATTAGGCCATGAGACAACTGACAAGTACCAAAGCCTAGTTGTTCAGCGTGTGCTAAGTGCTCAAATGGAACTTGCAGAACAAAATCAACGCCACATTTTGTTTCAATCCAAGTTCGTCATCAAGGAATGTTCATGTAAAGTCATCATTGATGGCGGGAGTTGCAACAACCTTGCTAGCATAGACATGGTCGAGAAGCTTGGCTTAACCACAACACAACACCCTCATCCTTACTACATCCAATGGCCGAATTCTTGTGGTAACTTGAAGGTGACTAAGCTTGTGCACGTACACTTTTCTATTGGATCATATCATGATTATGTTGATTGCGATGTCGTACCTATGCAAGCATGCTCATTATTATTAGGTAGACCTTGGCAATATGATAGATATACTGAACATCATGGTAGATCTAATCATTATACTTTCACATATAAAGAAAAGAAAATCACTTTGCTTCCAATGTTTCCTGCTGCCATATTAAAAGATCAATTAGAAAGAACTGAGAGAACAAGTAAGGAGAAGACACAAGTTGATCAAAAGATTATAGCTCCAAGTGAAATTAAATTGAAAGCTCCTGTTATGTTAGCTACAAAAATTGATTGCATTGATATGGAAAAACATGAATCTGAATGTCATACTATGATTTGTGAAGAAACTCAGTGTCCATTAGAAGTAGTGCATGTTTCTTTGCCTCCTGTTGCTACTAACCTTTTGTAGGAGAGTGATGACTTGAGAAAACAAATGAGTCGAGGACGACTCAAATTCAAGAAAGGGAGGATGATGAGGACATCGACCCTAAGGATGCAACCATCGCTTGACTTGTCAGACCGCATCCTCTATTTCAACACCATCCTCTCCAATAGGACTTTCGCCTCGCAATACCATATTACCCAATTGGATCGCCACGCCTACATGCTATGGTGCTACATCTATATGCCATGGTACAATATTTACATGCTATGGGGCTACCGCATGTGCCAATTAGGAGTTCAAACTGGATACATTTTGGTCAGATCAGTTCGGAATCAGCCTGACAGCACTGACTTCAAACGTCCATAACTTTCACATACGGGGTCCGTTGGAGGTCCACGAGTACTTGATGGAAAGCTGATTTTGTCCTCTTTCCAACGGATCTGGCCTCACCTCTAAATTCCTTCTGGACTGATCGTAATCATCAAAAGAAGACGTCATATCACTTGTTTAGGCCAAATTGGCTTTGTAATCATACTGAACTTGGCCCATCTACCGACGGCCCACCTGGGCGCGGTTACTGTTCATGTTAACAGTAACCCACGACCTTTTAGTACCACCCCGCTAGTTCTTTAGTTTTGTGGCTTCTCGTTCCCTATTTAAGGAGACTACACCTCTCTAGTTTTCTTGGATTTTGTTGAGTTAAGAGTTAGCATTGTCGCAACCGTGTATTGGCTTGTGTCGACTAGACCAACCTTAATACCGCTATCAAAATCCCAATTTCAATATTTCAATCTTTATTTGCAATTTCAGATTGCTTTATCTTGTTCTTGCGTGCTTCTTCGGTGTATGCAGGAATTGACCTTCATGGTCAGGTCAACCGGGTATTCGTACACGGTTGATAACGACTTATCAATCAGTTCAGCGATTGCGTGGTTTCGAGCCTTGCGTGTTCGTAGCCAGGATCGTCAGGGTTGAGCGACGCCTACCGGACTTATCGTTCTCATCGAAAGATCGGGCCAACAAATAGAACCTTAGGGTTCATCAGTTGCTATAGAAAGCAGCTGTTTGTACCATTGTACATGCCCTAATGCAAAATTGGATCTTACCCATAATCACTCATATGCAATTAACATACAATTAACACCGCTATTCACACTACTACTACTACTACCACAAGGGATGGCAATTTCTCGCATGGGATAGGGGGATAATCCCCATGGGGTAGGAGCGGACTGCCCAGCGGAATGGGGACCTAGTAAAAATTAAAAACATATTATTTCATTTATATATTATATATTTGTAATATTAGATGTGTATTCTTTTCTTAAACATTTAGGCTAAAACATGAATATATATATTAAGATATATATTTTGAAGCTACATATTGTGAAAAATATGCATAATTATTTGTAACTTAATATCTTAAGTCATACTAATGAGTAAAAATTTTATGTTTAAACTATAATTTTAATCTCTACGGGTGCGGGTCCTTGGCGGCAACAAGGACTGGTCGCTTTTCCCTGTGAAGCTTGGCGGGGACAAGGCGGAAATGGCCTGTCGAGGACTGGGGCGGAGCCGTGAAGGCGCCCCTGGCCATTCCCCACCATTTTCCACCGCTACCCACCCCCTATCCCATCTTCCATAATAATACTTATTACCCACCCACTAAAAACCGTTCAGGCCACACTGTCCTATTCATCATCCTCTCCTCTCTCCTCCCCAAAGCGCTCTTGCTTAGCTAGGGTTCGGCGCCGCCTTTGCTATTCCTGTGCGAAGGAGAGGGCGGCGGCTGGTTCCAAGGACCAGAGGGATCCACCGCCGCCTCCATTCAATTGATGCCATGCCACCACTTGTAGCTTGTAGAATAATATTAATATTAATCCTTACAAAAATAAGAAATATTTATGTGATCGGGTGGGGTGGCCTCTAACCTTCATCCGTCAACCCTAGTGTGTTGTGGGGTAGATTATGGCCAAGTCGAGGTGAGTGCTTCGGTTTAGGGTATTTTTAATAGTGACATGTCAGCCATCGGTTAGTCTTTTCATGTCAACAAAATTCTAGGTGGAAGAAAAGGTAGCATGAGAGAGAAGAGAAACTGTCTCTTCCTCAAACAACCATATCTATACACGAACAAAGATATAGCAACCAGTGCATGTGAGAGAGGGGTGAAGGAGTGAGAATATTATAAGTTTGGCATGAATGTTAGAGACAACTTACTAGAGACAGCTTATTAGAGGTGTTATCTATAAATCTGTCTTTTGGTGACGTGGAGTTGATATAACAAAATTAGAGACGGCACTATTAGAGATGCTCTTAGTATAGGCATCCCTATTTTTACTAAAAAGACGAAACCACCCCTCTACTCTTCAATCTCTCTCTTTCTCTCATAATCCCCACTTGTACCGGGAACTACATCTTGGTTGGGTGGTGTAGTTGTGGGTATTCCACTCTACTTACCAGAGTTTAAATTTTGGTGCTAACCTATTACGCATAACGCAAGTGTGTTTTAGTGGAAATTTTATGAGGTCACGTAATTCATCTCGATCTTCGCTCTGCTTTCGACGCGTGTGCTCGCACTTGCTGTGTGCGTGTGGTATGCGTGTGTGATGATGTGCACGCATGCGTCCTCCTGGTAATAAAAAAATAGTCCCCTCTTCTACTGTTTGCCTAGTCCGCGATTTCCCAGCCAGGCATGGATGACGGCATTGCGTGAGAGCACGACGAGGTCTACACCCAGCAGCCATGATTATGATTGGCCTGCCGCTGGTCACGTCCGCGCCTGAGTGCAGGCGAAGTCCCATCGCACGACAGCTAAACTATCTGAGTTCCAATGACCCCACCTACTCGTTCGACCGCCACCGCCCGACTGCTGATGAGGATTAGAGTCCACTCGCCATCCAGTCGAGCCAAATGGCCAAGCAAGCACTTGCACCGCCGCTCCTGCCGCCGCCGCTGGATTGCTAATGCTGCCACGCGGGTGCGCCAACTCCGTCCCATTCACCTGCGGCACGACCCGCATACTCTTTTTTCTCCGTCAAATAGGACAATTCGCTACTGCCTCGTTCTTTTTTTCTCCACCAATACTAACTGAAATGCTCGTGTTTGAGGAGCAACGCGCTCGCAGTGCCGTCCAGCGTGTAGCCCGTCCGGGTTCCAACTCTGTGCGCCTCACCATTTAATTTAGGAATAGGAAATTAGGATTGAGTACACACACGTGCGTATTCAGTAGAAAAAGCGTGTGCTCGTGTTCTGCGAGGTCTTGTGCCGCCATAAAAATTTTCAGTGTGTGTAGGGGATATGCACGTATGTGAGTGGGCTGTGAGTTAGGTGTGTGGCTGCCTTGTACCCTTAAAAAAATACTTGTGTTTTGCTACGGATAGAAAATATTGTATTACTCCAGTACATCGAGTCGATATCGCCGGGATCGACCTGCTTGGCCCACACTCTCGGCTCCACCTCCACATGAGACCACATCGCGCCACCACGTGCTCGGCTCTGCCGTGCGGCTAGTAGAGCATTTTTAGAAAAATTTTAGAGGGGCTTCGTTTGTTTGTTAATAGATTGCTTTTTTTTTGTTTTATTTTGTTAGAGATTTTTTATGGAGGTGGAAGGGGCAGTTAGGAGGTGGAACAAAGCACACGCATGGCCCACATGTTGGCGTATCTATTAGGAGAGGAGGGCGGATGAAAGGGTGGGGGTGGGGCTGAGGTGAATGAACCGCCATCACCAATAGGTTATTTTTAAGTAGTAAAGATAAAGTAGAAAAATCAATTATTTGTCGTCATGCACTGGCCACTTATCGTCGGCCGTTGGTTCAAGTGCCTATCGCAATTTGAACTGGCGATTTGCTTCGAAGCGTGTGCAAATGCTGTTTGAAATGGTGACAAGAACCCACAGGTTCATGTTGCCAATTCAACTGTCACTACAAGAACATACATACAACAACACATAACTCGCAACGGAAATACTATGCGTTGCACAACCAACTTATTCATCACACATAGCTTAACCCACCACCTCCCACACCTCACACATCCAACTGCCCCGCTGCCTATTGGACCTTTTGCCTTGCTCCCATCGCCTCCCCTCCCAGAAACTCGATGATGACCTCCCCGCCGCCGCCGGCCTCGCCACCGCCACCGTACGGATCCGGTGCCTCCTCTTCCCCCGGCCTCGCCACCGTACGGATCTGGTGCCTCCTCCTCCACCAGCCTCACCCCCGTGCGGATCTGCCGTCGTCGCCTCCTCCCCACGGCTACATCCACGCGTGGAACCGACGCCGCCTCCTCCCTTGCCACTCCCCCGCGCGGAGATGCCCCTTGGCCTCCTCCCCCGTGTCGTGAAGTCGACTCTGGAGAACACCATGAGACACCCCTTGGCCTCCTCCCCCTCGGCGTGAAGACGACCCCGGCTGGATCCGAACCTCCTTCTCCTCCTTCACGCCGCTCACCTTCCCCCTTCCCCACGCTGGTTGGTCTCTTCGTACGTGAAGCCGCTTTGACCGATCCGGCTTCCTCGTCCTCCATGCAAAGACCGCTGGCCACCTCTCACCGGATCTCGCGGAGGCCATGGCGTTAGTGGATCCGGTTGCAGGCAACGCTGCCGTGGAGAAGGACCACGCTGCCGCCCACGGCGGGCGAGGCAGCTATCATGGGGGCCGAGTCGTGGCCCGCGCTGGAGGAGGCGAGGCAGAAGGTTGAGGTGGAGGCCACTACGGCCAGCCGCGGCAATCTTGGTGGTGGCTACCGAGGGGAGCCCCTGTCAAAGCAGTGCCCCATCCTCCGCCCCATCGCGGTATAAGTGGTTGGATATTGCGGTTACCTGGTATGCATAATCGTAATCGATGAAACAAACAAGGTTGAATTCAGCCAACTTTGAGATCGGTTTACAACCACAGACACCAAGTTTGAGCACAAAACAAAAACATTTTGTTTTACATCTCTGTACTGAATGGTAGTTTAACTTATTATTGTCATGTAGATACATGATCTGTGATGATCTGTAGTATTGGTCTAGGGTACGCTTATATTCTTGTCTGGTCAGTGTGAGGCAAGATTAAGATGATTTTTAATTGAGATGTTCAGATTTTTTTTCTTGATATACCTTGCAAATGATAGCTTTAGATCTGATTTTCCTGTAGCTTGATTGCATTGTCACTCCTGCTTCAGGGGATATTGAATCTATGCCATTCATCGAAGCTCTGGGTCAATTCTCTTATCGTGTTGGTAAGGAACTTGCAGAGTTATACTAATACATAAACACTGCCATGAGTAAGCAGGTATTTACAATCTCCTAATTTTTTATTTTTCATCTATAAAATATCATCCATGCCCTTGGAAGTAACTAAATATTCCTTCTCCAAGCTTCACATGTTTTAAGGATCATTACATTCTATTCCACCCAGCTTCCGGGCCCAAATTATCACTGTCGTGAGGTAACCTTTTTTTCGTTTTAGCCAAAATGTCGCTTGTGCTCTTGCTCTGCATTATGGCTTGTGAAATCCTGTCTTTCACCATCTCGAGACTCATGTATAGCTTTTCCTTTATAGGGCTAAAAATGGCTACTCTTCCACCACCCAATAATGTACTTGAAGTGCTCCCCGATTAACTCAGAAGTCTCTTTTGTTTTTTGACAAATTGTGCAAGGTATTCTGCCTCGACCATCCGTAACTTTGTATTATCCTTTGCGTTCCTCGTGGAGTGCTTTTTGGTTGTGGCGATCTGATATTTTCATCGCACATGTTTTTACTCTTGTTTTCGTTCGAACATACAACAAATTTGGATCGAAAAGGTATTGTTGTTTTACCAAAAAAAATTGCTTAAACTTTATCAAGCTCTGACGGATAACTCCTTGCGTGTATTCTTGATTTGAAATTGAACTGGTGGACCTTGTATTACATGTTTATTAAGATCCTTGCCTGGTTCATGGCTATAATTTAGAGTCTTCTTATAATTGCTTCTCGCAAGCACTACACTGTTGATGTTGTTGTTGCTTGGTATGGCAACTTCTGTTTCACCCATCAGTTAATTGACCACAACCTTTCTTTTAATAGTTCTTTTCCTTGTAGGTATACCATTAATTAAGTTGTATTCTTCGTGGACAAAGAAGCTCCCAAAATCGCCTCTTTATGTCACATTTGTTATTTGGACATGGCAAGAAGGCTACCGCATGAGGCACCAAGTTTATCACGGTGGCGTGTTCCCGAGAAGGACCAATCCCGTGATGTTCCCCATCATTTGAAGAAGAACCAATGAAGCCATTCTTTTTTGCTGCCAATCTCGCAACGTTATTGCTATGATGATTGAGTCACACCGCTTCAATGGTTCTTGCCACTACAAGCCTCTTGTGCCATTTGTCCACCCATATACTTATTTTTATTTTCTCGATGGATTTGAATGCACTTCTTCATCACTTCTATCAAGTCGTCAATCCCATTAAAGCTTTCTCGATGTATCTCATGCTCATGCCATGAATTAGAGCTAGGGTTTGAAGCGCCCACCTAGTCTCTAGTGAGTACATCCGGTCAGAGCTATGTGGAAACCGCTTTCGGTTTGTGGTGTATTCAAAGTAGGTGATGTAGTAGCATCGACATTATCCAACTCATTAGAGCCACTTGAAGACATCAAGATGCTAAGCGGGTGAACTAGGGTCGATCAGCTATGGTCCTCTCAATCATGAGCTTCCGATTGATTTTGATTTGGGGAAGCATCAAGCCTCTGGATAGGCTCAGCACTTTGTATCAGGCTTTCTATGGTAAGCACTTTGTAATAGGCTTTATTGACATTTTTCTGCAGAAATGCCGGATCGTACAAATGGATTACCTTTGCTTCATTGACTACCTAAGAAAAAGATAGCATGTTGAAGGAGGAGAGAGACAGCAGACTGAAGGATGAATTCCATAAGTTGTTAAACGGAAACCATGGGGTTGAAGGAGGAGAGAGACAGCAGATTGAAGGATGAATTCCATAAGTTGTTAAATGGAAACCATGGGGATCCTACAGATCGAGTATGATAGCCTTTACCATGGGGATCCTAGCAATTGATAGCTACAACTTTATATGATGTGGTTATTCTCTTTTCGATGATTTGATTTTACTGCTATTGTGTTGATAACATGAGATGCACCATAGTTTCATCTCTCATGTGCTTTTTATATACATTTGTGAAATGTTAGCACATATATGTATACATACGTGAAATGTTCTCTCTATCTTGCATGTTGATCCCACTGTTAGTTAATTTGTTTGTTGATCATCATTTCAAACTATTCTCTCATTTGTTTGCAGTGGACGTAGTCAATCAGCATTAAACTTCTATTCCTTTGAGTAAGAATGTATAACTGCAACAAAATATTTAGTTCCTAAGTTTGTTTTTTGAAATGCCCATTGCATGGCATCATGTCTGTAATGGATTTTCGTGTTTTTTCGATAAATGTTCAGCACTTAAACCATCTACCCCATTTAAGATTAGGAAATAATTTACTAATAGCTTATGTTTGCTTGATTGCTATATTGCATTTACTTGATTTGTTCTAGGCTTAAAAGGCAGTCTTCCTATAAGCTTGTGATTAATGATTGGGAATTGCTGCTCTATGTATGTACCGCCAATTTCTAGGACCGGAAAGGCGCCTAGAGGGGGGTGAATAGGAGCTCGCCTAATTTTCACCTCGTTCAGATTCCACACAATATCAGTCCAATAGTTATGAGAGCTATGAAGTTCAACAGTTAAGTACAACAAAAGATTTATGTTGGATCTGAACCAAAATCCCCAAGACAAACAACCAACTGGACACAAACCCTGAATAGGCGGTCAGACCGGCGGCAGATAGGCAGTCGGACGAGGTCAGGTCGACCGACCGTTGTAATTATGGATCGACCGGCTCACCAGAGGCACTTCACATACCTGAAACCAAAACGAAAATCGGTCTAACTTTTGATATACCCGATCAAACTCGACCAAATTTGGAACACACCTCCCTAAGGATATCTGGGACCTATTCCAAGTGACGATCGAGTAGATCCACGTCAAAGTTTTGACCTTTTTCCATTTGAACGCAGATTGGTTCAAAACCGAGCAAAACACGAAAACTTGATCCAACCCTTGCTCGTGGGAGATTGATGATCTAGGTGATCTTAGATATGCTAACACAAGTCACAGCAAGGTAGAAGAGGGCACGAAACCAACCAAAAGCCAAAGGATCAAGAAAAGACCAAAGATCACAAATATAGAGCATGAACGCAAAAGAGACTCATCTTTGGGAATCATCCATATATTGATCTGAGGTTGAGAGGGTTTACAGCCACTCCATCCATGGAGGGCAAAGCTCAATTCATGAGCACACAACTCAACTCCTCTCTATCAAGCCCTAAGCCTCTCCTCTTTCTCCCTAAGCCCTAAGACAAACTAGGGTTTTCAAATAAAGTGCTTGAGTTCTATTTTACAGCAGCAACCCGTTAAGGCCCAACACAAACGGGTCACACACGCACGCATTTTAAAGCGTCGTTCTTCACTTCCTCTTGACCTAATCCACTTCTCGACGCACCGTCTTACGCCGCGGGTTGGCATTAGGTCACTAAGGCGGTATTTGGTACAATTACCAAAATACCCCTTCTCGATCCTTCTCCGAAGACCGAGTCCAAACTGCGCGAAACACATCCATGCTTTGCCACGTGTAGGTTGATCCAACGGCTCTCATCGTGTCGGCAAGCCTCTCCCATCCGGTTCCCACCGGACCACCTTGGCACTTGCACCGACCCCCGCACCGCTTGATCAACCAGTCGCACCGAACTGCCCATTCGGTCATCCTTGTCCATTCTGCACCACGCTTGAATCCATTGACCTCACCCGACATCCTTGATTGTTTTGGACTTCAGCTCTCCAAGCTTAGTCCCGATCCTCCTCGCCGTTGACCTTCAAGCAACCTGCGCACCAATAGACAAGCAAGTCGAATCCGGGAACAAGTTCTTCACAACTTGACCCACGTTAGTGAAAACATGCTACATGCAACACATATGCACTGAAGTCCATGCCCTTAAGCTAACCCAACACACATAGCCTACAAGACGATGAAGACAAGTCAAAATCGGTTAGACCGCCGTTCTGGCCGGTCTGACCGTCCCTGGGACTTAGCCAAAATCATCGCAAACAAAATGACGAAGAACAGGATTAATTTGGTCGATCGCCTGCTCGAGGCCGGTCGACCACTTTGTGTTCGACAGCTTCTTTGGACTTCGCTGAAAACGCGAGATTCGACAAACCGCAAATGCCATTGCCAATTGTATCATCATCCTAAGATCATGCACATATCCCCATGATATCCACAATCTCCCCCTTGATGAACACATTGGCAATTTCCCAAAAATGCAAGGTTTAAGGTTTGAAATAGTAATTACTCGACGTTTTCGCTAAAAGGCACAACTTGGTCCAAATGCAAGAAAAAACAATGGAAATGATCAAGCTGGCTCCAGAATAGCATAAGCAAGTGAGATAAGGCAAAAGGAAGCAAGAAAGCTTCAAGTTCCATAAAATTGCAAAATCTCACTTAAGGTCCATATGAAAGAACAATTGTTCAAATTGACCTTTGATCATTGTGAGGCTCCAAGGATTGCAACTCAGGTTCAGAATCGGCAATGAGACCAAAGAAATGCAATTTGAAAACTCCCCCTCACTATGATCACTCACATTTTCATTTTCTTCTCCCCTTACAACCAAAAAGCTCTTTTCGACATTTTTGCTAATTCTTCCCCCCCCTTTGACAATGGAGTCATCAAGGAATCTCATCTTCCTCTCATCCAGAGAACAAATGCATAACTTGAGAAGGAAGCATAAGAAAGAGCATGCATGAAATGCAATGGAGTGGCTTCAATTTTTTTTTTCAATTTTTAAGTACAAGAAGCTTTGGAGAATACCCAAAAGAACAAGCTAGCATTTCTAATATTGCACAAACATCATATCAAGCCTAACAGTGCTAGCAAGATCATGATAAGGCATGTATAACAAAGCTAAGCTAGAAGGCTCAATATAAGGTAATGAATTTTATCAATTTAAACAATGTGTCAAATTTAGCAAGTTCATCAATAGTGATCCTAAAATGATAATGGCCATGTCAAAATATCATTGTGAGATCAAAAAGCTAATAAAGATCACCTGAAGAACCAAACAAGTTCTGAATTGAATCATTGATGCTCAAATTAGCTCAAACGCCCAATTTTCAACAATTTTTCATTTGCAATGAATTTTGAAGTTGATTAATGGTCTATCTTAGTGAAGAAGATCCTGGACTAGGAGCCATCCACAAACTCTTCCTAAGCTTCGACCAAAAGGTATATCTTAGTGAAGAAGATCCTGGACTAGGAGCCATCCACAACCTCTTCCTAAGCTTCTACCCGGGCGACAAATCTTGAGGTTCATGTCCATGTTGACAAGCAGTCCCCATGAGATTGTCTGGATCATCAAACTATCTCCAAGTTCATGTCTTGGACATGCAGTCTCATGAGAGTAGTTTGGCACATTTTAGCAAAGACAATCTTGCAATTCGATTTTTCTTTTTAACAAGAGAGCAGTTATAAATTCTCAACAGAACAAGAAGCTCAAGTAATGATCAAAACTAGATTTAAGAGCTAACAAAGCAATTTTGACAGGCTAGTGTCACAAAAGGAGCTCTAATTGCTAAACTAGCTAAAAGATCCACAAATTGCGCTTTTTCATTCAAGTTGATTTAATGTTCTAGCTCATTTAGCAAAGACTTAGCTATACCTGTGAAAGCATGATAATTTTAGCAAGTCAAAGAACTAGACATGATAGTGAGTAAGAATTGAAATACTAAAGCTCAAGAGGGTAATAAGCAAAGCTTCATCAATTAAAAGATAAGCAGAAATCTTATATCACAATGCATCATTTTGGATTTTATATATATGAATGCAATATGATACAATGAATGCAAAAGAGAAAACTCCCCCTCAAAATAGGCTAAAAGGACTAATAACTCCCAATTCTCTCCGCAAGAAAGCAAATCGAGAAGAATCAAGAGCCTTAGTGAAGATATCCGCAACCTGCTGCTCAGACTCTACAAAGTGAAGCACAACATCACCCTTCTCTACATGATCTCTAAGGAAATGATATCTGATATCAATGTGCTTGGTCCTAGAGTGTTGCACTGGGTTTTTGGCAATGTTTATGGCATTAGTGTTATCACAGAAAAGAGGAACACTATCCAAAGACAACCCATAGTCCCGCAGAGTAGATAAGATCCAGAGAACTTGAGAACAACTACTCGCTGCAGCTATATACTCAGCCTTGGCAGTGGACTGTGCAACAGAGGATTGTTTCCTAGAAGACCAAGAGATAAGAGAAGTGCCTAAGAAATGACAAGTGCCAGAAGTGCTCTTCCTATCTACTCTACACCCCACAAAATCAGCATCAGAAAAAGCTCGAATGGAGAGAGCAGAATCAGAAGAAAACCAGAGTCCAAAGTCAAGAGTGTCCTGAAGGTACCTGAATATGCGACGCACTGCTTGACGATGAGAGGCATGAGGGGAAGCCTGAAATCGAGCGCACATACACACAGCAAACTGTATGTCCGGCCTCGACGCCGTGAGGTAGAGGAGGGAGCCGATCATGCTGCGGTACTCCTTCTGGTCCACGGTCTCTCCGTCCTCATCAGGATCTAGCATGGTAGAGGTGGCAATCGGAGTAGACATCGGCTTGCTGCTTCCCATGTCGAAACGTCAAGAAGGTCCTTTGTGTACTTGCTTTGATGAATGAAGGTTCCTTCTTTGAATTGCTTGACTTGAAGACCAAGGAAGAAGGTCAGCTCGCCCATCATACTCATCTCGAATTCCATGCTCATAGAATCTGAAAATCTATAAACCAAAGCATGAGAAGAATAACCGAATATGATATCATCCACATAAATCTGAACCAACAAAAAGTCACTGCCATGTCTGAGAGTGAACAAGGTTTTATCTACCATTCCCATTTTAAAGTCATTTTCAAGTAAGAAACTCTTAAGCCTATCATACCAAGCTCTAGGGGCTTGCTTCAATCCATACAAGGCTTTAGAGAGTTTAAACACATGGCTTGGGAATTTACGATTTTTGAAACCAGGAGGTTGCTTGACATAGACCTCTTCTTCTATGAAACCATTAAGGAAAGCACTCTTGACATCCATTTGAAAAAGCTCAAAGCCCTTAGATGTCGCGAAGGCTAACAAAATGCGAATGGCTTCCAATCTAGCTACAGGAGCAAAGGTCTCTTCAAAGTCTAAGCCTTCTACCTGGGAATAACCTTGAGCTACAAGTCTAGCCTTGTTGCGAACTACCAACCCATCTTCACTTTGCTTATTTTTGAAAATCCATTTTGTTCCAATTACATGTTGATTAGATGGGGTTCAACTAAGGTCCGCACTTTGTTTCTTTCAAAATTTTCAAGTTCTTCATGCATGGCATTGACCCAAGAGGAATTAGATAAAGCATGAGAGACATATCGGGTTCAAAAGACGAACAAAAGCAGTAATGTGCATGAGAATCGGAGAATGAACACGGAGCGAGTGACTCGCTCATGAAGATCCCCAATAATCTGCTTTCGGTGGATGTTGTCGCTGAATATGACGAGGAGGTCTGTGCAGATGTGGCCTCTACCTCATGGGCTGTGGAGGTAGGAGCAGAGCCACTCGTCGTGCCGGTGAAAGAGGGAGAAGGCTGCTCTCCTGAAGCTGGTGAAGTAGAAGCAGGCTCTCCAACCATCTCAGAGATGTCAGGAGGATGGATTGGGTCCTCATCCTCAGAATCATCGTCGACGAAGATGCTTTTCCGGATTTCAGGAACCTATGTACCTGCAGCATCGGGTCTAGTACCAGGACTAGCCTCATCAAAAGTGACTTCACAAGTCTCACCAATTTTGTTAGTGTCCAAATTAAATACACGATAGCCACAAGAATGAGCAGGATATCCAAGAAAAATGCCTTCAAAACATCTAGATTCAAATTTGTCCAAGTTGCCATGTTTAAGAATGAAGTACTTGCAACCAAAAATCTTAAAATGCGAGACTTTAGGCCTATGACCAAATCGCAGCTCATAAGAGGTCTTGCCTATGATAGATCTCAAGAACACCCTATTTGACACATAGCAAGTAGTAGAGATCGCCTCAGCCCAAAACCTTCTAGGAGTGCTATGCTCATTTAGCATGGTCCTAGCCATCTCTACAAGGGTCATGTTCTTCCTTTCTACAACCCCATTCTGCTGAGGGACTCTAGGAGATGAAAACTGGTGCTCAAATCCCCTCTCAGAACAGAAGGTGGCAAAGGAAGAGTTCTTGAACTCTGTGCCATTGTCACTCCTAATGGTTCTCAAGGATCCAGGGAGGTCAACAGCATGTCTAAGAACCAACTCCCTAAAGAAGCCAAAAGCCTCATCCTTAGAAACCGTAAAATAAACCCATGAATACCGGAGTAGTCATCTACAATGACAAGCACATACCACTTCCTCCTCTGGTGAACTCTAGAGGGGCTAACAGTGTCTAGGTGCAAGAGCTGACCAGGTCCGACTGAACTCTAGAGGGGCTAACAGTGTCTAGGTGCAAGAGCTGACCAGGTCCATCGGTCATCACTAAAGTAAGAGGTGGATGAAAAGCAAAAACCATCTTACCATGTCTACAGGGAGTGCACACAAGGTCTCTAATAGGCTTAAGCTTAGGCAATCATCTAATCAAGTCCTTGCTACTGATCCTGGTCAAGTGGTCAAAACCTATGTGTCCAAGCCTACGATGCCACACCACTAAATCATGAGAATCAGAAGCCACAAGACATCTAGGGCTGGAAGCAGAAGATATACTGAAATTAGCACAAAAGATCTTCTCAAACCTAGAGATCTCAAAGACAAGCTCACCCGAGGAATCTAGAACTTTACACTCACCTCTCTTAAACCTCACTTCTAGACCCTCATCAAGAAGCTGGGAAACAGAAAGAAGATTATACCTTAGCTTACTTACCAAAGCGACGTCCTTAAGCATGAAGTTGTTGTTGACGCCAAGACTTTGTGCCCTTGGTCATCACGGTCGGTAGAAGCATCCCCAAATGTGATCAACTCGCTGTCGGATGCACGTGTGAGGGAGGAGAACCATCTAGAATCTCCCAATATGTGTCGAGAACATCCAGAGTCAACAAGCCATATGTCCTCCTTCCTCGCACGATGACCTCGTTGGGATTGTCAAGAGCTCGCCGTCGTTGGAAGAGTCGACGCCGTGGTTGTCCCTAGCCATGAAGCATATACGGTGAAGTCCTGGGCCTTCTTCTTGCCATGAGAGTCATCCTAGTCGTCCCCCGTCTCCGAGTCCACATCGCTCATATCAACACTCTCAAGAGCGATAAGGACCTGGTTGACAAACTTTCGATAGTTGGGCTTCTTGACTTTTGCATCTCGTGCTTGAGGACGCCTCCGGAAGATCTTCTCCTCCTTGCCCTTTAGCTTGGGGCACTTAGCCCGAATGTGGTTTGGCTCACCACACTCAAAGCAAGTAATAGGGCCACCTCTCTTCTGAATCTCACTTTGTTATAAGCTCGTGAATTTGGTGGATAGGAGGGCTAAATCTTCCTCAAGTAGCTTCTCTAGCTGCTCATCGCTCAAAGAATGCAAAGCAGACAATGAAAAACTAGATGAGCCACAATCAAAAGAATCAGAGGAGCTACCCTTAGATGGGTCAACCACTAGAGCCATCGACTCTGTCTTGGGGAGACGCGAGATGAAATCAATCTCATGCAACTTCAACCTCGAGTAAAGCTTATCCATGGTATGCTCACTCATGACAGTGTTGTCATTTATGGAAGTGATCTTCATCCCCTAGACTCTCACATCAAGAGCACCCAAGAACTGGCGTGCATTCTCAGACTCAGTGAAAACAAGATCGACAGCGTGCAAGTCATGAATGATCTTTGAAAACCTACCTAGCAACTCATCCAAAGATTCACCAGGCCTTTGTTTGATTTTTGAGTATTCTTTCTTAAGTTGGTTCTGTCTCACTTCCATAATCGCGGTAGAGCCCTCATGGTAGTCAGCGAGGGTCTTCCAGATCTCGTGAGCAGACTTCAAGTGAGCGACACGCTCAAACTCAGATCGACTAAGCCCTTGAATCAGAAAATTCCGAGCCTTGCTATTTGCCTCCACATCAGGTGTGATCACATCGTCATTGGCTGGCACTGCATAAGGGTTTTTAACCTTAAGCCAAATTGAGTGCCCTTGAGCCTCGATGTAGGCATGCATGCGAGCCTTGCAGTATGAAAAATCAACTCTATTAAACACAGGCGGTTTGGTGGAATACTTGTCAAACGCCATGGCTCCTCAGATTAGTTAAGATCTATGAGAAGAGCCAACCGGCTTTGATACCAATTGTAGGACCGGAAAGGTGCCTAGAGGGGGGTGAATAGGAGCTCACCTAATTTTCACGTCGTTTAGATTCCACACAATATCACTCCAATAGCTATGAGAGCTATGAAGTTCAACAGTTAAGTATAGCAGAAGACTTATGTTGGATCTGAACCAAAATCCCCAAGACAAACAACCAACTAGACACAAACCTTGAATGAGCGGTCGATCAAGATAGGCGCGGCCGCATCGAAAGGTGCGACTCTCGACCGGCGTTGTAATTAATGGTCCGACTGCTCGACCAGAGGCAATCAGCATGTACCAAACTAAAACGAAAATCGATCTAACTTTTGATATACCCGATCAAACTTGACCAAATTTGGAACACACCTCCCTAAGGATATCTGGGAGCTATTCCAAGTGACGATCGAGTAGATCCACGTCAAAGTTTTGACCTTTTTTCATTTGAACGCAGATTGGTTCAAAACCGAGCAAAACACGAAAACTTGATCCAACCCTTGCTCGTGGGAGATTGATGATCTAGGTGATGTTAGATATGCTCCCACAAGTCATAGCAAGGTAGAAGAGGGCACGAAACCAACCAAAAGCCAAAGGATCAAGAAAAGACCAAAGATCACAAATATAGAGCATGAACACAAAAGAGACTCATCTTTGGGAATCATCCATATATTGATCTGAGGTTGAGAGGGTTTACAGCCACTCCATCCATGGAGGGCAGAGCTCAATCCATGAGCACACAACTCAACTCCTCTCTATCAAGCCCTAAGCCTCTCCTCTTTCTCCCTAAGCCCTAAGACAAACTAGGGTTTTCAAATGAAGTGCTTGAGTTCTGTTTTACAGCAGCAACCCCTATTTATATGGAGGCCAAAGCTTCTAGAGAGTTAACCCTAATGGGCTCCCATTAAGGCCCAACACAAACGGGTCACACACGCACGCATTTTAAAGCGCCGTTCTTCACTTCCTCTTGACCTAATCCACTTCTCGACGCACCGTCTTGCGCCGCGGGTTGGCATTAGGTCACCAAGGCGGTATTTGGTACAATTACCAAAATACCCCTTCTCGATCCTTCTCTGAAGACCGAGTCCAAACTGCGCGAAACACATCCATGCTTTGCCACATGTAAGTTGATCCAACGGCTCTCATCGTGTCGGCAAGTCTCTCCCATCTAGTTCCCACCGGACCACCTTGGCACTTGCACCGACCCCCACACCGCTTGATCAACCAGTCGCACCGAACTGCCCGTTCGGTCATCTTTGTCTATTCTGCGCCACGCTTGAATCCATTGACCTCATCCAGCATCCTTGATCGTTCTGGACCTCAGCTCTCCAAGCTTAGTCCCGATCCTCCTCGCCGTTGACCGTCGTTGACCTTCAAGCAACCTGCACACCAATGGACAAACAAATCGAATTCAGGAACAAGTTCTTCACAACTTGACCCACGTTAGTGAAAACATGCTACATGCAACACATATGCACTGAAGCCCATGCCCTTAAGCTAACCCAACACACATAGCCTACAAGATGACGAAGATAAGTCAAAATCGGTCGATCATTGCTTACGGCCCGACCGCCAGGACTTAGCCAAAATCATCGCAAACAAAATGACGAAGAACAGGATTAATTCGGTCACCACTGCTCGAGGTCGGTCGACCAGTCATTGACCGTCGGTTTGACCGCTTGTGCCTGACAGCTTCTTTTGAATTTGCCGAAAACGCGAGATTCGACAAACCGCAAATGCCAATGCCAATTGTATCATCATCCTAAGATCATGCACATATCCCCATGATATCCACACAATTGTTTGGAATAGTTGGAATGTTACATTTTACTTTAATAATGCACTAATTGAACTTTATTTCTCTTTTTAGATTGAGAAGATATAGTTGATGGTTTGGACTGTTCGGTAAACTTGTGTGTAGAATGGAGAATGATGGGGAATGAAGAATTTTTTATAGAATCCATTTGATGCATAGAGAACTAAGACTTTCCAAAGAAGAGTATAGACATGTACTTACATTTATGTTTTAGGACGTAGTATGTTATTAGTTCATGATGGTACCAACTGTGCATGTCTCTAGACTTGTGAAGCCTGTGCATGTCTCTAGACTTGTGAAGCCAGTTGGAAATTTTTTGTAATGAAACAATTTTTTGTTGATCTCAATGAAAAATTTTTGTTATACACTTTGATATGTATATTTTGTTTAACCCCATGGGCCGTAATTGATAAGCTCCAACTCGTATATGAAAAGGACACCTTTTGCAATGATTAGATGCGTTGTAAACAATCTTGGAAGCGATTTGTTAGTGTACAATGCCAATATATATATATATATATATATATATATATATATATATATATATATATATATATATATATATATATATATATATATATATATATATATATATATATATGTTGCCACTATATCAAAATATGCGTTGCAACCTTACAACGCTTTTATTTACATGTTACCAACGCTTGTATATGTGTTGTCACGCACCTTGGCAACGACTCAATGGCAACGATACTAAATGCGTTGGTATAGACCCTAACAACATTTATTTGGACTTCTACCAACGATATATGCGTTGCTAAAAGGGTGTTCATGTTGTAGTGTGTCGACTACATAAACCCTAAAAATCGATGAAAAGTCATTTTAATTCTGGAAAAAGAGAAGAGAGAGAGAAGAGAGAGGAGGAGAGGGGAGAAGTGATGAAGCGAAGCCCTGCTGGTTCCTAGTGGAGGAGAGAGAGAGGCGAAGGAGACCTGGTCACCCATTTTGTAGGTAAATATTCTTGCAACTTTGTACATAAATTCGAAACCTGGTAGGTTAGCAAATAAAACTAGTGATATAGAATTCAATGGATTAGATTATTTTAATTGTATTGCAGTTTGATGTAGTACATCATTTTAGCCGTGTATAGTTTAGTTTATCGTATATATATTATTTATGGTGTAGTACTCAAATGATTTAGAATAAATCCGCAAAAATACTATGAAAGCTTTATAGGTTTTCATTTTCACATGGTAAATATTTTATTAATGCCGAAAATACTTTCTAAACTAGGAACATAGCAAGACACCTCTAGACATTCTATAAAACAAAAAAAAAATCCAAAGTAGCTACATAGGGTATGTAGAGTTGAATTAAAATATTATGAACTTAATTTTTGTTTCCATTTGTACAATCGTAAATTTTTATAAAATACCGAGATACTTTTTAAACAAGAAAAATAGTAAGGTACCTATAAAAATCTATAAAAATAGCATAGTGGCTAAATAGGGTATATAGAGCTTAATCAAAATAATCCCAACTTAATTTTGGTTTCCATTTGTGCACGGTAAATATTTTGTTAATGCCGAAAATACTTTTAAACCGTAAAAGTAGCAAGACACCTGTAAAAATTGTAAAAAAAAAAAATCAAAGTTGCTACATAGGTATATAGAGCTGAACTAAAATATTGTAAACTTAATTTTTGTTTCCATTTGTATATGGTAAATATTTTGTAAATGCTGGAGACACTTTTCAAGCAAGGAAAGTAGCAAGATACCTATAAAAAACCTATAAAAATTGCAAAGTAGCTAAATAGGGTATGTAGAGATTAATCAAAATAATCCTAACTTAATTTTGGTTTTCATTTGTACATGATAAATAATTTGTAAACAAGGAAAATAGCAAGGTACCTATAAAAATTCTAGAGTGGCTAAATAGGGTATGTAGACCATAATTAAAATATTATCAACTTAATTTTGGTTTCCATTTGTACACGGTAAATATTTTGTTAATGCCGAAAATACATTTCAAACTAGGAAAACAGCAAGACACCTCTAAAAATTCTATAAAAACATAGAGTAGCTAAATATGGTATGTAGACGTTAATTAAAATATTGTGAACTTAATTTTACTTTCCATCTGTACACGGCAAGATACCTCTAAAAATTTGTACATCGATACAGTTGTATGCAGATCAGTTTCATATGTGTCGCTAATCATGCAATCATTGAATTAATTAGATATGTCGCTTTTTATTACTTTTTGTATATGTTTCGTAGTATTTACAATGTATGCATTGAATTTTTAGGTATGGCGGACCTAGGAGGCGCTGCGCAGTGGCCGTACGAGTTGCTTGACCTGGTCATTGATGCGAGTCACCATAGCCGCCTTAGTACCAACCTCCCCCAGGATGGTGAGGCGGCGATTGAACTTGGTGTGTTGAGGCTAGTATTCCTATAAGGGCATGGAGGGTGGACCCACGTTGGGTTTCGAGGTACGTGTAGTTGTGACCCTCGTGTACTCAGTTGTAGTCTGACTACTTTGGGTGGACTCATGTATGTTCTTAATTCTTTCGACGCAGGTTGAAAGCGGTAGGCCTCCTTCCACTAGTGAGGATGGTGGAGGTGACGTGGGAGGACGACTAGGACCGCGCGGGCGGTGGTTGTACATCGAAGTGGTTTCCGTATGACCAATGCCTCCTGACGACACTGGTTGACCGGTGGAGGCCGGAGACACACACATTCCACCTTCCGTGCGGGGAGATGGCGCCGACGCTTCAGGACATGACATTCCTAACCGGGTTGCCTTGCGTAGACTTCCCCCTGGCGGCGCACAACGTGTCGGCCATGTGGCACACAGAGATCCTCGCGAGGTTCCAAGGGGTGCTACCGCCCAACACCAGCTACAGGGAGTTCAGAAGTACTCACAGGCCGTCGCTGAAGGAGTTCTACGTAAGTTTTTATAACTATTGTCTTTCCGCTTCAATTGATTTGTGCAACTTAGTGATATGTCTCTGTCTTCTTGTAGCTGAAGCGTATGGCAGAGGACGCACCTGTCATGTTTATACAAAACTTGGCAGTGAATAGTAGGAGCCGAAAGCAGGAAAGGTGAGTGTATTTAATAGTAGCGAGTACCCTAGGAGCCGAAAGAAGGAGAAGTGAGTGTATTGAATAGTGAATATGTGAATCCCCGAGAGAGCCCTTGCATGCCCTCTTGGGACAATATATATAGGAAAGGGGAAGGATATTCCCTTCTTGCCCCTCCCTTATAATACCTTTTGTCATGACGGGACCAAGCAATGGAGGAGCCTAAAGTGGGAGAAGTGAGTGTATTTTATAGTGAATGTGGGAATCCCCAAGAGAGCCCTTACATGCCCTCTTGGGGCCATATATATAGGAAAGGGGGAAGGACATTTCCTTTTTTGCCCCTCCCTTACAAGGATGGAGAAAGGGGTATTTTGGTACATTTCCACTGAGTATAACTATATGTCTGGCCTAGGTGCAGACTCATATTCCCCATAGATTACTAGGTATTCCCAAGGGCCCTACGGGGTGGGGCACTGCTATGTCAAGTGTGATACGAATTTCGTTTTCTACTCCATCTCATAGTTCAACTCCTATGTGGAGTCTTTCATGTATCACTATAAATATATCCCTATAGCCCATAGGTAATAGTAAGAGTCTTATTGTAAACCATTCCTCATATAGTGATATAGTCTTTCGTGCGTCCATGGTTTTTCCCAAATGGGTTTTCCATGTAAAATTTGTATCTCATGTTCCTAATTTTATGTGCATTATTTACAACACAATTGAACTGCTTTTTAGCGCCGACAGCGAGCTACCATGGTACAGTACAGTCTAGGATAAAAATAAAATACATGTTGGCATCTCCCCTAGGGGTGGGCATTCAGTTTTTTTGGTAAAATCGGTTCATGTTTTTCGTTAACAAATACTTCGGTTTTTGAAAGATGCCCACTGAATTAACCAAACTGAGACAAGAAACCGAACAAAAAATACCAAGATAATTCGGTTTAGTGTTTCAATTAATTCAGTTTACTGAAAAAACTTGACCGCTGTTGTCTGCCACTCGCTTCTCCCTATCACTGCCCGCCTCCATCAACATCTAGCCTCTCCCCCTTACCGCCCGACGCCCGCCCTCACCTCTCTACTTCGTCGCCCGCCTCGTCCTTCAGTCCTTATCGTCGCCTCTCCTCCTTGTCGCCCACCTTTGGCCTCTAACCCTTGCCACCTGACGCCCGCCGCTCGCTTCTCTTCCTCGTCGCCTGCCTCGTCCTTCTTTTTCGTCGCCCGTCACTCATCTGAGTCACCTCTCCCCCTCGCCGCCCACCTCTAGCCTCTCCCCTTACTGCCAGCCACTCGCCTCTCTTCCTAACTTCCCACCTCGTCCTTCTTGGTGCCACTTGGGGTGGTGGAGGCTAGGGGTGTTCGTTCGGTTTTTTCGGTTCAGTAAATACGGTATATACGATAAATACGGTATTGTTAGTTGGTAAATACGGTGTTTTTAAAAATACAGTTCGGTTTTGGTAAATCTCTTTTTTTTGATGCAGATCAGTAAATACCATATTTACCAAAGTTGACATGAATTGTGAACGAAGACGTTGCACATACATAGCGAGCAGTGGCAGCACTATGCCACTATGCATTCGACAAGCAAAGAACCACCGAGCCAACTAGGCAACTAGCATTCTAGCAAAGCAAGCAAGATCAAGAGTTCTGCAGCTGACCCAAAGACTGCGGATCCGCTGCATTTCTTTGCTGCACCATTGCAAAGCAAGCACCAAGCAAGAAAGCCAAGAGCTGCCGCTTAGCAGCCGCCAGACCAGAGCCTAGCAAAGACAAAGACAAGAAAGCCAAAGACAAGACTCCAAGTCTCCAAGACTCAGCAGACAAAGCGAGACTCATTCCTCCTTGGATCGTAATGAGCGTGAGCCTAGTAGAGGTGAGCCTAGTGCTTTTCTTTGACAATAGACAAGAGTGGTAATGAGCGTGGCTGTGGCCTGTGGATCGTCCGTGGATGGGCCGAGTGCAGCGCGAGACGCGAGTAGGGCAGTCTCCGAGCCAGAGCCCAGAGGCCAGAGCAGTTGTAACGACAGTTCGGTTTATTTTTCCAGTTTTTTCGGTTTTTAGCCGGTTTTTACCGAAAAAACCGAAATACCGAAAAAACAAAAATCTAAATACTGTACCGAATACCGATCAAACCGAGTTGACCGGTACGGTTCAGTATTTTTGGTACGGTTTTTTCGGTTCGGTTTGAAAATGTACAGCCCTCGTGGAGGCCTAGCGGCTGGCGACGATGGGGAATATTTTATAAATGAGGGCCATTTGGTAATTTCTCAATTGAGAAATAAAGAAATGGAAAAAGGAAAAGGAAATAAGAAAAGATGGGGACTCCCTGTCGGTGAGAGAAGGGAGGAGATAAGGTTGGAGACTCAGTCTCCAACCCTATCTCGCGCGTGCGGCATGGGAGTTGCTCCTCTCACGAGCGGCGACGGCGTTGGAGGCGCTGGCAGCTCGGGCGCTTTGGGCGTTGGTCGTTGGCTGCAGTTGTGCGGCTCCTATCCTCCTCCTTCTTTTCTTAAGGCGGCTCCTCTCTTCTCCTTTCTTCACCTGAAAATCAGTGAGTAATCTTCCCTCTTTTGGTTCTTCTTCTCTTCCGATTTGGCTTCGTATTTGGGGCTTTGGGAGTTGCTGCGCCACTGTGGTTGAACCCAGCACCATCGGCGGTGAGGACCGGATCCTCCTCCTTGCACATCCCGATTCCTCTCTTGTGTCCTCTCCTCTGTTGGATTTTAGTGAGGGGATTTGGGACTTGCGTCATTGGAGCTTGGACCTGACCGGCTTTGGCTAGATCTAGGAGTGGAAGGGAGCTTCAGTTTGGTGATTTCTGCTCCTTGGGTGCATTTGGCTAGTGCACCGTGGTGTGATTCTTGTGCGGCATTCTCTGTACCTCGACTTCACAAATTGGTGTGTCCTGGTTTGTGAATTAGCATTGTATCTCTGACAACCTCGTCCGTTCTTCGTGACACAGCGAGGCAACTGGTTTTCTTAGTCAGCGCATACGGCAGCGTGCCTTGCCCAGTTTCAACTGGTGGCTTTGAGTGCCATCTGCATCGTGAGTTTGCTGTTTTTCTATTTTGCATTACTTTGATAAGTGTGTCGTGCTAGTTGAGTTACATTTGTACTATTGTCTAGCACTGGGAGACTTTGCTTAGTGATGTTGTGGGATCGGTTAATGCTCGATGAAGAATTATTGTCATATATGGAATTGGATTGATACATAGATTAGACTTGAGCTAATTGTTTGCTTACTATTGTTGTTTCATCTCTAGCAATTCGATTCTATTACTTTAGTGGTTTGATTGTGAGTCCTGTGACTAATTGAACTTGATTATTTTGGGTTCTATTACTTTCAGTGATTTGGTTGTGAGTCTTGTGACTAATTGAACTTGATCATTTTGTTCTGTGGTCTTGTTGACCTTCTGTTAGCCAATAGACTTAAATGCTGCAATCTATGATCTCTTTGCACTGTTAGGTACTTACTGTTCTGTTGGCCGAAAGGCTAAAGTGTTGAAAATGTGATTCTTTTGCACTGTAAAACAAAATCGATCATCTGTTGGCTGAAAGTATAAATTGTTGTTTATGTGATAATTCTTGACATATTAGTAAAGCATTCATTAGAGCTCAAAGTCTGATTTATTGTTGTCATATCTAATAAGTGAAGGGTATAGTGAAATGTGGTGAGGAGGCGGCCAAGATTTGATCTTGAGCAGCTCGACATCTAAGAGCAAATCTAAACATTTAATTCTGAGCATTATGCTAATTTTATTTGTTTTCAAGTCCTATCTTTTGAGCATATTATTCTATTTAATTGACATAAATATATCACATATTTTATGTCATTTCTGTCATTTATATGCTGCTGGAAATATGCTTTAATAATCATAATTGCTGCTGGAATTATTTCTAAATATTTGCTAAAACTGCTAATTTTACAACAATTCAGAAAACCAATAATTGAAGAAATGGCTTCCTCGTCGATATCGTTAAGTTTAAGTATTTAATAAATGCCAACTTTAAACGTTGATAGTCTAAAACAAAACTATGGCTGACTGATCTCATACTTTTCTGGATCATCTCAAATCCTCCCATGTTCCTGTGAGCACCCGGATTTATTAGGCTCATAATACTTAGTCATCCAATTGACCCTAGTATTATCAACCAAATAAACCTTGTCTCGAGAGATGTATACTTCCTGCATGCAAGATACATACCTCCCAACAAAAGAATGTATCAATTCCATACAACACATAGTACATAAGCAACAAACCGAAGTTAATATAAAAAAGATAGGTTATTACAAAAGAGGGCCTTCGTGCCAAATAACAACAAGTACTACTAAGATAACAAATAGAAGCAAAAGTGCCATAAAGATGGCTATAACACAAAGCCAATCAGTGTGCCTTAACCCCTAGGCATCTGACCGGACCACCAAGCTAGTCGTCGAAGAAGTCGCAACACATAGCACAAAAGTGAGGCTCTTGGAACTCACCTCCTTCCTCTGCAACCAAAGCCACAAGAATACCACAAACATCGCGGATGAGTACATAAAGTACTCGCAAGACTTACGTGTAAGATAACAGCCTATAACATATGCTACATGCAAGCTTTATGTAAGTGGAGGTTGTATGTCTCATTTAGCATAAAGCAACATTTCTTTGCAATAAGGTAATACATTTAAAGGCAAGTTATCAAATCTGTTTTTAACATTCAAATATCAAGTTTGACAACGATAATAAGAATAAGTAGATGACAACAACAATCTCGAAGTGACTAACCCAATAGTCACCACAACAATAGCATGAACTCCCTGCTCATGCCAACCATGTCAAGTTTTAATTAAAGGTTGTAGTCTAATTCTTACGGAAATAACCAAGCGTGTCCATAACCTAGGACGAGGCTATTCAATAGTTTTATCCTGCAGGTGTACCACTGCATCCCACGCCTGCATCGCCTTTCCTTTACGCACACTTCCGAAGGTGTCTTTGCACGGCTAAGTCCTACGAGACATTTCCAAAGGATAATGCTAATTACAAGTCAAGACAACCCACGGGGAGAAAGAGACATTAGACGACCTAGCAGGAAGCTAATGTTCCCTCCCACACTATACATATACGTTTTCATTTAAAACACACCAACCGAAAGCAGCTCATAATTAACACCTCCTAGAGTACTTAGTCAAGAGGGGTTCCATATGCCCTCAAGGTGGGTACGCATAATTGCTTGGATCAATGGCGCAAGAATTCGGTCCTTATTGACTCAGCATACTACCACATCCAAAACCACACCATCCATCCAATATGCCCAAGTCCAATCCACACATTTATTTTCAGATTTTGTATTTACAAAATAACAAAGCACAAGTGCTGGACATAAGGGAGTAATAGATAGATTTGTGTGATCAAGATCATCGACTAATTCGATGATCGCCCATTGCTACCGTTAACTAAGCATATCTAAGCATTTTAAGTCGCAATCTACTAAGTGATATGAGCTCATCCAACGAGCTCAAACCACAGCAAGTAACCTAGGCTTAAGGTAGTAAAGACATGGCATTCCTACAGATTGTGCAACTATAGGATTCACTAACCATAATTAAAACAAAGTAGCAATGCATACATAGAGTTTAAACAATATAATAGACTTGCAAATATAGGATGAATCATGGTCAAACTGCTTGCCTTGTTGCTGTTGCTCAAGTTGTGGCTGAGGGTCACTCTCGGGATTACCACAAATGTCGAAACCTAACGGAAAAGCGATAAAGAACCGATAAGAACAACGAAAAACCAAAAAGACTCAACAGCGAAACTTCTCCGAATGCTATGAAAATTTTACAGCAGCAAGAAAATGATTTATCATGAATTTAGCAACAAGAACCAATTGATTTGGGTTCTTAATGCAAAATATATGATGAAATCAATTCTGCTCAGCCTATTTAATTAGAAATATGTTACTATTCATCGTAAAATTTCTAGAATAGCAGTGAAGCTGAAATTTTTAAGGTAGCATAAGCACCTCATAAGATGAATAGCCTAAATGGATTCATCTCAATTGGAGCTATAATGCACCTTCTATTAGTTTTTGAAACAAGAACTTGAACAAAATTATAATGCATGATTATTCTTTCTGAAAACAGTAACATGTTCAAAACTATTTTTCCTAGTAAGTTCATTATTAGAGGAATCCAACAAAATTGGATTCACCCAAAAATATTTTACAGATAATTAGTTATGCATTTTACAAGTTACAATGATTTCTAGAGAAACAATTAAAGCCTATGCAAGGTTAAAGTTAATTCTGGATATTTTTGTAACTATAACATGATTAAAACCATTTTTAGATTAAAGTATAGTTAATAACAGAATTAACAAAATTGATTTCAACTAAAAAGGAGTTAACCTGAATTTGTTATGCATTTTACAATTTAACAGAATTTTAATACAATTAATAAAGCTGAACAGGATTAAAACCTATTTTCATATTTTTCTGGAGTCATTTTAATCTCCTAAACATTTTTAGATTAAAGTTGAGATTATAACAGAATTAATACGTTGGAATCATCTAAAATGAATTAACATGAAAAAGATATGCATTTCTAAAGATTAATACCTTTTCCAAGATGAAAATAAAGCTTTGAAATACTAAAACATAAATGACGTGGCTGATTGTGAGCCGTAGATTTTACATCGGACAGCCCAAGCAACCAAGTCACTGGCGCCACAATGAGAGCCATCAACGTGGGCGTTGATGGAGAATCAACGACGGTGTTGAATCACCGCGGCGGATTTCTAAACGCTACGGAGATAGGGTGGTCAGGACCGTCGATCCGAGATGGACGGCTCGATCAAGAGTCCACGGTGCGTGGGATCCAAAATGACAAACAAACCGTTGAGATGGAAATCGACTGCTGAGATCTAAAGGTGACTGTTCATTACAACCAACAGCGGCTGATTTCGCCCGACAAAATTCGCGGTGCTCACGGCGCTAATGGCGATGCACGCCATCTCGGCACGTGCCAAGGGCACCTACGGGTGCACAATAGCACAAATGTCACGCCAAACATCACTCACACCTCCGGTGAGGGCTCACAGCGGCGGCGCGACGGCGAGGGGCGGCGGCGATGCTACGGAAAAGACGACAAGCAAGGGAGAGCTCCGAATGAGTCATACTAGCAGGTGCGAGCATCTACATGCTACAAGGTACTCACCCGTGTGATGCGGCGGTGCTGAGGTGGCCTGAGAAGCTCCGGCGACGAAAGCCAGCGGCGGCGCTAATGGCGTCAACGGGGGCGATCATACTGAGCCACAAAAAGAATCCAAGCAATATCAAAATGGGTTCTATGAGGCCCACCGATGCTGACCAAGAAAGGAATCGACCGGAGAGACACTCACCGGCGCTGGGGAAGAAGATTACGTTTCACGGTCGAAAATGGGGAAACTTCGAATTGGCCCCCACCTGTAAAGATGCGTCCAAATTGAGTGAGGATTAGGCTTCCCCGAAGTGAGAGGGAGCTGAGGGAGCCAGAGATTGAGTTAGTTGACTAAACCAAGACGAGCGACCGAGCCCGAGGAACAAGTGGATTCAAGTTTTTGAGTTTTGAATTCACAAAGAGACTTTGAGGATTTATTTGAGGCATCAAACCAACTCTAAAAATTATGAACTTTTTACAGGAGCTCTATTACTAACAAATTAACCTCCCATAAAATTTTCAGAGATGTTTGTGCAAAGAATATTCCTCAATAAATTTCAGAATGATTTCAACTAGGGTTTGACCGCACTTTGGACTGGTTTGACTTGCCTCCAAAAATATTCAAGTAATTGCTAAAAATTATGAGAAAATTCAGAGAGGTTACCAAGCTTCCTAGAACCTTGGAAAAATATTTTACAGATGTGGGCACAAGATTTTTATAATGGAGGTTTTTGATTGGAGATTTTGAATTTGATTCCCACAATTCTTTTACAAGAATTATAAAAATCCAAATTCATTCAATTGAGGAAAAAGTTTTAATTTCCCCTCATTTTCAGAATTGGGATGTTACAAAAATCTCGTCCCGAGATTTGGCTCACTCGGGGAAGAAAGAGGGATAGTCCGCACGCAGACGATCTTCCTTTTCCCAAGTAGCCTCATCCTCGGAATGGTTCGACCAACGAACTTTAAGGAACTTGATGGTCTTATTCCTTGTTCTTCGTTCGGACTCATCGAGTATGCGAGCAGTGGTGCTCGCGATAGGTCAAATCTTCACGAACATCGAGAGTTTCCAACGAGCTTCTCGCTTGGAACACGGAGGCACTTCTTTAGTGGGATACATGGAAGACATCATGTGCCCCTCAAGTGCGTATGGCAATTCCAACTTATAGGCAACAGCTCCTTCTTCTCGATAACGCGGTAGGGACCGACATATCGAGGAGCTAACTTGCCCTTAACGCCAAAACGTTGATGGCCCTTCAAAGGAGAGACTTTGAGATAAACAAAGTCATTGGGCTCAAAGCTCAACTCACGACGACGGCGATTCGCATAGCTCTTTTTGGGATTGAGCATGCGCAAACGCCACGAATAAAAGCCGGACTTGGCTCTCGGCCTCATTAATTGAGTCGGGCCAAAGAGAGGTCTCTCGCCGGTCTCGACCGTTCAACGGGTTCTACACTTTCTCCGTGATAAGGCCTCGAAAGGTGCCATGCCGAGACGGGCTCGAAGTCGTTGTTGTAAGAAAACTTCGGCGAAAGGCAAGCATTTCTCCCAATGCTTCCCATAGGAAAGAACACAGCACGAAGCATATCTTCCAAAACCTAGTTGACCCTCTCGATCTGACCATCAATTTGAGGGTGAAATGCCGTGCTAAAGGTAAGACGGGTTCCCATAGCCTTTTGCGAGGCTATGCCGAAATGGGAAGTGAAGATGGAGCCACGATCGTAAACAATCGTTTTCTTGAGACGCCATGTAAGCTCACAATCCTAGAGACATAGAGCTCAGCTAGGCGATCGGTGCGAATCTTGGTCTTGATTTGGAAGAAAATGAGCCACTTTAGTCAACCGATCAATGACAACCCAAATGGCATCATTTCCTTGGCGACTGGGTAGACCGGTGATAAAATCCATCCCGATCGAATCCCACTTCCACTCCGGAATAGGCAAAGGTCAAGCGATCCTGCTGGGACGCCGATCTTTCGGCCTTGATTCTGACGACATACGTCGCTTTTCGAGAACGAACTCGCGATCTCCTCTTCATTCGGGTCCACCAAAATCTCTGGCGGAGATCTTGATACATCTTTGTGGCCCCGGATGAATAGACAAAGGCGAATCATGGGCTTCATGGAGGATTAAATTCCGCAATTCCATGTCCTTTGGAACCACAAGGCGTTGTCGAACCTCACAACACCATGCTCATCCTCGAGAAAAGCACTTGGTTGTTCCGTTCTTGACATTTTCCTTGATGTGGCTCACTCCAATATCCGATCACGAGCGGACTTGATCCGATCCACCAAGGTTGGTTGCACAACCAAGGCGCGAGGAACCATGCTCAACTAAACCGAGGTTGAGGCTGAATTCCTCTCAAGAGTGGGTCGACGCCCTTTGAGCGAGAAGGCATTACAATGCGCTTGCGACTAAAGCGCATCTAAGAATCGACATTAGCCTTGCCCGGATGGTAGTGAATACCCATATCATAATCCTTGATCAACTCCAACCATCTCCTTTGCACGAGGTTCAGTCGGGTTGGGTGAACAAATACTTTAGGCTCTTGTGATCCGAATACACCTCACAACGACTACCGATTAGGTAATGTCGCCAAATCTTAAGTGCATGAATCACAATGACCAACTCCAAATCATGGGTAGGATAGTTGAGCTCATGAGGTCTCAATTGCCTTGATGCATAGGCCACTACCTTGCCTTCTTGCATAAGGACACAACCGAGGCCTCGACGAGAAGCATCGCAATAAATATCGAAGCTTCGATGGATATCGGGAAGAACGAGGACGGGAGCGGTGGTCAAACGCTTCTTGAGAATTTGGAAGCCTTGCATGCAAGCTTCAGACCACAAGAACTTCTTGTCCTTCTTGAGCAACTCCGTCATCGGCTTCGCGATCTTAGAGAAGTTCTCGATAAAGCGACGGTAATATCCCGCTAAACCAAGAAAACTCCGCACTTCGGTAACCGAAGTGGGCGGTCTCCAGGAAAGAACATCGTCAACCTTACTAGGGTCAATGCTACGCCTCCAGCTGAAAGAACATGGCCTAAGAAGGCCACTTCCTTCAACCAGAATGCACACTTGCTGAACTTCGCGTACAGCTGGTGCTCACGTAGCTTGCCTAACACAAGCCTCAGATGCTTGGCATGTTCCTCATCGTTCTTGGAGTAGATAAGAATATCATCGATGAAGACCACGACACACTTATCCAAATACTCCATGAATACCGAATTCATGAGGTTCATGAACAAGGCAGGAGCATTGGTTAAGCCGAATGACATGACAGTGTACTCGTACAAGCCGTAGCGAGTGGAGAACGCTGTCTTTGGAATATCCTCGGTCGAATCCAACTGATGATATCCCACTCTCAAATCAATCTTGAGAAAACTCGGGCTCCAGCTTAATTGATCGAAGAGATCATCAATGCGGGCAATGGATACTTGTTCTTTACCATCACTTCATTAAGCGGGCGGTAATCAACGACATCAAGAAAGTACCGATCCTTCTTCTTTTTACGAAGATTCTTGGACAACCCCAAGGAGATGAGCTAGGGCGGATGAAACCCTTCTCTTGCAGCTCACTTAATCGCTTCTTCAACTCCACCAACTCGTTCGGTGGCATTCGATAAGGCCTCTTTGAGATAGGGGCGTACCGGAGCCAACTCAATGACAAACTCGAGGTCTCGAACGGTGGCATCCCCGAAGATCTGCGGGAAAGACATCAACGAAGTCACAAACTGTTGGGACTTCGCTAATATCTAGAGCGGGCTTCGCTTCAAGCGCGAAGAGATGAAGGCCTAGCAGCTTTGGCGAAAAGCGAACCTGCTCGCCGGAGGGGCTAGACAGAGAGATGAGCTTCCTGGCGCAATCGATTTGCCCCATGTGCTGGGACAACCAATCCATGCTAAGAATCACATCAAGACTCGCTGAATGGAGAAGGATAAGGTTTGCTAAGAACCCTACCCCTTCGATCTCGATAGGAACATCCCTACACTCAGATTCAGCTCTCAACTCCGAACCAGGAGAGCGAATGAGTAGCGGGACCGACAATGGAGAGAAAAGAAGCTCACCAACAATGAAAAAGACTCGAAACAAAGGAATGAGATGCTCCTGAATCAAACAAGACAAGAGCAGGTGAGAGTTAACAGAAGTGTACCTAGCACGACGCCGGGTGCCTCCCGAGCCTCCTCGGTGGTGACGGCGTTGACGCGACCACTACCCACTCCTGGGTAGCGGAACGATCTTGGTCTGCGAAGATCCACCTCCTTGCCGCGTCCTCCATTAGGACGAGGGTCGCCCGATCTTCTTAGGGCAATTATTTGCATAATGGCCCTTCAGCTCTGAAGAAACAAGTGACATTGGGCCGGATTGGGGCCACTCTGTGACCGGCAAGCGATGTGATCGGGCACGACTGCGGAAGCGACGAGGAATAGGGGGGTGACCTGCCGAGTCTTGAGATCGAACTCAAGACCGCCTAAAGCGAGGGCGGGAAGAACTGGGCCTGGAAGTCTTGTAGGTCTCCCACTTGCGCTTACGGGAATCCATAAGCTCTCGAGCCGCATGCTCAGCAACGATGGCCTTGTCGACCAAGGTCCGGAAATCAGAAAGTCGATAATGGATAGCTTGTCCTTGACTCCTCGGACAAGCCACGCCTGAACTTGGCCCTTAGCCATATCAGTGGCCACATCCTCAGGAGCATAACGAGCTAGATGGTTGAACTCGTATACATACTCCATGAGTGAGCTACGCCCTTGCTTGAGCGCAAGAAACTCCTGCTTCTTGATCTCCATCAAGCCAGCAGGGATGTGAGCCCGACGGAAGGTAGTACGAAACTCCTCCCAAGAAACGGTGTGGTCTCACGGGCTGCATGGCGAAAGCTCTCCCACCATGACAAAGCTGCACCCTCAAGCCGGTGCGATGCAAGCAGCGCCTTCTCGTGCTCCCTGCATCTGCGCTATCTGGCTTCCGCCCACAAGACGGGCCAATCGTCTCGCATCCAAAGGGTCCTCGACCGAGAAAAGGTAGGGGGTGAGTGCGAAGAAACTCAGCGAGGCCCCCACGAGGCGATGGGCATTCCCTTGCCGGATCACGAAGCTCCGGAAAGTGCACGGTGGTGTTGCGCGATGACGTCCAAGAGAACTCTCTGTCATCCGCGCGTTCGCTTCGATCGAAGAAGAACCTCGGCCATGGTCGGAGGAGGAGGAAGCTCCTCGTCGACCGGTCACCGATCGCCTTGGCCGCTACGAAAAGTCCCGCCATCCTGTTACAAGAAATTTTGGTTAGCAACTAGACCCGAAAACAAAGCCTTAAAGAAAGCAAAAAGCGATCGACTAGGGGAATGGAATATCACCCTAAATGAAAGCCAAAACAGCGAGTAAATCAACTTTAGAAGCTTCTAAAAGACTCTAAAAACAGCCAAGAAACACCAAAAGCAAGGCTCAACTTCTCAACTCAACTAACCCGTATTGAATGAACGAGTAATTGATCGAGAAGATTAAAAATCAGATTGTAAGATGAGATCTAAAACTATTAGAGAGCAAGGTTAATGCAGCGAAATAAGTGTTAGATACTTAGCTAACTAGTATCACATCTTACCCTTTTATTCCCACCAATTTTAGTTGATTTAACCTCTCATTTTCTACCTTAATTCCTGATTTGTGCTTGCTGCCCTGAAATACTTGTTGGCTGTCCAAAATTTCCAGATTTGTATTTCGGCTCCAAACACTTCTATTCTTCACCAAAAGGCAGCCAAGATTTCAAATTTAGAACTCTCATAAGTTATCCAAAACCCAATTAATCGATAACAACTATTTTGTAGAAGGGAAGAGAGGAAAACAACTTTTAAAACTTAAATTAGAGTGAGATGAGAAGAGAAAGCTAAGATAGATGAGGAGTAAAATCTGAGAATTTCCTTAAGCTTTCAAAACTCATTTGACACTTTGAAATTAGGTTTTCAAAATATCCTAGAGACGACCAAGCTTGCGTTACTACGGTCAGAACGGCTCTGATACCAACTTTTGTGAGCACCCGGATTTATTAGGCTCATAATACTTAGTCATCCAATTGACCCTAGTATTATCAACCAAATAAATCCGGTCTCGAGAGATGTATACTTCCCAGAATGCAGTATACATACCTCCCAACAAAAGAATGTATCAATTCCATACAACACATAGTACATAAGCAACAAACCGAAGTTAATATAAAAAAGATAGGTTATTACAAAGAGGGCCTTGGGCCAAATAACAACAAGTACTACTAAGATAACAATGAAGCAAAAGTGCCATAAAGATGGCTATAACACAAAGCCAATCGGTGTGCCTTAACCCCTAGGCATCTGTGGGACCGCCAAGCTAGTCGTCGAAGAAGCTGCAACACATAGCACAAAAGTGAGGCTCTTGGAACTCACCTCCTTCCTCTGCAACCAAAGCCACAAGAATGCCACAAACACTGGCAGATGAGTACATAAAGTACTCCGCAAGACTTACGTGTAAGATAACAGGCCTATAACATATGCTACATGCAAGCTTTATGTAAGTGGAGGTTGTATGTCTCATTTAGCATAAAGCAACATTTATTTGCAATAAGGTAATACATTTAAAGGCAAGTTATCAAATCTGTTTTTAACATTCAAATATCAAGTTTGACAACGATAATAAGAATAAGTAGATGACAACAACAATCCTGGAAGTGACTAACCCAATAGTCACCACAACAATAGCATGAACTCCCCGTTCATGCCAACCATGTCAAGTTTTAATTAAAGGTTGTAGTCTAATTCTTACGGGAAATAACCAAGCGTGTCCATAACCTAGGACGAGGCTATTCGAATAGTTTTATCCTGCGCAGGTGTACCACTGCATACCACACGCCGCACCGCCTTTCCTTTACGCACACCTCCTAAGGTGTCTTTGCACAACTAAGTCCTATGAGACATTTCCAAAGGATAATGCTAATTACGAGCCGCACAACCCACGGGAGAAAGAGACATTAGACGACCTAGCCGGAAGCTTATGTTCCCCTCCCACACTATACATATACGTTTTCATTTAAAACACACCAACCGAGCAGCTCATAATTAACACCTCCTAGAGTACTTAGTCAAGAGGGGTTCCATATGCCCCTCGCGTGGTTGGTACGCATAATTGCTTGGATCAATGGCGCAAGAATTCGGTCCTTGTTGACTTAGGCATACTACCACATCCAAAAACCACACCATCCATCCAATATGCCCAAGTCCAATCCACACATTTATTTTCAGATTTTGTATTTACAAAATAACAAAGCACAAGTGCTGGACATAAGGAAGTAATAGATAGATTTGTGTGATCAAGATCATCGACTAATTCGATGATCGCCCATTGCTACCGTTAACTAAGCATATCTAAGCATTTTAAGTCGCAATCTACTAAGTGATATGAGCTCATCCAACGAGCTCAAACCACAGCAAGTAACCTAGGCTTAAGGTAGTAAAGACATGGCATTCCTACAGATTGTGCAACTATAGGATTCACTAACCATAATTAAAACAAAGTAGCAATGCATACATAGAGTTTAAACAATATAATAGACTTGCAAATATAGGATGAATCATGGTCAAACTGCTTGCCTTGTTGCTGTTGCTCAAGTTGTGGCTGAGGGTCACTCTCGGGATTACCACAAATGTCGAAACCTAACGGAAAAGCGATAAAGAACCGATAAGAACAACGAAAAACCAAAAAGACTCAACAGCGAAACTTCTCCGAATGCTATGAAAATTTTACAGCAGCAAGACAATGATTTATCATGAATTTAGCAACAAGAACCAATTGATTTGGGTTCTTAATGCAAAAGATATGATGAAATCAATTCTGCTCAGCCTATTTAATTAGAAATATGTTACTATTCATCGCAAAATTTCTAGAACAGCAGTGAAGCTGAAATTTTTAAGGTAGCATAAGCACCTCATAAGATGAACAGCCTAAATGGATTCATCTCAATTGGAGCTATAATGCACCTTCTATTAGTTTTTGAAACAAGAACTTGAACAAAATTATAATTCATGATTATTCTTTCTGAAAACAGTAACATGTTCAAAACTATTTTTCCTAGTAAGTTCATTATTAGAGGAATCCAACAAAATTGGATTCACCCAAAAATAGTTTACAGATAATTAGTTATGCATTTTACAAGTTACAATGATTTCTAGAGAAACAATTAAAGCCTATGCAAGGTTAAAGTTAATTCTGGATATTTTTGTAACTATAACCTGATTAAAACCATTTTTAGATTAAAGTATAGTTAATAACAGAATTAACAAAATTAATTTCAACTAAAAAGGAGTTAACCTGAATTTGTTATGCATTTTACAATTTAACAGAATTTTAATACAATTAATAAAGCTGAACAGGATTAAAACCTATTTTCATATTTTCCTGGAGTCATTTTAATCTCCTAAACATTTTTAGATTAAAGTTGAGATTATAACAGAATTAATACGACTAGAATCATCTAAAAATGAATTAACATGAAAAAGATATGCATTTCTAAAGATTAATACCTTTTCTAGTATGAAAATAAAGCTTTCGGGAAATACCAAAACATAAATGACGTGGCTGATTGTGAGCCGTAGATTTTACATCGGACGGCCCAAGCAACCAAGTCACAATGCCACCACGCCTCAGCGAGAGCCATCAACGTGGTCGTTGATGGAGAATCAACGAACGATTGAATCACCGCATGGCGGGATTTCTAAAAGCAGCGGAGATAGGGGTGGCTGTGGACCGTCGATCTGGAGATGGACGGCTCCGATCAAGAGTCCACAGTGCACGCGGGATACAAAATGACAAACAAACCGTTGAGATGGAAATCGGCAATTTGAGATCTAAAGGTATTGTTCATTACAACCAACAACGGGCTGATTCGCCCGACAAAATTCGCGGTGCTCACCGGCGCTGGCGGGCGATGCACGCCATCTCGGCAGCGTGCCAAGGGCACCCACGGTGCATAATAACCGCCGTCACGCCAAACATCACTCACACCTCCGGTGAGGGCTCATAGCGGCGGCGCGACGGCGAGGGGCGGCGGCGATGCTACGGAAAAGACGACAAGCAAGGGAGAGCTCCGCAGCGAGTCATACAACGGGTGCCAGAGCATCTACATGCTACAAGGTACTCACCCATGTGACGCGGCGGTGCTGAGGTGGCCTGAGAAGCTCCGGCGACGAAAGCCAGCGGCGGCGCTAATGGCGTCAACGGGAGCGATCATACGAGCCACAAAAAAAAGGCGCAATATCAAAATGGGTTCTACTGAGGCCCTTGATCTTGACCAAGAAAGGAATCGTGGAGAGACACTCACCGTGCTGGGGAAGAAGATTACGTTTCACTACCAAAAGCGGAAACTTGAATTGGCCCCCACCAGAAGATGCGTCCAAATTGAGTGAGGATTAGGCTTCCCAAGTGAGAGGGGCTGAGGAGCGAGATTGAGGAGAGGGCCGCAGGGGTTACCGCCTTCACCGAGCTACCGAGGTGCGGCAATGGCGGCAGCAGGTGACCGGGTGATGGGAGCTCGAACGAGGGGTGTGAGTGCTTGCTAGGACTCACTGGTGTGTAAAAGAAGCCAAGGGAGGGATACCCCGAGCTTAAGTACCAAGGATGGCAGAGAGCAACGGAGGGGAGCCTCGGGTTCTTTGTGCGCCAAAGTAGCTCGAGGGCGACGGCGGGTAACTCGGCGACTTCCGGGAGGAGGCACGACGAGCATTTAATGCTATGCGGGGAGCCGTTGGAGTCTGCCCCAAGCGGCGTGATTTGACGCTCTGCCCACTCCTGCCATGGCGCCTGCCTGCGAGCGGGGAAGTCGGGAGGAGGACGACGAAAGGGCCGCCGTCGGATTTTTGATCAAGAAATGAGAAAGAAAAGGATCGGCGAAAGTGCGCCGCTATGGGCCGCCGATGTGAATCTAACGGTCCACGCTGGCGCCAGCGCGCCCGCCGAGCCACACGGTGCGCTTAGTTGATGAACCAAGACGAGCGGCCGAGCCCGAGGAACAAGTGGATTCAAGTTTTGAGTTTTGAATTCACAGCAAACTTTGAGGATTTATTTGAGGCATCAAACCAACTCTAAAAATTATGAACTTTTACAGGAGCTCTATTACTAACAAATTAACCCCCATAAAATTTTCAGAGATGTTTGTGCAAAGAATATTCCTCAATAAATTTCAGAATGATTTCAACTAGGGTTTGACCAGACTTTGGACTGGTTTGACTTGCCTCCAAAAATATTCAAGTAATTGCTAAAAATTATGAGAAAATTCAGAGAGGTTACCAAGCTTCCCTAGAACCTTGGAAAAATATTTTACAGATGTGGGCACAAGATTTTTATAATGGAGGTTTTTGATTGGAGATTTTGAATTTGATTCCCACAATTCTTTTACAAGAATTATAAAAATCCAAATTCATTCAATTGAGGAAAAAGTTTTAATTTCCCCTCATTTTCAGAATTGGGATGTTACAGTTCCCCATTGGAAACCACTGCTATGACACGGTGGGAGGATGTGAACAATTCGTTCTTAGCTCGTTTGTTAGCCATCCTATCCAACCGGCTATTCTATGTCTACGTTAACTTCAAAGATGCTAAGCAACTCTGGAACGAACTTGATGAGAAATATTCTGAAGGGGGTAATGGGAATGAGCCATTCATAACTGCTACCTACTTGAACTTTAAGATGGTTGAGGGGCGGTCGGTGATGGAGCAGCTCCATGAGCTACAACTCCATGTACGTGACTTAAGTCAGCACGACTGTGTCCTACCAGAGAAGTTTCAAGTGCATGTCATCCTGGCATAGTTATCGTCCTCGTGGCGTGATTTTGTGACCGCTCGTAGACATATAAAGGAGTGTTTGACTCTCAATGAGCTATCAGCTGCTATTAATGTCGAAGAGCGTGCAAGAGCTGATGACGATACAGGAAAGGCTCAAGTTCAGGCTCATTAGGTGGAGGTCAAGAATACTGGAGGCTTAGGGAAACAGAAGTTCAAGAATCAGCCCCAAAACAAGCTCAAAGGAAAGAAAACAAAGAAGAGGAATGAGTAAATTGTCTGTTATGTCTGTGGAGTGGTTGGTCATAAAGCTAACCATTGCTGCAATCGTAAGGACAAGGGTCATCCTTGTCAGCATAAAGGCCATAAGGCTGAAGTGAATGTCGCATTGGCTAGTTCTAGATCAGAAGGATATGTACTTCAGGCCTTTATGGCAAGTCCATCTATTGATTGGTGGATTGATACATGTGCTACTAGATATATATGTGCTGATCAATCTTATTTATCTTCATTTTAGGCTGAAAGTGGTGGATCCGTCCTGATGGGTGAATGGAGCTGTTGCTACAGTGTGTGGGATTTGACAGGTTTGTTTGAAGCTCACTTCAGGCAAAACACACATCCTGAAATACGTGCTTTACATGCCTACAATGACTCACAATCTGATGAGTGGGTCTATGCTGTGTAGGCAAGGAATAAAGCTTGTGTTTGAGTCTAATAAGGTCGTGTTGACCAAATTAGGTAATTTTATGGCAAAGGCTATGATAGCAAAGGCATGTTCTGCTTGTCTATTCTTAATTTCAATAATATAAATATTTTTAATGTTTTCCATTGCAATAAAATTCATGATGTTTGGCATTCTCATTTATGTCATGTTAACTTTGAAGCCATTGTTGTAGGATCAAGGATAACCGACTAGAGGGGGATGAATAGGAGGTTTTTAAACTTTTTAACAAATTAACAATTCAAGCCAATTAATAACTTAGTCTAAACAAGTTACACATCTAGTTAAGCAATTCAACACAAGAAATAAGGTAGAAATGTAAATGCAGAAATAGTAAAAACTAGGAATAACCACAATGAGACAATGATGTTTTTCCCGTGGTATCGAAGACTTGCCGGTTTTCACTAGTCCACGTTGAGGAAGCTTGACAACTCAAGCCGGCTCCACGAATTAAGCCTTCCCTCGATCACTATGGTTGTTCTTCCTCCGCTCTGGAGATGGTGAACACCAAACCACTCACAAGCTTGCATCGGGCCTCTTCACAATCTTCTTGAAGAGATCACTGTGCTCCACCGCCAAGGCCGTCTAGGAGTTTGGCAAAACTCCAAGAGTAACAAATCGATGACCTTCGCTTGACAGCGCTCAAGTGCAATAGGATCAACTAGGATGAAAGAATGCACTTGAATGAACTCAACCACCTCACTATGAATGCACAAGGGAATTTTGGTGTTGAGTGAATGCTCAAGGCTCTATAGATGTTAAATGAACAATAGCACACAGTCCTTGAGCAGGTGGAGGGGTATTTATAACCCCCACCAACAATTATGACCGTTGGGGAGAGAATCGTCAACTTTCAGCGAAATACGGTATGACCGCCATCTAGAGTGCGGTATGACCGCATCCATGTCAGAGCACAGTAATGGCTAGAACAGAGGCATTAAATACTCTAACATAGCTGTTGAAAAAATCCCCATGCAGACGGCCATTAACCAAAAACGCAGTATAACCAAGATCGCCCGATCATCACCGCCGGAGGAGCGGTAGAACCGATCGTAGGGCTTCCAATTTCGCCGAAATGACATGCTCTCTGTAAAATACGTACTGCCTTATAAAAATTGGTACAACCGCAGATCGGTACGACCGTTTCTTAAATGCGGTACGACCGATTATCAAAGAGAGCTCCGAGCCAAAATGCATCGGTTATGGTTTTATCAAACCGCCAACTAGAAATCGGAACGACCGCAATGCGGTAGTACCGCTCAAAGAGCCGGTCATACCGCATTAGCGCTCAGTTGACTGAAGCGTTCAAAACTCGGTATTACCGCCAAGTAAAGTTCGGTCATATCGCGCCTTGCACAACCGCTTTGTGAAACTTCGATACTACCGATTTTTGACAAACGCACTTAGAGCTTTCAAATTCAAATTCAAATACATGCATGATCCGAAATTGATCCATATTGCACAAGACCATGCTATCAAGCTACTAGTCACGATCCCTCTTAATAGTACAACATTTAACCTATAATCCGGTCTTCCAACCATTTCTCATAAGACCGGTAAACTATAAAAAGGATCCTAGATTACTTGTACCTTGTCTTGAGCCATGTAGATCTTCATTGAACCCTTTAGCATGCATCTCTACGTCATCAAAACCACCAATGGGACTTAACCTTGTAAATACTCAATAAACACGTTAATCCCATATTCACATATTATCATTAATTACCAAAACAATTTTTAGAGGCCTAGATGCTTTCAATTGTGCGGTTAAGAAAAATGAGTCTAATTCCAAGCTATAATTATGAGAATGGTTCTAAGTGTGAAGTGTGTGTGTAAGCAAAGCAACCCCGAAAACCTTTTCATAGCATTGAAAGGTGGAGCACCTCAACACTAGAACTAATTCATCCTGATCTTTGTGAGATGAATGGAATATTAACTAAAAGTGGCAAATGATATTTTCTAACTCTCATAAATGATGCGACTAAGTATTGGTACATTTATTTACTTAAGTCGAAAGATGAATCACTAGAACATTTTAAGATCTTTAAAGCCGAAGTGGAAAATCAACTACAAAAGAAAATCAAACGGTTAAGGTCAGACTAAGGTGGTGAATACGTTTTAAAGGAATTCTCTCAATACTGTGAAGAAAGTGGAATATTCATGAAATTACTCCACCATACTCACCCTAATCGAATGGAATAGTCGAAAGGAAGAACCAAACTCTTTGTGACTTGGTTAATGCCATGCTACAAAGTTCTGGTATGTCGGACTATTGGTGGGGTAAAGTAGTTCTCACAACTAATTATGTCCTCAATAGGGTTCCGCCTCGCAATCAAGAGAAAACACGTTATGAAGGATGGAAGGAGAGAAAACCTAACTTATCATTTCTTTGAACTTGGGGATGCCTTGCCAAAGTGCATATGCCGTTACCGAAGAAAAGAAAACTTGGTCCTAAGACTGTTGATTCTATCTTTCTAGGGTATGCTAAAAATAGCACGGCTTATAGATTTCTAGTGGTCAAATCCAAGGTGAGTGACATTGCTACAAATGTAGTGATAAAATCTTGTATTGCGACTTTCTTTGAAAATGTGTTCCCTATGAGAACAAATGAAGTCATTGTCCCTACTGGTTCAAATGAACACTCTATTCTTTCTAGTGTGGATAACACCGCTCCTGAATTGGTGTTGAGGAGGAGTAAGAGGTAGAGGACTGAAAAGTCTCTTGGCGATGACTATATCACCTATCTCGTGGATGATGAACCACGAACCCTTTCAGAGGCATACGTATCTCCGGATGTAGATTGTTGGAAGGAAGCAGTCCGTAGTGAGATGGATTCCATCATAGCTAACGGAACGTGGGAGGTCACGGACCTCCCATCTGGGTACAAGCCAGTGGGCTGCAAATGGATCTTTAAAAGAAAGCGAAGACCTAATGGTACTATAGAAAAGTACAAGGCCTGTTTAGTGGCTAAGGGTTTCACGCAAGAAGAGGGTGAATACTGCCTGTGGTTCGTTTGCCCATAATTCGAGTGCTTTTAGCACGAGCTGCCGCATACAAACTCCAAGTATATCAAATAGATGTAAAGACCGCTTTCCTAAATGGAGAGTTAGATGAGGAGATTTATATGCAGCAACACGATGGTTTTGTGGTTGAAGGGTAAAAGAAGAAAGTATGTCACATGATTAAATCCGTGTATGGTCTAAAGCAAGCTCCCAAGAAATGACATGAGAAATTTAATAGTACTATGACATTGGTCGGCTTTTGTGTAAATGAAGCCGATAAATGTGTTTACTATCGGTTTAGTGGGGGCGAAGGTGTCATTTTTTGTCGATACGTGGATGACATATTGCTTTTTGGGACCAACATGGATGCAATCAATAAAACGAAGTCTTTCCTCTCCTAGAACTTTGATATGAAAGACTTGGGTGAAACAGATGTTATCTTAAACATCAAGCTGTTAAAGGGTGAGAATGAGATTACTCTTTCACAATCCCATTATGTGGACAAGGTCCTACCGGTGTTGGAAAAGCCAATTGCAGCTATATTGACCTACTGTAATAACTAAATTATTATGGTAAAGGTGAAGAGTAGGAAGGACAATATGAAGTCCTCAAAACATATAAAGAGGCGACTTAAGTCGGTAAGGTATGCTAGAGAGAAAGGTGTTATTTTTGTAGAATACATCGAGTCTGAAAGGAATAGATCCTTTCACCAAAGGAATGGCGCGGAAGGCCATCTTTGCAGCGTCAAAGTGAATGGGGTTCATACCCTTGTAAAGGCCCACATTGGTGGTAACCTATATATCCTAGTAGACCAGAGATCCCGTGAACTAGGCTTTAGGACAACAAATTGTGTGAGATTAGAGAGCACATCTAAGTGTCTCATTAGCTGTAGTGCTCTTTCTGTATGAGAGGTTGAGCAATAGCTCTTAATGAATTTGATACCTATATGGCATCAGGAATTGTCCTACAAGATTCCTTGGAGAATTCACCTACGTGAGTATGATTGTGAGGTCACGATCAAAGTAAGATAAGGGTATACTTTCTTAAGTACTCATGAGCTAGATACGAGGATATAACCGTAACGTCCCAACCCGAGAGGGAAAAGGGCAAGCCGCCCAATACAGAATGTAACTTGGCAAAAACTCTCACACCAAGGCATTGAATCAAGGCGAAGTCCCCCTTTGTTTGTGCAGAGTCATAGTCCTTAGTGCTAGGCTTTGGGTTCAAACCCGCAAGGTACCCATCGTTGAACAATTGTATATTAAACAAGATTTTGAGCATCTTTTATCAACTTGATAAATTGGTGGGGACTGTTGTATAAATGAGTGCGATTTGGTAATTTCTCAATTGCGAAAGGAAGAAACGGAAAAAGAAAAGGTAGGGCCCACCTGTCGGTGATAGAAGGGAGGAGATAAGGTTGGAGACTGAGCCTCCAACACTATCTCACGTGTGCGGAGTGGGAGTTGCTCCCCTCATGAGAGGTGGTAGCACTAGAGGTGCTGGCGGCCTAGGCACTTCGGGTGTCGGTCGTTAGCTGCAGTCGTGCGGCTCCTCTCCTCCTCCTTCTCTTCTTAAGGCGGTTCCTCTCTTCTCCTTTCTTCACCCGAAAATCAGTGAGCAATCTTCCCCCTTTTGGGTCTTATCTTCCAATTTGGCTTCAGTTTTGGGGCTTTGGGAGTTGCTATGCCGCCATGGTTGAACCCGACACCAATGGTGGTGAGGACCGGATCCTCCTCCTTGCACATCCAGGTTTCTCTCTTGCGCCCTCTCCTCTGTTGGGTTTGCGGTGAGGGGATTTGGGACTTGCGTCATTCGAGCTTGGACCCGGTCGGCTCTGGCTTGATCTGGGAGTGGAACAGAGCTTCGGTTTGGTGATTTCTACTTCTTGGGTGCATTCGGCCGGTGCACCGTGGTGTGATTCTTGTGCGGCATTCCTGTACTTGACTTTGCAAATGGATGTGTCCTGGTTTGTGAATTGGCATTGTATCTCTGACAATCTCGTCCGTTCTTCGCGGCACAGTGGGGCGATTGGTTTTCTGAGTCAGCGCATTCGGCGTAGCTTGCCCGGTTTCAACTCGGTGGCTTTGAGTGCCATCTGCATCGTGAGTTTATTGTTTTCCTATTTTGCATTACTTTTCTAAGTGCGCCGTGCTTGTTGAATTACATTCGTACTATTGTCTAGCACAGGGAGACTTTGCTTAGTGATGTTGTGGGATCAGTTAATGCTCGATAAAGAATGATTGTCATATATGGAATTGGATTGATACATAGATTAGACTTGAGCTAATTGTTTGCTTACTATTGTTGTTTCATCTCTAGCAATTCGGTTTTGTTACTTTCAGTGGTTCGGTTGTGAGTCTTGTGACTAATTGAACTTGATCGTTTTGTTCTATGATCTTGTTGATCTTCTGTTATCCGATAGGCTTAAATGCTGCAATCGGTGATCTCTTTGCAGCGTTAGATATTTACTATTATGTTGGTCGAAAGGCTAAAGTGTTGAAATTGTGATTGTTTTGCATTGTTAAACAAAATCGATCCTCTATTGGCTGAAATTATAAATTGTTGTTTATGAGGTAATTCTTGATATATTAGTAAAGCATTCATTAGAGATCTAAGTCTGATTTATTGTTGTCATATCTAATTAGTGAAGTGTATAGACAAATGTGGCGAGGAGGCTAAGATTTTATCTTGAGTAGCCCGACATCTGAGAGCAAATCTAAACATTTGAATCTGAGCAATATGCTGATTTTATTTGTTTTCAAGTCCTATGTTTTGAGTATATTATCATGTTTATTTGACATGAAAATATTAAATGTTTTATGTCATTTTCTGTCGTTTATATGCTGCTGAAAATATGCTTTAATTATCATAATTGCTGCTGAAATTATTTCTGAATATTTGCTAAAACTGCTAATTTTACAATAGTGAATGTGCGGCAACGGTGGCGGTGGGGAACGGACGGCTGGCAGCCGCGTTGGGGATGGGAACAGGCGGCTGTAGCATGCAAGTGAGAGAGAGAGAGAGGGGGAGGGCTGACTGGTTGGGCATGTGAGTGAGTGGGCATTAGGCCTTAGAGTGGCTTGGCCTTAGAGTCAGAGTGGGCTTGTTCTGTAATTTAGTCTATTTGAGTTGGAAACTGAATCAATTACCGAATAGAGTCAGGAAAAAAACCAAACCAAACCAAACAACGATACCGAATAAACCAAAATTTTAGGTTAATTCGGTTTGGTTCGGTTCGGTAGTTCTGTTTCGGAAAAAAAAAAATACCCGCCCCTAATCTCCACAGCCCCTGCACCTGTACTGTACGCGCATGCATGCATAAAGCAATCCCATGTTGTGAAAATCCTTAATTACGCAGGCACCAACACACGAGCACGGAACAGATCAGCATAACCCTCCCTTGTACGTTCAGTTAGCAGAGGAATCAATCCCTCCCTGAGCAGCTACTCAAAGCGAGCGCGAGCTCCCGAATATGTCACCATTATATGTGTGTGCATATATAGTACGGAATCAAAACGTATTTGCAAGAGCTGCTCCGTGAGCATTCGTGGCGTGACGTTGACAACACGCTCCTACGTACGGCCGGCGGAGAATTAAAGAGGAGAGATGGCGGAGGCAGTCATCGGGTCGCTCCTGTGGAGGCTCCAAGAGCTCGCCGTCAAAGAGGCCCGGTCGCTGCTGGCACTGCCCGAACATATCGACAGGCTCCGGAACAAGCTCATGTGGCTGCAAGCCTTCCTCCGGGAGGCCGACACCAGGCGCCGTATCATCCCCGATGAGGTCACCAGGGTGTGGCTGCAGCAGACGCGCGACGCGGTCTTCGACGCCGAGGACGTCATCGATCACTACTCCTACTCCCTCCACCTGTCCAGGTATGTGTGTGTGTATATATATATATACACATGCAAGTATGCAACACTATAATAAATGGTGTGAAACTAGCGTTGTCGAGCAATCCAATCGTCCGATCAACACACATATAGAAGCAAATTAAGATCAACCAAATAGATTAGACAACTATGAAAATAGAACAACAATGACATAAAACGTGAGGGTGAAAACTCCTGGAGCCAGTGTTTTAATAATGATATTTGTGTGAATCTCTCGTGCGATGCTGGTTGAGCCACAACTCTTTAGAGATAAGAAGCATAGTTTAGTTAAAACTAGCAGAGTGGCCCGTATTTGCACGTCTAGATTTATTTTAAAGTTTATAGTATCAAATGATATAACTTATAAGCTTAAGAATATATTGACATATCTTGTAGACTATTTAGATTTTCAAGGCATCATAAATATTAGAAATAACAACAGAAGCTTGAAAGAAAATATAACTTGACGAATGTAATTGAAGTATGAGCTTTGATGGAGTAAAATCTTTGAGCATAATAAGCTGTTGGGCTTCTTAGAAACGTACCACTTTTCACTATGCATAGATTATGTAGATCCATGCCTCTATTCTTCCTCCATTAGTTACCCTTTTCCAAAATATATGGATGCACATATACCTCTATTTAATCTCAAGCAATATGTTGATTATGTGTGCGATAAATTATCTTATTAGTTTACATGGTATTAGAGTACCTTGCTCACACATACACCGATGCACCATAGGCGACCTACCATGAACATATCTTCCTTTACACCACCGACCTGTTTGTGTTCTATCTCTTCTCGTCGCCACAGTTTTTCTGCTTTAACCTCCAACAGCAATCCCAATTCTCAATCGATCCCCCTCGGTTGCTACGTACCCCTTCCAATGCAGTACTCTACCAAATAGTTATCTTCTACTTCTCTCTAATTATTGCTTAATACCGATCGTTGCGACATCAACACGTATACACGTACAACTATCACCAATCCCTGTCGGAGACGCATGTCACACTCTCTCCGGTGGCCCTGAGCCTATTCCCTACATGCGTGCCATATCTACTCCGAGCTCTTTGCAGCTCTACTTCTACACGCCCGTGATTCTATTCATACGGATGCATACATGTATATATATACATGCATGATGTTATACATGCTCGATTTCTTCTTCTCCCATGTTGGTCGCTCCTTTTCTTTGATGTTGGTTAACTCAACATCGTGGCTTCCTCACTAACCATGAAGACCTCCCATCTTCATTGATGCGGCCATGTCTGCTTTAGTCACTGCATAATGACATGAAGAACCTTCTCGCCATCGTCGGTTACATTGTGCACCTCACCCAAGATGAAACACTCCTAGCTACCCAATGGCCACATATCGTTCATAGCTTGTCTTCAATGCAAAGCTTCATATCCTCTCTGCCATGGTTTCTCCATCGTCAAGCTTCTTTGGCCACTGACTTCGACTTTGGCCTTTCTCTTCAACGGCTCCAGCGAGCAGCACGACTTTGTTCTCATCTCTGCCTTCACCACCCTGGCTCTTCGCTTCCTCGTCGTTCAATGTCTTCTTCAAGGATAGATCGACTCTATTGTACTCTTTTGTGATCACTTCCGACACCATTCGTGCTATTCACGTTATAACAATTAATTTTATTCAAAATTTCAATTATTCTTTTATTGGAGTTTGTATACAAATCAAATTGCTAATTTTATTCAATTTATTTCGAATTTTAGTAAATTAGGATTTTACGTTGGAATTTGTATGGAAATCAAAGTGCAAATTTTATTTTATGTTTTATTTCGAATTTCAATTATTTTTGTTGGAATTAGTATACTAATCAAATCGTTAATTTTTCTTTAATTTTTATTCTAACAATAGTTGTTTAGGATTTTATCTAGGAATTTGTATTGAAATCAAATTGCTAATTTTATTTTATTTTTGTTCTCAATTGCGCTATTCGTCGTTGGAATTAGTATACAAATCCAATTGCTATTTTTTATTAAAATTTTTATTACTTAATTGTTTTTATTTAGCTATTTACTTGGGAATTCGTGTGAAAATCAAATTGCTAATTTTATTTTATTTTTATTCCGAATTTCAATTATTTTAGGTACTTGACATTGCCTCTTTATTTTAATCTAGACCATTATAATCTAGATTTTTTTAAATAATATTATTTGAATAAATAATTACAAAAATAAATAGTCTTATTTTTTTTACAAAAATGGGCTCATGTCATTGAAAAGTTCTATTGCCATTTCAACTAGCGAGAAGATACCGCCGCCAATTCAAATGGCGATATGAGTCTGTCGTCAATTCAAATGGCGACAACGATCCTGTCGCTAGTTGAATTTGCAATAGGAGCCTATTTTTGAAATTAAATCATATTTATAATATTGGTAATATCTTTAAGTATCCGCTAAAACCGATAATATTATAAAAGATAAGTAAATATGAAGTAGAGAACAATTTAGGAGTTTCGGTGTGACTATATTTGGAATGCGACTTTGTCGACGCAATAACAAAAATAGCCCTCTTCGGCAACGCAATATAAAAAATAGCCCCCTTCGGCGGCGTGATAACAAAATTGCCCCCTTTGGCGGCGCAATAACAAAAGTATCGAAGTGTTATTTTCAAATGCAATTATCCCTTTGCTGAACCGATTTATTTGAGAGTACCAAACGAAATCTTAGAGAGAGAATGACTTGGGAGCGAGGGTGTGGTCATTTCATGTACGAAAAGGCTAGAAGTAGGGTGGTGTGGAGTGTCGCGATGCTTACTCCCTCACATGGTTACTTGTACACACAACAAAAACAAATAATATTGTAACACGAGCCTAGCATAATGTAAGTTGTACACAAAATAATATTTACATCACACTACTGATACATCTACTCGTGGGCCCTCTTGGGGCATACCCCACGTGTAGCCCCTGTCCTTGTCCAGGGCAGCTACGAGCTCATGTGCGAGTACGCCAAAGGCTCTGGCGGCTGAGGTACCCAACTGACGGGAGTAGCCTACTCGGGTGTCGCGAGAGGGGGCTGCATTGGCTGGCTCGCTCTGGGCGCACCATGCTGCTAAGAAGCCCCAACGGAGACCTAGCTGGGAGTGGTCTCGTCGTGCAAAAGGCCCACCACCCTCTCGCCATAGCGCCCACTCGTTGTCAAACTCGTCGTCCCTAGAGTGTGCTCCCTCCTACGAGACTACCTCCTCATCCCAAATGGGTGTACGACCTATGTAACAGTACGTTATGCATGTAAACAAGAAGGAAATGCTGAATAGTATGTTATGCGTGTAAACAAGATAGACATACCTAGTCGCTACATTGCAGTGGACGGCTCCGCGTAGTCCTCCCCAGTATTAGTGGAACTGAGGACCTATCGAAAGAAATTAGCGTTACTAAATACCGGAGTTCAAAATAAATAAGCAGACATGGGTGTTTCTTGTGTACCTGCGAACTGTGCTGGGGTACTACCGACACGGTGCCATGAGGACCCACCCTCCATGTCCGAGTGAGGACCCGTGGGGTGTGACGCACTATTGCTCACCCCTCGTCCACGCATAGGTGGGTCTACCACATCCCTCTCGGCATCTGGCACAATGTAAACTGGATGCCTCGCCTCGCTGTCTCCATGATCCGGTCCATGGCGTGTCTGAGGTCTAGCGACATCACGCTGATGCGATCCCTGAGCAACTGGCTATGCATGGAGGACGCCAACTTGTACATCTCCCATTGTAGATTGTTCTATACATAGAAATAACAAGTTAGAAACCGAAAACATGAGAAGTGAATAAGAAATATGTGTCGTTCAATACATACCATGTGATGGAATGTGTAGTCTGGCTGGGTGGGGTATGTGTCAGTTGTGGTGGCCTCATGTCATTGTGGGTCATCCACGGCCCTAACGCAATGGGCCCTCGTTCGAGCGGAGCACCACTCGATGTACTCCCCGTATGTCCCGTGGTCGTAGGGAGCATACTCCTGGACTATGACCTCTGAGGTGTGGACCCACCACTCGACCCAAGGGGCCATCTTGGCAACCCAGAAAGTCCTACCGGAAACTCCCTTCCTGGTGTACCTGTGGAAGACAAAGTGAAAAATTCATAAGTATGCAAGGCAAAGGCTACGACGGAAATAAAACATTAATGTACCCATAAACGTTCGGTGGCAAGGGCACTGGTACTTGCTGTCATAGTCTGAACTGCCTCATCACCCAGTGCACGTGGTAGTCCTCCATGAAGACATCATGCACCAAGGTCCTCCGCGTGAACCAATACCTGGAGTCTCGTGTGCACAAGCTCGGCAAGCCTCAGGGTGCACGTGCGTACGCCGTCTTGGGAGTGTACCACGTCCAGATGACGTGGTCATCCGTCAACTAATCGAACATCGCAACATAGTTCGGGTAGAACGTGTTCGTAGTGATCGGACTGAAGGTGACCTATGTAATAGAACTGCAAAACCTGAGCACATGCAATTAAATTACATTATGAAAAAGACTAAAGGTTCAAAAACCTTACCCGTCGGCAACACCACACCGTACCCATGGTCATGCGGTACACGTCGGCGGCAGTGGCATACATGGTGACGATGTAGGCTCCGATGTCTTGCGGGTCGTCCGATCCGAAACGCCGAGCAGACCACTACCAAGAGCGGCGGGCATCCAGAGAGGATGGAGCAGTCTCGAACCCAGTGGCATGTGTCACATAGGGTGCGGTACGTCACACAAGATGTGGTACGTCACGCACAGCACCATCAGGCCCCAAGCGTACGGTTGGATCTCCTCCACCTCCATCTCCGCCAGCTCCCATGCGTAGAGGATCATATGCTTATCGACGTTGTTGCCATGGGACCCGAGGAACATGACCCACTCGAACAGCTACAACAAGTAGGCCTCGAAGGTTCTCCTCACCATGTGCTCGGGTATGTCCTGTGCCATTCACTCTGGCTGCAAAAAGACAGAGACCGATTACTAAGTTGAACAAAGCAATTGAAGCGGAAACACAAGAGTTATAAATACTTATGTAGAACTGGTAGATCCACTTCAGCGTCGGCCCGTGCATACTACTGAACTACCTGTAGCCGACGTCAGGCGGTAGCACCCCCTAGAACCTCGCGAAGAACTCTGTGCACCACGTGTTCGGGATATCGTACACCAACAAGGGAAAGCCCGCACAGGGCAACCCGGTCAGGAAGCCCACGTCCTGAAGTGTCGGTGCCATCTCCCCGCACGGAAGGTGGAACGTGTGCGTCCCTAGCCTCCAACGATCAACTAGCGCCGTTAGGTGGCACCGGTCATATGAAAACCGCCTCGACATACGCAAACCACCCTGGACGTCCTGGTCATCCTCCTAGGTCGCCTCCACCATCCTCGCTAGTGGAAGCATGCCTATCACTCTCAACCTGCATCGAAAGGATTAACAACATACGTGAGTCCACCCACACAAGTCAAACCGAAATTGAGTACACAAAGGTGATAGAGATACACGTACCTCAGAACCCAACATGGGTCGGTCCTCCATGCCCTCATAGGCGTGCATAGCCACAACATGCCAATCTCAATGGGAGCCTCGTCCTACTGGGAGAGGATGGTACAAAGGTGACTACAGTGACTCGCGTCAATGGCTGGGTCAAGCAACTTGTATGGCCACTGCGCAGCATCTCCTGGGGCCGCCGTACCTTAAATTTCAATGCTTGCATTATAAATACTATGAAACAAACACAAAAAGCAATAAGAAGTGACATATCTAATTAATTCAATTGTTGCAGCACAAAAAAATATTGGACGATTAGCGACATATCCAGAACTGATCTACACACAACTATAATGATGTACTACACGACACTACAGTACATAGCAATACATTCCATCTAAAAGTATATAATTAACTCAATAATTGCACCCAACAAAATTCTACATGATTAACAACATATCCTGAACTGACCTACACACAACTAAAATGATGTACTACATGACACTACACCAGTATAGCAATACATTCCATCTAAAAGTATCTAATTAACTCCATTATTCCATCTAAAATAATTTAATTGTATTTTTAAAATAAAAACTAAAATATTTTAACTAGTCCGAATTTTTATAGAATTTTAGAGCTATCTTGCTATTTTTCTAGTTTAAAAAGTATTTTCAACATTTAAAAACTATTTACTTGGATAATTTAAAATAAAATTTAAGTTGAGAATATTTTAATTCAGCTCTAAATACATTATTTAACTACTGTGGAATTTTAGAGCTATGTTGATATTTTCCTAGTTTAAAAAGTATTTTCAAGATTTACCAATTATTTATTGTATGTAATTTAAAAACAATTTTAGTTGAGAATATTTTAATTAAGCTCTGAGTACCCTATTTAACTACTCTGGAACTTTTATAGAATTTTTAGAGTTATCTTGCTATTTTCCTAATTTAAAAAGTATTTTCAAAGATTTACAAATTATTTATCGTGTATAATTTAAAACCAAATTTACGTTGAGAATATTTTAATTAAGCTCCAAATACCCTATTTAAGTACATTGGAATTTTTAGAGCTATCTTGCTATTTTCCTTGTTTAAAAGTATTTTAGCATTTAAAAATTATTTAGTGTGTATAATTTAAAATCTAGAATTTTTAGCTTTGTTTGGTATTTTTGCATATTTAATCTAAATCATTCACATACTTCACCATAAATAATATATATACGATAAACTAAACTATACAAAGCTAAAATGATGTACTACAACAAACTACACAACAGCTAAAATGATCTAATCCATTCAATTCTATGTTGCTAGTTTTACTTGCTAACCTACTAGGATTTTGAATTTATATACAAAGTTGCAAGAATATTTACTTGCAAAGTGGGCGACTGGATCTGCTTCTCCCTATCTCTCTGTCTCTCTCCCTCCTCTATGAACCAGCAGCGCTTCGCTAGGTCACTTTTCCCCTCTCCTCTCCATTCTCTCCCTCTTATCTTTTTCTCCGAATAAAACAGACTTTTTGGCCGATTTTTGGCGGTTTATATAGAGTGTCTCCTGTTACTAGTTGGAGTGATGACAGAAAGGCGTGGGTTCCTATCGCCATTCCAACTAGCGATCGGCACACAATTCAAAGCCAATCTATTGTTGAAATGGCGACGTGAAGCTTTAACCGTGATCGAGCAAAATGACTGTTTGGCGATTTACAGGCTACTATAGTCATTTCAATCGCAACATGAGCCCGCCGCCAGTTGAAATTGCGGTAGGAGCTCATTTTTGTTAAAAAAAAATCAAATACTTATTTTTGTAATTATTTTTTAAAATAATAATATTTTAAAAAAATCTTGTCCACCATGATCAACGACGAGATATTTCTATTTTCCTCCGATTAACGTGATAATTTCTAGCCATTGATAGCGAATGTGGAGGCTTCTTTTTTTTCCTTGCTTTAATAATATAATAGATATCCATTGAGCGAATACCGTGACACACACACATATATTTGAATTACATACTGTTAAAAAACTAGTGGAAAAATGAATGGAAAAAAGTACGTCGCATATGCAAATTGCATTGTACTTGCCGCCTCGTTATAAACCTTCATCACTAAAACCCATCGGAAAAGCTCACCAAGGGAAGAAGGGTACAATGCTTATATTCAGGATTTAGTAGTGATCATCCTGATATTTGCATGATCGTCTAGATTCTTGCAACATTGATAAACTAGATCTAAACAATTGAAGTAGTAACACCATAAAGGTATGTTTAAAAAACACCTTTAAGGTAAATTCGGGTAGTGCTAATCAAATTGATAACTTCTCGGTCTAATCAAAGTGAAGACTTTAAGAGTTTAAGGAGAAAATTGCACTGTAGGTCCCTGAACTTGTATTTTACTTTCTTAGCCCCTTAAACTTGTGAGGTTGTTCCACTTAGCTTCCTGAACTTGTATTTTACTTTCTCACCCCTTGAACTTATGAGGTTGTGCCAGTTAGCTCCTTGAACTTGCGTTGAAGCGAAGTTCGTCGAATGCGATGTTGGCGACTTCATCCCCTTCGAGTTCGGTGAACTCGTTGCCGTCCCGTTCTGGTCATGTTCATCATCCCCGTCACCTCACGCCGATAAAAATGGATTCTTCGGGCCTGGGAACGCACCATGCTCCCGTTTTCGCCGGAGCTCCACCATCGCAACTTGCTGCCGCCCTCGCCGTTGCCTCCTCTAAGTTGGTTGTGCGAGATAGAAATACATTCCCAGTGCTAGAGCTTTCTCTTTTAAAACCTAGCAAACAAGCTCCAAATTTTATCAAATTTTTTGTGAGGGTTTCTGGCACTGTGCAGTTCTTGTGTAAATTTTTTAGGATTTTATATGTTCTGTTATTTTGTTAGAAATTCTTACAAGTTGCTGTTCGCATGAAATTTCGTTATTTGATTTATACCAAAGCTCAAAAATCATGCAAAAATAGTTTTCCACACAAAACATGATCAAAATCATTCTCTCACTTCTTTTCCTTATATTTCCCCAAAATTGGGATTTTTGGGATGAAAAAACCCTGTCCAATGGGCCGGCATGGCCTGATTAGTTAGTCGGCCTGACTATGTCGGACCTAATTGGGCTCGTGCCATACCTCCTGCTCCATTTAGACACCACTAAGTCATCCTTTGGTTGGGCCAAGGTAGAAGTGGTGATGCCAATCCCACACCAAGACTATGCCAGACTACGGTGGTCTCCAACTTTAGTTGGATTTGGTGGCTCACACACCCTTATGCTTATTTTTTTAAAATAATATTAATTTAAAAGATAATTACAAAAATAAATAGTAGAAAATAAAATTACAAAACTAGGTGCCTGCCGCCAATTGGAATGGCGATAGGCTCCTGTCGCCATTCCAATTGGCCAAGGGACCTATGCACTAGCGATAGGGGCTCAGCGAGATAGAGCTCCCTATCGCCAGTTGAATTGGCGACAGGTCTATGTTGCCATCCCAATTGGCGACAGGGAGCTCTCTATACTATTTTTTATTGACTATTTCTGATGTTACATAACATACTGCACAACATCATAAGATTTTTTATTGACAAATCACAATGACATTACATAACATTCAGCGCAACGTCTTCACATATTTTGTCGATAAATCATAATGATATTACATAACATTAAGTGCAACGTCGTCACATACTTTGTGGACAAATAGTCACACTAACATTACAACCCATTCACAACAACGTCATCACCACCTAGTTTTTCGACAAATCAAAGTAATATTACAAATCATTGGGCACCACATATTTCAGTAGGATGAACCTTTCCCGTGGCCGCGACCTCAATGTCCACCATGTGGACCACCTTGAGTGGGGCGGTCGGATGAGGTCTCTGTGACAACGTCTAGACTGCCGATGTATCCTTCGTCCTGTGGATTTCTTGCAGGGCATTTCTTGAAGGTGTGCTCAGATTCCCTGCAAATGGAGCACTTCTTCGTACGACGCCTGGTTTCTGCTTCGTCCATGTCGTTCCTGATGCATCGTACCAGTCACGGGCCAACCTTTCCCTTAAGCTTATCAATGTCTGTGGCCCAGATAAGTTGCTCTCAGGTGGGATGGCCAGTGAAATGGCCAACCACGATGTAACCATACATCTCTTCACTCCAGGTTTGCATCACCTCCTCCTTGTTGAAATAGTAGAGAGGTACTAGCTGGGATGATGTGCCACACTCGAACATGTGGCCATGACATGTGAGCAGGGCCTATGCAGAAGAAGAGGCTTGTTGCAACTACATATGCAACTAGAGAGGTGTAGCGTGCACTCGTGGGTGATCCTCTCGCGGTTCGTCCTGTGACGTCCTTTATCTCTATATATTATCTCGAAGCGAAGCTCCCTTGTGTCCATCTTGAATGCCCGGTGCATCTCACCCTTCTTGCTCTTCTCCTCCATGTACTTGGTGATCATGGCGGAGTAGAGCATATCATTTGTCATGGTGAGTGATGCGTTGTTGCTTCTGTCAACAAAGTAATTTGTGATACCGTAGAGAATTGCCTCCACAATACCAACCAAAGGGAGGCACCTAGCACCACGCATGACCCAATTGTACACCTCAGCTAGATTGGTTGTCATGATACCATATCGAGCACCACCTCTGTCATGTAGCAGCGACCACTTGTCCTTAGTCTCGTGCTCAATTTAGTCTGAGAAGCATTTCACCTACGCCCCCATCTTCCTCGCCACACTAGGACCATTTGTGGGTAGCTGTGGCAATGCTTCGGGGGCCTGGTCAGCGCTTGGGCGGCCTTTTTCGCTGCCTCCCTTCTGTGCGTCTGGGTCCACTCATCCAGAATCTTCTAGAGTGCTTCAAATTTTCGCTGTTGGTTCTGGTTGTACAACCGCTTGAATAGGTTTATCAAGTCCTTATTGCGGAAGTGCCCGTATAAGTTTGCACCCAAGTACCTCATGCACCACCTACTCTGTAGATCCACCCATGGAAGTGGTTCATTCTCTCCTTGTTGTAGCTGAGTTATTGCACTCAGTAGGCCCGCATACCGGTTATGTATGACGCATACGTTAGGACAGCTCTGTACAACATAAATCCTCAAATTCCTTAGGAACTACAACTAGCTGTCTGTGTTCTCGCTTTCAACGAAAGCGAATGTCACGGGGAGAACTTGATTGCGTCCGTCCGTCGCTATTGCAGTCAGTATCTGGTCATTGTACTTCCCAATCAGAAATGTGACATCCACGCACAAGATTGGACGGCAGTGCCGGAATGCATTGATGCATGGACCAAAGGCGAAGAATGCTCACTTCAGTACCCTCTTATTGGCCCATTTCGGATGTGTGGAATCTTGAATGTCGACATGAATGCCGGGATTCCTATCTTCTATGACTCGGAGTAGCCCAAGGAGGTTGTGGTAGGAGTCCTTGAATGTACCGAACCTTGATTTCAATACCTTTTATTTTGACCTCCACACCGCATAACTGACTGTGTACTAGAACCTTGCCTCAATCGCCCAAATGATGAATCATAGCTCAAAATCTAGATTATCCACAATCTCACCATACATGAGGTTCGCGATGAAGCCTGATAATAGGTTCCTGTGGGACTACACGGACTCAGCGACAACACATGTGTGAGGGACCACTATAGAGCACATCTAGTAGGTGTCCCACTTAGGCTGAAATATGTGCACTCGCCAAGGGCATCCCTCTGTGTCGCACTTCACGTCATAGCATCTTGGATTAAACTTGAAGACTGTGAATGTACGCCGCACTAACAAGGCCTAGAATTTGACCACCTCCTGCACGGCCTCCTTACACTTGTACATAGCTCCTCGCCTGGCCTCGCTCTGGTCGTACACCCATGACACACGCGAACCTTCGTTAACGACGAGGTTTTCGAACTGGTATGTATTCCACTTGGATAGAACCGCCTGCTGGTCCACAGCATCCTCGTCGTCGGATCCTTCATTTTTGACAATGCCATGTACTCCCGGTCATCGAGATCCATCCTTTGCACTAGGTCTTCCAGTTCCTCACCCTCGCCAGCAAGCCCACTAACTTGCCTAACTGAAGGAGCTCCTTCCACAGGGTCTTCATCAACAGGATCAGCTACTCTCAGACCTTCAGCCATTGTGTGCACCGCGCTGTGGCTGAAGTCCCCGACTTCTTCTTCGGTATCACCACCCCCTTCTTGTTCAGTCGCCGATGTAGGAGTGGGCTTGGCATATGCCTAGGCCAGAAGGATCAAATCCCATCGTTCCTCCCGCGTCGTGTGTATGTATGACTGCCATGACCTTGTTCTCTTCGGCTGCACTAACTCCCAATATGTACCCTATGATGGTCGGGGGCAAGGCAACTGAGTCTCAGATCATACACAGCATGGTCCATATCGAACGAGTGGTACAACCACCGCATCACAGCGCCCCATGTACGCTACTCTTGTCTTCTTAAGCGTACGGTCGCCGATTGGAAATAACATAAACCAATCCCCTCTGGACCCTCAAGAATAGTGCCATGACCATAGTAAATTTTGAAGTTAGTGGCGTCCGACATATTTGACGTACTGCACCGTAAACAAGATTTCTACGATTAAGCAAATATCTAAAACTAAACAATCCACCGAAAAGGATTATGTACAACATGCTACACTACGTAACCGTACATTTAAAACTATATAATCCATTCGGTTAAAAACATTACCTGAAAGGTGGGCGACCGGAGGGGCAGCGCTTTGCTAGCTTCTCTCCTCCCCTCTACTACTCTCTGCTCCTCTCCCTTCCCTCCCCTCTTTCTCTTTTTTCTGAATAAAAGTGAGTTTTCCCCAAATTTTAGGGTTTCAAGGTGATGAGGATTGAAATCTCTATGTATTCCTTTAATACATAATAAAAGATCATATGTCTTCATGGTCGTAACACCTAAGGCTCACGACCCCTATGGTCGTAAGGATTCCAGAGGTTACATTGTGGGTACCCTGGTCGGATGAGGTCCTATACCTAGTCCCCGACCACTTCCTTTGCCCCATCATCGCTCATGCGAACATGGCAGGGACTTGGGATGAGGAAAATTGGTTCGACCTGGCGGACTACTCCAACCTCGACATGGATGCATGCATCTGTGCCATGCAAGAAAACAGGATGTCATAATTCTCCTCCTCCACCAGCTCGCCAGTCGCAGATATTAGCAAAATTAACCGGATGGATGAGGATACACCGCCGCCATCAATGGCGTTCCCAGAGGAACCGCTCATTCCGACTAGTTCGGAATGTCCAAATGCCTCTGCAAGCTCGGTCGTTCTGACTGGCAAATGTGGCAATGGAAGCCCAGCGCTGTAATCAGAGAGTCCATGTACTCTCGATATTGTCATGGGTGACCAGTATTCGTCAACGGCTCCTACGTATTCCAGGGGCCAACCGACATCTAGTAAGGGTATCAATGAAGTTATCACTGATCGTAGGCAAGTGGGCATGGTAAAACTCAGCATATGATCGGCAATTCGCCGGATCGGGCTGAGTCCACCACAAAACCCACCTGAGGTGGTGATCTCCGACCACACCCCATCCTGGAGGCTCCTTACAGAAGCCCTGAAAGGCTCTTCCTTAGCTACGATGGGAGTTCATCGGAAGATCACTGTTGGCACCACGAAGTTAACACAATCGGAGATACCAATCTGAATGCCATGCACGATCCTCCATGGGTTAACTCGCCACCACTTGCTGGTGGAAATGGTACGGGCACTCAAGCACCAACTATAGGAGGTAACCGAGCTGATGGACGTGCATCAGTTAATCCACCTGTTCCTACCTCACCACGAGTAAGGAATCAGACATAGCTAATCGGAAGGTCGAGGGAAAACTCAACTCATTGGACGCCCATTGCAAGCGGGAATCCTCCACGACCTTCGATAACAATACAAAACCTGCAATGAGTCCGGGATATTCTGAATAATCCAGATCCTGCTTTAGCTAGAACTCCAGGTTATGCTCAGCTTCCAGGTCAGGTGTCAGAGATCTTCCAACAAACCATGCAGCGTACAGAAATGTACCAGGAGCAAAGGAATTCGCAAAGTCACACGATGACTTCATCCCACCGCTCCTCTCTCAGTAGGGGACAACATGGTCGAGCGGAGGACCGATCAACACCAGGACCCCCTCGTAGGTTCTGACCAGGAAACCATGAGGGAAGGCAACTCTTCATAGTGGCCACTCCTCCTCCTCATCAAGATGAACGACCACTTGATTCAGGCGATCTTAGGCATCATCTAAACCAAGTAGGTGGTCAAAGACGTTATCCTAAGATCCACAGCCGGATTGGGACACCGGATCCTAGGTATGTAAATATGAGGAACTGATTATAATCCGGCTCCTTTTCAGTAAAGGCGCCACGACTCCACTACGGGCTGCCGAGCATTTTTGGCAGGTCTCTAAGCTGTTCGTTGGCTGGACAGGTTCCAATCAGCTAATATAGAGAAGTTCAATGGGACTCAAAACCCATTGGAATTTCTTCAAATTTATTCTACCGCCATCAAGGCTGCTGGTGGTAATGACAACGTGATAGCTAATTACCTGCCCACGGTCCTTGAAGGGTTTGCCCTATCGTGGTTGCTTAACCTACCGGTCGGATCTATCTACACTTGGGAGCAGCTTTGCGAAACTCTGATTGCCAACTTTCAAGGGACGTACGACCGTCTCGGGAAGGAGGATGATCTTCATTGGATGAAGATGAAAACCAATGAAACTCTTCGACAATATATCAAGAGATTCAGTCAAGTTTGAAACTATATCCCAGAGATCGCAGAGTCTTTTATCATCCAGGCTTTTAAAGCAGGGGTGAGGAATCGCCGGTTTACAGAGGATATTGCAATAAATCCTCCACGAATGACCATCGAACTTTTTGACATGGCAGACAAGTACGCAGCCGTTAATGAAGCGGTCGAATGGTATGAAGCTATTGAAAAAAAAAGGCAAAAATCCCCAGTCAGGCCTGGAGAAGCAACAGAAGAAGAGCAAGAAATCTCTCAAGAACAAGAAGAATCGCAAGCCCGACAACAAAGAAGTCCTTGCGATTCCTGAAAAGTTCACCAAGGGCAACAAAGATTTCACTGGTCGGAACAAAGCTAAGGCTCCGACCAGTGACTTCAAGAAAAGTAAGAAGTGGTGTCCACTTCACCAGGTAGTGGGGCATGATCTACGCACCTGCCGGGCCTGGCAAAATAAACTAGAGGATTACTACTTTGGTAAAAGACCCTTCCCCTCAATAACAGAGCTTGGAGAAATAAGCTCTAAGAAGGACAAGGATGGTGATGAAGAGATGGAGTACCAGGAGCTGCAACACACAATCGATATGATTTTTAGTGGATCCTCCTCGTACGAGTCAAAACGTCATCTGAAGGCTGTGGAGCGGGAGGTCAACCTTGCTGAGCCTCCGATCGCCATCAAGCCATCCAGGTGGTCGCAAACTATAATCTCCTTCAGCAAAGAAGACTGCCCCATCTCGTCGACTCGATCAGGTAGGTTTCCTATCGTAGTTGAACTTACTATTAACAATTGTAAAGTTAATCAAGTCTTAATAGATGGAGGTAGTTCTTTAAATATTTTATTTGCTAGAGCATTGAAAGAAATGCAGATTCCCAAATCTAAGGTGAAACCCATGAAGTATGCCTTTCACAGCATAGTTCCTGGTTCTACCACCAAACCGATAGGACAGCTATCCTACCTGTTACGTTTGGAAGACCCGACAACTTCTGAACAGAAAAGATTCCATTTGATGTGGTGGATTTCGAAACCGCATACAATGGAATCCTCGGTCATCCGGCGTTAGCAAAATTCCTGATAGCCACGCACTACGGTTATCAGAGATTAAAAATGCCAGGATCGAAAGGGGTCATCACGGTTCGAGGAGATCAAAAAATGGCTTATGCATGTGATCAGAAATCCTTAGAACTGGTCAATGAGCTTTCGACCAGAGAAACTAATCCACCTATCACACAGGTCAAGCACTCGAGGCCAAAGATGGCATCAAAGCCTTCCGACCAGACCAAGGAGGTACCACTTGGCAAAGGCGCTTTTGTAGAAAGCACCAACACACCGTCTGTGTCAAGAAACATTGATGCGTCTGCCCAAAAAGGTACTAGTCAGGGCAGGACTTGACCTCAAATTGGAAGAGTCGCTTGTCTCCTTCCTCCGAGCAAATTAGGACGTATTCGCCTGGCAGGCGTCCGACATGCCTGGAGTCCCCAGGGAGGTGATCGAGCACAGGCTAACTCTCCAGCCTAACAAGAAACCGGTCAAGCAGAAGCTAAGGCATTTCACGCCTAATTGAGAAGAGGCAATCCAGTCAGAGATCGACAAGCTCCTTAAGGTTGGATTTATTCGCAAGGTCGACCACCCTGAGTGGCTCGCCAACCCTGTAATGGTTAGAAAAAGCAATGGGAAATAGCGAATGTGTATTGACTTCACAGATCTTAATAAAGCTTGTCCGAAGGACGACTTTCCCCTTCCACGCATTGATCAACTTGTAGACTCTACTTCTGAGTGTGTGTTGTTAAGTTTTTTAGATGCGTACTCAGGGTACCACCAGATTAATATGAGTAAAGATGATGAAGAGAAAACTTCCTTTATCACTTCATATGACACTTACTGCTATGTTAAGATGCCATTTGGACTCAAAAACGCTGGTGCAACTTTTCAAAGGTTGATGCAGAGAATCTTTAATCCACAGATAGGTTGAAATTTAGAAGCCTACATTGATGACTTAGTCATAAAAAAGCATCGACGCTGGCGACCATATTTCTGACTTGCACGAGACTTTCAACAACTTAAGAAGGAATAACCTTAAGTTGAATCCAGAGAAGTGTGTGTTTGGAGTTTCTTTGGGAAAGCTTCTGGGATTCCTAGTTTCGGCTAGAGGAATTAAAGTAAACCCAGCAAAAATATCGGCCATCGACCAGATGCGCCCTCCGACCACAAAGAAGGAAGTCCAAAAACTAATTGACTGTATGGCAGCGCTAAGTCGTTTTATAGCGTGGTTAGATGAAAAAGGATTACCTTTCTTCAAGCTTCTTCGGAAACATGGAAGTTTCGAATGGACTAAGGAAGCAGACGATGCCTTTGAAGAATTGAAGAAGTACCGTACGAGTGCCCTGATCTTAGTTTCTCCAAGATTAGGAGAAATATTGCTGATTTATGTGGCCACAACGCCACAAACAGTTAGTGGTGTACTGGTCGTAGAACGTGACAACATCCAACGACCGGTATATTACGTAAGCGAAGTCTTATACGGACCAAAGAAAAGATATCCACAGGTACAAAAGTTGCTCTATGGTCTCCTTATGGCTTCAAGGAAACTAAGGCATTACTTTCGGCCCCACAAAGTGGTCATACCAACCGGATATCCCCTAGGTGAAGTCCTTGAAAACAGGAAATCATCAGGGCGAATAGCAAAATAGGCAGTCGAGCTTGGGGCGGTCAACCTCTATTTCATCTCACGAATAGCAATCAAGTCCCAGGCAATAGCAAAATTCATTGCCGAATGGACAAACCCTGAACCCACCCAAGGGCCCGAGTACGAACACCACGACGAGTGGACAATGTACTTTGACGGTTCCTTGATGCTCGAAGGCTCGGGGGCTAGAGTTGTCTTGATATCCCCTACTGGTGAACACATCAAGTATGCTATCCAGCTAAACTTTTCTGCTACAAATAATATCGCAGAATGTGAAGGTTTACTAGCAGGACTCTGAGCATCTCGTGCGCTCGGGATTTACATATTACTAGTGAAAGGTGATTCTCAGCTAGTAGCGAATCAAGTCAGGAAAGAGTATCAATGCTCAAGTACCAGGATGTCATCTTATTTGGCGGATGTACGGAAACTCGAAAAGCACTTCTTCGGTTTTCAGATCCAACACATTCCTAGAAAGGAAAACTTTCTAGCGGACTAGTTGGCACGGATGGCCTCCACAAGGTCACCTGTCCCGCCTAGAGTTTTTCAAGAGCAACTCGATTCACCCTCGGTAGTCGAGCATTCCGAGGACATAGATGTTCCAATGGAGGTCATACAAATCGATCCTACGAACATGGATGCTCCACAGGTCGTACAACACGATCATGGTAGAGATTGGATGACGACAATCTATAATTATCTTTAGCATGGCATTATTCCTGAAGATGATGTAGAGACTGATCCTATAGCTCGAAAAGCCAAATCATACACTCTGATCGAAAGTAAATTGTATAAACGAGGATCTCATGGAGTGTTGATGAGATGTATATCTCAAACGGATGACATTAAGTTGCTATCCGACATTCATGGAGGAGTCTGCGGGGCACATCATTCCTATAGAACACTGGTCGGTAAAGCCTTCAGGCAAGGATACTACTGGCCAACTACCCTCCATGATGCAAAAGAGCTTGTGACGAAGTGCGTACAATGTCAATTTTATAGTTGTCGGACCCGGGAGTAACACCCCCAAATCCTCTGTGTATTTCTAAACTAGTCCCATGATCAGCAGCTAGTTCACACAGTAAACAGATATGGTAACATCCATAATCGCACAACTTTATTAATAATCAACATAGTTTATTACAAGAAAGGCTTACAAGCCAACAATAAACAAACACAGTGGAAGACGAAGAAGTAGTAGAGTTCAGCTGATCTGCCACAGGCAATCGACTGGGGTAGCGGCCTAGTCGTCGAGATCCACACCGGTAGTGAAGTCCTTCTCCTCTAAAATTTATTTTCATTAAGCAAGGGTGAACACAACTTCCGTGCTCACAAGTTACACCCAATAACAGATTATAATGCATGCAAGGATATATCAAATGAAGGCTTATTGGTTGAATTTGCATAAAGCAATGTTTTCTTTAAATATTGGTACTAAGTTCCAAAGTATTTATTCTATAACTAAAATTCATTTTGTAAATTCTCAAGTTTTATAGTAGGATAACCTCCATATGAAATATGGTGATGGATACCCTCCTATCATGGCTAACTGCCTAATTTCCCAGTTGGATAAACTATCCAAAATCATTTGTCAAAATCTTTTGAGATCAAAACCAAAGTCTAACTTTGAGTGGCTTTGCTCAGCATATCCATGACCGTGGACACGGCTATTCAAATAGTTTAACACTCTGCAGAGATTCCACAGCTTTACCCACATAACACAACTTGTCTAGTTTATTTGGCATCCGTCGATACCACCGCTCACTACCTTAGGTAAGCACTCTAGAGCATGTGTCAAGGCCTTTACAAAGCATCATCCCACCGTAGTCTTGCTTCGCTAAGGATTCGCTTCCTTTGGACTAACCATCCGCCGGATTCAAGCCCCCTCTTGCGCCAGGTGGGAATACATAAAAGTAGATCATATAGACACCCACGCAACCAGATAGCACGACCACGGTGAAACGCTGCAAATTAGTTAGCCAGGTCCTGCCCATTCAGCACATGTGGTAGTACGATATGGTTTAGCAAGATGCGGCTCGAAGACCGGTCCTTAACTGACTTGGGTGACCTCCAAAATAAACCCTAGGCCTCAACCCTACCCGGATTGAGCCCGTGCATAAACCTGCACCACCAACCATCCATTTCGCCCAAGTAAAAACTAACTTTTGATTTTATTTCATTTTTCAAAACATTTGTAAACTTCCATGACACACCAATGCCATGGATACAATTTAAATAATATTTGATTTTTGGCTGTAAATTCCCAAATCAAATATTTCAGGTCTAAGCATGGCTAAGCATAATTTTTCCCAATCTGTTCTAGTTCATACTATTACATAAACTAGATTTTCATCTAAGGTGTTAAGGTAGGTTTATTTTAATGTCAAGATTGGCAGTACAAAGGATTTAGGCATAACAATAATTTAAAAACAGTATTTAAACTACATTGAATAGAAATAAGCATGCAAAAATAATTTAAAATAGAATTTAAATAATTTGAAATAATGGGATCAAATATGATCAAAGGTATAACTTGCCTTGCTCAATTAGTTGTTCTCAAACGGCGTTGAAATCGACCAAGTCGTCAAATCTATTTATAAAATGAGCCAAATTCAAACAAAATTCAAATACAATTCAAATGAACTCCAAATTAATAAATTTTGGTTTAGTTAGCTAGATCTTGAATTTATATGACTTTAGAAATTTGAATCGTCGAAAACGGAGTTCGTATGAAGAAGAACGAGCTCCTGGAAGATTTAAAACACATGAAATGATGAAAATAGGCTTTTTGAGAATTTTAGAATTATTTTTCTAAAGGAAAATCGATTATTGCGTCAGCATGACATCATCGATTGATTTTTGTTTTCTGGCCGGAATTATTTTCCTAAAGGAAAACATATTCTATCACTAACATGTGGGCCCTATGGTCAATAGACCAGGTCCACGGGCGGTCATTGGTTCATGATGAACAAGGCTTATGGAATAGTACACGGGGGTATGCGCTGGCGCAAGCGCCACGCGAGCATGACACGCGGGCGAAAATGGTGAGGTGGCGCCAGGTGGCTCTGACGTGGCAGTGCAACGTCACCCGGTGAACGGCGACGCTGGGGCTGTAGGCTCGCCGACGCTTCACGCCACAGCGAGGAGTGTGGGTGGTACCAAACGCACGAGGGCGATGAGGCGATCCTAGGGCTTACCTTCTTGGTGAGAGAGCGAATGAAAAAAGCCAGCGGCGAGGAAGAATTGCGGCAGCGAAGTCGGGCTCGCAGCGGCGATGGAGCTCAAGCGACTCTCCGGCGATGGCGAGGCACGCACGGGGTAGGCGTGGTCGAGGCGATGCCAATGAGCGGGTTGAGGTCGTTGGAGAAACACGGTCGACACCGGAGAAGATGAGCAAAGAAAGTTCGGTGGCGCGGAGAAAAACTCTGATTCTCGTCGATTGAGTGGGAGAGAAAGAGAGGTCTTTGAGGGGTTTTGGTGAGGAGGAACAGGGGCTCCTAGTGTGCACCCTTATAGGCTAAGGGGAGGACGGCAGGAGGAGATCGACGGCGGGGATCACGGCGGGGATTGCGTGTTTGGGTGAAACCGAGCGAAATTGAGGGAGGGAAGTGGGAGGAATGAGCGCGGCGTGGTTAGCGGGATTCAATGCACGCGTTTAATCAAGGGAAAGAGGCAAAAATCACGATGGAGAAGGAGCTCGGTGGAGCGCTAATGGCGGCAGTTCGGGCGTGGCTGCGTGAGGAAGAAAACGGAAAGAGGAGGAATGAGGTGACAAGGCACCAAGGCCCACCCGAAGTGAGGCGGAGAGAGAGCTACAGGCGAGCTGAGCGGTCCAAGTGGGCCACGCAGACGAGAAAGCGAGGATGGGCCAGGCGAGATTCAAATTTCAAAGGAGTTTCCTGATTTTAATGATTTTCCAATTTCAAAGAATTGAGTTAAAACAAAATAGCTTCTAGAAAATAACAATAAAATTAAAAAATTATGAGAAAATTCACATAATTTCTTTTGAGATATTTTGGATTTAAATAAAATATTTCCAACTTATATTTGTTATTTAATTTGTAGATAAATTATTTGGGCTTTGAAATAAATAGGAAAAAGCTTTTAAAATTCTAGAAAATCTAGAAATTTATTAATTTTTCCTTTTTAACTTTAAATCCAATGAAAGCCCATAAAACTCAATAAATTTTATTTTTGATTTTTAAAATATAGGAAATTCAAGAAAAGCAATAAAACTCTTTTAAATTTCGTAAAATCCAATAAAATAATAACTTTATTAAGTTTATTTTGGTAACAGAACTTTGGGATGTTACAATAGTCGACAAGTACATCAGCCGGCATAAGCTTTGCAAACCATACCTCTATCTTGGCCTTTTGCAACCTAGGCACTAGACATTTTGGGACCTTTCCCAAGAGCACCCAAGGGCTTCGAATTTCTTTTCGTCAGTGATTGACACATTTACAAAATGAATAGAAGTCGAGCCAGTTGTTAAAACCACAACTGAAGCCGCTAAGAGGTTCCTCACAAAGAATGTGATCACACGATTTATTATACCCAGTCGTATAATTACAGATAACGATGCCTAGTTCTCTAGCGGAAATTTTCAAGAATTATGCGAGGATCTAGGTATCAAGGTACATTTCGCTTCTGTCACTCATCCGCAGAGCAACGGGGCAGTAGAGAGAGCCAATGGAATTATAATGCATGGGATGAAACGCCAAGTGTTCGACCAGTTAACAAAATGGTCAAGAGCTTGGGTTCAACAACTTCCTTCAGATATGGGCCGTTCGAACCACGATTACCGTATGGTACACCGTGAAACTCTATTTTTCTAGTTTATGGTCTTTGAAGCCATGCTTCCTCCGAAATCTAAAATATGCTATGCTCGAATTGATCATTTTAATGAAAACGATCAAGAAGAACGATGACTCGACGATATCAATTTCCTTGCGGAACGACGAAACCAAGCCCTCATATGATCGGCGGTTTACCAACAAGCCATACGAAGGTACCACAGTTGTAAGGTGCAACCTCGTAGCCTAGCTGTAGGTGATCTAGTTCTATGAAAAAATCAGAATCAGACTAATCGCAATAAACTTTCTCCTAAATGGGAAGGTCCATACACTATGGTCGAAGTCACCTGACCTGGTTTGGTACGATTGGTTATGTCAGACGGGCATGTCTTGTCAAACTCTTGGAATATTGACCAATTGCGTAAGTTCTTTATATAATTTTTATATATTCTTTCAATTTCAATAAAGATGCATTTCCTTTTTCGGATGAGTGTTATTGTTTATGTGATTGTTATCCATTATTTGGTTATATACTATTGTTGTTTAAACTGATCGGAGATGATCAAATTCTCTTCGATATCCTTTAAAAGGATCTCTATTACTCTATGGCTACAACATATATGTCAAACACTGTAAGGGTCCTAGTCGTGACCATTCAGTCAATGGTTCTCACGCGCGACCAACACTCTTTTCTTATAGAAATATACGAGTAAAAGGAGCATAACACAAGCAACTACATATAGTACTTTACATGATTAAGATTTTGGAGACTACATTTCTTCACTTCAACATTTTGTTCTACTCTTGTTTGGCTACTGGTCGGGACATGGAAAGCCTCCTAGTCGAAGTCTCTCCTTCTCCGCACATGGTCCTGCCCACTGGAAGGAGTTTTTAGCGACGGTCCTTTTCCTATGATCCTCGCTGCCAGTCGGACTTGAGCATGCACACGTTTCACGATGTGTTTTTCATGTCTTCGGTTTTAGCAACCCTTACGACCAGTTTTGGATAATATATATAAACAAGGCCACTTATCAGTTTTTGCATACATTTTTTGCATGGTTTTTTATCATCAATCCAAGTCTAATATCATCTTACGACCATACAATGGGTTAAGTGGTATTTCGATCATGGAACTAGATCTACAACTAGTCGAAATTATACACTGGTTCCGACCAAAATGATTTTCTAGTATTATTACGATCAGTTTTCCCTATGATCAGCACATACCCTGTACCTTGGTGGTAGCTTTTGCTCTTGTTCTTGGTCTACTACTTATTTAGTAAAATTCTTCCACTAATACAAGCAGTCGGGGGCTAAGAAATATATGAGTACTCAGCGACTTTGAGAAGACGAAACACAAACTTTACTGATGATAAAAGGTAAGTTTTATTTACAAGTCTAAATATTACAACTATCTACTTGGAACCACCAGACTGATCGCCGCGTGTCGGAGATTCGACCTCCATTTCTTCCGCGGCCCTATTTCTGAGAGGTGTCATTTCCTCGAAAAGTTTGGTTGCTTCTTCTCCCAACCAGTTGAAGTCTTCCTTAATAGCTTGGAGATTTATGGCGGGGTCGGAGACCTTCAGTTTTGCCAAAGCAAAACTGACTCCATTTTTGACAGCTTCAAACAAAGTCTGTGCATGGTTCTCCTGAGTAGTTTTGAGCAAGCTTCTGAGGTCTTCGAGTTGTTGGCCAAGGTAGTTGATCTTCTCCATGGGATCTCCTAAGTCAGGCAGTTGCGTTTCCGATCCCATATCTAAGAGCATCTTGTTGAAAGCCTTGACTTTCTCTTCAAGATTATGCCTGAAGGCTGCCTCTTTGCCGCGCTTAAAATCAAGAGCTTTTTTTGCTCCTTTCAACGCTTGAGTTTTCTCTGCACGAGTAAACCAAAAGATAAATGCATATAATCTAAACAAATAGGTATACTAGTCAAGTTTACGACTAGTTACCATGGACCTTCTTCTCACAAGTTTCAAAAATTTCCTTTTGCCTAGTCGTCAAGAATTCGATCGACCGGTCCTTGTTTTGACATTCTTCTTTAAGTTTACCTATTATGCTTCTTTTGCCATAACCTCTTTTTTGAGATTCTCCGAATCTATCAAGTATGATAAAGGGAGAAGTTAATCAACAGAAAAGAGCTAAACAGTAAAGAAAGAGAAAGGAAGACACAAAGAGAGTACTTACTTTCTAATTCGGAGTTCTTTCTCTCCAAGACTTTTATTCGCTAGGTTAGTCCTCCAACCATAGCGAAGTTCTCCACCAGATGCTACAAAGATAGCATTCCTTTAAGTTTTTTATAAAGTTCAAGGGAAAAGCTATTAAAAGTGGTCGTGGAAGCTTACCTGAATTGCCATGTGATTATATTCGGCAAAAATGGAGTTGGAACTCGTCTTTGTTTGACGATCCGATATCCTTCCCTAAGCCTCATCGAGTTCTTCATCATTGAAGACCCGAGGGTGACAAGGGAAACTGACAGGAAGAGGAGAATTCCCAATAGGGGTCGGAATCTACTGAGGTTCCTCAGAAATCTCCACCTCCATAGGTGGGGTTGGAGCTACCACAGGTTCCTGAGCAAGCGCTGGCGCTGCCATCTACTCGGGGGCTGGCTCAACCTCTTTTTCCTCAGGAGCCTTCTCTTGAGGGGTGCTCTGCCTGCTTACCGTAACACTAGAGGATCTATGAAGAAATAAGAAAACAAGATTAAGACTTTAGAACACCAAAGGTAAGTACTTACATAAGTTTTCCTTTCATGTATATGTACTTGGTCGTTTTCTTGGTCTTTAACTTGAAGCGCGCTGAAGCAAAGTCCGTCGCGCTCGCCTTCCTTTTCTTCTGATCAACCAACTTCACCGATCCCGAATCGGTAGAGTTGGTTAGACCCCTCACATCCACCGACTGAAGGTCGAAAGAAATATTTTCAACCAATTGGTCGAGAATAAGATCACTGACCATAAGGTCGGAGGGTGTGGTCTCGTCGGCCTCCAAAACAGTTGCCACGGTAGCAACTGTCAAGTCGTGGACGATCGCCTTGGGGCCAATGACCTCCGCAGCTCTGGTCTACAGGTCTTCTTTTTCTCCTGTCTGAATTACAATTCAGGTTTTAATCAAGCGATGTAATTTTCCATCTAAATTATATATTCTTTTTCTACAAGTGCTCTTTTTTACCTCTATGAGACCATCGTCTTGTGCAATCTCTGAGCAAGAATCGGTCAGAATGACGGTATAGAAAGAATCCTCGTTCGATTTGATAAGCCTCATCTCGACCGCCTACATATATATTAGAGCAAAATTATATATAGATCGGAAAATATATAAGAGATGAAGAAAAAGTGGTTATTTACCTTGAGTCTTCTTAGTCTCTCCTCTTCAGAGACGATGGCCAAAATACTCGGAAAAGCGGCCTTGACATCAGGCTCCCCGGCACAGAACATTTTGATCTGCTCTTTGACTTCATCAGAGGAAAGGATTTCAAAAAGACAAAGAGATTTCAAGGTTAAAAAAATAATCAACTAATTAGGTCATATTGGTCCAAGTCTTTCAAGAATTACCATCCTTTGAGTCCTTGATCACTTCGTCACGACCAATATACCAGAGCAGAGAATGCTCTCGGAGTTTCAATGGACTAATCCGGCGCATGGAAAAGTCCCTAACCACGTGCCAAGCAGTCAATCCCTTAGCACTGAGGTCTCGAATGGCATCGGCCACCCTTCCGACCCATCCTTCCTTCTTCTCGGTCGACCTCCACTTTATATTCTCGCTTGCCCTCTTACCGATAAAGTAGATACTGTCGTCCTTCATGACCGTCATATAGAATCAATTCTTCTTCTATGACAACCACGAAGATTCTGAGTATATTTGGATATATTCATCAGCCTTCCCGTTGTGAAGGCACAACGAACACTCCCCAGGTCCGGCCGCTGACTTCCACAACTTCGCCATCCAGTAAAAATACCGAAAAACCTTCAAATTTGGTCGGATCCTCAGGTACGCCTCGTATAGATAGGCGAAGATGCTGATATTGGCGATGGAGTTTGGAGCTAAGTTCACCAACTCAACTCCATAGTACTCAAGGACCCGAGATAGGAATTTGTGAGCCAGCAACCTAAGCCCACACTCAATGTAGGCGAGGAAAATAGGGATTTCCCCTTCCTCACGACTCGGAAAGTGTTCTCCAGCCGCTGACCTCTATTTAATCAAATTCCTATCTGGGAGCATCCCAATCTCCTCTAGAGCCTTGAACTTCTTATTGCTCAGATCAGGAACCAACCACTTAGTGATCGAGTCCGACATGGTTAGGTTTAGAACAATGGTCGGAGAAGGATTTGGGTGAGAGGAACAAAGGAGGTCGGAAGAAATTCTTAGCAAGAAGATGAAGGGGTTGAAGGACATCTGGAAGCATAAAAACCCTAAAGCCTAGCGCAATAGGGATTTTATAGCCGCATGATTCCTTAATCGCAATCGGAGTTACCCAAAAGTCCAACAGACAAAACCTTTTCTAAGCAGATGTAAAAACTCTTCGTGTCCCAAGGCGCTTTCAACTTTAAAGTGAATATGCACCACCAGTATGTCATGGCATTAAATGAGGGTCTGCTCGATACGACTTCATCAGGAGGAAGTGTTCACATGACCAATTCATTTAAAGTTCGGGGGCTAGCTGACGAGGATTAATATCTCTATGTATTACTTTAATATAGAATAAAAGACCATATTTCTTCCTGGTCGTAACCCCTAAGGCTCATGACCCCTGTGGTCATAAGGATTCCAAAGGTTACATTGTGGGTACCCTAGTCAGATGAGATCCTATACCTAGTCCCCGACCAGATAATTGCTCGTAGAAGCAATGAACTGGCATTTGGATTTAACTCCAAGTATATTCCTTACCGTGTGATGAATGGAACGTATGTCTTATTTGTTCCACACCACGCGACGTTTCATGGTCCTAAGACACTGACAACAAACCACCATGCAGTTGAGTGTCTCACAGACATCAACCGCCGAACGGTTGATACTTCGTTAACTACCACCTCGCTCTGACCAGATGCAATGCTTCCAACAAGCGCCTCTGGCAGGAGTAACTGCCACCACTTCGTCAACTATTTAAAGAAGAACGCACATGGCAGAAGGCAATCCAATTTGGAAGATCAAGAGATGATTGGATTTCATCTGAAGCATTAGCATAGCAAGCGATACGCTCAGTGTAATTAGGATTAGTCCATTGCATTGTCAATGGCACCCCCTGTAAAGGATCCATTTCATAGCAATAAAAAGCAGTCTCATTCTCTTCCAAGAACTCTTTGCCATTTTCCTCTGTTTTATTTCGTAAGATCGGCGACTTGATCATCGACACAAGGGTCTTTTATAGGGAGATTGTGTCATTATTTGGAATGACGATAGAGACTTGCGGGATCCCTATCGCATTTGAAATGACAGTTTTCTAAATTTTAATATTAAAAAATTTAGGATCCCTGTCACCATTTGAAATGTTGACAGGGACCTGTCACCGATTCAATGGCTGCATGTGAGTTCTCTTTCTCGTTGAGCCCCCGCCGCCAATTAGAATGGTGATAGGCGCCTAGTTTTGTAAAAAAAATCGACTTTATTTTTGTAATTATCTTTTAAATTAATATTATTTTAAAAAAAATCCCCTTATGCCCGCCTAGCAATCATTGGCTCTTTTTAGCCAAATTTTCACACGATTTTAGCTCTTTTCATGCAAAACGACTTGCAGACAAATATCTCACAATATGTGTCGGTTAGCGACGTAATTGCATAAAACTTTGGCACTTTTCAATGAAATGAGGGAATTAGGAGCATAAATATGTCAATAAAATGAGTACCAACAATATTCACCGTCAAAATTCCACGATTTCATGACAGCACGTAAGACTCTTTAAAATGAGATATATATCATGCATTTACAGTCGTTTTCTTATTAATTTTCTTGTGTATACAACTATCCATTTTGAAGCTGGCAACTAAGGTGGAGCCGTCCCATTTGGGAGCACTTGGCAATCTTGAAGAGACAAGTATTCGTGCGACACATTCTGTCTGGCAAGATCAAGGGCATCAACAAAAAGCTTGAGCGTATCATTGAAAACAAGGATCTGTACAAGATGGACACCACTAAGATTCCAGCGACTGTGCCATGGAAAGCTTCTACTTCAATCCATTTTGCCCATATAAATTTGTAAGTGCGCATAAATACCTTATTTATTTAAATGTATTAGTCCTACCTATTAGATCTCCAATATACTTGTGCATACTTGTATTCGGTGTTTAAGACTCGGACTGGCCCATGCACAACTAGTACTCAGCGTGTGGGCATTAAAAACCTAATACTAGGCCGTGTGCTGAAGGGATACGGGTAGATTACGCTAACTGATAATTCAAAAATTCTACCACGTAAACCAGGATGCCATGCAAGCAAGAGATCATAGATCGTTACCACCAGACGTGCAATGCAGCAGAAGAAGAGTTGGAGCAGCCTGATCCAACGAAGAGCGCGTCGAGGTAGTGGTCGTAGTCGATCTCCCACCGTAGTCGATCGTCCTCATCCAGAAACCAATTGAGTTCCTCACAAAGGTCATGGATCGTCCTTAAGCGCAACAACAACCGCAGTAGCGCCTCTACGGTATCCACACGTCCAGAGAAAGAACACCGTATGCAAGTGTGCTAGCACCAAGTATCACGGGAAGGCTCTCTCAAGACGATGGCGGCTAGAGTTTCGGTGGAACAACTCACGTGCATCACTTTTTCCCAATAGCTCAAGCATATCCATATATAGTGCCCGTGACGAATCATATCCGAACACCTTTGACGAATCATATCCGTACTGGTTTGTTCCAACCCGTTAAGTGTGCGACCCATTAGATTCATGCGTAATCGGTTGTGACTCGGAAACTCCTTTCTGATCACGAGTCATCGCCGCTCCTAGCGTAACATAACGATTCCTAATACACGAATTATATCGCATTTAACCTTAATGCAATATAATCTACGACCATGTCCTTATCACTTACGACTAGCTTATATCTCTATACGACCAGTTCGTATATAGTCATGACCAGTTCATAACTCCTTACGACTAGGTTTCGACCACTCTGTGATTACGTTTGTCGTAGGGGCAGCCCACCTGCCCCACCAACTCGGGCTAAACAAATGGGCTGAAGATGCCCTAAGGGTGGCCCGAAGTCTCCGGAGGGTCCACGAAGAAAGCCTTCGCCCGAAGCCTCCGGAGAGTTGACGAAGGAAGCCTCCGTCCGAAGTCTCCGAAGGGTCCCGAAGGGTACAAGAGGTACCCCGAAGGTGACCCGAAGCCTCCGAAGGATCTCCCGAAGGGTACAGAAGGTACCCCGAAGGTGACCCGAAGCCTGCAAGGGGTCTTCCGAAGTGGCAACCGTACGAGGCTCGAAGAACATTCGAAGGGTATTCGGAGGAGATCCAACCGGAGGCTAGAAAAGAGACAGGTGGACCAGAAGCTAAGCATAGGGGTAGGAAAGGACCTTGCGATCCCTACATTAGTGGTACCTTCATAAGGGTGCTTATGTAATCTCATGTATCCTGCCATTTTGTCTATAAATAAACACCCACCCCCATGTAATAGCTAAGAAAAATTTCAGAGTAATACATAGTACTTTTTCCTGGCAATCAGTCCCCTCATCGAGGACCATTCAACATCCCGAGTGTGCTAAGGGTCCCCCCTCTTTACTCGTTCGGGTCTTTTTGTTACGATAGCTACGCCGCCCATGGGGACGACACGAAAGTCACGAAGCACAAACTTTGAGCTTAAGCATGGCACCGCAGAAGAAAACCAAATCCAAAACCTCGGCGGCCGAAGCGTGCAATCGCAAAGACCCAAAGACCCCGAGAGCGGTTAACCAAAACTTCAGAAGTGAGGAAGCCCTCGCCCAAGCGAGGAGGAAACAAACAACTCTACACAAGGAGCAGGCCAGTCCGCCATGGAAGCGGACGCAAGTCAAGAGTCGTTTGTAGCATTGCAGCAGGAGTTAGCAGATCTTCGTCGTGAGATGGCAATCCTCCGACACCTGCTGACCTCAACCCTCGCAGCTCCACTGCGGCCAGTTCCAATTGCCGCAGCGGAGGCAATTACCGAGCCTCCCACCCCATTACTCTGGGGGGGTCCCAACTCCCCGTTGAGCATAGGGCTGGAGACCGCCCGCTGGCCACAAGGGTTCAAAATGCCAGAGGTCACACCATTCCAGGGGAGCACCGACCCTTCGGAATTCCTCCGAGTTTATGAAACAGCGGTGGAGGCCGCCGGAGGCGATGACACTACAAAAGCGAAAAGCGTCACCCTCGCCCTTAAGGGCATAGCGCTGATGTGGTTCTTCACTATCCCCCCACGCTCCGTTTATGCATGGGAACAGTTGGGAGACCTCATCAGAAATAACTTTCAAGGAAACTACACGGAACCCAAGGATGCGGAGCACCTTTTCGCAATAAAACAAGCACCAAATGAGTCACTCCGCAGTTTCTTCAGAAAGTTCGCGGAGGTCAAGTGCCAGGTGAAAGGCGTCAACGAAACCATCGTCATAAACGCTGCCACATGCGAGCTCCGGAAGGGACCTCTCTTGGAGAGACTGGCACGCAAACCCGTCCGCACGGTGACGGAGCTCTTCGACAAGATGGAAGAGTACGCCCAGGCGGAGGAAAACAGTGTTCGTAGAGGAATGCTCGCCACCTCCGCTCCAGGCCTAGCACCCTCAAAAGAAGCGTCCGCCACCACCTCGGCCGGGACATCCGCCAAGCCACGAAGCAATGACTTCCGACAAAAGGGCAGGGGAGTCTACCATCTGGACAGCGTGCCAAACCCTGAAGGAGGGCGACGCGGAGGTCGCTGGGGCCGAGGCCACGGGCGAGGTCATGGGCGAAATTTCGGGCGACAACCGGACAACCGCTCCGGAGGACCTGCCCCCTTTTGCGACCTTCATGGCGAAGGCATGCATACCACCAACGAGCGCCGTCAATTGCAGCCATGCAAGATTATATGCGCCGCGAGCAGCAGTCATCCGAGCCCAACAATAAAAAAGGAAGCGACTATCGACTTCCTGCACCACCACCAAGACCCCGCATAGAAGGAAGCCACCCCGACCACCACCACAGGATCATCAATATGATCACCAGAGGGTCTTCGCTCGGGGTACCATCAAAATGGCAGCACCGAGCGTACGCCCGACAGATTCACCACCTCGCAGCATTCCCTGCATCCAGCCACCCACCATATTCCGAAATACCAATTTATTTCGGCCCAGAAGACGCTCAAGGAGTGTATTTTCCGCATCAGGATCCCCTCATTATCTCCGCTAACATAGCGGATTTTGAAGTCAAGCGTGTCCTCGTGGGCGGAGGAAGCTCCGTGGACCTCCTCTTTGTGGACGCTTTCGACAAAATGATGATCCCTCGGGATCGCTTGTCACCCCTGGGCATTCCATTGGTAGGCTTCGGAGGGAAGCCCGTAACAGCCTTAGGCCAGATTACCCTCAATGTCACATTTTCCGATGGCTACGCAATCAGAACCGAGGCAATACATTTGATGTTGTCCAAATGCAAGATCAAGATAACGTCATCCTTGGCAGAGTAAAGATTGAACTCCTTCGAGCCATTCGCACCACAATTACCTATGTATGAAAATTCTCACATTAGAAGGCGTCATTACCGTGTGAGGAGACCAAGACCTGGCAAGACAAATCGAGCTCCAGTTATTATCACCAGCCTGTCATGTCCACACTGCCGAAAGAAGACAACAACGAAAGTACCAATCAACCTCTTCGACAAAGTGGGCACCAAAGTCAAGCCCCATGGCGAAGCTCGAGAGTCCCCTAGATGATGACTTCGGATAGGATAGTCTCCGGGAGAGCCGGCCACAATAGAAACGCACAACGCCATACTCAAGATACTTCGCAAAGAATAAAGACGTCTTCGCTTGGAGCCCCAAAGATATTCCGGCTGATAGCGAGAGCAACAATTGAGCACCGCTTAGCCCTTCAACGATGCACCACCCAAGAAGCAAAAAGCCGCGACGATGTCCGCGAAAGGTTAAAAGCAAATAAGAAACAAATCACCAAGTTGTTGAACGGGGGTCATTCGTGAAATCAAATACACAAAGTGGCTCAGCAACCCTGTTCTCGTCCAAAAAGAAGGCAAATGGCGACAAAGGCCGACTACACCTGAGCTCAACAAAGCATGCCCCAAAGGCGATTTTCCCTCCCGCGACGACCATTTAGTCGAATCCACTTCGGGCTGCGAACTGATGAGTTTCCTCGACGCCTACTCCGGATACCACCAGATACTCATGGCCAAGGAAGACGAACTGAAGACAGCATTCATCACCCTCGTAGGCATATATTGCTATACTCGCATACCCTTCGGGCTCAAGAATGCGGGCGCGACCTTCACCCGCCTCATTTCCAGAGTCCTAGTTGGACAGCTTGGTCGTAACGTAGAAGCCTACGTTGATGACATAGTGGTTAAAAGTGGGTTAGCAGATGAGCACACGAAGGACTTGCAAGAAACCTTCGCAAATCTTCGCAAGGATGGAATTAAACTCAACCTAAAGAAGTGTGCCTTCGACGTCAAGGCAGGAAAACTTCTCGGATTTCTAGTATCCGAGAGGGGCATCAAAGCCAACCCTGAAAAGATAAGGGCTGTCCAGGAAACGAAACAACCTCACAATGCCTGCGAAGTACAAAAACTTACAGGCCGGCTGGCAGCCCTTAGCCGGTTTCTTTCCCGCTCAGCAGAGAAATCTCTTCCATTCTTCAAGGCACTCCGTGGAACGGAGCCGTTCCGGTGGACCGAAGACTGCCAACGCGCATTCGAAGAACTCAAGCAGTCTTTGACCTAGCTACCAAGCCTTACCTGTCCGAAGCAAGGAGCAGATCTCCTGCTTTACCTCGCCGCTTCATCATCAGCAGTAAGCGCAGTCCTTATCCAAGAAGACAATGGCCAGCGCCCAGTTTATTACGTCTCCGAAGCACTACAAGGTGCAAAAACACGCTACACAGAGCTTGAAAAGCTTGCGTACGCCTTGGTTATGGCCTCGCGAAAGCTTTGCCACTACTTCCTGGCACACACTATCATTATTCCCAGCTCCTACCCCTTAGCTTTGTTGCTACGAAGCAAAGACGCCACAAGTCGAGTAGGAAAGTGGGCCGCCGAGCTCGCACCCTTCAATATTACCTTCGTCGCCAGAACAGCCATTAAATCACAAGCTCTAGCAGACTTTGTTGCTGAGTGGACACCAAACAGCGAAGACAACACCCTCACTCACGTCGAAAACCCATGGATAATGTACATTGATGGATCATGGTGCTGCGTCAGAGCAGGAGCGGCAGCCATTTTGGTCGCCCCAGACGGCCACACCGTAGCCCACTCAGCCCGCCTCGCCTTCCCAACAACAAACAATGCCTCCGAATACGAGGCACTGCTACTGGGCCTCCGTAAGGCGAGGGCACTGGGAGCAAGGCGGATACTCATCAAAAGTGACTCCAGACTAGTAGCAGGTCATTTTGACAAATCATTCATAGCTAGAGATCCAGAAATGGCAAGTTATCTCGCCGCGGTTCGCAAAGCATCAACATATATACTTCCTCGGCCTAACAATCCAAGCCATACCTCGAAGCAAAAACGAAGAAGCAGATAGATTGGCCAAAATGGCTAGCTCCGGCCAATATCCTTCGCTAGATGTATTTCATGAAGTACTAATGAAACCTTCTACCGAACCGAAGCACAAGGGTCATACTGCAAAGCACAAGGCTCCGCCCAGAGCACACATGGTGGCACACAATAATGACAAATCACTTCCAAAGATTTCTCATTTAAAAGAACAGAGGTCGTTACACGAAAAGAGGCCAACCTCCGCAGAAAAGAAAAAGGCAGCTCCGATAAATAACAAACAAAAACGGAGCACGTCAACTACAAAATATCCAAATCCTATCACTCTAAACAAAGAAGCGGGGTTCACACCTTGTCTCCGTGGGTGGACCCCGCTTGCGCCTTTGGAACCTCCTCCACAGCTTTCCCTTCTCCCGACAAAGCTTGGGTAATCCGAATGACCCCGGCAGCCTTCATGTCCTCGCTTCATCCAAAAGTCCCGCCAGCAGACTCGCCGCTTCTTCCGAATTCGGGGATGCGCAAACAACAACCTCCTCCGCCAGCAGTCATGAACGCAACTGCTGGCAACCCCGCCTAGGTGAGCACACCTGCCTTGTCAAGGGTCGCAAGGGTTGCCAACCAAGTAGCCCTCGCGCAATGGTCACCATAAGCACGAAAGCAACAGTACGCATAAGCCAAGAACCATGTCGAAGACACTCCATGGTAATATGCATCTCAGCCAGGCGGTGGGTCCTCTCTAAGTAATGGCACCAAGCTTCGCCAAAACGCCCTCCTGAGCCTCCATGCATTCCCAAGCAGACTGACCAATAGCAGTGTATAGCTGCCGCTCAAGTTTCAGGTCTTCTTCAAGAGAAACACGGACAGCTTTTAAAACCTTCACTTCCTCTTGAAGGGCAGCGCGCTCCGTGTTGGCGTCTGCCACTTAGGCTCGAAGAGTAGCACGCTCCGACTCCATCTCCGAAACCTTGGCCTCCAAACCCTTAATTTTCTCAAGAAGGGTCTCCCTCTCGAATTCAACACCTCATTCCGAGCATGCCCGTGATCGACCCTTTTCTCAGAATCTCCTCAGAATCACTTTGTGTGACATCAAACTTGAGGGCACGAGACAAGATCAAAGTCTGCGGACAAACCAAAGTGTCACACACACACAAATATATATATATATATATATATATATATATATATATATATATATATATATATATATATATATATATATATATATATATATATATCAAGTCGCCCATTATCAAGTCTTACCCTTGCAAAGATTTGCCTCAATACCGCAAATATATCCTCCATCGGGCGCCCTCAAAAAGCCCCATCACAGATGAAGGCGTGGCAGAAGTTAACAACAGACCTTGCTTTCGCTTGTGCACCTACCAGAAACCTCGAAATCGCTAAGACGATTCGCCCAAATTCACCACGCCGACAATGGAGGTCGCTACAAGACAACCTCGAGTTCCGGATCGAACTCCGTCAGCTGACTGACCTCAAAACCTCCTCGACCTCCTCATTGCCACCATCCTTACTTGAAACTGAACAAACAAAAGCTTGAGTACCAGCAAACATGCGCACAGTTCGAATTAAATAAAGAAAGTTTACTCACCAATTTCCACCTCAGGCGAAGTAGGCGCATCACCAGAAACTTCAACGTTCCCACCATCTCCGTCTTTGTCAATTCCACCATCGAAGACTCGAAACGCATCCAAACGAGGATAACGAATAGTACCGACCGCTTTCTTCACCACCGATCCCAGACCCAAAGAACGGCAGCTTCAACAACCTTCACAGCGGCGCCCATTATTCAAGAGGCGCGACCGACACCTCAAAGATCGCCTAGAAGGGATCTTGGACAACTTTCTTGGCAGGCCTCTCCTCAGCAGCCGCCAAATTGCGTGAAGGACCACCGCCATCAGAAGGACGGACCGCACGAAGAGGCTTCGCAGCAATAGGCCCCCCGAGCTCGACCTCAGGCACGCGAGACCGTTTTTTCTTCCCAACGTCGGGGTCAACTCGTTCAGGCAAACTAACCGAAGCATTGTAAGCTCGGTTCAGGCGGTGGTCCCTCACAACCAAATGACGCCTCGAATGCTCCTTAGCTGTATACGGGCCAAGGAGAACCTCCGTAGCGCACGTCGTTTCGGAGATAGGCAAAACTAGCAAAATGACCATGTTCGTATTAGGGCAAGCACCAAAATAAACAAACAAAAGAAACACAAACAAATCAATACCTTTGCTTCCCTCCGCAGATAAAGACGGGATCCCCGAATCCGAAGCCCCGAGTTCCAGCTTCCACTCCTTGGCCAAAGGCCAAATTCCGAAAGCACAAAACTCCTCCACCAAGTCTCGAGTAGAAGACGTCGTCATATCAAGAAGAAGGTGACGAAGGGCTTCCTCCGAGAACTTCGGCACAATCTCCGGAGTAGCAATCAATTGAATCGATCGCCCTCGGATGAAGACCATCCTCTCTTGGACTAGTGTGATAAAACCACTTAGCGCCCGGTCGTATCCCAACGATTCCGAGCGCAGAGTAGGAACATACGTAGCGCAATGAGCCTTGATTGAAAATTCACGCTACCAAAGTTTAATGTCTCGCCAGAGTTCTTCTTCTTCTTCGGCAAATACCACCATGAAGATAAGCTTAAGAGGCGACCCTCACCTCCTCGTAGCAACGCCAACAGACCTCAACATCCACTCGAAGACACCAAGTTTAACAATAGAGTTTGGTGTCAGTTGTGCAAGCTCTACCCCATACAATCGCAATACCTCCGAGACTAGAGTGACACAAGGAATCCGAAGACCCGCATCCAAGAAAGCAACAAAAACAACGGCTTCATTATCACGAGGCTGAGGAACCGTCTCAGACCCAGCAGCCTGAACCTTCGAAATATCCTCGAGCTTGCCCTCACCCACAAGCGTCTCAAGAAAAAGCCTACTAACAGTAGACCTTCCCAAGTCACTAGTATACTGCGGCTCACCCGCAGTATCCCAAGGTCGCCTCGCCATACCCGAAGATCAAATAATGCACCCTCGTAACTCACACGGTAGCGGAAGAAGAAAGAAAGAACCCTCGTAGCTCACACCAACGCAGCGAAGAAAAAGAGCACAAAGACAACTGTAGCGACATCACGCGGAATGGACCGCATATTTATAGCCGCAAAGTAACAAGCGACAAAATTGCACGCAAATCGAAGCGCTAACAGCCAATAGAACACAGACACATGTCAACCCTAAGGCTACTCAACGGCCAACCACTGCACACGCCCTCCCAAGGGGGCGCCATCATTGCAAAATGGCGTACAGAACCCTAAGAAACGCCGAAACAACCCTCATCAATGTCAAAGCGGCGCACACCACCCAACCGCATGACACAAATCCCTCGGAAGAAACAAATCACTTCGCCAGGCTGAAGGGGACAGTGTGCCTGGACCCTTCGGGGAAAAGGCGCGGTTTCAGCCCTAACGAAGCAAGGGCATCGACCGCGAGGGGCTTGTCGTAGGGGCAACCCACCGGCCCCACCAACTGGCAAGCGGTGCGAACAAAGGCCGGTTACGAAGATGCCCTAAGGGTGGCGAAAGTCTCCGGAGGTCCCGAAAAAGCCTCGCAAAGCCTCGGGAGGATTGTGAAGGAAGCCTCCGTCCGAAGTCTCCGAAGGGTCCCGAAGGGTACAGGAGGTACCCCGAAGGTGACCCGAAGCCTGCAAGGGGTCTTCCGAATTGGCAACCGTACGAGGCTCGAAGAACATTCGAAGGGTATTCGGAGGAGATCCGACCGGAGGCTAGAAAAGAGACAGGTGGACCAGAAGCTAAGCATAGGGGTAGGAAAGGACCCTGCAGTCCCTACATTAGTGGTACCTTCATAAGGGTGCTTATGTAATCTCATGTATCCTGCCATTTTGTCTATAAATAAGCACCCACCCCCATGTAATAGCTAAGAAAAATTTCAAAGTAATACACAGTACCTTTTAATACACATTACTTTTTCCTAACAATTAGTCCCCTCATCGAGGACCCTTCGAACATCCTGAGTGTGCTAAGGGTCTCCCCTCTTTTACTATCTGGTCTTTTTGCTACGACAACGTTCGACCAAACTACGACCAGCTCGTATCTTCATACGACTAGTCCGTATCTGATCGAACTGAAAGACCTTCTTGTGTATTCTCCCTTTGCCTCACGATATCTGGTTGAACTCCAGGTGAGATGATGTGTCATCCATGGACTGTTCAATACTTTCTCGATCGAGTGTCGGATAACTTTACGTGGTCGAACACTTCGACCACTAGTGGCATGGCCATGCACTTTCTTTATCCGACCACATCAAGGGGCCTAGAGATATCTCTCTTGTTATGTTAGGAGGGGCAAATCCCATATCCGGCCAGTCACATTCCTCCGCATGTTTCACAGTATACCTGAAAGCTACCTTTATAACTACCTAGTTACGGATTAGCGATTGGCAACCCCAAAGTGTATTCTTACGCATGTAGGAAACCATGCTAATCTCAGGTCTAAGGATTATATATCATCATTGCTTGAGACCAACTGACGACACATAACATCATAACAATCTCAATAGTGTCTCAAGGTGGGTCAATCCAAGCCCATGTTCTCTAACATGTGTTCACATTATTGATTCGATATCCCTATATCCATGACCGGTGAAACATGGTCATCAATCAATACATGTGCTGGTCGATAGAGTCACTAGTGTTCCGACCAGTGATATCTAACCAGGGATTCATTTAGAAAGACATCATATAAGTTAAAAGAGCTTCACCAACAAGTCACATACTTGTTAATCTCCATAACCAATGATTCATTCAAGGAACAGAATAACATTTATTCAATAACCCATAAACAAAGACGTGATACAATCATCTCTATGATTGCCTCTAGGGCATATCACCAATAGTCTCCCACTTACACTAGAGTCAATCATATAGGTATCTTATACCCATTGCTCTTGTGTGCACCTCATACTTAGGCTGCGGGAGAGACTTTGTCACCGGATCACAAATATATAAATCCGTGTGCACTTTGCATATCTTCACATCACCTCTCTCAACGATCTCACGAATGATGTGATATCGCCGAAGTATGTGCTTGATTTTTGATGCGATCTAGGCTCCTTAGCTTGTGCAATGGCTCCACTATTATCACAATAGAGATCCATTAGACTAGAAGCACTAGAGACCACACCCAGTTCATAAATGAACTTTCTAATCCATACGGCCTCTTTTGCAGCTTCTGAAGCCGCAATGTATTCAGCCTCTATTGTAGAATTAGCAACCATTCCCTGCTTGGAACTCTTCCAGCTTACTACTCCTCCATTCAAACAAAACACAAACCTAGACTGCGATCTGAAATCATCCTTGTCGGTTTGGAAGCTAGCATTGGTGTACCCATTTATGACTAGCTCTTCCTCACCTCCATAAACAAGGAATGCATCCTTAGTCCTTCTCAAGTACTTAAGGATATTCTTGATTGCTATCCAGTGACCTTCATCTGGATCCGACTGATATATGCTCGTAACACTTAGAGCATACGACATATCTGGTCGTGTACATAGCATGGCATACATGATAGATCCAATAGCAGCATATGGAATTCTACTCATTTTGTCTCGCTCATCAGTGGTCGTAGAACACTAACTCTTGCTAAGATTAATGACATGTGCCATGGGCAAGAAACCTTTCTTGGAATCTTGCATGTTGAACCGTTTCAACACCTTGTCTATGTGCATATCCTGGCTTAATCCAATTAGCCTTTTAGATCTATCTCTATAGATCCTTATACCAAGAATATATGCTGCATCTCCTAAATCTTTCATTGAGAAACTATTTCTTAATGAAGTTTTAATAGATTCAAGCATTGGAATATCATTTCCGACCAGTAGTATGTCATCCACATACAATATCAGAAACACAAGCCTGCTCCCACTAACCTTCTTGTAAACACAAGGTTCTTCTTCATTCTTGATGAAGTCAAATCCTTTGACCACTTCATCAAAACGAATGTTCCAACTCCGAGATGCTTGCTTCAATCCATAGATGGATTTATTAAGCTTGCATACCTTTCTAGCTTCCTTTGGATTGATAAAACCCTCAGGCTGTGTCATGTACACATCCTCACTTAGGTTTCCATTTAGGAAAGCCGTTTTGACATCCATTTGCCATATCTCATAATCAAAATAAGCAGCAATAACTAGAATGATCTGGATAGACTTAAGCATCGCAACAGGAGAGAAGGTTTCATCATAATCAACACTTTGAATTTGTATAAAACCCTTCGCAACCAGTCGTGCCTTATGAATGTGAACATTTCCATCTATATCTATTTTTTTCTTAAAAATTCACTTGCACTCAATGGTCTTAACACAATCAGGTGCATCAACCAAGTTGCAAACTTGATTGTCATACATGGACTTTATCTCGAATCACATGGCCTCGAGCCATGACTCGGAGTCTGGGTCCACCATCGCTCGATAAGTTTTAGGCTCATCATTATTCAATAATAAATGTCATGCCCATACCTTATAGGCAATTGACGTGGCCTTTTTGATCTATATGGGGTGATGCCTCATCTCTGAGTTCAACAACATTTTGTTCATCTTGTAGAGGTTCAGTAGAAGTTGAAATATTTTCAGATAGTTCCCGAATTTCTTCAAGTTGCACCTTGCTCCCACTAACTCCTTTGGAAAGAAACTCTTTCTCCAAGAAAACATCATTACGGGCAACAAATATTTTGTTATCAACCTGATTATAAAAATAATATCCTTTAGTTTCCTTAGGATACCCCACAAAAAAACACTTATCGGACTTGAGTGTGAGTTTATCGGACGTCAAATGTTTTACATAAACCTCACAACCCCATACCACGAGAAAAGACAATTAGGGACTTTTCGGTCCATATCTCATATGGTGTCTTCTCTCTGATTTTGATGGAACCCTATTTAAAGTAAAAGCCATTTGTTTCTAGAGCGTATCCCGTAATTACAATGGAAGATCAGATTGGCTCATCATTGGCCGAACCATGTCCAACAATGTTCGGTTCCGTCGTTCGATACCCCATTCCATTGAGGTGTTCCGGTGGAGTAAGCTGTGGAACAATTCACACTTCTTTAGATGATCACCAAACTCATGGTTCAAATATTCACCTCCACGATCAGATCGTAGACATTTGATTGTCTTGCCAAGTTGATTCGCATTTCATTTTGAAATTCTTTAAACTTTTCAAATGATTCGACTTATGTCTCATCAAGTAGACATAGCCATATCTACTGAAATCATCAGTAAAAGTTATGAAGTCCCAACACAAAGGGTAATCATAGACGGTTGGCTGTTATCACAGAGCGGTTTTTGAATCGTATGAATTTATGTGTCTATAATAATAGGCAGTTATCATAGACGGTTTTTGAGCTGTTTGTGATAAGTCCCAACACAGATGGTTTTTTATTGAAACCATCTGTGAAGGGATACTACCACAGATGGTTTCAACCAATAACCGTCTGTGATATGTAGGATATCACAGACGGTTCTATTTGTTAGCCGTCTGTGATTGGAGGATATCATAGATGGTTCTATTTGTCAACCGTCTGTGATATGTAGGATATCACAGATGGTTCTGTTTGTCAACCGTCTATGATTGGAGACATATCACATACGGTTAGTAAATAGAACGGTCTATGATATCCAACATATCACAGACGGTTATTGGTGGAAACCGTCTACGATAGTAGCCCTTCACAGACGGTTTATATGAGAAAACCGTTTGTGATTTCTTTATACCTAACTAATTTTTTTCTAATTTTCGACTAGCCTCAGGAATTGCTAGCCATACCCTCTGAAAACAAGCAAGCAAAAAACAGATACATCACAAATGAATCAATTGTTGACAACTCAAAGTGATCATTTACAACTCAAAATCAATTACAAAAGAATATGTTCAAGTATTGTCGCTAGAGTTACAATTGAATTACAACTACTCAAAGTGAATTACAATTGAATCAATTGTTTGAAGGTCATTCAACGGTGTCGACGGAGTGAAACTCTCCATCGGCGTTAACGATCTCCATCTTGATGAAGCCGCAGAGCATTCCTCGAACCTCCAAGATCTCAGTCATAACGAGTGAATCTAAATCGAGATTAATGCCCTGTCGCTAGCAGGAGTAAAGTAGTAAGCATATATATTTAAATTTATAATTAGAAAATAATTATTGCGAGATTGACAAACCTCTGGATCATTCATCTTAGCACTCATGATTTGCTGCATATGACGGCAAATGTAGAATGCACATAGGTGATCTTGTTTTTGCTGGTGACACTGCAAAAATAGGATTACATATATAGGTATAGTCAGTTCGAGACGCATTATTACAAAGTGTGATATAGGATTATTGTGTTGTAGCGTGTACCAAAAATCGCATCATGTGTTGTAGTGTGGCGCTCGATTCCTTGTGTGTCCCTCCCTCGGTGACATAGGCGTTGAACGACCTACGTGATTTAAAAAAGTTATCCTCGGCCATTTCAAGCGAAGGAAAACTACAATAGAGTTATGTATGGAGGAAATGAGCATACCTGTCGAGTATTCTTTGCACAAGGGTGAAGTCATGCTTTTTGTCGAGTAGGGAATCAAGGTATATTACCATGTTCCTCTTTGGTATAATGACTAAAAGGATCCGGTGGAACCTACTCATGTATGTCGCTATAGTCATTAAACCTAAGTTCGCGCTACGTATAAAGTACAAATGAAATTTGTATAGCAAGTAGTGAAGCACTTACTTCTGGTTGTAAGGCACCATTATGTAGTCCTTGTCACCCTGAGCAAGCAACCCCGTCGTTATGTATTTCAGGATGTAGGATGTGTCTTGGTTGATGCATTGCTCAGAGATCAAGTGTGGGTCGAGGAAACTCACCGGTTCTTGCCATCACCGGGCTATTTTCATCATGTATCTAGACATAAGCAATGAGTTGTGACAATTATCGGTATTACATGAATGTAGAACTTGATTGTGCACACTTACAGTGTCCGACATCGTAGAAGCGAGGCATCGAGGGCATTGAGGTTGAATAGGTCGAATAAGTCATCGAAGCCTAGAACGAAGTGGCCCGACTCGTGGAAGAAATGCTCGCCGTGTATCGGCGGTGATTCGATGTGCACCCTTCTCTTTGGTCTTCCGCATGTACCAGATATGCAAAGCCTGACAACCCATTCCACCGAGGGCTAATACTGTGTTTGGGGCCAACGGACTTCCGATGGAGTATTTCCCAGGCTTGGGAGGTGCCTTCATGTTCTTTGATTTCGATTTGACCTTAACGACTCGCCCGCTACACATCTTCTTGTGAGACGACTAGGGAACTGATATAGCGGCACACTTTTCTTGTTCCTTCGGCATCTTCTCCACAAGAACTGATGAGGTGGCCTTCTGAAGCGAAGGTTGAGGTGGAGTCATCGAGGGTCCCGTTGGAGAGGAATGGTCGTGTTGAAATCACGGCACTACAGGGTCCAGGGCGATGTCCTTCTTGGCCCACTGGATAAAAGTGTACCTGGCATTCCCTAGTGTTTCGATGTCTTCGTTTGGGCCGAATCTCGATGGGATGACCATGAAATTGTCATGTACCATGTCCACTGGACCTGGCGTAACCCTCGCCGGTGGGCACTATCTCAGACTGTCCCTTCCGGCATGGATCGCCATCCCCCTTGACCTCAATAGAAATGTACCCAACCATCCTCACTTGGAGCTTGCAGGCGTCGACTCCTACAAAATGATACACAATTAGCTAAGGCGTCCTATAGGTCTATCTTTGGAGCATTCCAGAGATGTACATTACCTTGATGTCGTCGATAGGTAATTGGACGTCGCCATGTTCAGAATTTTGCGTGGACGCGATGCTACTCCGATGTTGAGGAGGACTGGCTCCCAAAATAACAGGGGCGGCTTGCGACTGGTTGAGGAGTTAATTCACTTGATCTTGCAATATTGTTATCTGTCCTTGAAATTTTGTAGTAAGCCTCGCATTAATTAGCTGTACCAACCGGTCCTCGTGCTCGGCCTTGGATCTCTTCCTACTCCTATACATGTCGGAGTCGTATGGGAATCCATCCCTCCAATATACGTAAACCCCAAGGCCTCGCTTGCGACCCGGGTGCTCCTTGTTTCCCAGGGCCGTAGATAGTATATCCTTCTCCCTGACTGCTTCGAAGGAGCCTTGGGAAGATTTGGTAGCCAATGCTTGTTGCAAGAGGTCATCATGTTATTATAGACACTATGAAGTATGAACTTATTAACAACTAAGTAGTTCGACATATTTACCAGACGTTTTGACACTTCCTCGTCTACCGGGTTTGCGAAAGAGATACCGCCCGAAGACGTGGCTGATGCCCTCGCCCTTAACCAGCTTCGGGCACGCTCGTCTGTGGTCCCAGCAAATGGCCGAGTTGCGTTCTCATCCTCCGCCGTCCATTGTGTTGTTTTACCCGTGTACCTAGCAGTGCCGAGTTTGTGGGGGTGAGTCTTTTGTGCCTGGAGAGCCTTATGCGCCGCACTTTGCTCCTGAAATTCGGCCATCGTCTTCATCCGCACAAAGGCATCCCATATATCCTGCGACAAGAATTGATACTTCGTAAAGGGCGTCCAACCTGTGTTCACATTCTTCGTGACAAGTGTGCTCTTGAAGGTCCTCAACGCGTGTCCCATCGCGAGCAACGCCTGCCGTTCCACGTGTGCCTGATCTGCTTCTGGGATAGTGAATGAGCTTAAAATTTCAGTCCACAGCTGGCCTCTCTCTACGTCCATCAGAGACTTCCAGATTGGTGTGGTGATAGGAACCTGTTCCCTTCCAAGTATCCCGCAGATGGTCTGAAATCTCGCCGCTGCTTTCTTGGGACACAGAGGGACCCCAACGGCACTGATCTCCGTGATGGCCATTCGGCCCGCAGGCAATTTCGATATTCCTCTGCCATCTCGCTTGCGTAGCACTTTTCTCGGAGATCCAGACGCATTTGGCGACATCGATGACGGCGGTGAAGACGGTGCGGACGCCATCTCGCTTACTTGCTATCTATATAAGTTACATACGCAATGAACTAAAATTTTAGAATTCAAAACGCTGAGAGTTTAAATAAAATGGATTGCAAGTTGATATCCACTAGATATTTTCGAAGATAATTTCCCTTGGAAACATATTTTATACAGAAAAAATAGAAGTTACCCAACCAATTAACTATATAAACAAATAGTATGTATAACTCAAACAGTATCAAAGGATACATTCACATCAATAGACAATACATTCAAAACAAATGAAAGCATATATAGTACGTACTGCTCAAGGAAGCGTATCAAATGGTATCAAGCATATCACACGTTTCACGTCATTCCTAACAACACTATAATCTAATATGCTCAACATATACATTAAGAACAACCAAAATCAGCATAAAGCTAAGATAATTAGATTGTTCGATTGCTCTCAGTTGGCTAATTGCATAAAGACATAGTCTTTGCAATCTCAGCCCTCAGTCAAAATCTCTTCACCAATCAAATTTGATAATTACAAAACAGATCCTGAGCTTAAACTACAGCTTTCCTATTTAATATGTCAAATTTATCACAAAGTAGCAGATTAAACTTTCTGTCCATAGATTATCTAAAGACCACCAATGTGAATAATATCACAAAGAAAGCAGTATACAATCTGTTCTAAAACAGAACAACAGAGCAAGTGATGCCAAGATAATTCACAAGAATATTTTAACACTCAGTTTAATCAACAGATTAAGAATACCAATGTAAATATCTCACAGAACATCAACTAGCTCACTGATCATAAAAGGATAATTTACCTTCAGATAGAACTGAAAATCAGAAAGTAACAAAGCTACTAAATATAACTGAACACAGAAAGCAAAAGGTTTCAGCTCAAGATCGTTCCTATTACCAATTTGATTTCAGATTTGACAATCATCACAAAGCATTCAACCGAACCCACTAGCACTAATTTGCAAAAACTTCCAGTATCAATTCCAGATATGAACCAGTACAGCACAAAAATACACAAGGGATGCACAAAAGATAAACAATGATACTCACTGATTCGGTGGTAATCAAAACCACCGAGTTGAGGTTTAGGGGGAGGAGGCGACGAGTTGGAGAGGACAGCGAGGCCGGTGATGAGCTGGAGAGGAAGAGGACGCAGGTGACGAGTGGAGGAATCGGTGGCGGCAACCGCCGCGTGTGTGGGGTGGCGAGCATTGTCGAGGACTCGGATTTGAAGCGAGGCGTCGTCGATGGCAGCAGTGGCGTCGAGGTCGGGTGCGCTCGGGTGAGGAGGCGAACGGGCGAGTGAGGAATAAGGCGCTAGGGAGGGGAAGTGACGAGTAAGGGCGCAAACCCTAGCGGTACCCTACTAATAAACAGACATCACAGACGGTTCTATTATGGAACCGTCCGTGATAAGACATCATAGACGGTTCCATAATAGAACAAATGCGTAATATCTACTATGTGATAGTTCATTCTATAGGTACTATGTTTTTCGGCTAGCTCGGGGCAACAAGTATTCTATAGCATACTAGTTCATAACAATATAAATCCATAATTTGGCATGAGAGCACATGAACCTTTATAAGCCATACAAGAGCAGGGAGACATATAAGTCGATCATATTTGACATATTAGGACATAAGACAAATAGGTTATACAAGTGCATAATATTACCATTCCACATTACAATGAAGTCCACATTGACAGCAAAATCAGAGATGACAAGTCCATAACACATTAACACATGACAATTCCACATTGACATCAAAATAAGATATTACAAGTCCATAACACATGGCAAGTCTTAATTAAAATATAGCCCTTCATGATGATCGACGTGCATATAGCTAGCTTCCTCACTGGGTTCTTCCTCGAGCCTGATGCCGTCTCCGAAAGGAGGCAACTCGTCAAATTGATTGTACTCTTCCTCATCCATGACATTCTCAACTCCGACAATCCTTCTTTTTCCATGAAGAACTACGTGGTGGTTCTTATTTGCTAGGTCCGTTACATAAAAAACTTGAACAACTTGCTTAGTGAGTACGAATAGTTCGTCCTTGTATCCGACACGTTTGAGGTCCATAGTAGTGACGCCGTACTTGTCGACCTTCACATCCTGCGGAAGTTTAACCCAATGGCATCGAAACAAGGGGATCCTAAAAAGTACGTAGTCGAGCTCCCAAATCTCCTCTACGAACCCATAGTAGGAGTTCAACCCACGTGGCCCGGCGGTATTGAATTGCTTGTGAAACGCATCTATGCGGACACCGCTATTCTAGACTATGCTCTTCCTATCCTGAGCCGTCATATAAAATGTGTACCCATTTATGTCGTATCCTTGTCATGTCACAATTATAAATTTTGGCCCTTTTGCCAACCATAGCAGCGTATCATCACTTGATAACCTCCCAGTGAATTGCACCTTTAACCATTCGTTGAACCGACGGCTGTGCTCTCTCGTGATCCAAACCTTCGACCGGTCTGGATTCTGTTGGCGTACCATGTCTTTGTGCTCGTCGACGTACGGGGACACTTGGGCCATGTGTCGCAAGACCGTGAGATGGGCTTAAGCGTACGTATCTAGATCGGGAGTGATTACTTTTCTTCTAGTGGTCCCGATACCCTCCAGTCTCCCCTCATGACGAGATAGAGGCACACCTATCGGTTCCACCTGAGCCATGTAGTCGACACAGAACTCAATGACCTATTTGGTTGCATAACCTTCGATAATGCTGCCCTCCGGTCGAGATCAATTCCGTACGTAGGACTTGAGAATTCCCATGTACCTCTCCAACAGATACATATGACGTAGGAACACAGGGCCGCATATCTTTATCTCTTTCACAAGGTGAACAATGAGATGGACCATGATATCGGAAAATGATGGAGGGAAATACATCTCAAGAGAACATAGAGTCGTCACTACCTTGGCCTATAGAGCATCTAGTCCTTCGGGATCGATGACCTTTTGAGCAATTGAGTTAAAGAAATAACACAGCCTCAAGATTGCCACTCCGACCTTGTTCGGCAAGATAATTCTAATTGCAACAGGAAGCATTTGTGTCATCAGCACATGACAATCCTGAGACTTCATACCAATTAATTTCAAATCTTCCATAGAAACAAGTTTATTAATGCTTGTGGAGTAACCGGACAGAACTTTCATACCATGCAAGCTCTGGCACAGTTCATTTCTCTCGGACTTGGACAGAGTGTAGCAAGCTGGGGGAAGGTATGTTCGTCCTTTATCGGTCTCTTTCGGTGCTAACTCGGTCCTTATGTTCATATCAACCAAGTCACGCCGTGCGTTAATACCATCCTTTGTTTTGCTACTAATGTTCAGTAAGAGACCAATCAAGCTATCACATATATTCTTCTCCACATGCATGACATCGATGCAGTGGTGAACTTCTAAGTGCTCCCAATAAGGCAAGTCCCAAAAAATTGACCGCTTCTTCTAGATGTTCTTTTGATGGTTCCTTAATTTACGTCTCTTCTCAAGCACAACATCGATATCCTTAACCATATCATAGACCTCTTTCCCTCTAAAAGCCCTTAGAGCTGAACCGTCCTCCTTATTTCCGTCGAATTGTTTCTTCATCTTGCGGTATGAGTGAATCCTGGGAAGGAACCTATGACGCATATACACAGTTTTGCGTTAGTTATTCAACCATACACTCTCGGTACCATCTAAGCAGTGCGGACAAGCTTTGGCTCCTTTTGTACTGAACCCCGATAGGTTACCAATGGCGGAAAAATCATTGATCGTGCAGAACAACATGGCGCGTAAAGTGAAGTTCTCTCATTTGTACGCATCCCATACTTGTACCCCTTCGTTCCATAGTGTCACAAGATCTTCCAGCAATAGTGCTAGGTACACATCAATATCGTTCCCAGGTTGCTTCGACCCTTAGATGAGTAGTGACATCAAAATATCGTCCGCTTCATACTGACCAAGGAGGAAGGTTGTACATACATAAATTCACGGGCAGTGCTATGTCGGCTGCTCATGTTACTGAAAGGATTCATTCCATCTGTACTCAACCCTAACCTTATGTTTCTCGATTCTGCACCGAACTCTTCGAAACTCCGATTGAAGTTTCTCCACTAGGCAAAATCAGCAGGGTGTCTTAGCTTTCTATCTTTTTTACACTCCTCCGAGTGCTAACGCAGCAATCTTTTCTCCTTTCAGTTTGCAAATAAATGTTTCAAACGTGATATTATAGGCAAATACCACAACATCTTAGCAGGAGGTCCTTGCTTCACCTTAGCAGTATTCTTACGCTTATATCGGGATGCTTTGCACACGGGACATACATGCATGTCTGCATACACTTTATAGTAGAGGATACAATCGTTCGGACATGCATGTATTCTTTCTACTTCCATTCCCAATGGACAAAGAACCTTCTTGGCTTGGTAGGTGGTGCTGGGCAACACGTTTCCCTCCAGAAAGATTTCCGCTAGGAGACATAACAACATCGTGAAACTCTTGTCGAACCAACCATTGCTTCCCTTCAATTTTAGCAGTTCAAGCACGGATGACAACCTTGTGTATTCTGGCTTGCAGCCAGGGAACAAAGGTTTCCTCGAGTCCACCATTAAGCCCTCGAATTTACCAAACTCTCTCTCACTATAGTTCCCTTCTACATCGCGTAACATCTGATCCAGATTTTCATCGTGCGACCTATCCTCATCAAAAGCACAGTCCACATCCAGCATATCGTTGACTTCCTCGGCGATGTCGTCATTATTAACTTCTTGTATAATCTGCTCTTCACTGTGACTGGTCCAACATGTATACCCCTTGATACGGATCAACGTGTAGTTGATGCGTAATGTGGCCCGATCTTTCATGGTACTTGTATTTCTATCTTGATCAAAGTAAAACCCTAGCTTTCCTCCTTCTTGGTTCAGCAAAAAGGAAGAACAAGTGTATCTCCAAAGCAAGTAATACTTGATTGATGTTGAATCAATCCGAAGAGAGAAACAAAATCAAACCCGAAAAACAACAACAAACCGTGAGAAATTGAGAATGCTACGAATTGGTGAGATGATCCACAAGGAATCACGGATCTTGGAAGAAAAACCTCCCTCTAATATTCACGCAACACAAAACCCTAAATGGGAATTTCCGAAACACATGTATTCATTGTGCGCCACATAAATCTGTGACTTTTTTGTATTTTCTTCAACTCTACTTGCTTACAATGGGGGTCTACCCCTAGATATATAGTCCAGATGAATAGTAATATGACTCGGTTGCTGTTCATGTGAACAGTAATCCATGCCAAAATAATCTCATCCTTTAATTAGATATTTAAGCTACTCTAATTGCTGAAAATATATTAAACTATCCTATTACAAGTAATTATAAAATTAACTTCTAGTGCGCCATCTCTCCTTATTGAACTGGCTTCAGTTGACTTGGTGGCCCCCATCCAAGATTGCACAAAGAAAAGATAAAACGTAGACTTAATCTCCTGGCCGAAACGATCTCCTTTTTATGAAACAAATCTGAGTGGCCTTCCTTGAATGTACCAATGTCGAACTCAAGGAACTCAAACTCTTTGATGTGCACTACATGGCCTCCTCCTGGATCAAACACACCCATCAGCATGCGTGCACATGTATATGCATGGCTTGACTCCATGCACCGCTCAAGTACTACATGCACACATGAAGTTTTATTTCCTTGGCTTTGAACAGCATGTGTGACGTCCTCATGCACTACAACAGCCTTGAGAATGTCATGCCCATTGTTTTGATCAAGTGTTAAACGAGAATAATCAGAAACATTTGTTATAGATAATCTGGCCGCATCACCCCTTTTTGAAACCCCTTCGAATCAAGTGTGCTTCAATCTGCGCCGGGTTGTTAAACATCTTCAGATTACCATAATCAATGCATGGACAGTACATAAATTTTATCCCCTTCTTCAACATATCCTGCTCGCTTTCGTGGCTCTTCTAAAAGCAAACACACCATTAATGTACTCTTCACTCACACGGTTCTCACCGTACATCCAGTTTCGGTCCATCTACGCTACGCATCATAACAAATTAGTGTTAAATTAGATTAATAAACCACAAGTACTCTTCCTATTGACCAAACATACTAAAATTGATTAGCAATTAACCTAGAGCAAATATAAAGGGTTACAGATCGTTACCATCAGAGCTCATGACGAAAATCCTAAATATCCCACGAGATCCTCCTCTCTTTCTTCCTCCTCTCCTTCTCCTCCCTTCCTCCTGTCTTTAGCTTCCTCCTTTCCTTCACCTCCCTGCCTCCTTCCTTCCCTTCCTTCTTCTCTCTAAGTTGGCACAATGGGGGAGGAGGCAGCAGGGGTGGCGATCAAACGGGAAGGGGGTGGAGGTGCTAGGGGCAGGGGGCAAGGGGTCTGTCGGGACGGCCGGGTATTAATAATGCCTGCATATCACAAACAGTTCTTATTTTTCTTATTTAGAACCGTCTGTGATGTTTAAATATCACAGACGGTTTATAAATAGAACCATCTGTGATGCCTACGATTATCTCAGACAGTTCTTATTAAGAATCGTTTGTGAATTATCACAAACGGTTCTATTTACAAACCGTCTGTGATATTTACGTATCACAGACGGTTCCAAAGGAACTGTCTGTAATAAGTACAACACAGACGGTTTCTTTAGAACCGTCTGTGACGAGGCGTCTAGTATAACCTATTTTGTTGTAGTTGAAATGTTAAAATTGTCAAACAAAAAAGAATGGAGGGAGACTAATAATGTGTGACACACCGTATGATAGTATGCCATTGAGCAATTACGATAACACTTTTCCAATACCTCGCCCAACACTAAACCCGCCCGATGGACTCCACCCCCCACTCAACCCTAGTAAGGTGGGCATCGTTGTGGGGGTAGTTGCACTCCAATGCAACCTACATATCGGAATGGAGTACCGCTTCGTCCGCAAATCCCAATAAACCTATCAATCTACTACCACGTGGGGTTGATGCTAACTTAGCAATTTTTTAGGCTAGATCCATCACAATGGCCATGCGGATTATGATAATGCTCGAACAAACAATACAAGGTTCAGTTCTTAATTGACCCTGGCGAGACCAATATAAACCAAGATCTCACACGCCACCGTCGCTGCTCACCGCCACGCCTCCGCTGCCCTCTTCCTCCCTCTAAGGTTCGAACTCTGGTGAACCTTGAACCCTAACCGGTGAACCCGTGCCCTAATCTGACGGCTGCGGGAGGGGGTATCGACGCCGGAGAAGAAGATGTCGAGGTCATCGGAGCACAAACCTCAATGCAAGATTTAAAGGTTAGAAAATCGACTGAAATATAATGAATTTTTAGGCAACCGAGAAATAGCAATTCTGTTTTTTGCAATGTATTTTATAGTGGGATTCCTTTATGAGCTAGTATGCAAATAGGATTCCTGCTCTTAATTTAGGACATAAGGCTGCTCCCAATGCTCCATCTTGGCTAGTATCTTAAGCATGCCATGTAGGCAAATTGATGATGTGGCACTATAGTTAATGAGGAGAGATAGTACTCTAGTATCTAATTTAGAGCATCTACAACAATCCACCTCAGCTGTTACTAAGAGGTTGCCATATCAGCTTTTAGATGATGTGAAGGAGAGAAGATGGGGAGAGAAGGTGAAGCTGTTTCTACATAAAGAAACTATCAGATTGTTAATACCAAGACATAAGAAACAACAAAAACTCTATTGGAGGCTTAGTTGTTACCTAAACACTCATTTTGTGGGTCCCACGCCTACCAACAAAATCTACGGATCTTGTGTAGCCCGTCTTCTTGGCTTCCCCATGAGATGATATGATAAATGAGCCAAAACATATAGGCCACAAAGTTGTACCCGTTGTTGATCATCAAGAATCATGCACATTTGTAGCAATTAAAGTCTTAGATACAAGCTTAAGAAACAATCCATTGGAATGCTTGTTTCTTTTTATTAGATTAAGTACTCTCTCCCTTCTTAGTAACAAGCTAAGAAACAAACTATTGTAGATGCTCTTAGATACCAGTTTGGGCTCGAAATCCAACGCGTAAAATTTATTGTATAGTCATGCATATAATTAAATGAAACAGCCTAAGATACTACACCATAAGAAACCATGCATTGGAAAGATAGTATCCTAACACTCCTCATGCACTAAGAAACTACACTAAGATACTGCCCATTGGGAGCAGCCTAAGTGTGACGTCTGTGCCATCACTACCTTGGTAATGACACCACCTTAAGGATTATTACCCGATAAAGTTATGCTTTCTCGAGTAATGACTCCAAATCAGAGTGCTGCAATAGATAAAACAGTTAGGGCTACCTTTATTTTGTACTTGACAACCTTAAGGTCAGGCTTTCCATGTGACTCGCTCCAGCCATTGAAGTGGTACGGAGTCCTCTGATATTCATTCGTCACTTCTAATACAAGGAAAATAATAGCAAGAGTGTTTCGCAAGTCGAAAATTATAAAATATGCATGCAAGAATAATCATCTAGTCCTCTATATGATCGTCATCATACAAGCTTCATGACACAGTTTTAAATCGTCACACAACACAAGTGATTTAGTCCTTATGTATGTTTAACCCTATGTAGAGGTAGCCCTGACCTGCCATAATTCATCATCACTTTTCCTGAGCTCTCCCTCTCCATCATATTATCAATCCACAAGTTTATCCATGGTTGTTCGATCAATTATTCATCATCGTGTTTATTTTAGAAAGTAGTGTTTTGATGCAAAGTACTAGGATTTATAGTTTGTGAAATAGCTTTTTAGTGTAATTAGAATAATCACCTATCGGCGTGATCAAAGGAAAACTTACCTGAGTGTCCATTGGCTCCGACCGGCTTCATTGTACGTCCGGCCTCCAGCATCGTTCTACCGTTCAACACGTATATTGTGACATAGATAAACTGGAAATTCTAATTTGTGATACGTGCAAATATTTTAGGTGATAGATTGGTCAATCCTACTGTCAAAATAAAGTGTCATTGTATCAGTATTTAATTTAAGCATGTGTTAGTTAATTTATCAAATTCCAATACTTCAGTGTGCTCGGGTTATAATTGCGTAATTCATTTTGGTCCTTAGCCTACAACTCGATTCCTATTCGTACATGGGCTGAGCCTACAACTCGATTCCTGTTCGTACTTGGGCTGTAATTAGTCATCACACCCCATTCGGCCGCTCGGCATGTTGGCCACGAGGCAGCCACATCTAAAGACTGATGGAGCTCATTATGTAGTAATTCTATTGCCTCCCTCTACTGCTACTCTCTCTCTCTCTTTAGAATTTTTGGCCATATTGGCAGGTTTTGCCATCGAATTTACGAAAATAGCACTCGACGCACAGTATTTACAAAAATAGCACTATGTATCGCACGGCCACCGCGCGGAACTGATCTAAAGGTGACACATCAGGGGTACCATAGGGCCACCGTGCAGCAGGCCAAGTCCGCACGGCCACCGTGCAGAGCCGCCAAGTCCGCACGACCAATGTGCTGTCCTCCACTATTCCATGTGATTAGCATTTAATTAGCATTCCTAATTAGCGAATTCTCTCTCCTCCGGAATAGTAATGTTTGTAGGAATTTTTAAATATAGCAAATGAGCTCAAAAAATTATGAAATTTTTTGTGGAGCCTCCTGACACAGTGTGCTTGCTTGTGTAATTTTTCCATAATTTATTCGTTTTGAATTTTTCTCGCAATGTCATTTAAGTATCTGTTTGTAGGAATTTCTAAATATAGAAAATGAGCCTAAAAAATTATGAATTTGTTTTTGAAGGCTCCTTATACGGTGGACTTGATTGTGTAATGTTTCTAAAATTTTGTATGTGTTCTGAAATTGTCTCAAAAATTTAGGGTTTAGGTCTCGAAAATTTGGATTTTAGGTTTCAAAAATTAGGGTTTCATGAATTCCCACACAAAGTACTCCTAGTCGCATGCTCCCTTCCTGTTGCGCGTTGCCATGCTCCCTTCCCACCAATCGTTATAGGTCATGCTCCCATCAATCGTTGCGCCACCTGAGACTCTAACAGAGTTAGATAGGGGGAGAGAGACCGAGAGATAGAAAGAGAGAGAGGAGCTAGGGTTTGAGGCAGAGGGGTCTCGAATGGTCATGATCGGCAGCGGCAGCAACCGTGGGCCCATCCATGTTCTACGTTGGTGGACCCGCTTCGTGTCGTCCCATTGCATCTTGTCACAGCCTCGACGCATAGTCCGCCCTCTACTGCATCCCCTTCCTTGTGCAACCGTGACTTCCCACCCACGCCGCCATCTCCTCCCCACATGAATCCCACACAAAGTACTTTGTGTGGGAATTCATGAAACCCTAATTTCCAAAACCTAAATTTTTGAGACAATTTCAGAACATATATAAAATTTTAGAAACATTACACAATCAAGTCCACTGTGTAAGGAGCCTTCATAACAAAATTCATAATTTTTGGAGCTCATTTTCTATATTTAGACATTCCTACAAACAATATACTTAAATGAAATTGCGAGAAAAATTAAAACGAATAAAATTATGAAAAAATTACACAAGCAAGTGCAGTGTGTCAGGAGGCTCCACAAAACATTTCATAATTTTTTGAGCTCATTTGCTATATTTAAAAATTCCTACAAACATCACTATTCTGGAGGAGAGAGAATTCGCTAATTAGGAATGCTGATTAAATGCCAATCACATGGAATAGTGGAGGACCACACATTGGCTGTGCAGACCTGGCAACTCCACACGGTGGTCATGCGAACTTGGCCCTGCCTAGCCAATTCACGATGGAAGAGAACAAAAAATGCACACAAGAACTTTGGCGCCCACACGAGCTCACACGAGCACCTAGATACACACACCAATTCATGGTGGAAGAGAACAAAAAAACGCACACAAGAACTTTGACGCTCGGCTACAACGTGCCTAGCCAAAACTTTTATGTTTTCTCTATTCTCTCATCAAACACATTGTCTTACATGTACTTTTAACGACTACCTTATCAACTTGCTAACCAAGCAACAACTAAACATGGAAAGCCTAACAAATGAAACAAACTAATTTGATCTGATGCTAATTGTATCAGAATCCTAACGCACTATTACTTGGCAAGTCTAGATTACTTTCCAACAGAGCTCTTCCACACCGGCGAACTCCCGGGTTCCTCTGCTTCCCCTCCGGCGTTCTAGTGTGGTCTTCCGTATACCACAGTCGGATGTGCCACAGCGGGGTTCAGGGCCCCACGTGCGCCAGGGCGCATGTGGCCGTGCTACTGGGCGTGCGGTGGGCGAGCAGATAGTGGTGTACTAGGCGAACATCTTGCTTATGATTGTTTCTTGGCTTTGCTTCTTTTGGAAAAGAATGATGGCAGTGGAAGGAGTTTTCTTTAGCTCATTTAGCCTCTTTTTAAAATAAAATAACAAATCTAGCCTCCCGTGACTAAAATTACAAAAAATTACACCGCAACAGTTTACTCAGGCGACATGTGCCCTCTACCACCGCTCCTCGTGTGTGGCAGTCACCTTTCGCGATTCTATGTGCAACAGGCCACCTACCACGATCCCGTGCATAACAGGATGGCATGCGCACGTGCATGTGGGCACCGCAGGCAAGCACGTTCATGTCATGGACTGGGAGCATAGCAGGTGTCCTGTCATGCACGAGGATCGTGGAACCATGCACGGAAAGAGCGTTTGGAGGGGTGCGACACACAAGGAGCGCGGTAGGATGTTATTTTTGTTATTTCCGACATTAGAGGACTAGATTTAATATTCTATTAAAAAAAGACCAAATAAACCAATCACTCGTGGAAGGAGGGCCCTGCCCTGCCCCGGCCCCTTGCTCTACTGCATGCGCGTGCTGGATCAAGGTGATCTAGGCGTCTTCCTCGTCTTCTTGCTGGTTTCTCGTTTTATCCTATTGGCTAGGAGTGGCTGCCCACACTTCTTCTACTGTAGCTGGCCCAACTTGGACGTGTGCATTACTCCCAAGTCCATGCCTATTTTACTGTTATGGGTTCAATGTAGTCTTCTTCTTGTGGCTTAAATGTGGTTCCTATGTGGCTGGTAATGTGGTGGTCTCATGCTGGTTTTGGTTCTCTCCCGATGGTTTGAGGTGGATTTGTGGCCATTAGTCGGATGATGGTACCTAGGTATTAGTGAGAGGTGCCGACCGGTCTCGGACGGTCTTGGTATCTCAGTGAGCTAAAAGAACAGATACTATACGATCTACGGATCTGACGGCGTAACAATACTATAATTAACATGATTTGTTTTTATTTGAGTTATTGTTATTTCTTTCTTTTTCTCATTTCGGTTTTTTAGTACATATCAGGAAATTGCGTAATTCGTTATGTAATAACCAGTGTTATAACCTGGACCCACTAGGTGTAAATCTTTCTGTTTTTTACTTGATGGCTTTTTTTTCTTTTGTTTTAATAAGATGACAGCTAGATAGATATTGTTGTAAACTTAATTTTCGAAATTGTACTTACTACTTATTAGTTACTACTAAATGACAATGATTGAACTACAGGGATGATTTACAACAGCCACATCTGCCGATACACAAGGATATGCGAGAAAAACTGGTACACGCCCTAACTACTACTTCTGATGGGAATGAAGATTGTCCAGTCGTGATCTCTGTGGTTGGAAAAAGTGGTGTTGGCAAGACAACTCTTGTGAGAGACGTATACAAAGCAGTGACTAAGAATAAATATTTCGATGTTCATGTCATGGAGAGTTTTGCACCTTATGTAACTGCTACCAACATCCAGCTGCAAATCGTTCAGCAACTGACAGAAGACAGCACTAATTGCCGTAGAGAGAGAGCCTGCGAAAAGTTGAAAGAAATACTAAAAGATAAGAAGTACTTGCTAGTGATAGATGGTGAAGTTACCAGCACTGAATGGAAGAACCTTCTAGCTACTCTCCTGGTTGGTAAAAAAAGTAGTAGAATAGTGCATATCACACAAGAATCAGAGGAGCCACCTAGCAGCTATGGTCATGTCACCATTCCGTTATGCAATGTTGAACTAGATGCTACCATAGAATTGTTCCTGAAGAGATTAAATCATATGGAATTACAACCTAGAGACTTAGAATACATAAAGTATTTTCATCATGTCATTCACGAAATCACGGGAGGGATTCCTCTGGCTGTTGTTCTTCTATCAGGTCTTGTCCAAACCAAGGAGTTCCCTAATGAGTGGAAAGAAGTAATCGACCACCTCTGGTTCAAACGAACGAACCGGCTCAACAACATACTGTCCCTGTGCTTCGATGATCTTCCACATGAACTGAAATCTTGTTTCCTCTACTTTGCTGCATTGCCAGCCAACACTGTGATCGAGGCACGCATATTGGTGTGCATGTGGTTGGCAGAGGGATTCCTAAGACCAAAAGTGGGGAAGACAACGGAGAAGGTGGGCTACATCTACATCAACGAGTTGATTGCTAGGAATCTAGTCAATCTTGTGCACAAGGATAGTTCCGGGAATAAGTATGTCTCCATCCAAAACATAGTCCATGATTTTTTGCAGGCTGAAGCACACGAGGCAAGTTTCTTGGAGGTTCATAGTGGCGATGATGATAACCTGACATTGACAAGTGCCCGTCGCCTCTCTCTGCAGCATCACAAAGACAAATATGCTGCCCTTGCCAGTGGCCTGCCGAAGCTACGGTCCATCTTTTCAGATTTTGAGCAGGAGCCCAAAGATGAGAAAGCCCAAGAAGAGGATGCCAAAGACGACCAGAAGTGTCTATGTTGCTTACCTCAACGTAGGGCCAACTCTAAGGAGAAACACATCAAATCTTACATACAAGAACTACTGAATGGATCTGAGTTCCTCCGTGTCATCAGTCTGCAAGGCATTGAGATTGGGGACAAGTTGCCAGATGAAATCGGCAATGTTGTGCACCTGCAATACCTTGGAATTACATCATGTTCATTGAGGGAGATCCCATCTTCCATCGGAAAGCTCACTAGCCTTCAAACACTAGATGTCAGGGAAACCAATGTTCGTGATCTCCCAGAGGAATTCTGGAAGATCAGGACACTACGGCATGTGTTTGGCTTTGTCCTCAAATTATACAAGCAAACTGGCAGCTTGAATCACCTACAAACACTGGACTCCATAGAGCGTCATGATGATGAGCATGATTGGGGCATAACACTTGGAAAGATGATCAATCTTGAGTACTTGTGTGCTTGGCATATCTCGGCTGGAAATGTGGAGGATTTCTCTGATGCTCTTAGTAAGCTTGAGAACCTTAGGACGCTGATCTTACGCAGTGGCATTATTCCGCCAAGTGTGTTCACCAGCTCCTCTCTCCGACGCCTCAAGTTCATGGTGCTAAATGGGGAGCTACAATTGCCGCGTGAGCTCACGGACATGGTCTTATGCCTTCCTAATCTCATTATGCTTTCGCTGAAGGAAACAAATGTGTCTCAGGATTTCATCAGCAAGCTGGCTGAGCTGCCCTCTCTTGCCACCCTTGCCTTGTACTCTGGCTCGTACAAGGACATGCAGCTTATCTTCTATTCTGGTGGATTTCATCGTCTGAAGAATATCAAGCTTGATGTAGAAGGATTGACGAGTGTCGAGGTAAACAAGGGTGCGCTTCCTAAGCTCGAAGAATTGGAGATTCCCTTCCGCTACGTTGGAGGTCCATTGGACGTCCAAATCATTGCTGAGCCAGACATTACGAACAAGATTACTTTGGTTGATTCTTTCAAACAAAAGATTCATGTGGATCGTGCTAAATCCCTTCTTGGTGAGGACGAATATATACCCATCGTCCATCCAAGTACCAATTAAGGTATTGCTCGGTTGTTCCTATTGCGTGCTTACTGCTTCTATGAATGGCCTATATATATGTGTGTGTGTGTGTTATGCCACTCTGGCCTCTATGCCTATCGTGCAAACGCTGTGTGTTAGTCTGTGTTGTGTTTGTGTGTGCGCGTGGAATGATTGTAATATTTTATTATCCCAACTGCTGTCAGTGTTGTGATGTAAAGGTAAACTTATGTAACAATGTAAAGAGTAAACTTATGTAACAATGTAGCAAAAAAACGTGACGATTGCCTTGCCACAAGTTCGTAAATGTATATATTTGGTTATTGTGTGCTGCTAATAACATAAGAGGGTCAAATCCACTTACAGGGTATATCTTATCTTATCTTAACTAATAAAAGAAGGGATAATTGATTATTTGCCACTGTAAAGAAGAGCTAAGGATAATTGATTATTTGTCACTGTAAAGAAGAGCTTTTTAGGATTTGTCACTCCTAACAATGCAATCTATAATTTGCCACTCTAAAGATTGGTTGCTTAATAATTTACCATTTTGATCTTTTAATGACATTTCTTATGTTTTCTCTCTTTTTTCCCTACGTGAAATGACCTTACTGCCCCTCTCTAATGTACACAGGCACAATTGCGCAGATGAACTTCCTTGATATGCAAGCAGTGTGGGAAAGTGACTATATTGACAAAATTGGATTTATGACGAGAATAAACTCTATTTTGGATTGAAAATTACGGGGCCAGAATTTGCTGATTTTATTGTGTTGGCGGAGAAAGAACCCTTAAATGAAACTGTAAATTTCTGCTACTTTCCATTTACCAAAGAATGTTTGCTAAAAAAAACATACTAGCAAGTTATCAAAACAGAATCTTACTTTCGGCAGTACAGGGGCTCCATTAAGGCCAATCAGCAGATGTGGATGAGTGCTTTCCAATCTTTTCCGGTATTCCAACTCTCTTCTAAGAGCTTCTTCATATGTGATAGTAGGACAGGACGATGTATTAGACTTTTGCATGCTTGATGACAATGAATCACACCTACTTGCAAGAGCCAGTTGTTCCTCAGCGAGGAAAGGATTCCCTCCCATATTTGTATGATCATAAAACTAGTGCTGTGATTGTCAATATTTAAGACCACACGTCTTTCACAAATTCTGAAGGGGTGTGCTCATAAGATCCAAAGCTGTAACAACAATAGTGGATCAAAGCCCAAACATAGAGCCATAAATCTACCACAAATCATTGCATAATGACATTAATACCATACATGGATTCAAACAAAATTTAAAAACAGAAAAATGCGTGTACAATAATCAAATATGTAATATCAAATGTGCATGGTATTACTCTCTCAAAAAAAGTGTGCATGGCATTAGTTTCAAAAATCAAAAGAGAAGGCCGCCACTGTGCCTGTGTACATTGGAGAGGGGCAGTAAGGTCATTTTACGTAGGGAAAAAAGAGAGAAAACATAAAAAATATTATTAAAAGGCCAAAATGGTAAATTATTAAATAACCGACCTTTGGAGTGGCAAATTATAGATTGCATTATTAGAAGTGGCAAATCCTAAAAGGCTTTTCTTTGTAGTGGCAAATAATCAATTATCCCATAAAAGAAGCAGTTTACCCCTGCGCACTCCTGCACGCAGTTGGCCTCTCCCTCCTATCCCAAGTTTCTCTTCTTCTTCACATGCACACATCAAAATTCGTCGCTGTCCCACTCCTTTCTATCTCACGCCACGACTCGTCACCTGCGCTTGTTCGGTATTCGCATCGTGCCTTAGAGATCCCGCCCCCCTCGAACACTCAATCCACGGGTTGCAACGGCGGCGTGTACAAAGATGAGGGGATCCGACAGTGTAGGAGGAGGCGGCGTGATGAGGTAACAATGGCGACAGGAGGAAGTAGCGGAGAGGGGAGGCGACGTTGGGGACAAGAGAAGACATCGGGAGGAGAGGAGGAGACGGTACCTTGGAGGAGAAGCAGCAGCGGCAGGGAAGAGGAGAGACAGCAACGGCGCACGAGAAAGAGGTAGAGATGAAGATGTCCTTCCCTTGCCACGCCGCCTTCTTGAGTTCACCGCACCGTGTCCTCTTCATTCTAATCCTCTCCTGTGCCACCGTCACCTCCTGCTCCACGCTGGCTGAGCAAGCATCACCGCCTCCTCCTTGCTTACCACTGCAACACCACCACCGCCTCCTCCCCCGGCCTCCCACCTCCTCACCGCAATATGGCTGACGAGGGCTGAAGAGGCCAATGACCGTGAGAACGGAGTCGTGGCTTGGGTTTAGGGTGAAAGAATGTGACTATCAACACGTAGTCCTCTTCCTTGTTAGCCGGCAATGACTGAAAATAGGCAGCACGTCGGAGAGGGAGGTTGACATTAACTTCAACTTCCAAATGTAAACAATCTATGAGCTCAAATTTTTAATTTCGGTGTAGTTATAGTAGGCGATACAATAGACGGAGTTAATATTTATGTTTATATGTGTGTAAAAGAAAAAAAATATTTATTATACGACTTAGAATCTCATCTGCTGATATGTAGTTGACGGTTACTTGGGTTGTTCTTCATTTGTCCATCGTTGTTAGCATCAATAATAAGAACAGGATCGAGAGATGCTTTATCTTGGCGCTAAAATGAATTCCTCGCTGGCGTGGGAGCTGCAGGAGCTGGCAGTGTGAGCGAGGCGCGGGCGATGGTGGCGGTGTGAACAGCGAAATCAGGAGCGGCCGGCAGGGCTCGTCAATGGATGGACTCGAATCGGAACGGCAGAGGATGGAATGGGCGGGCACGGGCGTAGATAGATGCAGCGGCTAGTGGGCTTGGCGGCGGTCGGGATCAAATCGGGGCAGCGGGCGCGCGGATGTCCACTGCGGCTTCCAGATGCACAAAAATCGGGGCGGCGGACGGACAACTAGATCTTAAGTAATCCTTAAGATCCAAAATCCCAAATAGACCAGTTTGCACTAAAAACGTGAGGAGGAATAGAAGCCTCTTATGTATATACCTCGATCTGCCGACCTTAATGTGGGTGGCCGCCGATCGTCGTCCGCCATGCAGTCAGCCTCAGCGGTGAGGTGTAGTGCGGTGGTGCGCGGGGCCGCCTCAGACTAGCCTTTTTAGGGCTGGTGTTCCGCGCTTTTTAGGGCTGGTGTTCCGCGCTTTGTTGCCGATCCAGCACTTGTTCGAGGTGCTGGACCTTGTGGAAGGTAGACGAGCCGCGCCACACACCGGGCTGGTAGTGGCCACAGGCGACAGACATGGGCTGCGAAAGGCGTTGGGTGTATGTGGGTAGGAAAGAACAACAATGCATGCGCAGCGCAAATACAAATAGAGCGAAACCGCTAAAACGCGAAGACGTGTTTCACCATCTTCTTCCCAAAATATCATATAAAATATATGATAAACCGCGTCAGCTACATCTTGATACTAAAAAATTCTTAACTGATCTAGCTACACAAATGTGCAGAGGCACCCAACTAGTTCCTCTAAAAAAGTCATGGTTCGCAGAAAGTGATGCATAGAAAATTGTCACAATTTCTAAAAATAAATAGAGAACAAGTATAGGTTTCTCCCCAGCGCGCTCCCACCCCAAGCAGTCGGGGCTGAGGGATCCCTCCGCCTCCTTACTTGATTGCCGCCCCTCTATGGTGGCAGCGGCAAGGCGAGGGATTGCTGCTGCAGGTCAGACGGAAGACGGAGATCGAGAAGGAGACCGGCGGCTTCAATCAGAAGATGAGAAACGAGAGATTTGAGGGAAGGATCATGGGAAAGGCCTACGTGTTTCAATCCAACTGCTAGGAGCAACAATCTGCTTGAGATCCAACGGATCGGGCGTCTTTTTGAAAAACATTGTTAATATAAAAAAAATGATGAAAAACATGGTTCTGTAGTTGAATGCTTGTTTGATCTAATGGTGAAACTGGGACCTTGTTGCACTTACTTGGCGTCACCTGGTCCAAACCAAACCCGTAACTTGACGACACACCCAGAGCGTAATCCTTCGCACCACTTGGCTTCTTGTTCTCATCGTGGCACGCCTGCAACGTTTGCGCACTGACCGGCTCCGTGTCCGCCCTCTTGTTTATGAACTCCATGAGCGCCGCTGCACTCCCGCACGTGGTGGGCAATGTTGGCGCCAGCGCTGTCCCGGCGAGGAACGTGCGCGTGGGGTTGGCGTGGCGGCGAGCCACGGACCGCCAGCGAGGACGCCCACCTGAGCGCCGCCCGCGCGTGCCGTGAGGCTGCGGGACGGGTGCTCAGCGCGAGGCGGTAGTCCATGGACACGATGAGCGCCCCAGCGCGCACGGCGAGGGAAGACGTGTACCGGCGGAACGTCTGGCCAAAGGCACTCTCGCGAAGGCGGCGCCGTGGAAAACGAAAAGCGGGCTTCGTTGCGGTTATAGCGGCGAGCAGCGGGAGGAACAGGCGCGCGAACACACCCGTGACGTCGCTGATGACAACGTCCCTCGTTGCGACTCCGGTGGCCCAGCTTCCCGGACGCCGCACAAAAGCGCAAAGACAAGAGCCACTCCACACGGCCGTCCTGGTGTGTAATATCCCGTATATTTACTGTAGGACCGAAAAGACGACTAGAGAGGGGTGAAAAGGAGCACCTCACTTTTTCACCTTAATTGAATTCAATACTAATGCACTTCAATAGCTATGGAAGCTATGAAGATCAAGGAACAAGCACAGTGGAAGACTTGTATTGAATCCAATTAAAACCCCGATGCAAAACACTCAAAATTACCAAAATCTTAAATCTCAGAGAGTTGGACGGTCTGACCTCTCATATTGGCAGGTCGAATGTTTTGCCAAGTGGTCAGACCGCCCCTGACGATGAACAATGAAATCAAGACGGTCACTGAAAACCAAACGAAAATCGGTCTAACTTTTGATCTACACGGCCAAATTTGACCAAATTAGGAACACACCTTCCTAAGGATATTAGGAACCTATTACAAGAAGAGATTGAGTAGATCCACGTTAAAGTTTCGACCTTTTTCTATTTTACCGAAGGAGGGTTCAAAACCGGGCAAAAACGAAAAACTTGATCCAAATCTTGGTCGTGGGAGATTGATGATCTAGATGATCCTAGATGTATTCCCATACATCACAGCAAGGTAAAAGAAGGAAAGAAACCAACCAAAAATCACAGGATCAAGGAAGCACCCAAAATCATCAAAAGAGAAGGGAAAGCACAAGAAGACTCAACTTTGAACAATCATCAATGGATTGATTCATGATTGGTTGCTGGTTACAGCCACTCCATCAAGTAGGACAAAACTCAATCTATGAGCACACAACTCAACACATCTCCCTAGAACCCTAAGCCTCTTCTCTTTCTCCTAAGCCCTAAGACAAGTTAGGGTTTTCAATGAAGTGCTTGGTTGCTGCTGAGAACAGCCCCATCTCTATTTATATGAGAGGCTTAGCTTCTAGAAGACTTAACCCTAATGGGCTCCCGTTAAGGCCCAATACAAACGGGTCACACACGCACGCATCTCAAAGCGCCATCTTCACTTTTCTTGACCTAATCCACTTCTTGGCCGCACCGTCTTGCGCCTGGTTGGCATTAGGTCACCAAGGCGTATTTGGTGAAATTGCAAAATACCCTTCTCGATCTTTTCGAAGACCGAGTCCAAACTGCGCTGAACACATCCATGCTTCGCCACGTGTAGGTTGATCCAGCGGCTCTCATCGTGTCGGCAAGTCTCTCCCATCCGGTTCCCACGGACCACCTTAACACTTGCACCGCCCCCACGCCGCCGATCCAACCGATCGACTAAACCGTCTGTTCGGTCATCTTCATCCATTCATGCCATGCTTGATCACTCGACCTCACCCAGCATCCATGATCGTTCTGGACCTCAGCTCTCCAAGCTTAGTCCCGATCCTCCTCGTCGTTGACCTCCAAGCCACCTGCACAGCAATAGATAAGCAAACACGAATCCGAGAACAAGTTCTTCACAACTTGATCCACGTTAGCCAAAACATGCAATATGCAACATATATGCATTATCAAACAAGGATATGACCTAATCCAAAATCAATTCACCACTAACATCATCAATCTGCTCAAAAACCGGTCAGACCGCCATTCTGGCGGTCTGACCGCCCCTGGGATTGAACCAGAAAATCCATTGAAGACAAGGCCGGTCTGACCGCCGGATTGGCCGGTCCGACCGCCCAAAATGCCGGTCTGACCGCCAATGACCTAACAGCCCAGAAACTTTGCCGAAAACGCTTGAAACTTCAAACCAAAAGCAACATTGCCAATTGTTTCATCATCCTAAGATCTTGGGCATATCCCCATGATATCCACAATCTCCCCCTTGATGAACACATTGGCAATCTCTTAGAAAATATGGTTTTGGAGTTTGAAAAGTAAAGAACTCGACGTTTTCACACAAATGCAAAACTTGGTCCATTAGCAAGAGAAAACAATGGAAATGACCAAGCTAGCTTCAGAATAGCATAAGCAAGTGAGATAAGGCAAAAGAAAGCACAAAACCTTCAATTTTCAGAAAATAGCTAAAAATCTCACTTAGGTCCATATGAAAGAACAATTGTTCTATTTGACCTTTGATCATTGTGAGTCTTCAAGAATTGCAATTCAAATTCAGAAAGGACAATAAGACCAAAAGAATGCAATTGAGATGCTCTCACTCACTATGATCACCAATTTTTTCAGAAAATCCATTTTCTCCCTATGACACTCCAAAAAGCTCTAAAACAACATTTTCACCAATCTTTCTCCCCCTTTGACAATGAATTCATCAAGGTGCATGGAAGAAGATAGAGCATGAATAGAATGGAATGGCTGCAATTTTGTAATTTTTCATTTTTTTGTTTTTTTTTTGTTTTTAACTTGAGCAAAAGGAGCCATGAAGATTATCCAAGAAGACTGTACAAGTATTACACCAAGCCATATTATGTGAAGACGCTATATTCAATCATGGCAAAACATGTACAGCACAGCTAAGGCCAAAATAGCAATAATCTGAGATTAAATGAATTGAAGACATGACGAGGTGCTCAAGATCATAGTTTAACTAAAGATATCCAAAAATGAGTCAGGCCATGTCTATAAGCTAAATGGAGCCCAGAAACAGCAAATGAGTCAATTCTGAGCATTATGAGTTCAGTTTTGGATCAATTTAATCAAGCATTTAGAATTTAGCACTTTGAGCACTTTGCTGAAAATGATTGGTTTTATCTTAGTAAAGCAAGTCCTAGACTAGGAGCCATCCACAACTGCCTCCTAAGCTTCAACCAATTGCCAATTTGTTTTCTTAACATTGTGCTAGATCTCAAGCCTCACTATGATCATCCCAAGCAACAAAAGCTTAAGAGAGTGGTCTAGGTCATCCAAAACTCCCCGAGTTCATGCCTAGTGCAATGGCAAGCCGTCTCATAAGAGAGAACTGGTGAGATCGGTTTTTCACGTAAAAGCTCATTTTTCATATGCTTGACTTAAAAATTATCAAAGCTCAATTTAAAACTTAGAATATGTTCAAGACTCAATTAAGCCTATATGACATGGCATGAATCATGAGAGGATCACTAAAGCAAAACTAGTCACAAGATCCAACAAGTCATGTTTTGATTCAATTTTCTCACAGATAATAAAGCTAGCATGGCAAAAGCTAAGCTATACATACAAAGCCATAAAGAAGTCTAGCAAACTAGCACAAGACATGGCAGGGTATAAAGCATGAAATCAAGTCATACAAGGATAATAATCAAAGCTCCACAAGTTTATATTACAATGCAAGTTGTTGAATTTAAAATGCATTATGATACAAATGAATGCAAAAAGAGCAAACTCCCCCTCAAAGCAGGCCAAGAGAACTAATAACCCCCAACTCTCCCGCAAAGAAGCAAAAGCGAGAAGAATCAAGAGCTTTAGTGAAAATGTCGACAACTTCTCATTGTTCGAGACTCTACAAAGTGAAGCACAACATCATCCTTCTCAACATGGTCTCTAAGGAAATGATATCTAACGTCAATATGCTTAGTCCTAAAATGTTGCTTTGGGTTTTGGCAATGTTAATGGCGAAGTGTTGTCACTGAAAAGAGGGCGCTACTCAAAGACAACCCATAGTCCCTTGAGTAGACAAGATCCAAAGAACACGAGAGCAACCATCGGGTCAGACTACATACTCGTCCCGGCGAAGGAATCGTGCAATAGAGGATTGTTTCCTAGATGACACTACAACAAAATAGTCTACTAGGGACGTTTTTATTTAAACGTTTTTTATTACGTCTCTACACCCAAAATCAGATAACACATAAAAACGCTTCTTAAGACGTTTTAGAATACGTCCAAATATTTAGAGCCAACCATTTAGCAGATCCTAACCCCCACTATCTCACCCGTTAGAGTTAGCCTCACCCCTCCACTCCTGACCGCCCGAGACCAAGTGACCGACGCCTTGATCGCAAAAATCGCCGCCTCCACATCTCCCAAATCCCCAAACCCTAGCAGCCGCCGCCGCCGTCGCTACCTCCGCTTCCCTTCCCCTCCCGCAGTCCCTCCTCAATCGTCATCTACACGACCTCCCCCACCCGCGGCCTCCACCTCCGCCTCCGTCCTCCCTCGCCGCCGCAGCCACCGCCTCCATCCTCCTCGCAGCCACTGTCGCCACCCTCCTCCTTCACCAGAGCTCTGTACTGCAACCGGAGGACGGCATGGACAAGATGCGGGGGCTCGAGTGGGTCAAGATGTTGGTCGGCATGGAGGTTGACGAGAGTACTGCGCCGCCACCGCCCGAGGAGCAGTCCTTCTTCGACGACATCAACCGCCATTGCACCTCACCGCAACCTGGCAAGCCGCCTACTCTCTCCCTCCTTCCTCCTCTACATGTTAACTCTCGGATTCGAGGCGAGGAGACGTTCTAGACCAGATCTGCGGCAAAAATCTCGTGGCCCCTCGCGATTTCTTCGCCAGAGGCCAACTGGTGTTGAGTTCTTGCCTTCTCGAGGACCAGCGCGAAATTGAGGAACATGTCGCGATCGAATCTTTACAAGCAATGCGGTTGCGCTAGATACTAGATCGCGTTTAGTTCTTACTATGCATATGATGGTCATGTTATGGAACTGAAATTTGTTCTTGCATGGCGTTTTGTTGTTGCTCCTTGGTCTCAATTCGATATAACATTGTCTATGATCAGTTCTTACTGCAGCTGACATGTTTCACCAAATTGGCAAGAACAATCTTATAAATGATAATAGGTCAGGGTGAATAATTAAACTTGTAATATTGTTCCCTAAGCTCTTTTTCCCCATGCCTTTCCATATGATGATATTTTTCCTTAGAGAAACTGTGAATAAAATCACTCAATTATTGAAGCAGTGTAACATCCTTGCAACATACAAGTATACAATAGCTACCAGTCCTCATTCTTGCATCACATGATACATCCATCATGACAATCTAGCAGAGGCAGAACAAGAAGAAAATGAAAAAAGAACAATGTAATATTTGTTACATGCGTGATTGCACTTGACATTATTTATGTCTACCTAGTTTGTTGCAATTGATCTCTCTCTCTCTCTCTCTCAAGCTGTTATGGGTGATTTAATATTTTCATCATTGTCATTGCGATCAATGCTTGTGTTCTTCAATCGGTGAAATTGAGGTAACATTCACCCGTGGCAATTTGATGGCACTTGGAAGGTCTGCTTTGCCATATGTCAAGGTTCATTTAATATATTTCGCGCCCTTTTTTTCCCGAGAATCTATTTTTTCTTGTTTAGTTATTGATGGCACTTGGAAGGTCCGGTTTGCCGCTTCTTAAATTATATGGTTATGAAAGTGTCCCGCTAACTAAATTTGGCATAGTAGAGCAATTACCTTTATAAGATGCTATATTTATATGCTCTCTGTAATGTTCAAGCGAGTTTTCCGACTAGGTATTTATCCTTATAAGCATCTCAAGTTTTTCCTCATGTCAACTAATCTTTGGGATCATTTGTTTGGCGGTATAGTATTTCTTATAGGTCCCAAAAGGAAATGCGATATGATGCTTGATTCGCGCGAATATATGCCATCTTTGCTATATACATTGCAAGCATCATAATTGCTCTATTCTGCGCTATCTACGTGAGTAAAATGAATTTTGAATTCTAGTAGGCATAGGATATGAATTTTGTGCCATGCTTCTATGTAAATACAAATCAACTTCATCTGTCTTCTTTTTACGAACGGAGTTCTGACAAGCTCTTGACTCTACTTGCCATCATTTTGGAATTTGGGGCCCTTGTTTGGTAAGCTGAATATCTTTCAATGATTGGATTTTCGACATGTTTATCTTGATCCTTGAATAATGTTTAACCAACCACACACTCATAACCTATCCAAGCCACGAAATCTCACCGTAGGCATATCTCCACCTCCCCACTTCTTTAACCTCCCGACATAAATCCAATCTGGCCGGTGCTATGCCCTCGCGCCCTCCGTCCGCACCCTCCCTCCACGCCCTCCGTCCGCTAGCATCCATGGCTACCGCTGTCCCTCCACGCCCTCCTCCGATCAGGTTGAAGCTATTGACTATACATGTGAAAATAGATGAATTGGTTGGATCAAAATATTTAACTTGCCTTAGCTGATTGTGTGAGGTGTAACTTGTTCTCGTGCCCTTGCATGTCAATGGTATGCACCTTGAGGACAAATCGGGGCATAGCCTACCGCCTTCGGCACGCAGTAAATAGGGGCAATTGCGCGATGCCCTCCTCTTCTTTGACGCAACCTTCCACGTCCGTAAGGCAACTAACATTTCAATTCCTTGATTTTCTTGATTACGTAATGTTTGTCTTTAAGGTGATGATACCACTCAAAGCAGTATATACACTTTTGCATTTTGGCATTCATTAATTGAAGCTTACAATGAAACACTAATAGACCTGTTATCTAATTTAATCTAGTTTTGAGTTGATGCAATATTTCATTTAGCTCCATATTTTCTACATTGATATTGGTACCATAATCTGAAATGTTATTCAAGAACTCAGGGTGAAGACAGTTTCTGAATTCATATTATTATTACCTCACATGTATATGAATCATAGTCTCCACATCTCACATTTATCAGCATGCAGAGATATGTAGCTACATCTGAATTTAGTTTCATATGAATTATTTTCTTGGAACTTCAGGTACTTCTGAATTGCTGAAAGCTCTGTGTGTTTTTTTTTGTATTTTGTGGAGGTTGCAGATCTTCCTTAGCAACAGAAGGATGCACAATGGCCAGCACACAAACTCTTGGCCAGGTACCTTGCTATTTCTTATCTTCTCTTTAGTATATGTTTTAAGCTGTTAACTCAATGAACATATAGTGGGTTTATTCATAAGAAGATAAATATAAAAGATAGTTGTCTTCTCGTGTAAGTTAGCACTTTCTTTTTCTCTTTGCTTATCTCTCTTTTTGATATTAACGGTATGAATGCTACTGGCGAGGACAATAAACATGGTTGGGAAAAAACAGGAGATGTTAGAAGCCGCCACAATAAGGAGCTTTTGTATATAGCTATAAAGACAAAAATTGGCGAGATGTTTTGGATGGACATCTGATTGTTGGCTTCATGCACTTTCTTCGACTTGAGTGTTCAGAGAAGTGAAAGCAATCTTGTTACTATAGTATCGATGGGTTAAAGAATAAAAGAGTTTGGATGGGTATTGTTAAATCATTGTATAAAATGTGCAAAAGCATGCATAAACTAGTATGTGGTGCAAATTACGGTTTCATGTTTTTGTTAGGTTCTCATTAATCAAGCTCAGTAAATCATATTGTACGTCTGAATTTTAGTGAATGAAGTATTGCAATTTATTTACTAGATATCGCTGAATTGTGATTGGTCTATTTTTTTATATATACTTTCATGTTAATTCTACCTAATTGAATGAAATGGGTATGCTTGCATACAAAAACGACTAGGACATTCATAAGAGAACAAGCGGAAAAGGATTTGTATTTGCAAATAGCAATGCGTGAAAGTATTGCTAGAACATAGCTACATCTAAATACTGGCACGCAATAAAGCGTCACTAGGGAGAGTAGAGATGATATAGAAATGCATATATGAAAGCGTCTCCAAGTTTGTAGAGACGCAATCTAAACGACTCATATCAGTGTAGACACGTTTAAAATACGTCTCTACGATCTTTGACACGGTGCGTGGGGAGGCGCTCAGAGGCGTTTTACAAAAACGACTCTACGACACTATAGAGATGATTGAAAACGTCTTTAACCCATAAAATAGGCGTCTCTACAGGGCTTTTTTGTTGTAGTGTGACCAAGAGATAAGAGATGTGCCTAAGAAATGACAAGTGCCAGAAGTACTCTTCCTATCCACTCTACACCCATAAAATCAGCATCGAGAAAAAGCCGAATAGAGAGAGCGAGAAGAAGAAGAATACCAAAGTCCAAAGTCAAGAGTGTCCCGGAGGTACTGAATATGCGGCGACCGCTTGACGATAAGAAGCTCGAGGAAGCTTGAAATCGAGTGCGCAGACACACAAATAAATGTATGTCGGCCTCGATTTGTGAGGTAGAGGAGGAGCCAATCATGTTGCGGTACTCCTTACGGTCCACGGGCTCTCCATCCTCATCGTGGTCCGGCCACGGTGGTCGTGGCAATGGGAGTAGACATTGGCCTCTCGCTTCCCATATCGAGCGCCAAGAAGGTCCTTTGTGTACTTACTTTGATGAATGAAGGTGCCTTCTTTCAGTTGCTTGACTTGAAGACCAAGGAAGAAGGTCAATTCGCCCATCATGCTCATCTCGAACTCCCTGCTCATAGAATCTGAAAATCTAGACACCAAAGCATGAGAAGAACCACCAAATATAATGTCATCCACATAAATCTGAACTAACAAAAAGTCACTGCCATGCCTGAAAGTGAACAAGATTTTATCAACCAATCCCATTTTGAAATCATTTTTAAGCAGAAAACTCTTAAGCCTATCATACCAAGCTTTAGGGCTTGCTTCAATCCATACAAGGCTTTAGAGAGTTTAAAAACATGGTTTGGGAACTTGGGATTTTCAAAACCAGGTGGTTGCTTGACAAAGACCTCTTCTTCTATGAAACCATTCAGGAAAGCACTTTTGACATCCATTTGAAATAGCTTGAAGCCCTTGGATGCATAAATGCTAACAAAATGCGAATGGCTTCCAATCCACCATCTTGGAGCAAAAGTCTCCTCAAAGTCTAAGCCCTCTACCAGGAATACCCTTGAGCTACAAGTCTAGCCTTATTGCGAACTACCAACCCATCTTTACTTTGCTTATTTTTGAAAACCCATTTTGTTCCAATTATATTATGATTGGGTGGAGGCTCAACTAAGGTCCAGACTTTGTTTTTTTCAAAATTTTCAAGTTCTTCATGCATGGCATTGACCCAAGAGGCATCGAAAGAGCATGGGTGACATCTCGGGGTTCAAAATAAGCAACAAAAGCAGAATGTGCATGAGAATCAAGAGAAATGAACCCGAGCGAGTGACTCGCTCATGTAGATCCCCAATCATCTGCTTCGGTGGATCTGTATTTGAATATGAAGAGGAGCTCACAGTGCAGTGGCCTCTACCTCACGGGCTGTGGAGGTAGGAACGAGCCACTCGATCGTCGGTGAAAGTAGGAAGAATTTGCTCATCCTGGTCGGTGAAGTAGAAGCGAGCTCTCCAACCAAGTCAAAAGGGACTTGAGGATGGATTGGGTCCTCATCCTCGAGTCATCATCGGCGAAGATGCTCTCGTAAATCGTGTATCTGCATCATCGGGTCTAGTACCAGGACTAGCCTCATCAAATGTGACTTCGCAAGTCTCAACAACTTTGTTAGTGTCAAAATTAAATACACGATAGCCACGAGAATGAGCAGGATATCCAAGAAATATGCCATTAGAATATCTAGATTCAAATTTATCAAGGTTGCCATGTTTAAGAATGAAGCACTTGCAACCAAAAATCTTGAAATGAGACACTTTAGGCTTATGACCAAATCTGAGCTCATAAGAAGTCTTACCAATTCTGAGATCTCAAGAAAACCCTATTAGAGATATAACAAGCAAGAGAGATCGCCTCACCCAAAACCTCCTAGGTGTGGAATACTCATCTAGCATGGTCCTGGCCATCTCTACAAGGGTCCTGTTCTTCCTCTCTACCACTCCATTCTATTGGGGAACTCTAGGTGAAGAAAACTGATGCTCTAGCCCCGTATCAGAACAGAAAGTGGCAAAGGAAGAATTCTTGAATTCTGTCCCATTGTCACTCCTAATGGCTCTCAAAGCTCCAGGAAGCTCAACAGCAAGTCTAAAGACCAACTCTCTAAAGAAGCCAAATGCCTCGTCCTTAGAAACCAGAAAATAAACCCAAGAACACCTGGAGTAATCATCCACAATCACAAACACATACCATTTCCCACCGGCTGACTGAATTCTAGAAGGACCAACAGCGTCTAAGTGCAAGAGCTCACCAGGTCCATCAGTCATCACTAGAGTAAGAGGTAAATGAGAAGCAGAAACCATCTTACCATGTCTACAGGGTGTGCACACAAGGTCTCTAACAGCCTTCAGCCTAGGCAAACCTCTAATCAAATCCTTGCTACTGACTCTAGTCAAGTGGTCGAAGCCTATGTGACCAAGCCTACGATGCCACAACACTAAATCATGGGAGTCAGAAGCTACAAGACACCTAGGGCTAGAAGCAGAAGAGATACTGAAATCAGCACAAAAGATCCTCTCAAACCTAGAGATCTCAAAGACAAGCTCACTAGAGGAATCTAGAACTCTACACTCACCACTCTTAAATCTCACCTCTAGACCCTCATCAAGCAGCTGAGAAACAGATAGCAGATTATACCTCAGCTTACTTACCAAAGCGATGTCCTTGAGCATGAACTTGTTGTTGACGCGCACTGTGCCCTTGGCTGTCACGGTCCCAGTAGAAGCATCCCCAAATGTGATCAATTCATTGCCGGATGCACGTGTGAGGGAGGAGAACCATCTAGAATCTCCAGTCATGTGTCGAGAACATCCGGAGTCAACAAGCCATATGTCCTCCTTCCTCGCACGACGGACCTACAAGGCACGAATAGGAAACATCTGTGCCTCAGTACTAGGGTTAGTGATAAAAGACTTGGGAATCCAGTACTGAGTCACACGATGCTTAGGCAAGACAGAAGAAGCAGCAGTAAAATGGTTAGGAGCAAAATCATAAGAATGCACACGAGAACCACCTAGACCTCTCCGAATCGACCTACCAAAAAGTCGGTACTCCCCCTGTCTAGATGCTACCCGTGGTCTCTCCTCACGATATCCTAACCCAAAGCACTGCCTAGAGCCACCAAAAGAGTCAAAGAAGTCATCTGAACCCAAGCCTATGTCTAGCAGAAAAAGCAGTCACTGGCTCTAGAGACTACTGAGGTGAAGGACTCCTCTAATGGTTCTCAAAGCACTCATCCTCTCCTTCCTCTCAATCTTGGCTCTCTGAGGTAACTCAACAATGTGGCCATTCTTCTTGCGAAGGTACAATGGTACTTGACCTTTTGAGGGTCTCGACTCGATGAAGTAGAAGCACCTATCTTGCTAGAAGTGGTTTGGGCAAAACCAGCAGATTTGAAGACTATCTTGGATGGCTTAAAGGGTTCTACCTCAAGCAAAGCCACTCTCAACACTCTAACAACCTTAGGTGGATGATTCTTGGAATGCTCTAGAGAATTAAATCCTAGGCCACTATTATTCACACTCACCTTAGATTTGTCTAGAATCATGTTGAGGTTCTTCTTCCCACCAATAAATCTCTCAAGAGTCTCTTTAAGGTAGTCATTTTGTTTGGCTAGTTCATAACAAGAAGCACACTTATTTGACTTGCTAGCCCTATCGATTTTTTCCTTATAGTGAGCTACCTCGGCTTTCAAAGCCTCACAAGACACACAATATTTATCTCTAATCCTATCCAACCTGCTCGTTGAACTTAACTCTAAAAGCTTCTTGTATCTTATCTACATTATGCCCAAGTTCAATACAAAGAGTACAAAATTAGAATCAACAACTTTCTTTAGGCGGTCATGGACATGGATTGTTCAATTTTAGCTTTCTCTTCTAGTGTCTTGTTTAAAGCATCATTCTCAATTGTGAGTTTAACACAGTTTTCACAAGAAGCAGTTTTAGAATAAAGAACCATTTCAGTCATCTCCTTCATTTTAATCCTACTATCCTCACAATGAGAACACATGTGACTAGCATCAAATTTCTGCAATTCTTTCATAGCGCTATCCAATTTCAATTCAAGCAACGCACAGTTTGAGCAAGATAATGGAATAGCATCAATAGTAGTCACATCTAAAGCAATGGCATTCATGCAAGCAGGACTAGACTTGAGAGTTTCTAGTTCATCAAAAGCATCTTTTAGTTGACTAGCAATAGAGGAATGAGCAGATTTCAGATTTGCTAGTTCATTAAGCAAGCTAGAGTAAGAATCACAATCATCAGCAGGATTAATGGATTTGAGCCTATCAACCTCTAAGTTCAAATCATCAATCATGGCATCCTGTTTCCTAATCATTTTTTCTTGCTTCTACATTCTTTTTTCAGCAAAAGCTAAAGCATGTTTCATATTCTCAAGTGAAGGACGTACCTCATCGGGATCGCTGAAAAGGTCATCATCGTTGGAGGAGTCGACATCATGGCTGTCTCTAGCCATGAAGCACATCCCGGTGAAGTCCTGGGCCTTCTTCTTGCCATGAGAGTCATCGTCGTCATCCTCCGTCTCCGAGTCCACATCGCTCATGTTCACACTCTCAAGAGCGGCAAGGACTTGGCTGACGAACTTGCGATAGTTTGGCTTCTTACCTTTCTTGTCTTTGGTTTGATGGCGCCCGAGAGTCCTTCTCCTCCTTGCCCTTGACTTGGGGCACTTGGAGCGAATGTGGTTAGGCTCACCACACTCGAAACAAATGACAGGCCACCTCTCCTCTGTTCCTCACTTTGTTGTAAACTCGAGAATTTGGTGGATAGGAGGGCTAAATCATCCTCGAGTAGCTTCTCTAGTCGCTCATCGCTCAAAGAATGTAAAGTCGACAAAGAAAAACCGGATGAGCCAAAATCAAAGGAATCGGTCGAGCTACCCTTAGATGGGTCGACCACCAAAGCCATCGACTGTCTTGGGAGACGCGAGATAAAGTCAATCTCATGCGTCTTCAACCTCGAGTAGAGCTTATCCATGGTAAGCTCACTCATGACAGTATTGTCATTGATGGATATGATCTTCACCCCCCAGACCTTCACATCAAGAGCACCCAAAAGCTGGCGTGCGTTCTCAGACTCAGTGAAAACAAGATCAACAAGTGCGAAGATCATGAAGAATCTTAGAGAACCTCCCCCACAGCTCATCTAAAGACTCACTGGGCCTTTGCTCAATCTTTGAGCATTCTTTCTTGAGTTTGGTTACATCTCACTTCCTTGATCGCGGTAGAACCCTCGTGGTAATCACAGAGAGTCCTCCGGATCTCGTTAGCGAGACCTTAAATGAGCCGCAGCGCCAAACTCAGATCGACTAAGACCTTGGATCGAGAAAGTTTCGAGCCTTACTATTAGCCTCAACATCCGGAGTGATCACATCGTCATTGGTCGGCACGACATATGGATTTTGACCTTAAGCCAAATAGCGCCTTGAGCCTCGATGTAGGCATGCATGCGTGCCTTCCAAGAAGCAAAATCAACTCCATCGAAGCGGTGGTTTGGTTGAATACTTGTCAGTCGCCATGGCTCCAAAGACCAGTTAAAATCTATGAGAAGAGCTAACCGGGCTCTGATACCAATTGTAGGACCGGAAAGGCGACTAGAGGGGGGTGGAATAGGAGCAACTAACTTTTTCACCTTAATTGAATTCAATACTAATTCACTCCAATAGCTATGGAAGCTATGAAGATCAAGAAACAAGCACAGTGGAAGACTTGTATTGAATCCAATTAAAACCCGATGCAAAACACTCAAAATTACCAAAATCTTAAATCTCAGAGAGTTGTGCGGTCGACCTCTCATATTGGCGGGTCGAATGTTTTCCTAGCGGTCGACCGCTGATATTATTGGTCGACCGCCCGACGATGAACAAGAAAATCAGCACAACACTGAAAACCAAACGAAAAATCGGTCTAACTTTTGATCTACACGGCCAAACTTGACCAAATTTGGAACACACCTTCCTAAGGATATTAGGAACCTATTCCAAGAAGAGATTGAGTAGATCCACGTCAAAGTTTCGACCTTTTTCTGTTTTACGAAGGAGGGTTCAAAACCCGCAAAACGAAAAACTTGATCCAAATCTTGGTCATGGGAGATTGATGATCTAGATGATCCTAGATGTATTCCCACACATCACAGCAAGGTAAAAGAGGGAAAGAAACCAACCAAAAACCACATGATCAAGGAAGCACCCAAAATCATCAAAAGAGAAGGGAAAGAACAAGAAGACTCGTCTTTGAACAATCATCCATGGATTGATTCATGATTGGTTGCTGGTTACAGCCACTCCATCAAGGAGGGCAAAACTCAATTCATGAGCACACAACTCAACACATCTCCCTAGAACCCTAAGCCTCTTCTCTTTCTCCTAAGCCCTAAGACAAACTAGGGTTTTCAATGAAGTGCTTGGTTGCTGCTGAGAACAGCCCCATCTCTATTTATATGAGAGGCTTAGCTTCTAGAAGACTTAACCCTAATGGGCTCCCGTTAAGGCCCAATACAAACGGGTCACACACGACGCATCTCAAAGCGCCATCTTCACTTTTCTTGACCTAATCCACTTCTTGACGACCGCCTTCGCGCTGGTTGGCATTAGGTCACCAAGGTGTATTTGGTGAAATTACCAAATACCCCTTCTTGATCTTTTCCAAGACCGAGTCCAAAGCTTGAAACACATCCATGCTTCGCCACGTGTAGGTTGATCCAGCGGCTCTCATCGTGTCGGCAAGTCTCTCCCATCCGGTTCCCACCGGACCACCTTGGCACTTGCACCGACCCCCACGCCGCTCGATCCAACCAGTCGCACCAAATTGCCCGTTCGGTCATCTTCATCCATTCTGCGCCATGCTTGATCACTCGACCTCACCCGGCATCCATGATCGTTCTGGACCTCATCTCTCCAAGCTTAGTCCCGATCCTCCTCGTCGTTGACCGTCGTTGACCTCCAAGCCACCTGCACAGCAATAGATAAGCAAACACGAATCCGAGAACAAGTTCTTCACAACTTGACCCACGTTAGCCAAAACATGCAATATGCAACACATATGCATTATCAAACAAGGATATGACCTAATCCAAAATCAATTCACCACTAACATCATCAATCTGCTCAAAAACCGGTTAGACCACCATTCTGGCCGGTTTGACCGCCCTTGGGACTGAACCAGAAAATCCATTGAAGATAAGGCCGGTCGATCACGGATTGGCGGTTGACCGCCATCGATTAAATCAGAATTTCACTTAAGGCTTGGCCGGTCTGACCGCCCAAAATGCCGGTCTGACCGCCAATGACCTGACAGCCCAGAAACTTTGCCGAAAACGCTTAAAACTTCAAACCAAAAGCAACATTGGCAATTGTTTCATCATCCTAAGATCATGGGCATATCCCCATGATATCCACATTTACATAGAATATAAGGAGACTGGGAGATTATTTATTTTTCTCGCAAAGAAACATGATATAATATGTAATCATCTTGCAACGTGATTTTTGCGTCTAGAACGGTTTCGAATGGAAAACCTCCAAACTACAAAGTTGTATATCGCTTTTCATAGTCCAATTTAGAGTTCTTATTGACTTAATTTGGAGTTTCGAGGTTTGAGATATGGGGCTGCTTGCAGTCCGCCTGAAGAACCAAGGTCCGCAACTGAGTCAACTTCCAAGGCAAATTTCGTAATCAAGACGGCGTTTTTCAGAAAAACTCCACAAATATGAATTTGAAGTACTATAAGTTAGCTAAATTTGAAGATAAGAATCACTCCATTACGAGTTCAGGAGAGAAAGTTACGACCTCCGAAATGTTCGTTGCACAGAAAAAAAAGTAGAAAGAACCTGGGTCGTGGGCCGAAAGCCCACAGCGTTTGACCTAAGGGGGCAGCCTAACCCTAAGCCTCCCCCTCCCCCTTGCGCCACCCCCTTCTCCCCATTCAGATCCACCACCCCCTTGTCCTCTCCCTTGTTGCCTCGTGCTCCTTGTGTTGCCGATCGTAGCAAGAAAAGGAGGAAGAGAAAAGAGAAGAAGAAGAAGAATAAGAGGAGGAAGGAGAAGGAAGGAGAAAATGGGATCTCGGGTTTTTCATACCGCCATCATGTTCTCATCATGTTATTCAAGTGTGACCTTCAGTTTCCTTTGTTTTGTTATTACTTTTTATGATTCGGCGCCATCGCAGCGATCGAGTGTAGGCAGTTTGTATTGCATCGTAGATTTGGATTCTTTAATGAAAAATTTTGGTCCGGTCATCTCTTAGAGAATTGTGGACAAAATCAAGAACTTTCCAAAGAGTCTACGTTCACCTTGTTTGGTCGAGTAGATCTCGAGATATGAATTTTATAATGCCGTTGTCCGAATCTCTCTCAAGTTATAGCGGTTGTGGTAATTTATAGATTAAAGAGAGGTAAAGGCGAATCGTAGATGTTGACAAACATGAATTGTGTAGATAATTCTTTTATATTTCCAGAATGTTAAAGAACATAATTTTTGGATCAGTCGAATGAAAGTTATGGCTATTTTAAGTCTACTATCCAGAATGTCTGTCAGTTTCTGATAGTGTTATTAATCTGTTTGTTAAAATTAGATAAATGCACAATTAGAAGATCTCACCAACTTAACTATTGTAGATAATTTCGTAAGATTTTCCAGAGAGACTGAAAATGCATTTTTATGACAAGCAGAATGAGAGATGAATTTTAGAAGATTGTTGTTCAGTATTGAGTTACTGCTAGTTCGTCATTCTGTTTGAGTAGATTAAATATATGAAGTGTTGGATTTTGGAGTACGGTTAAGAGCGTAATGATTAAGCATTGTTGTATTTTGACAAAGGTTGTTTTGAGTAAAATATTTATTGTAGGCGGAGTGACCTTGGGTTTGATTTCGCCTTCTCTACATTCCAATTTGTCGCAACGCAAAAGGCAAGTACAATTTAGAGTCATATTGGATGCTGGATTGTACAAATTGGTTGAATGACTATGATATGTATAATCTTATGAAGTATGAGTATTTTTCCACTCATTGCATGTTTTCCGTTAAATGTTTATAACAATTCGAAGGTATGGAAGTGTTCATTTCGTTTCTTACATTCATTCCAAATTTTCATGTTTAGCCCACAGGAGTGGGTATTTCATGTCATTCAATTCAAACATTCATGTTTAACCCACGGGAGTGGATATTGAGATCCCCATATTTTCAATATGGGTAACTAGATCTCCGTATGAAAGATTCTTAATACGAGTAATAGATCCCCACATTTTGAGAATGCGGGCATAAGTGAACACCGATGGGTGTTACACTAGCTATAACGGTATATGCAGAAGAGAAATAGAGTCATATTCATTATTTGCATCAAGTGCATAGCATTTACATATTGTGAGAACCCATTTGTTTTAGTCGTAATCGTAGCAAGAATCGGTAGTTAGCGGTAATTAACCTCGCTTAGCGGTAACCTAACGATAGAGTTAAGACCCTTGTTAGCGCTTAATTCGTTGTCACTTCGCTGGTTTAGATGGGTTCGCTTTGATGAGCATTCCATCATCAACAAGAAACCAACAAAGGCATCATTTCATCATTCATTCAAGCTCATCATTCAAACACAAGTGATCATTTGCATTCAACAATAGAATCAAGACAAGAATTAAAATTTGCATTCGTGATTCAACAAAGGACGAAGAGCATTAAGTCATAAATAAAATTGCATTTCCATTCTTATTAGATAAGTAAATCAACAATTGTATCATTTACAATAGGATATTACATCAATCAAATTTTATGATTGTAGCTTTCAAAGTGGCATCATTTCATAGCATCTCGAGTACCCATTCATCCCTCAAATCCACAGAGCACCCATTCATTCCCCATCGCACAGCCATCCCAGCATCCCTCCCATTTCACAAGCTTCCAATTCATTCCCTTGCATGACCCTAGTCTTTCCCCAACTCATACATTCACATTCATTTCCTTCCCAAAGACTCCATCCCTTGCTTCCATCTCCCTAGCTAGCCCCTTCCAACCAGAGATGTATGAGGAGCAAGCCAAGAAGGAGCCAAGAAGCAGGAGCTCGCGACGCCAAGGCGGCGGAGGGCGACCAACTCCTCACCGACAAGCAAGACCATCCCGCACCACCGATGTCATCACCAACGCAATCATCGCCAACCATCCTCGCAAATCCTTTGACCCCAGAACAATCTCAATCCTGACCATCGTGAAGGCATTTATAATTTGAGCTTTAGGTGAGTATATATCTTAGTAGCGCTCCTCCAAGAGCTAAGTCCTCTCTTAAGTACCATCTAGCCCCGATTCATTCATCAATAGTAGGCATCAACACATGAGCCATCTACACATTTGTAGATGAGCAATTTTGGAGGAGTAAGGAAGGTGGAAGGCTTGCTTTGCACTAGTGGCCGGGAGGCCGAGGCCACTGGGCCAAAACCTTCTAAACCGATAGATCGGGAACCGTAGGAGGCGGCAGGCAGCAAGCAGGCCATGAGGGACCGAAAGGAGCTGCGGCGGCGGCGCTGGCCTACCGCCGCAAGGCTAGAGGAGGAGGAGGTGAGTAGGGCTGCGGAGAGGCCGGGAGGCGGCGCGAATCGACTAGGGCCGGGCCGGTGCCGGGAGCCGCAGAGCCCACGGGACCCGGTGGCGGCTTACTGGTCGATTAGGCGGTGGCCTGGCTCTGCCGCGCCATGGGGAGGAGAAGAGAGCCGTGGTTGCGGTGGCTTGGACTGGAAGGGCCGAGGCGAGGCGGCGGTTTGCGCAGCGAGGGCCTGGGCTTGAGGAGCAGCACGGCCGAGGTGGCGGGATGTGGCACCACGAGGAGGCGGCCGGGTTCCTGAGAGAGGCCGGCGATGATGGCTGCCGAGCCAGAGCACTTCAAAGCATGACTTGGATTTGAGAAAGGGAGAGAGAGATTTGTGTGGGTGTGTGGGGAAAGTTGGTTTGGGGAAGAAGGAGTAGCAATGTGGGTGTGTGTGTGCGCGCGTGTGTTTGGGGAGGGGTATTTGATTTGGCCGAGTGGGTAGAGAGAGAGAGGGGAGGGATTAAGGTGGAAATTAGGATTAGATTAGAAAGTAGATTTTGATTAGGAGAATATTAGGAAAAGGGATAGATTTTAATTAATTATCGTGATTAATGGCTTTTTCGTAGCAAAGATGGTTAATTGTATAATTATTAGTTGTTTAATTCTTGCTATTAAATAACTTAACTTGGATATTGTATAATTAACCAATTTGCAATTAATCTGTGAATTAAAATTGCCAAATAGGTCGAGTAGTCGTTAATTACGCTATTAATAGAATAGCTAGCTTGTGTAGCAATCTTATGCCACTAATATTTAGTCGGGTGGTTTGAGCTATTTAATTACGTTAGTTTAATTAGTTAAGCGTGAACCTCGCGTTGTCTAATCGTGAGCGTGTTTTTAGTAGAGCGATTATTTTGGGAGTGCTAACCTAGTGTTAGATCTAGAAAAGTTTTATTTAAATTAAACTATGCTAACAATTAGGAGTCACTAACTTAGATATTTATTATATCACTCAAAATCAACTACGTAATTACTTATATTATTATTCATATTTTCAGATTGTTACAGAAGACGCCCGACCGACGGAAGCAATTGATCGAGTTTCTTCAAAGACCGAATTGCCCCACGACAACGAAGGCAAGCTTAACCTTGTTGAACATGAATATAGTTACTTTAAATGTAAACCGTATCTTGCACTATTATACGTGACATTGCATCAAAACTGCTTCTCAAAACTTAAATTGAATGAATAAGATAAAGATGACTAAGATGAACTTGAATAAATGAGAATGATGAACTAGATAAGAATGAGGAAAGAAAGAAATATGAGAATATTATAGCTAGTAAAGGGGCCTTTAAGGTGTAAGATATGAGACAGAAGGGACCCTTTACATATGGTTAAAATATAAGGACCAACAAACTCTTACTCTACGATGTCAGAAAATCAAGACTCAACCATTTTCCCGCTTCAAAGAAAGAAAATGCTACCTTGTTACGTGACTATGCTCTCCACAATGGGTAAGTTATATATGTGTGAGTGTGATGGAGGAACCCAGACCCGTAGGAGAAGTCCAAGTGGAGATCCAAGGCGCTATAGGCTAAGGTGGAGGTTGAGTGTAGGGGATGAAGTCGCCTCAACCAACATTGCTGTAATCTCAGTGGGTGACTCGAGTCAACACCGAAGAAGGTAGCGGTGGAGAAATTAATTCACGAACTCGAAAACATTCTCAGATTCTCGATCTTGAACCCACATCAAAGAAAATGCGGTGGACCTAGTTCACAAAGAGTTCGGAATAGCTATGGGTAAAGTGGTACAAAGCCTCACGAAGCTAAATAAAATCATAAATTCATGCCGCCTCTAGGATTGGAGTCTCACGGAACCACTGGGGTCTTTCTTTTCTCCAAGTGACTATTAGTGTTTTTAATTAAAATTTGCCACTTAAATGTTTTAATGAGTATTTTCTAAATGAGATGATTTAGAACCCGTAATAAAGATTAGAGATAGTGCATCCTTTGCTATTAATGCCATCGAGTACTTTTGTACTCAACCTTGCTAGTATCTTCCTTTGTAGATCCTAGTCCAATCGGGATTATCCTGCAGGGACGAGGGCAATACAGGTTCAGATGAGACCATCGGATTCGAGGACCCTCACCACGAGGAGCAAGGCGAGGTGGATGCCCTATTCGACACTTGGGACTACTAGAAGGCCGGGGGAGCAGGGTAGGCAAGGAGGGATTTTGGATCCTATTTTGGTTATGTAAATTTCGTATGTTATGTAAGACTTTAGCTCAAGTGGCATGACTGTTGTAATAAAGAACAGCTTTATCTTATTGTTTCTCACTGCGTCAACTCTGATAAGGCTTACTATTCGTTGGAGCGGTGTTCTACCGGGCAAACAAATAGTAATCCGTTGCCTAAGTGTGATTACCCTTGGGGTAATGACATGGGGCGTCACACATATGTATTCGATTTGTATTGAGAATGATCTGACATCGATTCATTGTTTCATATGTACTTGCTGAGTCTTGAACTTACTCTTGCCATTCAATGTTTTAGGTGATTGTTGAGGACGACATTCATTGGGTGGAAGTAGCTCACGGATGCATATCATATTGTTGCTCTCTCCATCACTCAAATAATGTTTCGGTTGCTTCCAAATCAAATCGAACATCTTAATGTAATAATTAGTTATTTGGTACTTTCAATAGTTTCCTTCAGAGTTTTTAAATATTAGATGATAATTCTATCTAGTTGGAACTTATTAATGGCGTGTATTATCTTGTTTGGGTTGTAATATCTGTGGTTTTGATTTTAGTTCCTTGCTGAAATTTATGTTAGTAATGTTATTATAAATGACTAGTTGATGTCTAGCTGTCATTCGTTGTTCAATTGATAAAGAAATTTTTATAGTATTGGTTTTGATTTGTTAATGTAAATTATATCTTACCTTTCGTATAACTAAGGTGTTACATTGTGCACGTGCAGGAACGGGTAGAGGTCAAGGGCGATGTGATCGCCACTGGCATCGAACACGACGTTCCTATCTGTCCGAATCTTGTCTGCTGTTTGCATCCATGTTTGCTGTTTGCATCCTTGCAGGGGCGGAGGAAAGGGGTCCAAGGAGCAGGCCCTCATCAATTTTGATTACCTTTTCTTTGGACATAGGAGCATTGAAACTTTACTATGAGTAAATCTCTGTTTATTCAATTATATGATTAAGTAATAGTTAAGGTGAAATAAAAAATCCTAGGAGTTAATTTGTAGCACGTGAATCTGTCTTATGTAGTATCTAGATTCTATTTTCTTTCTAAATTTTCAAGTTAGTATTAAGTATAATTTGTACCGCACAAGTGTATGATATTTTATATATCTATATGTTTAGAGCTTAATCAAGCACTTCTTCTCTGTCTCTAGCTTCTGTCGCACTATCCATGACTCGGTGAGGCGTGCTGAACTCTACCAAACTCAAGCTATAATCCATCATGCTCATAATTTATGTTCTATTTTATTTTTTATATAGAAAATTTTCTTCTAAGAAAACTTTTTTTTTATAAATAGCTTAAAACGATATGTATTGAGACGATAACAAATTCATGTCTCTGAAGCTCTCGGCCCCTGTGGCCCCAATACTGGCTCTGCCACGGCATACATGGTGCATGAGCTGCGCTGAGTTGGGGTACTTCCGTTGTAAAGTTGCAGGCGTTAATAACTTGTGTCGCAATTGTACTGATTACCAATATTACATGGTTTGACCAGCAATAATGATGGTGCTGAAGAGCATCATCCGTCACGCCTCGTCATTAGCAATTGTTTAACAAGTAGTGACCAACAGATCAAGTTGTCTGACTGCTTGATAGCTCTTCTTTTGTACTACTAAACTCTGCGTTTACTTTTGTGACGTCATTGCTTGCGTCTAAGAAACAAGATTATTATCGTTAATAATTTCCGAAGCCGCCGGGTAATCAGGCTGTAGCATCTTGACGTTGCGTCTCCGTTTACTTCTGCCTCTGTAGGTCGCAGGCAGAGCTTCAGGCTGCAGCCTAAGCAAGTAATAATGCAGAAACTTGGATTTTTGTTTCCTATCAAATTTGACAGTCAAAACATTTTCAGTCTTTCTTTAAGGTCTCATTCCAATCAATGACAGCCAAAGAAAAATGAGAGGATTTATTCTGCTTCCTATAAAATTCCTACACTTTTAATGGGAGGATTTATTTGGTCTTTTGATCTTGGATAGATACTAGTAATTTTGCGGATGTTTGAAATATCTCCATGAACCATGAGGTCCTTGATTAATTAGTGCGAACCACAGCTAGTCCTAAGGTAATTCGCAAAAAAAAAAATGTTCTAAGGCAAATCGTTGACTTGGTATTGTATTAGTCTTTTGTCGTGACTTAACTGGCTTATTCTTCATCCGCAACTGTTTATATATGCCAAAGTCAAATAAGCAACTGAATAATATACTGGTATGTGTATAATACGCTTTGTTTCAATTCGTAGCGCCCTGAAAAATTTGTCCTAGGATATTCTTATTGCCAGCCTGACTGCCTGAGCATAGTGTCGGACCCAAATTTTGAGAATCTAAATCCTCTGTGAAAGATACTGTGTTGTTCTCTGGATTAATAGATAGCATTCATAGATACATCACTGAATCAATTCATACATAGCATAGTTTAAATCATACCATACCATTCATTAATTAACACATCGAGTTTACATAGACCGCATCGGTCGGGTTTACAATAAGAACCGATGCAGCCAAACCGATTCATTACAAAAGCGAAGCGACAACGAAGCAAAAAGAGGAGAGCACATCTCTCCACAGCAAGGATCGGAAACCGTGTGCATCCGATATTACCCAAAGACTCGTAATATAGGATGCACGCAAGCACCGACAGAGTCAACTAGGGGGCAAGATTGGAACAACTAAAGACTAAACTACGCTTCATCATCTCCGGGCCTCCACTTCGATCCTCGTGAGTACACGTAGTCTTCGTGATTTCGCTTCGAGGGTTTTGAGGAAAGAGCGAGAATGAGCACAACTTCCGTGTCATGAGCCAATATAGACAATGCAATATTATATATGCAAGGCAAAACAAGGATGGCTCGGTTCTTTTATTTGCTAAAGCAACATTTTCAATTATCATATTTACAAATTCCTATCACTTAGCATTTTCATCAAATTGTATTTTATTAAAGAGAGTAATTGTGCAATAATTATTTCATTAGAGATCCCTCCGTTTAACCCATACCATATGCTTTTTTGATTGGAGCTACCTCCATTATTAACACCACCGAGCTCGACGACTCAGAAAAATCTAATCTCGTGGCTAGGTGAGCCCACCTCCTTTTCATACCACCCATAGAGGTTTTTAAATAGAATTAACTCTAGTAAGGATCCCATATCCGCCTTTGACCGTAGGCACTACCGTTGCTCAACAGCTTTATTACTCACAGAGATCTGACACTTTACCCACAAGAGATAATCGCCTTGATATGTACATACGCTTCCTTAGACATGTGAATCAAGGAGATCACCACAAGACCTTTACAATGCATCCATCAAGATAGTTACATCCGCTAAGGTTTCGCCGATAAGGGTTACACTCTTTTAAACTCGTTAACCCTTACCTGCACTCTCTTGCGCCTATCTAACGACTTCGTCAGGCACCCCGACTCCTTTGCCACGAGGGCTTACTACGTCATGGTCCTCTACCTAGTGTAACTCAGATCGTGGATACAAATTATTCAGCCAAGTTGTAATTTACAAACTTATGGTTGCACTGTTTTACATTGGGAGGTCATCACAGGATTAAGTCCTTAGGATTATCTGGGCGGTTCATTCCGCATTCCATCCACCTTACGCTACATTAGCAGCCATCATCACATCATCCATCCTACCATCCGCCTAGATGGAAACAACAATTATTAGGATTTTTGAGGTGTAAAATACATCAGTTCAACCATCTCAGTCATTTCCCACAATGATCGCCCAAAATCACTTTCATGTTTAAAGGATTATGATTGAGATATTTAATGTCCCTAAGATTTTAAGCAAGACTAGCATGTCGCTAATACAATCTATAACTAGTCATTACCATATAGTTACTAGGGTGACAAGGATTCATGGGTTCAATTTGTCAAAGGATGGCATAGTAATTAATTAATCATCAAATGGGTATTTAACTACCTTAAGCTTTAACATACATTTGATTAAAGAATTAAAGCATGCAATTTTGGTAATTTAAATGAATATAATTTGCATAAAATGTAGGCTCAAAAAGATCAAAATATTGACTCGCCTTGGTTATAGGTAAGAGGGTCTTGATAGTCTTGTGCTTGATCAAGTTGAAGATTCTCCGCTCTTCAATCCTAATCGGACGGATGTATAGGAAAAAGGAACAACAAGCAAACAAAACAAAATAAATACAAAAGAGATAATAAATTAACTCAAAATTAAAAAAAGACCTATGCCATTAGCAAGATCTTGAATTTACAAAATTTTAGAAACAAATTTCATAATTTTTGGAGTTACGGCGAGGGAGAACGGAGCTTCTGAAGTTTGAATTGGAATTAAATCGAAAAATAGAAGGGAGAGAGAGAATTTGGGTGCACTACATAGTACATGGACCAAGTCCATATGTACAGTGCCCATGGGTGCACCGGAGGGTTACTGTGGCTGGGTCCACTTGTCAAGGAGAGAGGGGGAAGGCTAAAGCCAAATGACAGGTGGGGCCAATCCAAAAATCAATCCAATCCCCTTTTCATTTGTTTCGGCCACAGAGAAAGGGAGGGCGGCGGCGGGCTGCTTTGGGCTCGAGCACGGGCTCACCATCGGCGGGAGGAAGCGCGGCGGCGCCGGGCAAGGCCAGGAATAGGTCGCCCAAGGGGTGGCAGCCCTAGGGGAGGAAGTGGCGGCGCCGAAGAGGGGCGGGAGCAGCGGCGGCGAGGCCAAAGGCGGCGGCGTGCACGAGTGTGGTGTGTGGTGTCACCGCAGCAGGTGGCACGACGGCAGCCACGCACAGATAGGCGACGCGAGAGCGTGGGAAGCCGAGGCGGGTCGAGGTGGCTCGGGAGGCGGGAGGCGGTCCTGGCAGAGGCGGCGCCGGGAGTAGAGGAGAGGAGGCGTATGGCGGCAGTTCTGGCGGCGGAGAGGAGAATGGTGGTGGGGATGGAAGCCTCGGCCCGTAGCACCTCGTGACGGGCGGTGACACGGTGGAAGTGTCAAGTGGTTGAACGGCGGGAGGCGCGCGACAAGGCGAAAAGGAGCCCGCTCGTTCGCTCGGTGAAGAAGGAAGCAATGGAGGGAAGCATGAGGTGGCTTAGGGCCCTGTTATAGCGGCGATGGGGAGAGCTGCTGGTTTGACGGCTGGGTCCCGAGCGGCATGGGTGGTTTCGCGTACGCGGTGACTTTGGCGGTCGGGTGAAGCGACGAGGCAGAATCGGGCGCCAAGTGGTCAAGGGAAGCGGTGGTAATCTGATGAGACGCCGCAGAGCGATAGTAGCACGCTGCATGCTTGCCGACGCGTCATGGTATGCGCGAGTCGGCGAGGCAGCGGCCGGGCGCTATCGCGATTACCGAAGGGGCGGGCAAAGGCCGACGGGTGGCGCACGGCGCGGCGCAAGCACAGAGCAGTGGCGAGCACACGCTTAGTTGGCGGAGGTGACCAGCGGGCGGTCAGAGGCTCGATGGCGAGAAAGCGGAGCACGAGGGAGCAAAGAAGCAGTATATGGGCGCAGAGAGGCGAGCCGGCAAGCAGCGCTAACTAAGCCGGCGCCATGCGCAGCAGATGGAACTAGGAGGCGAGGGAGCAACGGAGTGTTGCAAGTGGCGGGAGCTCGTGGGTGGCGCCATGGCGCAGTAATGGTGACAATCGGGCACACGGTGAAGAAGAAGATGGCAGGGAAAGGAGCCGAACCGGATGGGCGAAAGAAGGGAGTGGGCCGAGAGACTCGGCCGCCTAAGGAGGAGTTAATGAGCCAGGAGAAAAGGAAGGCAAGATGAGAAAGGAGCCCAAATATGAAAAAGAGGATTCAATTTCGAAAATTGAATTCGGATTTTGCAAAGAGGTTTCAAACACAAACCCGAGCTGGATAGAAACTAGGAGAATTTTGAAATTATATGCTAATTTGAACTACGATTGAAAACTGAAAACCAAATATAATTACTATATTCGCCATTTGAAAACAGAGATGTTACACGTAGGAAGATGGAAAATTCCGTAGTATGCCCATTTTCTGGAGCTGAGAAGGAAGATTGGTCGCACGCGTTGTTTCGATGCCCACATGTGAGAAGTGTTTGGTATCTGCTTACACAAGTTTATGAATGCTTGCCGGAGACAAATAAGTGCATCAACATTCCACCAAAAGGAATGGGTGGAGCACGTTACTGAGAGCAACGATCACATGCTACGATTTTTTTTAAAAAATAATATTATTTTAAAAGATATTTACAAAAATAAATAGTCACTCCAAAAAATTACAAAAATGGGTTCCTGTCGCCAGTTCAACTGGTGACAGGTAACTGTCGCTAGTTGAACTGACGATAGTGATCATCTTCCCCTCCTGTCGCCGGTCTAGTTATCTATTGTCATTTGAACTGGCGACAGGTACCTATCGTCAGTTGAACTGGCGACAGATACATAAAACCCTAGACTGATTAGTCTATTAGTGATTTTCATAGATTTTCAACGGTACGAAATCTGTTAGACTCACAATAACATTTTGTGATCGCCGATGTTGTTCTAGTGCGTGAATTTTCAAGAATTTTTCGAGGCGGAACATGGCGTGGACGCCGAGGTATCTCCGATTGGGAGGTGGATTCATGTATCAGCAACCAACCATTCTTTGATGTCAAGTCCAATTACCTATTGACCACATCCAGGTAATTGGATGTCCACGCGCTCTCCTAGCAGCCATGCTTCTTGAACCTACAGGCTCGATGAAGTTGCCCGTGGCTGCTGTCTCATCCTCACGATCGCCCAAAAGTGGTTGGGGGGATACATAAGCTATCACAGATGGTTTCATCCACAAACCGTCTGTGATACATCAGTTATCACAAATAGTTTGATCCACAAACCGTCTGTGATAGTCAGCTATCACAGACGGTTTCATCCACAAACCGTCTATGATAGTATACATCACAGACGGTTCGAAAATCGTCTTTAATGACCTCATGTCATTACTGACCCATAAATTCAGATTGATTACTTATGACTAATTAATTACAACTAATTAACTACGAGTATTTAATTACGACTACTTAATTACCACTAATTTAATTGCCACTTATAATCTACCAGTAAATTAATTAGGACTAATTATTTACTTACTAATAAATTTCCACTAATTAATTATGACTGAAATAATTACAACTAATGCATAGGAATAAATTTTACCTTCCTTGATGTCGACCGACTACACTTATACGGTCCTAAGCACGCTCTAAACACTCTTTAATCCACATCGTAATCCGGAAAAAAATCTAGTTCAATTCTCTGTGTTTTCAAAGAACGAGCACTAGAATGAGAATAAATTCGAGAATGAGAGCGAGGCCGAAGCCGACGTCGGTTTTTATAGCCGCATGAAGGTGTTTCGCACCTCTGGCTAACAGGAGAGAATCCCGCTGCTATGTGCTATGATTATGCATGCATGTGGACAGAGGTCATGAGGTGATGGAGTTGATGGATGGGATGGGGGACGGGGATAGGGATGCTTTGGCGGAAGGTGAAAATGTGCCCGTGTTCTAGCCGAGGGCGATCCCGCCTAGGTTTGGCTTAGGATTAAATCCAACCTAGGGGCACGGACGCTTAGGTCCACCCTAGGGGAGTAGACTTGACACGTGGCGGGCGGGGAGGGAATGAGTCCGGGCGCTGGAGGCGCGTCCGGACGCTAGAGGAGCGGCAGTAGCTTGTCCGCCCTGTGGGCGCGAACCATTTACGCCTAAGACAGTATGCTCGCCCCGTGGAGCGGTGGAGAACGCGTCCGAGCCAGGGGGCATGGATTTGGATGCGTGTTGGCCGTCGCCACGTTCGCTGTGCTATTTTTGGCATTACGGCGTGTGGACACACAATTTTATTAATAACGGCGCTGACAGTGCCATTTAAGCTACAAACTCTTTTTAGACGACTAGTACTAGTAAGTCTGCACGTGCAATTCATGTCGTTTGAAAAATGATAAGGACAATGATATTCATGAGCAAAATTCATGTATGATATAATAAATCACACCTCAATTGTTTAATTATAATTCACCAAAAAGACACAACATGCAAATTTAGAATGGAGCAAGCATGTTGTGTTAAAAAAAAACCAAGGGAGCAAATCGATGGGTTATGGGCTTAGGTCACACTTCCCCATGGCAAATGATCTATTTTCCCAAATTAAAACCGAACATGAACAAAATGAAAATTAACACCGAACCGAACGCCTAATATTTTGGTTTATTCGAATGTCCACCCCTGTTGGGCACCCCCACAACGCGCACTGCCCTGTCCACCAGCCACCTCTCGGCACGGGGTTCTGTTTTTACCTAAAGTTTTACTCTACAACTTCCAGTGAGCTTTCCTCAAATCCTCACGTCTGTGATTTGAACAGAGTGGATTTGAATAGCTACGGCGAAGGTTGTCGCCGCCGTGCTCATCCACACTGTCCTGGTGAGCGCCGCCACCAACTTCGGCGTGCGCAGTCTACATTTGTTTTGTTGCGCTAGATCTACCGACAAGAAATTAGAATGCGGAGTTCGGGAAATTTGGTATGATTGCAAAGAAACTGCTACAGTAAAAAGTTATATGTGTGATACAATCCAACCGCACAGCAGCCCAGACAACCCGAAGTACAACAATGACAGCATACAGTTTTACGGCTACAGCTGCCGACTTACCGTAATTAAATGGTAATACAACAGGTGACGGAACTCCTCTTCGGTTCGGTGACCACTCACTTGTTCGCGCGCACTGTGCTTCTGTGCAGCTCCTCGGAGAGGTTCTCCAATGCGGAGTACGAGGACCCTCCTCCTCGACGGCCTCCTGCACGCGGACTTCATCTCTATGGCCTTCTCCCTCGCCTTCCTTCCCTCGTCGGACCCGCCCATCAGCGTCTTCACGGCTCGTTGCAGCTCCGACGCGTCCACGAAGTTGTCCCTCTTCCTATCGACATTCATGGCCACGGCCACGCCCATGTAGGCGACCAGCGTGAACGCATTCAGGTGCTGCTCCGCGTAGAGCGGCCACGGCACCATCGGCACGCCGAACCACAGGCTCTCCAGGACCGAGTTCCACCCGCCGTGCGTCACGAAGCCCCCACGGCGGCGTGGGCGAGGATCTCCTTCTGCGGCGCCCTCGTCGGCCACACGAGACCTTTCTCCTTTGTCCTTCCAAGAACCTCTGGGAGAAGCTCATCGAGGTTTGCATCCGAGGGGTGTGGCACGCCGTCTCTCGGCGGGCCACGCAGTACCCAAAGGAAGCGGTGCTCGCTGCGCCCCAGGCCGTGGGTTATCTCGTGTGCCTGCGGCGCGGTGAAGAACCCTTCGCTGCCGAAGCAGAGGAGCACCACGGAGGCCGGAGGCTGTGAATCGAGCCACCGCACGCACTCGTGCGGTTGCTCCGCGGGCGGGTTAAACGAGAGCACCGGGCCTATTGATAGACCGTCGGGGAATTGATTCCGCGCGTGCATCGGCCGTCGGTGATGGCAGCAAGAACGCTCTGCTCGAGCTTGGCCACCGTGTTAATGATGACGCCGTTGGCTTCCATGAAACGCCTGCCGTGGTACACGAACCACGTGTAATTCGGGTTCTTCTTGTCCCTCTCCATCATCGGCGACGGGAGGGAGGACGGCGGCACCGGCGGCAGCCCAGGCACGTCGATCATGCCTTCCATCTCCTCGAACTCGACGGTCACCTCCTCGTGGAGCGCCGGCAAGCGCAAGAAGAGCGCGAACAACGCGGCGTTGGAGGTGAAGTACACGTAGGACGGCACGGCGAGCTCGCGGGACACGTCGAGCAGCGCCGTGCAGAAGAAGTCGATGACGAGCGCGGCCACCGGGCACGTTAAGCCGGAGATGGCCGCCTTCACATGGGTCGCGTGGAGCTGTACGAAGCGGGAGAGGAACTCCTCGAAGCCCACATGGTCCGTCGGGGGCTCGACGGCGGGAAGGTGGTGGAAGCGGATGTCGAGGCCGGACGCTTCCTCCCGGCGTATGTGGCCGGCGACCTCGGAAGCATACTGCTCCGTCGGCGGTTGCATGACGAGCACGGTGAGCGAGAGGGCGCGGCTGCTGCACCCGAGCAGTCGCTTGCCGGCGTCGAGCAAGGACATGAGGTGGCCGACGCCCCAGATGGGAACCAAAACGATGGTCGGGGTTGCCATTGGTAGAGAGGTAGGACGGTCTACGGCTGTCAGGTCTTTCTTGGAATTGAAGAAGCGAGAAAGTTTAACGAACGATACGCATTAACAGATGTTTTTAAAGCTTAACGAGTTGTCAATTTTGAAACATGGGCTACAACTAGGGCATATACAACGATATGTATAACCACCGTCTATAAGAACTCTATATATCATTTGTATACAAAGACTAGAGGCATTTCGTGCATAATAGGTTGTGATGATACAATCTCCACATGCGATTATAGACAACACACAATCTTTTAATGTTTTTCTTGGTTCTGGTGCTACAGTCGACTACAGGATTGTAGATAACACATTTCTCTCTCTTCATTCTCTTTCATCCACATCAGCTTAAATCCTACGTGGCAGAGGCTATAGATAGCTGATATAAGCCTGTCGGTGTTTTCGAACCGAACTTACGTAATGATTGTTTGATTCGGGGGTTCTTCTAGGCTCGAAATCACACAGTGATGGAGACACGGGGATTTTTATACAGGTTCGGGCCTTCTCCTGGGAGAATAACAACCCTACTCCTGTGTGTATGTATTGAGTATGCTGGATTACAAAGTGAGATCAAAGACTAGAGTATCGAGCTTCTAATCTTCGCTTCCGCCTAATGCTGCTTTTTTCTTTTTGTCCTTTGCCCTGCTGATCCTTGTCTTTATACCATCCATGGAGCGCACTGCTGATCTTCTAATAAAAGCCTCCTTGAAGCGCCAGATCGTGGAGTCAAGCTGAGAGTTATTAATGGGTCTTAACGCCCCACGTCGTCGTGCAATTATTATTATAACGGAGGGTTGAGTTGTGCAAATATTCAGGCAATAACAAAGATAATTGATTACCATATTATGGGATACGCAGACGTGATGTTCTTCATTAACTAGACCCACATGTCTCGTGAGTCTCGCCACCGAGGATCGTCGAGAAAGGCTTACGACTAGTTGGTGGTCGAGGAAAGCTTATTAATCATGGACCAATCGTAGTAGAGCTTACGATTATGACATAGTCGAGGAGAGCTTACTACTATAGGTAGTCGCAGGAGGACCTACGACTCACCGGGTGGTCGAGGAGGACTTTCGACCTATAGCTTCTCCTTAAGAATATTAAGGGTATATATGAAAGTTATATGACGCCATTAATACCTATAATATGAATTATAGATATATAATAAAATAAGGATTGTTATATCCTCGCCATCTAGCCTCCCAAATTTTTAAAATAACTTGCTTGGCAAAAGGAGCGGTGGATGGTCTTATT